>CM042329.1:5907712-6020212 GCA_023566125.1 Zingel zingel | reverse complement strand
AATGAGCGGTGAGTGCACTTGTGCAAGCCTCTGCAGTGCAGAATCGGTTTAGGCAACAAAAGTACTTAGTTTGGTTTAGAAAAAGATTGTGGTTTGGGTCAAAATAAGTATGTTTAAACTACTTGGTTTAGACAATAAACATACTTCAGCAAAAATGTTAACTCAATAGAGGGCCAAAATGGAGAAAAAGTGATCTGTCTTAAAAATTGTTTCCACACCAAGTCCAAATGTATGTGTTACAAAGTCAGATCAAACCAGGCAGGTAATTAAGTCTCTGGGCCCTATTTTAACGATCTGAAATGCAAGTATGAAACGCTAAACGCAAGCAGCTTTGTGGGCGGATCTCGGGTGCTGTTGCTATTATACCGGCGGGATAAATGACTCTTGCGCCAAACGCAAATCTAAAATGGGTTGGTCTGAAGTAGCTACATTACTCACAGGTGTGGTTTGGGCGTAACATGCAATAAACCAATCAAAGCGTTACTCTGGATTTCCACCGAATGCGGATTTGTTGCGGCACGGCTAGACCCACTAGATCTCGCAAATTCAGGTAGAATAGAACCACAAAACCAACAGCAGCTTGTTTCCATCCAGAGGAGTAGATGGAAACAACTCTGTGCTGTGTTTTCAAGGTGTAGTGCAGGGAGATATGATCCGCCTTGAGCATGGTGTATTTTATTTTGAAAATGAACCGGATGTTTTATTTTGTTTCTGTGCTTGACTTCCTATCCCGCACTATCTGCCGTATGCTGAATTGCCGCGGAACTCTCCGGCGTCCGTCAAAAATAGAAGCTCTGCGTATCTGCTCCGGAGACCTGCGGACCGCTGGAGCTAGGACGGAGTCGGGACGCAGCCATTCTGCAGTCAGTGAAAATATACACACTGACTTTAATGGAAACCTAATGACTCCGCCGCCGTTCTGCAACTGGTGGAAATTGGGGGTTATCTCACATTCCCTTTAAAAGCAGGCGCCTTGTTCCATGGCAGATTGCTATTATAATGGCGGATTTGCTATTATAATATTTTTCTTTTTTACAAAATGTAAATAAAGAAATGTCACAAAAACATACTTTCCGATGTTTTGGGCTCACTCTCACTGAATCACGAGGTTATGAATGCATGGTGATATTTTTGCAATGTAGTCTAACATTAGACCAATATGGCCGTGCATCCGGTAACCCAGATGCACGGCCATATTGGAGGCACTCGGTGTAAACAACTGAATGGAGTAATGGAGTATTGTGTACTTTGGATACTTTAATACTTTATGTCTAAACAAAAGAAAAGCTCATCAAAACGCGTACAAGATGCAAAGGCATGGAAAGACTTGGACCACAAAAAAGGCGCGATATTTTGAGAAATTACAGTTTACTGGCGGTGCAGGAGTTGGCTCCCTCTTCTTGGATCCATGGCGACCCGGTGATTCTTCCTTCAGTTGCATATACCGATATAGTCAACTACCTGGTTTTCTCGCCGAGCCCATACACAGCGGAAGACCTTAAAGAGGCTTATAACGGTCAGGGTGTGTGGATGGGTGAGGGAGACGCAGTACTAAGTCATTAACGACCGTTGTGTTGTGAAGGCCAAAGTAAGTAATGCAATAACGTCTTTAATCAACCTAACCTTAACTGTATGATATCATTGTGATACTCAAGGTGTAGCCAAGTGACTCTCAATCGTTTATTTTCATTTAAAAGACCGAACAAGACAGATTTTTCCCTCGTACATCCTGTTTGAGCTTTGCCAACCACAAGCGCCTCCTTTCCTCTGATAACTTCTGGCATTCCTCTCCCTGGTTTTTAATAACGTTTGGAAGTTGATAATATTCCAGATGTTGTTCTCGGTCTGACCTATTGGTACAACCTAAAACACGGCAAAAAATAACCATTTTCCTTGACTCCGTTCGGGATTTACTTCAGTGCCTGTGCTTTGTTGTGATGCGTAGTACCTCCAACATGGCGACTTTGGGTCTGATGACGCGTCATGAAAACCCTCTATAGACGATGCAGCTCTTCTGTCTCTCCTCTCCCGGGCTGCTGCTGGGGCATTTGGGTTAAGTGGCATCAGCACATGCAGTTCAACATCACATCTCCTTAAGTCCTCTAATATTTCCTCATTTATGTCATCAACACATCCATGATTCATGGAAATGTTGTGTATAACAAGGTCATATTTTTCCTTGTAGTATGGTTTGCAAAAATGGGAACTGCTGGGTCCGTGAGATGCATGCGCCCTTAAAATAGCATCTGAATAACGCACCACTGACTTTAGGTTTTTCCTGGTCTGTGGCGGAATTGTTTTCTGAAACTGCAAAATAGCACTAGGGTACGTTTGCGCCGGAACACGCCTCCTCTTTTTGTTCAACTGCCCCCGGGAGCGCAAGTTCATTCCCTAATTTACCTGACTTGAATTTGTTGAGGGAAAAGTCCGCTGTGCGTCGGGTGCAAAATAGGAATGATACATGCTCGGTGCACAAAGTCAATTGCGCTGGGTGCCAGTTAGGGCCCTTTGTCTGTTGCTTCTTGCAAACCAAAATTATAACTTTGTGTGATGGTAAAAACAATGTTTGAGTTGTGTTTCCTCTGAAGTTTAAATGAAACTTGGAAAATAAATTTGAAATAGTAGAAACTAAATTGAAGTTGTTAAGAGTATTTTGTGAATTACCTCATGTGATATCCTAGAAAAAAGAACAAAAAACATATATAAATTAACTCATTATAAACTCAGTCTCTAAGTTCCTGTTAACATCACGGTTAAATACCATACAGTGGGCTGTTACACTGTATCAGTTACACTTATCAGTAAAAGTACACAGATCACAGGAAAACACACGTGTTTATATATGTTCATGTGTGACAGCTGCTGATATAGGCCAAGCTCCAGGAAAAGCAAATAAGTGGACCTTGAGTAAAATGTAGAGTGGCAGCCATCAGGAAATGCTTTCAGTTTATGGCATGCACAGCTGTGATCTCAACAGCACCAACAAATAAGGTTAAAGTTGACACAGTTGAAACTGATTCAACTTTAAAAAGTAAAATCCCAACTGTCTGCTCTCCAGGAAAGCAGCAACTTACTCCCTCGATGGGCACATACTGGCTACTGTACAGAGCCAGACTCCAGCTGATCAACTCTAACTCTGTAAGGCTCTGGTCTGAGTTCATTGGCTGAACTCTGACTCTGCAAGGCTCTGGTCTGAGACCTGCAAGTCCAGAGGCTGAAAGGTCAATTTCTTTCTATTTCAGATCAGAGAAAAGATAAATGGGAGAATTAGGTGAGAGGAGATGGCTGCAGAGCATACACCTCCTCCCTCCTTCCCTCATCCCTCCATTGCTCCATGCTTCCACTCCCTCCCAGCTTGCCTTCCCACATTTTCTCTCTCTTTTTCTCTCTTTTGTCTTTATCCTCCCTCACTATATCCAGTTCTTCTGGTCTCTCTCTCCACCCCTACCCCTCACTATCTTTTTTTTAATTTTTTTTTTTATTTTTTTTATCTTTCTCACTCCTCTCCTAATCCAGTCTTCCACCCCTCCCTCTCTTTCCCCACTCTTCTCCTCCAATCCTGTCTCTCCCTTCAGGCCCTCTATCACCCATCTTTTTTTCTCTTCTTTCCCCTTTCACAGATCCACCAATACCCAGGTAGGAGAGCGAGGGAAAGAGAGCAGCTGTTGCCAGGCAACCTGGCTGACCAACGAGGAGAGAAATGAAGGGGTAATGAAGAGGAGGGTTGTGGGGGGAGGAGATGAAGGACTGGGTAGGAGGGAGAGAAGGTAGGAAGGAGAAGAGGGGATGAGGCTAGATGAAGCGAAAAGGTAGAAAACACAAGAAGGAAGGGGGGGAGGGATAAGGTGGTGGTCACTGTTCACTGATTGCAGGAGTCGCTCCGGCCAATCAATTTCAGCAGGTGCGTGACCAGAACTGTCCGGCAATCTCTCTCACACACACACACACACACACACACACACACACACACACACACACACACACACACACACACACACACAGAAAACTAATTTATTACACAAGAATTTGGGAAAGTAACAAGAAGAGAAGCAGAAATAGCGCCGGTGTAACAGAGAGGATGAGAATGCAACAGAAGAGTAAAGAAGGAGAAATAAAGGAGGAGAGCTTGGCCTCAGATCAATCTGTCTATAAAATGTTTACTGCTGTCTTCGACCTGAAGAACACAAACTAATTCAGTTTATGTTTAATCAATCACGGTCATAATAATAATAATATGCATTAATAATCTGCAAGTGGACAAACTAATAGAAAGAACAAGTAGCTGTAGCAGTAGAAGGTCACATACATTTTAACTAGTTTAGATGTAGTAGTAGAATTGTTTTGCATTCATGCAAACGTACATAGATATTAGATATTAGAGTGTGGCTCCGGCCGCATTTTTCTGTCTGAACGAGGGTTGGGTATCGTTTGGGTTTTTCCTGATACCGGTACTAAAACGATACTTTTAAAATGGTGCCTAAATCTGTGCCTGAACCGAAACTTAAAAAAAAAAAAAGAAGCGCACAATACGACAGTTGCCGACATCACATGTTTTTGTCTCAAAGGAATGATGGTTGACGTGGGAGTGAAGGGGATGGTATATTAAGGTTTGGACTGCTTTCTGTATTTTATTTATATTTTCTAACTTTTCCCTTTCTCTCTTTCTGTATTGTTTGTGTTTAAATTAAATAATTTGTTTTGAAAAGGAGCCATTCCAGATATCTATAATGTAATTTTGAATATCTAAAATGTTGACTAGTACAAATGTAATTACCGATATCCACAATTGGCATTATGGCTAGTAAAAATAAATCTGAAATGATAATTGTGGATAGGAAGAATGTCACTGTGGATATATTCTTTTTACTAGAAAGAACTGAATTACGGATATCTGCAATACATATCCAGCCTAGCTATAAAATGTTAAAACGACAACTATACTTTTTAAGAATTTAAATTAAGTTTTGACTAGTACAATCAAAGTTGTAGTTGTAGAAGTTGTGCGATTTCTACTAGTTACAATGTTATTGTGGATATCTTTAACATTTTGACTAGTGAGAATATCATTTTGACTAGGAGTAATGCTATTATGGATATCTAAAATGTAGTTACAGAAAGGAGTGTGTTTCGATCAAATGTTAAAACGGCTTGCCATATTCTAAGATTATTTATAATTAAGTTTGAGGGCCATGCAAGTTACGGGAGGTTCCCAGGAGAAACAAATACGTGTGAAGAAGGTGGCCTTAAAATATGGAAGAAAGCTGGAAAAAATGGGAGTGTTATGGCAGATATGGTTTAGGCTAACTTTAACTTGTGTAATGGTGTAAGTATACTGCTATTAGTCCAACGTGAACATATGACATGTTATGTGTGTGTAGGTGTGACCTGCCAAATTAGGTTTGCGCTAACATGGCTAAAATAGAAGGCTGCATCAAATTGAAATTTGTCATGTGTTTAACATTCTAGTCTCTTGACAATTAAATAAAATAACATTAATGGAATAAAAAGAACAAGTTCCAGTATTAGGAGTAGCAGTAGCAGAGTGGTAGATAAAACTCCTCCCTTCCTTTGTCCCCCTCCTCTACCTCCCTCTGTTTTTCTCTGTCTGTCTCCTTCATTAAACTTGAGGCTCCCAGACATCACAACTCGTCAGTTTTACTGATCAGTCTGTCTCCAAATAGTATTGATCCGTCCTTATACGAGCTACCATTGATCTGATCTGTTAGGATGATTTTACCCCATGAGATGAACACTGTAAAATATGACAAGCTCCACAAATCATTTCAATCCATCTAACCCTATAGTCAGAGCAGAAGTGACTGTCAGTGAAGTGTAAGCAGTAGCAGAAGCTTCCAATCCCTGTTACATCTGTCCTCAGAAGCAGCTGTCTTTACAGTGCTTCAGCCCCTAAAGGTGCTCTTCCCCACACTAACATATAAAACAAAGTCAAAGTCAAAGTAAAAAGTCCTGTTTATTTTCTCAGATAGGCCACACTGTTGGGTGACTGACAGTTGGAGCTCTTTAAAAATGCTGCTGGAAATACTCACTAGAGCACCAGATGTGTACTACAGTAATATGGTAATAGTCCTATCAAATGCACTACTTGCTCCTGTTTCAGTAACTTTATAGTGACCAGCCCTTTTAGGAAATTATGGAAATGACTAATAATTGGAAGTTTAGACAGAGTAGATAAATCAGAAAGTATTTAGAGTTCCTGGAACTGGATTTTTAGACAATAACAAACATTGAATATCGTCAGCATTATGATTATGGTATGGCCAAGGTTAGGGAAAGATTGTTCATCCATCTATCTTATGTTCATCTTCGTTTGTATGCTTTTCTTTTTGCATCATTTCCATATTTGCAGCGTGTTTATTTATTTGGTTTTGTTGTGTGTATTTGCAGCGTATTTGCTAAATGCTGCGCATGCATTGTCAAATTAAGGAAGATGTTTTCATAATTTGCTTGTGTTTTGTCTATTTGCATGAGTTTTTTTTGTTGCAGTGCATTTTCCTCCTGTCAGCCACCGTACATATTAGATACAAGAATATCTAATACTGTAGCTTACGGAACAGAAAAAAATAACCGTGTCATTCTAATAGAGATAAAAACTATTTTGTTGAAAATTAAAAACATTTTCTGTCACCAATAATTACCTTATCAATAAAAAATCAAATGAGAAGCATTTGAGTACTATCTCTATTGAACCAAAGTCAACATCTATGGTACCTCACATTGCCACCTGACCATTGACTCTGTGTAGCAAAAGTTTTTTACAGTGTACCGACCTCCCAGCTCATCAGGTGGAATAAATAGGGACAGTCTAACACATGAGGCAGAGTGACACTGACTCAGTTCATTTCAGAAAATGTAATCTGGGATGTTTGATTATGAGATGATGAAAGTGAAAATGAAAGTAAATGTGATTGAGGTAAAGAGAGTGAGTGACACAGAGGAGTGGGAAAGAGGAACAGATATAGGCAGAGAAACAACAGAGGAGATTACGTGATTCAGTAATTCACATTTTCACAGATGCATAATTTCCATCAGGTATAAAATCCCAGAATACATCTATTCATATTAAAGGATACAATCAATGTGAGTTTGACCAGTATGCCTATAAAATTTAATTATTTTAAACAGTATGTAAAACCTTTCCTCCTTCTTCATGGCCTGCATATTTTTTACATATATTCATTCTGGGTGCACAGGAGTAAAAACGAGATAGATAGATAGTTTTTATTTATAGTATCAAATCATAACAATAGTTATTTCAAGACACTTTACAGATAGAGTAGGTCTAGACCACACTCTTTACTTTACAAAGATCCAACAATTCCAGGAATTCCCCCAAGAGCAAGCATTTAGAAAAGTTTAGTGGCAAGGAAAAACTTCCTATTAAGGAGAAACCTGGGACAGACCCAGGCTCTTGGTAGATGGTGTCTGACGGTGCCGGTTGGGGGTGTGATGAACAGTGGCCATTATAGTCACAATAAAGATAATGGAACTATGACTAGAAATAGTAGTTGTAGTAGTTCATGGCGTAGCAGGGCACTGCAGGGCATAGCAGGACGTAGCAGGGCACTGCAGGGCATAGCCGGACGTAGCAAGGCGTAGCTGGACATAGCAGGGCGTAGCAGGGCACTGCTGGGCATAGCAGGACGTAGCAGGGCATAGCAGGACGTAGCAGAGCGTAGCTGGACATAGCAGGGCGTAGCAGGGCACTGCAGGGCACTGCAGGGCATAGCCGGACGTAGCAGGGCACTGCAGGGCATAGCAGGGCGTAGCAGGGCACTGCAGGGCACTGCAGGGCATAGCCGGACGTAGCAGGGCACTGCAGGGCATAGCAGGACGTAGCAGGGCACTGCAGGGCATAGCCGGACGTAGCAGAGCGTAGCTGGACATAGCAGGGCGTAGCAGGGCACTGCAGGGCACTGCAGGGCATAGCAGGACGTAGCAGGGCACTGCAGGGCATAGCAGGACGTGGCAGGGCGTAGCAGGGCACTGCAGGGCATAGCAGGACGTGGCAGGGCGTAGCAGGGCACTGCAGGGCATAGCAGGGCATAGCAGGGCACTGCAGGGCACTGCAGGGCATAGCAGGGCGTAGCAGGGCACTGCAGGACGTAGCAGGGCATAGCAGGACGTGGCAGGGCGTAGCTGGACATAGCAGGGCATAGCAGGGCACTGCAGGGCATAGCAGGACGTGGCAGGGCGTAGCAGGGCACTGCAGGACGTAGCAGGGCATAGCGGGGCGCGGAGCAGGGCCACGGTGACAGCTGCAACCATGATTTAGGTGCCACCCTAATACAAGGAAAACTTCTGGGCGAAAAAAAACAAACATAAGGACTCCGGGGAATAAGCTCCCCAGAGCTAAGTTAGTAACAAGCATTTCTGGGACATGGATGCACACAGATGCAAAGAGAGAGGAGAGAGGAGCTCAGTGTGTCAAAGGAAGTCCCCCGACAGCCTAAAACTATAACAGCATAATTACGAGCTGGTCCAAGGCAAACCTGAGCCAGTTCTATAAGGGTTGGTAGATGAATCTGATGACTATGAAGAGAAGCAGGTGGGCCGGGCTAGGCGGATGCTGCAACTCCTCACTCCCAAACTATAAGCTTTATCAAAGAGGAGAGTTTTAAGTTTACTCTTAAATGTGGTGATGGTGTCTGCCTCACTAACCCAGACTGGGAGCTGGTTCCACAGGAGAGGAGCCTGATCGCTGAAGGCTCTGGCTCCCATTCTACTTTTAGAGACTCTAGGGACTGCAAGTAACTCTGCATTCTGGGAGCACAGTGCACTAGTAGGACAGTAAGGTACTATGAGCTCTTTAAGATATGAAGGTGCTTGACCATTTAGAGTTTTGTAGGTCAGAAGAAGGATTTTAAATTCAATCCTGGATTGTAAAGGAAGCCAATGCAGAGAAGCTAATACAGGAGAAATATGATCTCTTTTCTTAGTTCTTGTCAGAACATGTGCTGCAGCATTCTGGATCAGCTGGAGAGTCTTAAGGGTTTTATTTGGACAACCTGATAGTAAGGAAGTACAGTAGTCCAGCCTGAAAGTAACAAATGCATGGACTAATTTTTCAGCATTGTTTTGAGTCAGGATGTGCCTAATTTTGGCAATGTTATGAAGGTGAAAAAAGGCTGTTCTTGAGGTTTGTTTTAAGTGGGCATTAAAGGATATATCCTGATCAAAAATAACTCCTAGATTTCTGACAGTAGTGCTGGAGGCCAGGGCAATGCCATCCAGAGTAGCTATATCTTTTGATAATGAGGTTCGGAGGTGTTTAGGGCCCAGCACAATAACTTCAGTTTTGTCTGAGCAGCACTGAGCCTTGTGGAACGCAATGGCTAACTTTAGCGTACCTGGAGGATTTATCGTTAACATTAACAAATTGAGATCGATCAGACCATCTTAGTGTGATTCCTTTAATGCCAACTAAATGTTCCAGTCTCTGTAACAGGATGGTATGGTCAATAATGTCGAATGCAGCACTAAGATTTAGTCCTTGTCTGAAGCAGTTAGAAGGTTGTTAGTCATTTTCACCAGTGCCGTCTCTGTGCTATGATGCATTCTAAATCCTGACTGAAAGTCCTCAAATAAACTCTTGTTATGTAAACAAGCACATAACTGATTAGCAACTACCTTCTCAAGGATCTTGGAAAGAAAGGGCAGATTAGATATAGGTCTATAGTTGGCTAAGACTTCAGGATCAAGGGTGGGTTTTTTTTTTATAGAAGAGGTTTAATCACAGCTACTTTAAATGACTGTGGTACATAACCTGTTAATTAAAATATATTGATCATATATAGTAATGAAGTGTTAATCATTGGTAACGCTTGTTTAAGTAGCCTCATTGGGATGGGGTCTAAGAGACAGGTAGATGGCTTAGCTGAAGAGTCCTTTAACATTAATTGTTGAAGGTCTATAGGATAAAAGCAGTCTAAGTATATGTCAGGTCTTGTCGTTCTTTCTAGCAGTCCTGCATTTAAAGGTGAACCATTAGAAGTTGAGGGCAAGAGGTGATGAATTGTTATAATTTTATCATTAAAGAAGCTCATGAAGTTGTCACTAGATGGCTCAAAAGAGCTGTGACTATCTGTCAGCCTGGCTACAGTGCTGAAAAGAAACCATGGGTTGTTCTTATTTTCTTCTATTATTGATGAGTAATAGTCTGATCTGGCATTTCTGAGGGCCTTCCTATGTTTTCAGACTGTCTTGCCAATCTAAACGACATTCTTCTATCATGCCTAGTGGATCATATCAGGTTATGTCTAAAAATAGATATGTGTATATGAAAAATGATTTACAAGCACAGTGTGTGCGTAAAGACCATACAAATCATTCAAAACATAGTCGGACTGGCTACCAAGAGCACCGCTCTGTGGGCTGCTTAATCAGCTCGTTAAAACAAAAACAGTGACCGAGACAGAATAAATCAAACCATCACAGACTCACAGTTTTTTTGCAATAAATCAAAATAAACCATCAACATGTGAATCGGAATGCATGTGAACCGCGGATCAATTGCAAGGTTTAACTATAATAATTGTGTGAAATAATTTTTTACTGTCGCTGTACTTAAGGTAGTCTGATACATCTCTAAGGAGGGTTGCCGTGAAAAGATACATGCAACGCAATTTTCTGTTCACGTGAACAGCACATGTTAAAATCCGGTGCCAATAAGCACTGATGCCTAGGCCTATCTAATGGACGGAATAGCAGCGTGGATTTCTTGCCATTTAAATGTCTGCGCTGCCCTCTGACACTCCAAAACAGACGTTAAAGGCAACAGAAGCATCACTGCATGGGACAATAGTAAAAACTTGCTGTACACTTGGCAGCAGGTAACGTTGATGTTAGCCTTACGTTAGCGTTAGCAAGTAGCTGGATTAAACACTGTTACAATTCTGACAGTTAAACGGTGTAGTGTGACTGTAGTTCACTGTAGATGATTCCAACACTGGGACGTACAAAAGTCTGCCGCTAAAGCTATGAGCTAAAAGACACAAACTAGCACTATGGTCACTGCTGTTGTCGGCAAAACAACACAGGCGTGAATAAAGGTTGCGTTTACTTAAAACTGGTAAACCTTGTCCCAAATATTTTAAAATTGACAATAAAGCAAGGGATGCTTAAGGTAGGGTGACCAGACGTCCCAGTTTGACCGGGACAGTCCCGATTTTCAGTTGCATGTCCCGAGTCCCGACAAAAGACTCTCGGGAGCTAAAATGTCCTACACCAACCACTATGAAATTGTCCCGGTTGTCAGCGATTACATGGCCGACGTGGTCTTATTATAGCCCGACCATTAACTAAACCCATGTAGAAAGACTAATAAAGCATCCAGCGTATGATTTTAACAATGTGTGTGTGTGTGTGTGTGTGTGTGTGTGTGTGTGTGTGTGTCAGTCAATCGTAGCGGTCTGCATCTGCATAATCTGTGCAGCCAGCATTACAATGTATATTTGTAAACATTGTTGCAATGCCTCTTCTTATCTGTCTCGTTTTAACTAGTCCCTCCAGGTCCGCTGGAAAGTCAGCGGACGAGCGCTGAGTGGAAATGTTCGCGCAGTTCAAAAGCAGTTAGATTCCGTTCAAAAATGTAGGTCTCCTTTGTCAGTTCGCCTTTGTGTGTCTACCGGAGACAAATGCTCCCGTTGAGCGGATCTTTTCGTTCATGAACAACACATGGACTGACGAGAGGAACCGTATGACCATTCCCACCTTAAATACGCTACTTGTCACACTGGCCAATTTTGCTGACACCTGTGCGCAATTTCACAGTAGGCTTTCAGCCAACAAATTGATTCTTGAGCAAATTCACTCCTCTAACAAATACTGTATACGGAATAAATGTTTCCAATAGGGAAGCTATCTGCTCTATCAAATGAGATTACATTTGTGTGTGTGTGTTGTTGGTTAGAATAACACTGGTAACACTTTACAATAAGGGTAGGTCTACATGAATTATCATGGATTCATGCATGAATTAATTGATGTAGGCCTATGTATTATTATGCATTATGTAATTAATGATTTATCTGTTACTGCATTCCTTAATATCCCATGAATCATCAGGAATTGACATGTTCATAGTCTGTCATTTGTGACCTCATACATGACACACAACTAAAGCATTAGTGTTATGGGTTTGGTGTGTTTTTTCTCATTTTGGTAATCTGTTTTTTCTGTTTTGTATTTTTGCCCTGTTTCCTGTTTTATTTTGACGGTCAGGTTTTCTGTCTTGTCTTGTCTTATTTTACTTCCTGTGTTTTCCCTCTCTTGTGATTGCCCTAATGTGTTTCACCTGTTTCCCAGCCTTGTGTCACCTGCCTTAGGTTTCCTCGTTACCCTGTTTATTTAGTCTTTGTCTTCCCCCTGTCTGGTGTCAGATCATTTTGTGTTTTGTGTTAGTTCTTGTCAGTTTGTTCCTGTCAGCATGTTTCGCTCTTGTACCTGCAGTCTGAATCTCCCTACAGTCTTTTGTTTCTGTATCTGTCATGTTTGTTGTCATTATTCTTGGACATTAGTTTTGCCTGCTTCTTTTTACTCCTTGTGTTTTTGCCTGCTGGATTTTTGGACTCTTTTTGTATTTACTCTTCGTTTAAATAAATCCTCAAGCTCAAACTTTTTCCTCCCTGTTCTCCTGCATTTGGGTCCTTTTTCCCTGCGACACATAACAATTAGGTACGTGGGCACTTCATTATGAATTAAGCATGATTGTGATTATTTATTTTTTCTGCAAAAAAATTAGGTCATCACTGCGCAAATTCTGATTCGAACACAACTTGTGCATAATGATGTACCCACGTTCCCTAACGTTTTAGTTGATGGGTTGTTCATGCATGAGGTCATGAATGAGAGGTTATGAACTCATGTTAATTCCTGATGATTCATAAGATATATAAAGGAATGAAGTAATGCACTAATCATGAATTAATTCATGCATGAATTCATGTACCCTTACCATAAATTGTTACCGTAACTTTAGTTCAAGCCTGTGGCAGCAGTTCCAAATAATTTGTTTAGTGCCATGCAATGAAAAATACCTTTTCACAAAGTTTTTCACAAAGTTTTTCACAAGTTCAGTGGGTGCATTTTCTAAAAGAATTCTTTAATTCTGAAAAATAAAGTTGGTCACACATGAAACTCACTCAATGGCTTTTAATATTATTTCTTAAATATGTAGGCTACATACCAAGAAAATTCATGAATATTAAGTGAGATACCCCATTATGTTGTGAGCAGTAGGCCAATGTGTGCTGTTGGCAAAATTGTGTCTAATCTGTCTGTGTCTATGTCTAACCTGGGTTGGTTCACGTAAAAAGCGTGTGCGTGCACGAGCACTACGGTCCCGTGCGAAGTGTCCCGGTGTTAGTTCTGGGAAATCTGGTAACCCTAGTTTAAGGGGCGTGGCTACACACCAACCTGTCAATCATAACAGAGGCTTAGCAATGCTTATCCATGACACAGTGTACATTAAAATAGCCGTGAACATTTTTGTGTGTTATTCATGTTTTCGTCTTAAACTTTGACCCTCTTTACTGTGTGTTTTCACTTCATCAAAGTTAATTGGAACTGTTGGTCACCTAAAAATGTATTGTTCAGCATTATGCCAACCAAGCTAGCAAGCTATCGTTAGCTGGTAACTTGAGGAAATGTTTGATTTTCTGTGCTGCATACATGCAGATGAGTGGCAGCAGTACCCGAAGGCCACATTTACCCGCTGGTAAATCTCCACTGGATGACTCATTTTAGAATAGTTGAATATCTGCAATTTTCTCTTCTTATAGCATTTAGCTTAGCGCAGCGCCATTGCAACCATAAACAACACTGGCATCATCCTCCCCAGTTTCACCCTCACCTTCAAAAATCGGGTTGCAAAAAACCAAGGTGTGTGATGTCACGGATGCTACGTCGACTATTTTTACAGCCAATGAGAAAAACTAAATTAAGTTGTCAGTGAGCGTTACGTTTAGCGCAGACACGTTTAGTATGCACATTTTGCAACTTTAAGCTGGGTGTAATGTAATGTTTTTGTCTCCTAGTAAATCTATCGCTGACAGCGCTGTACTGTTCCTCTTTATATAGACCTTTTTTCGACCAAAAATGATTAGCGCTGGTCAGGGGGTACTTGGCTTGAATAAACTATTCAAAAGGGGTACATTATTGAAAAAAGTTTGAGAACCACTGCTCTAGTGGATTCAAATTAGCGGCCTTTTGCTCACCAGTCTTCCTCTGTGTCATCTGAGGCCGATCTAACCTGGGGGTTGAGACTGTGGACCGTAGGATGAATGAGAAACAGACATTAATCATTTTCGGAGGAAATTACCTGTAAAAATGACAATCAATATCTATCCAAATATTAGCTCACAAACCCCATCACAGCTCAGACTCTCAGACTAAATTGTTTAATCATTGACTGCAACTCAGCGGCACATTTTAAGTGGATATCAGTTAAGAGTGTCTGACACACACACACACAGTGTCCCAGTTTAACAAGTTTAACTATTGATGTCGTGACTGTTTACTGACTGATTGCTGATATCACTGTCTCTTTTAGAACAATGGCCAATGGCTGATGTATTCTGAGTTCCACTGTCAGCTCTACACTGAGGGTGCAACACTCCCTCTGGCAGCAATATTTAAGGTCCTTGGTGCTGTCATATTTGGTTGTTTTAAAGAAATTTAGTTTTGTCCATCTAAATGTAAGTAATCAACAGGGTTAACTTATGTCTGGTTTAAACTAGGGACTAATCATTTTGCCAATGAGCCATCTGATTTGTGTTTTGGTAATGTTTGCTTGGTAGCTACTGTAGTTAGCTATTCAACCCTCTGCTGAGCTAACTATCACAAGAAATTTGATAAAATCATATGATGAAAACAGCCACAACCTTTCATTCGTCATGTGGCGACTGGAGTCACCACAATTAAAGGCTCACGTGCTAAATAAGGTTTGGGGTTACATGAATTATTTTTAAACAATCGGTTGAAGGTGTAAGCCATGGATGTATAAAATAACCTTGATACAGCGTTCAAAGCGGAGCCCCGTTCATTCCTGTGAGAGCTGCTCAGTTGCGCATGAAACCAACAAAGTTAAACTTCTGCGTATAAAATTATCCGGATGATTGGTGCTGCTTCCTCATTATGCGGCCCATAGAGCAGGAGTCATTTCACAGGGGTTGTGCCCCGCAATAAAAATTATCCACTCATTTACAATTGGGAAAAATCAGTTTTGGGACCAATGGCGTCACAGAAGTTGTAATTCCACTGTTTGACCACTATGTCAAATTGGCTTCAAAGCCAGGTGCGCTTCTTGGGGGCCAGGTTTAAGCTTGGATATGTTTAACATATACCAGGCAGGCTTTATTAGGTACAATACTAATCCGTAAACCAATCGCTGTCAGCAAAGAAACCTGAAACTTCCAGTGTAGAGCAGATTCAGTCAGTACACAGAGCAAAAACACTGTCAACAAAGCTATGTCAGCCACTGCCAGTTACAAGCTAACAAGCTAACAGACAACATGAACAAATAAAAGTTGCTAACAACACTTACCATTCTGGTACGTCTGCAAGTTTCCAATTTTAGTGCAGAAAATACTTCTTATTTGAGTCATCTAGTTGCAGATCACAAGCTTGCGAAGCTCTGCAAGCGGGCTGCTCCCCTGTGGAGCTTCACGAACACTCTGCCCAGGTCCGTGAGATGGCTGTCAGGCCAAGGGGCTCCGCAAGACGGCTGTAAAATAGGGGGGGTTTGGGCGGGAGGGATTGTCCCGTTTCCCAACATGTGGCCACTTTATGGGCTTGCCACTAGCAGTTATCAATTCATCTGCGATGATCACTGACAAGCAAAGACAACAGGCTACGCCTTCCGACAACCACGATGGCTGCACATGATACTTTGTTGTAAAGCAGTTTCTACACAGTAGGTTAAATAATGAAATTGTAATAAAATTGGATGGTCACAGCTAATATTTTGATTCATTTTGATTATTTTTAATTCATTTTTCAATGTTAGCATTACCAACATGTTTTGCAATTACAACGTAGAAGAACTGTCTTGTTCTCTTAAGAAATCACAATGTAGCCAATGTTATGAATTAGATCGTTTATCACATGCAGCACGGGGAGAAGACGAAAGCGTTCTCCCCGAGTCTCCAAAAGCATCTTCCTTATATACAAAATGGGAATACACAAAAGAGACAAATGGTCAAGAATCTCACTAGAATCCTCAGACTAATGTAAATTACTCTTTGATCTAAAATTCATTCCTCACAATGTCAAGTTTACTTACAAGTTGAACGCTATAGATCCACTGATCTGGGCATTGAAATGAACTGATTTTGGTCGAATATTTTGCTGTTTTAATATTTTGTTTGTGTTCAAGCCTTAAACCTGCATAACTTATTTTTTTGCCCACTTGGCTGTTCAGAGACTAATTACTCACTTACAGTTTGTGTGTGCATTGACCTAACAACACACAACCAAACACACACAGTCACACAAAACTTCCACCACATTTTTTAAAATGGCTTTAAAGGTGCACTATGAGTTCCTGCATGGTTTCAGCGCGATTTCAGTTTTGTCTCCAATCGTAGGCATCTCTCCTTGATCCACTAGCTGCCTGCCCCCTGAATACACTGTGAAAAAGCCCGGTCTCGGGAGACAACACTGGGGTCGTAAACGTCAAATAAACACTAGAGGCACAGGCTGTGCAACAAAATATAACACCACGTTCCAGCCAATCACTGACAAGATGGTTGGGGGAGGGGTGGGGGTTAGTGACAGTTAGTCAGTAAGTCATGACAGTTACGGAAACATGGGGGGAGGGGCGAGCTTGCTCTGTTTTGTTTGGAATTTAGTTGGATCGTCAACAGAAGTGACCATGCAGGAACCTGTAGTGCACCTTTAAGTTTCTGTGACCCTCAAATGACCCCTTTCACATACTTCAGTCACGTAATCCCTAAAAATATTGACTATAGCTTTGAGATTAGAAAATATGTTTCAAGATTGTTAACCTTTAATACGTTTTGTTAATTTCACTGTTTATTAGCTAACATAGGTAAAGGTTGTAACAGACACTTTTCACCATTAATTGGAGCACTTGTCTCGACAGGGTGTAGATCTATTCTCACGGTTAAGAAGCTAACTTTCTGTCTTCTCCTACTCTCTCTGTGATTTTATTGAGTGTTTTAGTAAACTCAATGAGCACAATCACAATCCAGCTGTGTTTCTGTTGTCATGACAACTGCAGTATTAGTGATCAATCATGATTAATGGTTACAAAATGCTAACTGGCGCACTGGGTTGTTGGCATCCTGTGGTCCTTCATCAAAAATGTACATTAACATAAAGACATGATTTTGTTCTCATACCCAGCAATGGCAACAACAGAGACATGGCATTTCCTCTCCTTTCTGCCCTTTTCTTCTCTCCTCTTCCTGGCTTTAATTTCTCCTCCCCTCTCCTCCTCCCCTCTCCCCCTGAGATGTAGTAATATGTAGAGATGATGACCTATTGATTTCTGCTGGAGGGATGTTTGACATGCAGCTGGCTGCTGGAACACACTCAGGTTGTAATCTCACTTGTTCAGTAATTAGCAGTTGACTTATTACATTGAGACTGAGGCTGTGACACTGCAGGGCTCCAGGCAGCACTGATGCTTTTATTTTATTTTGGGTAAGTTTTCATATTTGAGATGTTATTCAATGGTTTTCATTTTAGCCTTTTCATGCAGTAAACTACCAAAAATACCCCCCCAAAATGTGGCTTTATTTACTATCATATATTAATGTATTTTATTTTACAGGAAAAGAGATTTTTGCCTGCAAGTAAAATCAAGTCAGTTTTATTTATATTGCCCAATATCACAAATAACAAATTTGACTCTGCATACAACACACTCTATCCTTAGACCCTTGCTTCAGATAAGAAAAAAGTCCCCCTCCAACCCCCCCAAAAAACCCACCTTTAAGAGATTGTAAACATATATGAAGAGTGGATCTGGGAGGATGTCAAGCAGCTTCCAGGTGTCTCCAAACACTGAGCCACATAACTTCCTCGCCACCATGGAAACCTGGGGGCTTTTTCACAAAACAAAATGCAGGATAACCGATAAAGCGAGGCTTGACCTAGTCTTATCTGTGCTAATCTAACTAATCTGTAGGTCGATCCAGGCTGAAGTAATTCGGATAGATGCACGTTCACGGCTTCCTTTAACAGACCGCAAGGTCGATCACAGATTTACTGATGCTAAAATGGAGAATACGCATTGTTCATACTTTATACAGAGTGAGGATAATAACGTGAAACACATTATTTGATAAAGCTTATAGTTAGGGTGTGAGGAGTTGCAGTGTCCACCTAGCCCGGCCCACCTTCTTCTCTTCATAGTCGTCAGATTCATCTACCATATAATCAATAATATAGTGAGAGTTGAGGGAGGCAGGCCAGTACAGCCCAATCCGTTTGGGGAGAGTTCTAGCCCGACCAGGCTCCTTTCCTTAGTTATGCTGTTATAGTTCTAGACTGCCGGGGGACTTCCTTCCTTCCTTCCTTTGACACACTGAGCAGCTATCTCCTCTCTCTTTCCGTTTGTTTCCATTTGTGTGCATCCTCGTCCCAGAAATGCTTGTTACTAACCTAACTCTGGGGAGTTTACTCCTCGGAGTCCTTATGTTTTTTTCGCCCAGCATATTTCCTTGGATTAGGATGGCACCAAGATCTTGGTTGCAGCTGTCGCAGTGGTCTTGCTGCACTCCCTGCTACACCCTGCTATGCTCTGTGGTGCCCTGCAGTGTCCTGCTGCGTCCTGCTGAACTCTGCTGCGTCCTGCTACGTCCAGCTATGCTCTGCTGGGCCACGCTACGTCCTGTAACGCCCTGCAGTGCCTTGCTATGACATGAACTACTACGACTACCATTTGTAGTCACTGTTCCATTATCTTTATTGTGACTTTTATTGTAAAAAAGAAACACGGCCGCTGTAATGAAACAGCGAGAGAAAGCATGGCAGACAATCGCAGACCAACTGAATGCGTAAACAGCCTAAAAATATACATTAACTGACCACTGCTCTGAACTGTAATCAGCATAATCATACCATCCAAGGATTAGGCTACTAATTATTTGCACAAATTAACAGTTGTACTCTTTGCCTTAAAAGTAAGTAGAAGATAATATTCCTCAGGAAATTAACAATGAAGATAAATTTTCTACAACGCTAGAATATGATGCGTTAATATCTCTTTCACTTTGTTTCTCCCTCTCTCTCTCGTGGGCTAAAATATAAATTACCTAAGTCATATTAACTTCCACTGCTCGCTTTTAATGCAAAGTGTACAACTGTTCATTTTTGCAAATGACAAGTGACTCATTGAATGGTTTCAGTTAAGAGCAGTAGTTTGTAAATGTATATTTTTTAGACTATAATTCAGTCGGTCCGCTATTCTCTGCCACGCTTTTTCTCACGTGTTTTTTATATTTTATAAAAGGACAAGTTTCCTTCTTTACATATTATATGCTTTGCTCCCTCGTATATATGGACATAGAAAAGAAAGACACTGAAGAAATTGGCCTCTAAAATCTAGAAACTATAAAGATAATTAAGTGATAAATGTCATGCACACTGTAAACATGACTGTAACAGAGTGATATTCATCAGTTATTTCCCCCCAGCCAAATATAAGGTCAAAAACCATTAAGGTGTCCTCTCCCTGTTGTTTCATGAATGTACAGTAGTCTACACTCTGTAGTTACATATTGGTTCAGTGAACTAAGACTATAATTGGGAGGATTGTACAATTAAGATATGTTCTTAAAATTGTACAATCCTCCCAAATTATAGTCGTTAAAGAATGCAAAAAAATTAGTCGACTAAAATAATTTAAGGTGCATTGGTCCGCTATAGAAAAACACATATACAGCACTTTATATATTGCCCTTAGTAACATACTTCATTTAAAACACATTTGGCAACTTTATCAGCCTTTTCTAATTATCTCAACAACGGCAATAATATATTCATCAAACTTCTAACAACAATATGAACAGCAGTCTTCATAAAGCAATACAACAGTAACAATGACTGTCACATGAATAATAATCAAAAAAAGGGGTCAACTTTAAATAATAACAGTACATAAATGAACAGCATCATGCACCTGTTGTAGCCTGGTCGGGACCTCTTAGGTGCCTCTGCTTTTGTGAAACCGAGTCAAGGCTAAATTGAGCCAGGGTAACTGAGAAATCCCGACTTAATCCCTTATCTTGGTTTTGTGAAATAGCCCTGTGGAAAGAGGACAGGCAACACATGTTTATATTGTAGGAAAACAAATCAAATATGTTGTCAATGAATGTTTTGCAGATACATTCTGCATGAATATTTTTTTATTTTGCAGTTATTTTTGTGAACGGGTTTTTTCCCTCCTACGTTTAAAAAATAATAATCCCATCTACACAAGCACTGTTTAAAATAAAGATGCAAAAACACCAGTCCAGTCAAGAGCATGCCAAACCAACAGGCAGTAATATAACCCTAACCCTAAAGCCATGTTGGTCAATCACGCAAAAAAAAAAAAAGAAGAAAATGTTGGCCAATCGGAAGCCTGAAAAAAAGCTATTGGCCGGTCATTCCGGCATTGGCGAGACCGTCCCTCGGACACCTCAATGTAGTGGAAGAGTAGTGTTGGAAGCAGCACTATTTTGGCCATGTCTGCCATTGTGTGAAATGTTGTCTCATTTGTGACGCCACACAAAGGAGATAACACACTCTGCCGTTACAAGCCTAAAACTTTTCCCTGTTTACATGACAACACTGAAAATGGAGTTTCTGAAAATCTTCACCCTGGCAGGAGTTTTTTAAAAGATATGTTTTCAGTGAGCTTAAACTCAATTTGCATGTGAATGCATAGAAAAAGCTACAACTTCAAAATGCTAAAAGCTTACATCAGCATGCTAACATGCAATGTTACATTCTTATGCATAATAGTAGTTGTCTAGACATTTTGCTCAAAACCATAAATGCCAACGTCATGGTGAAGGAAAAGTCATGGGTTGACCAAAGTTATTAGGAATATATTACTTATTATATTATGTTATATTATATATACTGATAAATGCTTAACCCTTGTGTTGTCTTCCCTTCAACCTTGAAAAAAACACTTTTTTCTGACATTTTTTACGCCTTTTTTTCACAATTTGTTTTTGCTTTTTCCAACGTTTTACATTTTTTAATTTTTCTTCTACACATTTTCAACGCTTATTTCTACGTCCCATATTTTCTGATATAAAACAAAAATTTAACACGGGTCAATGTGACCTGAGGTCAACACTTGACTGCATCAAACCATATCATTGGAGTCAGTTCCGATTAACTTTTCAGTGTAGATCAGTGTAGTAAATGCTGTATGGGATTTATGAAACTGCATTAAGTCAAAGGCTGACAAGATAATCTTTTGGAAGTACAACACAATGTCTGCTCAAGTGTTTTTTTTTACTGTGATGGATTATAATATAAATAAATAAGAGAGTTCAAGAAAGAGAAAACTAAACCAGGTAAATCTCGGACACAAATCGTGTTTCCATCAAAAGGCTAAGCTAAGCGTAGCTTTGTCAGAAGTTGGCTAGTTGTTAGAAGTAGAGGTTGCAAACTGGAAACAAAACAATTCGCCTTTTTTTCGTGGATGTGTCTGAGGAATACGTGTTGTTGCTACTACCAGCCATGTTTTCACGCGTTATGAGAATACCTGGAAAAGTGGCGACAGCAGAAACAGCTGATCAGTCGTGAGTTTAATGTTTGCTAAGGCATCACTTATTTGGCAAAACATATTCCATCTTCCATTAAGCACAATTCATTTTCAAAAAAAGGGAAAACCAAATCGAGTGAGCATAAAAACTTTTTTGCGCAAATAAGTTTTATCAAAATTTGCAGTTTCCATACAACTTTTCTAATGACATACTTTAAAAAATGCATTTATGGACACACAGCTGTTGAGTGGAGATTGTTCTCTGTTGTTTTGAATGGATTTAAAATGTCACTGAGCTCTGAAGATGAACATGGTAGTAAGTTTATATCTATTTATATCTGATCCTTGCCGCTAAATCAGAGACCAGCACACACATACACACACACACACACACACACACACACACACACACACACACAGCGCTGAAGTTAAAGGGTACTTCTATTGTGTTACAAATGTATTTGTTTTGCTGAACAATCAGAGTTGATTGTTGAGGAGATACAATCTGTGATTAGAGGACAGCTCTAGACATTAATTGCGTTTTCACACCTATAGTTTGTTTGCTCTGGTCCGAATCAGTTGATGAGTTTGTAACCATGGATCGATTTCCCCTTGTTTCGGTTTTGTTTCACGCCTGGAAAAATCCAAGCGTGCCAAAATGCGTCATTACAAACTAGAGATGGCCCGATACCATTTTTTGCTTCCCGATACCGATTCTGATACCTGAACTTGTGTATCGGCCGATACCGAGTACCGATCCGATACCAGTGTGTCATATATTTTATTATGTTTTAACAGCTGTATACTACTATCCCTGTATGGATGTGATATGATTTCTATCTTTGTTGTCGGTCTGGCTCAGGTTAAACTCTTTGTGAAACATGAATGCCACAGAACTTTCTTTTACTATGCAGTT
This sequence comes from Zingel zingel, assembly GCA_023566125.1. Classification (NCBI taxonomy): domain Eukaryota; kingdom Metazoa; phylum Chordata; class Actinopteri; order Perciformes; family Percidae; genus Zingel; species Zingel zingel. The sequence goes on along the minus strand of CM042329.1, from coordinate 5,997,545 downwards.
TGACAGTCAGTTATAACAGAGAAAGAACATAAATAAACTACTTTAACGTAGATTTTCTTTAGGGCTGTATTATGTGGTATCTGATCGGTGCATAAACTCCAGTACTTCCCAATACCGATACCAGCGTTTTTGGCAGTATCGGAGACGGAACATCTCTATTACAAACCACACAAGAGCGTTAGCTCCGCTTATCGGTCAGATGTGGCTGGGGCGGGAACAAGACAGTAAATTCAGGAAGAAGGTCCTGTCTGGACTAGTCCATATTTCTTGCATCTCCATGGTCAAACCAGCTCATTTCATTTAAATAGTCAGACATTGTTTCACGAGTGACCTTACTTTGTCTGCTCTGCTAACCGAGACTTCACTCTGCTCTGCCGGTGTCTGTTTCCAACTTTAGCGGCGGCTGGTTTGACCACAGAAATGCGAGTGACGGCAAGCTTGACTGCAGTCTATTTCTGTGAGAGAAACATTGCAAGCTGCTACAGTTTGCATGATCTGCCACATCACATATTGCAAAGCACAACTGACTACAGGAGCCGTTTAGCTCAGACTTGTGGAGTACACATACTGTAGTCCGGGCTCCTAAATGGTGGAATGAGCTCCCTACTGACATCAGGATGGCCGAAAGCCTACGCATCTTCCGCCGAAGGCTAAAAACACATCTCTTCCGACTACACCTTGGATAAACATATACATATATATACATATATATATATATATACATATATATATATATATATATATATATATATATATATATATATATATATATATATATATATATATATATATATATATATAAATAAATTATATAATTCTTGAAGCTGCACTTTCATATGGCTATTTGTAGTTTTGCTTATTTAAAGCTAATGTGCTTGCGCTTACTACTTGTTGTCTGGAGTTTGCACCTTCAGGGTTGAAAGCACTTAATTGGAAGTCACTTTGGATAAAAGTGTCAGCTAAATGACATGTAATGTAATTATAGTTGGTGCATTCTCACCTCAAACGAACTGCACCAGAGTTCAATTGAAATCGTACCGAATCAAGGAAGTCTCTGTATTGTTGTTTGGTCCGCTTTTCATGCACACTCGAGTGCGATTGCAGCATTCAGACATGCTGCACACAATTTTTCTCTGTGCGGGCCAATAACAGTGTGCAGGTTGTGCCGCCCTCATTCCCAGGTAATGCTGCCTTGTCACAGCCATCCGTGTCAGACCGACACACAAGTTTAAGTGGCACACACACAGACAAGATGCCAATTTGCAAAATTTGGCAATGTGGCACTTTCCCTCAGAGTTGTGGGTCTGTGTATTTGTGCTTTAAAAAGTAACCACAGTGAAACAATAAAAAAATGTACATCTCATTCCTAAGATTCACTGCTTTCTTTCTTAAGAAAGCATATAAATGCACAGATAATTTGTTGTTTTGTCATTGGTGAAAAACAATATTGACCTTGTAGTTGAAAAAGGAGCCTCATATAAGAAGGACATTTCCTCCTATGGAGTCCGTTCATTCGCATTCAGAGATCGACACTTTTTGCCTGGCAAGATGGCGGCGAGCAGAAAAACCAACCGCTAAAGTGAGTTGTTCAAAACCTTTCTTTATAGTAAACTCTTTGACAACAAACAATGTTCTCAATGCTAAAGTTCATGTGTAGAGCCCCTGGTGATACTTCGAGCAAAGTTTCAGTTGTGTCGAGCCTTCTTAGTGTTTAAAAAATAGCGATTTTGATGCGCTGATTTAGTAGTGCCCCTAGCACTCCCAACAGCCATTTGACCGAAAACGAAAATATGGTCAGTCTTAAAAGTGGCACTTCTGTCCTAATTATGCTTTTAAACGAAAGTTTGACTCAGGTACATTCACAAAAAGACCCTAGGTTGCATTTTGGCGAGAGTTACGCTTCACAGTAATTCACTCTCTAGCTCTGGATCACTGCTGCTCTCTCTCTCTCTCTCTCTCTCTCTCTGGCTCGTTGAACTGGGAAGGAGGGGATACCTCCTACATATTATATCTTTAAAGTGATTTTTTTTTTAGGTGGTCCTTTTTAAAGGTGGTTGAAGACGTTTTGCTGTATGAACCCGTCCACAACAGTACATTGCTTAGCTTCCGTGTCGGTACTCCTGCCTGCTTCTCTAAACATGGGGTATGCCAACCACCATCTATCTTATGTTTAGTGTTATATTTATAATGGAAAGATTAGTCAGTGATACAGTCCCATACAGTCTGTTCTGTTATGTAGTTATTGCTTGGTAAAAAAAAAACACTGTGTGTAATATATAACACAGTTTTGTGGCAGTTGTTAAGTACCAAACATTTCACATTTCACCATCTGGAAAAAGTGTGTGTGTGTGTGTGTGTGTGTGTGTGTGAGAGAGTGTGTAAATCATACACACATGCACGAGTATAGGTGCGTTTGTATTTTAAAATGTGTTTCAGTATGTGCAAATGTACGACTATGTGTGTGTGTGTGTGTCCTCTAACTAAATGGACGGGTCTAATCACCTCAGAGGGAGGAACCTCTTCCCCTTCCGCCGCCTCTTAACATTAACGGATATTAACGGCCCCCAACGCTCCTCCGTTTCCTACTGAGAAATGAAATACATCACTAATGGTTTATCACAAACACGGCTAATGCTTTATGCAGACCTCTTACCATTAATAAATGATAGCATGTAAAGGGGGGAGGGGTGCTGTGAGAGCTGACACGGCCTAAAGGGGAAGAGTTGGATCAGTTTCAAAATTAAACAGAAAAAGGAACGCTTGATTTGTCTCATTTTGTGGCAATGAGGTGATTAATCTGTTTTTACTATCTGTGAGTGCTCAAGAATTCAGTTTGTTTCTTTTTTTTAATGCTTATTTTTTGGGCATTTTAGGCCTTTATTTTTATAGGACAGCTGAAAGGGGAGAGAGGGGGAATAACATGCAGCAAAGGGCCGCAGGTCGGCGTCGAACCCTGGGCCGCTGCGTTGAGGAAAAAACCTCTATATATGGGCCCGCGCTCTACCAAGTGAGCTACCCAGGCGCCCTTTTTTAATTTTTTAATCTTTCAGGAACACATTTAATACTTGTAGTCAGCAGGGGAAAGAGGACCCAAACGCAGAGAGAGGCAGGCAGGCAGAGGGTAGAACTCGAGGATTTATTCAAACAACAAAACGGCAGTGCAGCGACTGGAAAACACCGGAGAAAAATGCAATGCAAAAAAAAAAAAACACAAGGCTGAAACAAACTGACTGAATACAAACTGACAGCACGAAGACATAAAACAATCTGACAAGCAACAATGGGAACACAGGGGTTAAATACATGAGGTAATGAACTAATGTGGGACAGGTGATACAACAGGTGAAACACATCAGGGCGGGGCAGGACAATCAACAAAAGGCGGGAAAACAGCAAGTAAAACTAGACAAGACAGAAAACAGGACTATCAAAATAAAACAGGAAACAGAACATAAACCGGGAAATACACAACACAGGATCAATTTACAAGACAGGGAACAGAAAAAATACAGAATAAATATACAAACACAGTGAACAGAGAAATAGATAATACAGGCAACAAAACAGGCAACAGAAATGTCCAAACCATAACAGAGCCACCCCCCCCCCCCAAGGGTGGATACCAGATGACCAAAAACAAACAAAATAAACAGAAAACAACCCAGGGAGGGCGAGAGTCCGGGGGAGGCAGAAAGTCACTAGGGCACAGGGAACAGAGACTCACTGGGGCACAGGGGACAGAGAGTCACTGGGGCACAGGGGACAGAGAGTCACTGGGGCACCCAGGGGAACGGAGAGGCCTGGGGGAAACAGAGGGGCCACTCGGGGAAGCAGAAACGGGGCCACTCGGGGAAATAGAGCGGGGCCACAGGGAACAGAGAGTCACTGGGGTACCCAGAGGAACCAGGGGACCGGAGAGGCTTGGGGGAAACAGAGGGGCCGCTCGGTGAAGAAGAAGCGGGGCAACTCTGGGAAACAGAGAGGGGTCACTTGGGACAGGGGACAGAGAGGCCTCGGCAACAGGGGACTGAGAGGCCTCAGCAACAGGGGACTGAGGGCAGCAACGAAGGCAGGAGCCTTCTGGTGGCCGGCGAATAAGGTAGAAACCTTCTGGTCACCGGCGACGAAGGCAGAATCCCTCAGGCAGCCGTACTGGACATCGAGGGCAGCGCCCCTCTGGGGGCCTAGCAGGTCGGCCAAGGCGAAACTCCTCAGGTGGCCGTACGGGATGTCGAGGGTTCTGAGACGGCCAGCCTGGACGTCGACGGTTCTTAGGCGGCCATCGCCGCCGGCGAGTCCCTTCGGGCGGCTGAACTGGACGTCGAGGGCAGCGCCCCTCCGGGGGCCGAGCAGGTCGGCCAAGGCGGAGCCCCTTGGGAGGCTGTGCAGGCGAAGGGTCAGCAAGGCCGGGACCAGGCGATGGGGCAGCTGGGCTGGGGCCTGGTGACGGGTCAGCTGGGCTGTAGCCAGGCGACGGGTCAGCTGGGCTGGGGCCAGGCGACGGGTCAGCTGGGCTGGGGCCAGGCGACGGGTCAGCTGGGCTGGGGCCAGGCGACGGGTCAGCTGGGCTGGGGCCAGGCGACGGGTCAGCTGGGCTGGGGTCAGGTGGCCAGGCAACGGGGGCAGAAGTTGACTGGGGTGCCAGCAAGACACGAGGGGCAGGAGGCGGTTTGACCGACACAGGCAAAGTCTCTGGGGGGTGTCAAGGGTGGTCTCAGGGGCGTCGGAGACCGGTAAAGTCTCAGGGGCGGTCTCAGGGGCGCCGGAGACCGGCAAAATCTTAGGGGTGGTCTCAGGGGTGATCTCAGGTGCGCCGGAGACCGGCAAAGTCTCAGGGGCGGTCTCTGAGATGCTGACCGGTGGCAAAGTCTCTGGGGTGCAGATCAGTGTATTCTCTGGGAGATCTGTCAGCGCAGATTCTGGAAGCTCTGTCAGCACAGACTCTGGAAGCTCCGTCAGCACAGACTCTGGGAGGCTGGACGTCAGTGCAGACTCTGGGAAGCAGGCAGGCAGAGGGTAGAACTCGAGGATTTATTCAAACAACAAAACGGCAGTGCAGCGACTGGAAAACACCGGAGAAAAATGCAATGCAAAAAAAACCACAAGGCTGAAACAAACTGACTGAATACAAACTGACAGCATGAAGACACAAAACAATCTGACAAGCAACAAGGGGAACACAGGGGTTAAATACATGCGGTAATGAACTAATGAGGGACAGGTGATACAACAGGTGAAACACATCAGGGCGGGGCAGGACAATCAACAAAGGCGGGAAAACAGCAAGTAAAACTAGACAAGACAGAAAACAGGACTATCAAAATAAAACAGGAAACAGAACATAAACCGGGAAATACACAACACAGGATCAATTTACAAGACAGGGAACAGAAAAAATACAGAATAAATATACAAACACAGTGAACATACAGAAATAGATAATACAGGCAACAAATCTAAACAAAACAGGCAACAGAAATGTCCAAACCATAACAAATACTAGCACCTCTGATTTATTGAAACAAAGTTGTACAAGATAAGAAACTCAAATTGTTCCCTTAATTAGGTATCCTCAAATGAGTTTATGTTTCCGTATTTAACTAAATCAAACTCAAATTACTTAATAATTCTTTAAGTAATGGTATGTGTCCATTTACGCAATTTTTCATGGCAGGGATCGCCCCGCTTCCCAGCATTGCATGCTAGTTGGCTTCCCACTCAGTTTCTCTTCACTGACCACTGACAAGCAATGAAAACAAGCTACACCCTCCTGCAACCGCAATGGCTGCACCTAATTAGACGAATGCTTCACATGAGGTTGTCTGCTCCCGGATTTCAAAACAGACCATAGTGGGCAGCTCGTTTGGAAAACAGTCTCCTATTTTAAGAAAATAGTTCCTCGAAATGTGTTTCTGAAAACATTTTTTTGCGAGAAATATGCTATGTAGTGAATCTGTCTTCATTTCAGATGGACAACGGTCAGTTTTAAAGATTTTCATGAGTTTTTGAGAGGTGGCCAAGCTGCCCAATCCTCATCTGCATAAAGTAGCCTGGATTCAACTTTATGCAAACGAGAAGCAGATGACTCGACACCCCGCTTATCCAAAGTCCCTGCGATGTTACCAGAATGCATTGCACGGCTGCTCACGTAGACAATGAACGGGAAGCGTGTAAATGACGCTTGACAGTGGACATTACTAGCAAAGTACTATTAATTCAATTCAGTTACAATTCAATTTCAAATCAAATCTGATTTGATACAAATCAAGTCTCAAATCATAACAAGACTTATCTCAAGACACTTTACAGATAGAGTAGGTCTAGACCACACTATAATTTACAAATACCTAAAAATTCCAGTAATTCCCCCAAAAGCAAGCATTTAGTGCTACAGTGGTGAGGAAAAATTCCTTTTTAGGGAGAAACCTTGAGTGGTGAGGAAAACTTCCTTTTAGGGAGAAACTTGGACAGACCCAGGCTCTTGGTGTGTGGTTGTCTGCCGGTGCCGGTTGGGGGTATGATGAACAGTGGCAATTATAGTCACTATAAAGATAATGGAACTATGACTAGAAATTGTAGTTGTAATAGTTCATGACGTAGCAGGGCACTGCAGGGCGTTACAGGGTGTAGCAGGGCATAGCAGGACCTAGCATGGCTTAGCAGGGCAGTGCAGGGCAGGCACGGCGCCAGGATTCCAGTTTTGGATGGGCCAGACCAATTGTGGGTGGGCCTTAAATTAAAAACATTATCAAATCACTGTTTTAACACAAATACAAATGACTGACTAATATACTGCTATATTATCTGTGCTTACATAATAGAGATTTTAATAGCTTGATACTCTTTCAATATGTTGTTGCATTGTAAAAACGTTTCGGTGCATAGGACGGACCTATCCACGATCGCTGTCCATGGTTCTGACCAAAGAAGAGCGCTTTGGAATCTCCATTACGCACCATACCTGGCTGTGCTAATAGCGCACATCTCTCTATAGACTGTAAAAGTGGTCAGGCATCTAATATTTCCCCGAAACATATTTTAGTTCTGCTTGTATAACATGAGGCCAAATATTTTACAATTCTGTTTAATTGTTTTAAGTTTTCAACAATACAGATCAGCAACACTGCCCGACAGTTTCAATCAATAGCCTATTCGGGCACAGTTCATTGACAACGTCATCTGTCATGTAAAACAACAATACTCAAGTTATTTCCTACCGTGACAAACTGTTACTTTAGTGTGATTCATGTTATTATCATGTTTAACAAAAGGAAATCAATCACATTAATAAGCCCTTAAGCATCATTGGCCATAACAAGAGAAAACCATGAGGGAAAAAGAACTTAACAGTAACAAGCTGTTAGAAATAGAAATGCGCCTGTGGCTCTGTAGCGAGAATCGATTATTTTTATCCATATATCTCATATAATGACATGATACAATGCAGCCAGAGTAGCCTTCACATACATTACTGTTATCCTCTGGCGGTCCTACACAATTAAACTCGCTAAAGCAGAAGAAGCGACCACGGAAAGAGTAATTTCCTCTTTTTCTCTCAGTTATATTAGCCTACTAAATTTCAACATGTACTGAAATCATCTGTGTTTTTAGGTCGCCTCGCAGTCACACACACACACACACTGACACAACAACGCATTTCAGAAGCCATTATGGCTAACTTATCAGGCTAAAAAATAACAACTTGAAAACAACTGGGTAGGCTAAATTACATTCATATTACACTATATACACCAAACGTGAAAATAGATAGGCATGGGAGAGAGCGAGAAGTAAGCATAGTGCTCCTATTTTGTGTTTTAATCCGGTTGACACTGGAAAAGACACGTTCAACTGTACAGGATGTCATTGGCAGTGTTATCAGAGCTTTTAAGAAAGCATGCATATTCGGGAAAACGTCCTCATTGCTTATGTCCATCACTTCAACGAGACTTTTGAGATGTTCTCCTCTTTTTTTCTTCCTCTCTATGAGTTGCACAAACACTGCGAGCTCCGACTCTGATATGGTTATGTGGAAGCGCTTCCCTGCATAATTGAGAGAGTTCGCTATAGTGGCCAAGGTGGTGTCATTTGTATCAAGGCTAGGGGACATCAGGATTGCCGCAGATGCCATGAGGCCATAGGTGTCACTGTGGAATCGAGTGTTCAGTTCATTAAGCTGACAGTTTATTAGCGCGTTGGAAATGTTGCGCAAGTCACTTTCACTCCTCACCCTTGTCGATTTCCCCAACGTGCATGTGACAATACTTCCCTCAAATCGGACTGGGAGCTTCCTTGAGCGGGGGGGGGGGGGGGCAAATTGGGTACATCCCAGTTCTCGACATCATGATCCTCCATCATCTTATTTGTTGTTGCCAACATCTCTGAGAACGCACAGTCACCGGAGCAAATGTTTGTCAGTTCTTGTTTGAGGTTCTCAATCAAATCAACTGTGTCTGTCACTGATGTGGTGATGGACTGGAGGCTTTTAGACGTGAAGTCTGATTTACTGAACAACTGTTTAAAAAGTACAAGGAGGAATATGAACTTTTTTGTTCTGATCTGCTGAAGGAGTGACTGTGCCTCAAGCTCACTCTGTCCCCCTTCTTCCGCGTACTGTGCCAGCACCTCCACGATAACATCATACAGAATGAAAACTTTTGTCGCTGCGGCCGATCTTGAATCCCACCTGGTGTCACACCCTCGCTCCAATTCCAATGACCTCTGATCGGGCCGCATCTCTTTTTGCGCGTTAAGGAAACGGGCATGACGTGCGCTGCCGCACATGAAGGTGTGCAAGGTGTTGAGAGTGTCGAAAAAAGTTGAGGCATCCAGCGATGTCCGGGCCACAGGACGGACAGCTGACAGGACGAGGTTTAACCTATGAGAGTGACAGTGCACATAGACGGCGTTTTGAAAGGTGCCCTTAAGGATGGCTTGGACACCCCCCTTATGCCCAGCCATTACCGATGCACCATCAAACCCAAAACCAATGCAAAGGCTAGGGTCTAGTTCAAAAGGTGCGACAACTTCCAATATTTTCTGTGCTATCGCATCAGCAGTCATGTTGTCTGTGGCTACGAGGCCAACAGCGCGTTCTCTCACAGTCCCCATGCGTACATACCGTAAGCAAACGGCCACCAGCTGATTTTTAGATACATCCTTACACTCGTCTGCTAAAATAGCATAGAAAGACCCCTCATGCAGTTCACGTTTAATCCGTCGCAACAGGAGAGTGCACGCAGCATCCAACAGGTCATTCTGAATTTCGTGACTGAGCATCTTTGCATTGCTAGGGATCACATCTAGACGCTCTTGAGTTGCTTTGTCATGCCTGCAGACAAGTCTATAAAATTCCAGGAAATTACCTGCGTTATGGAGCTCATCATTCTCCCGGTTGCCACGCAGGGGTACTTCTTGTTTGGCACAAGTGATAAGAACGTCCAGAATGACTTTGATGTGCTCCAGATTCCTCTCCATGATTTCACCCTGTCTGCCATCTGTGTTGTTGAGTTGATGGATGACAGAGCCTCGCTCAGACATTGACAGCCTGTAATTGTTAAATTTATCCAGTGCAAACCTGTGCGATTTGCTATTTTGGTGCTTTAAACAAGCGTGATTGAGGTGCTTCCAGTCTCGGTATCCAGTCTGGCTAAACTTCTCCTCCCTGCCCCGCTCACCAAAGTGCCTGCACATCTTACAGAAGACTGCATCCTTCCTAATGCTGTACTCAAGGAAATTGTATCTGCTATACCAGTTTGTGGAGAAACTCCATGCTTTGTCACCTATCACTGTGACCGGATACTTTAGCACTGGTTGAGTTGTGGGCTCATCCACGGAAGACAGATCCACAGGGCTGCTATCGTCCACTTGCGAGGCAGAGGCACTAGCACCGGCGCTGGCCGCGCAGGCCGTGCTAGCCACGCTAGCATCTGGGGACGGGGGTGGCAGAGACAAAGACGTGCTGGGTGTTGTGGATCTCAGCTCTCCTTCATCTCCTGGCTCCGATACCGTTCGTGAACGTTTAAGGTATCTAAACAACGACTGTTGCAACATTGTCCTTTGAGATGATTTTCCCACCTGATCACTTAGAGCTAGCCTAGCCATAATGACAAGCTACATCCGATCCAGAACCTCACTGTCTGCGCAGAAACATCAAAATAGACATTACCAGCTTTTTAAAATTGTTTTTGAAAACTAAACATTTAGACTATTTTAGCACAAATTATGAGATTATTTGCCAATTTTTAATAATTCTTGACAAAATTAAAATATATTAAGTTTATTTTTTTTAAGAAGAAAAGTTTTGGGTGGGCCTGTTGAAAAGTGGGTGGTCCTAGGCCCGTCAGGCCCACCCATAACGCCGTGCCTGGTGCAGGGCATAGCAGAGTGTAGCAGGGCATAGCAGGGCGCGGAGCAGGACCATGGCGACAACTACAACCATGATAAGGGAGCTGCTGCAGCTAAGGCCGAGAGCTCCCACTTAGCTAAACTGGCAGTTTTGGGGGCATAAGATAAAGAGTGCCTGTGTGTCTTTTAACAGACACAAAATGCAATTAAAATGTCTGTGCAACATGAACAGGGCCCTTACATGACAACAAGATGCGTTTTCAACTCAGACATTGTTTAAATTCACTTACCCTATAAGCTGCTGGCTGCCGTCTGGGATGAGTGAGTGTGTTCAGCCAGGCTTCGGTAATAACCATCAAGCAGCAGTTCTGTGTGTATTTGTAGCATATATCCATTTTGTGTGCGATCCATCTGGCATTGGTGAATAGTAGTCTCTGCAGTGGCGAACTGTGTGTTAGTTGCCTTAGCCAGGCTAGCAGGCCCGACCGGCATCCTTCTACTTCCTCCCCGCCTTCCCCGCCTGCCGCGGCCGGCAACAATCCACGGGCGCCCACTGGTCTGGTGGATGTCCTCCAGAGGACTGTTCATGCTTTGCGGCGAAATTTTTGCAGCGAAAAAAGTTTATTTCCCCCTCAAAAATAGGTAATTGAGCACTGTAGTGGTTGTGATCATATCAGTGACTATGTAACTATATAGAAACGGCCCAAATTATGCCTGTTTCTTGTACAGTAATAGCGTTGCTGAAGGCTAGCTCTAGCTCCATAGTTACGTTACTCCAAGCTTCTTCCCTTGTGAACACCTCCACTCTTCACACACTACGCTCCGATCTGCACACTGCTCTTTACCATTTCCTGCTACAACTGAATTCCCGCGGGACTTCAGCGCAAGACTACAGGCAGGCTTCTGTAACGCTGTTACTTTACCAGAAACAGGCATCATTTGGCCCGTTTCCATGTAGTTACATAGTCACTGATATGATCATAACCACTACAGTGCTCAATTACCTATTTTTGTCTGTTAAAGAGGCACAAAGGCACTCTTTTATGATATGCCCCCAAAACTGCCGTTTTAGCTAAGTGGGAGCTCTCGGCATTAGCTGCAGCAGCTCCATATTGCTAGCACTGATTCGGCTCGTTTTTTTCGCTATCGACAGTACTCACATACTTATAGCAATCAAGATTAACGTAAAAATTGCCCAGAGTTCTCCTTTAAAGGACAATTCCGGCACAAAACGAACCTAGGGGTTATTAACAGATGTGTACCCACTCTGTCGCTCTCTGGGACATGTTTTCATGCTAATCGAATGTGTTTGTAGCTTGAAAGAAGCTAGCGCGGACCGCTGATTAGCTTACAACGCTAGTATTCGGGGCACAGGGAAACTTCAACGGTAGCATAATGAGGGTCCCTAAATGTTAACCGAAGCATTGAGAACATTGTAAGTGTCCCAGAGAGCGACAGAGTGGGTACACAGCTGTTAATAACCCCTAGGTACGTTTGCCGGAATTGTTCTTTAAATTCATTTTCGCTTGGAGATAAGCAACGGAGATAAGAGTAACTTTAATAATTAGTACACAAATGCAATAATTGGCAGTACAGCAGTGTTTAACATGGATGTGTTTACTACTGTTACCAGGCAGTCTGCTTTCCTTTTCTTCTGCTCTCTACTTCTTCTCTACTACTTCTTGCTTATTCTCGGATTGTTTTGTTTGTACGCCGGCTGGCGTTTTGGAGAATACTGCAACCAACATTAATCGCAAAATTAGTAAAAGTAAAGTTAAAAAAAAAAAAAAACACTATATAGATTTTAGGCTGTGTATGAAATGGTTTCACTATTTATTATATAGTGCACTGTATTGCATGCCCTCAGTAATTCTCACAATGGAATGAAAAAAGTAGTGTCCTCAGCATGTCCTTTTTTCTACTAACAAATTTAACGCACCGATTTTATGCATGGAATTACAGAAACACTGCATCTATCAGAGTCAAAAAAGTCTTTTCTGAAGTGTGGACTGATGTGAACACTAACAAACAGCACAGTGGGGAATTTCAAAAAAATTCTCACACCAATAGATTGTTCACCAGTTCACTTAAAACCTGCTACAGAGCTTTTAACCACATCTCACCAACCAAAGTCAAGAATAATCTTTGAGACTTTGACACCAGGAAAACACAACTCTTGAATGAATGGAGTTTCAGCCACATATCACGGTCTCATGTTTGTTCAGCTGTCAGTATGTTGTCGCCATGACCACTGAACAAGCTCCATCTACCTTCATGCACACCTGATAAAACTAGTAGCTGGACCTTGTTTAACCAAACTACTATTTCCAAGATAATGAGAATGACACTCAATGTTGCTTTCTCTTTGTGAAGTTTAATTGGTGTTATTCCAAAGTAACAATTTAGGGCCTTTTCACACCTGAAAGTTTGGTCATGAAGTTTTTGTGAGTTGGACCAAATGTCAATTAAATATTTGGTCTCCTCCTCCCCCAGGCTCATTTTGTTTTGTTGCGCTGTTTTTCCTTTTTCTGGTTCTGACCATAGCTTGCGAGAACTTACTATTGTTAGTCAGAAAGTTCAAAACATCCCAAAAAAAATATTTATTCACACTAGAAACAAACCGGACCATGGTTCAATTTGATCCAGCACAAGACCACCTCATTTCATCAGACCAAGGTTTGGCTGTTTGGTCCAGACCATGGTCTAGGGGAGGTTTCCCACCTGTAATTTTGGTTCAGATCAAATTGAAAAGTCCAAAAGCTGGACCAAACTAGGTAAGGTATGAAAGGGCCCTTAGTTGACATTTGTATGGGCCCATCCTGTATCATTCTGTTAGTACAGAACAGTATTTATAGATTCCTTGTACACTAACTGCAGTTAGTATACGATAAAAAATATTTTTTAACTCTAGTCAGCTCTGTGAAGAGATGAAAACTGTTCACCAAATACCTTAAAACTTAGCTATTATCCTTGTGAAACCTGATTTTCAACACACATACACACATTTGACCCTCATGTCCAGTATCCTACATGCTCCCGTGTCCTTATTAACCCAACCTTGGAGGCCGCCATTCATCTCTCTGCACCCGTCTCATTCCCTGTAATAACATCCTCGCCCCGTCGCCTCGTTTAACTTTTTCAATTAAAAGAGGAGGTTCACTCTATTAACCCCTCGCCTCCTCCTGCCATTTTTCCAACCTAACGTTGTTTTCGAGAGGGCCGCGGAGACGGCCCATGCGGCCGTATTTCAACTCGAAACCGCCGTGGGTCTTCATGTGGTGACAGCAAGCAGCCGGCGTAGGGGTGAGTTATGTAGCCTCGATGGAGAGGGCAAATCATAAGTTTGTGTCTCATCCTGCTGATGGAGACGAAGGAGGAGAGATACATAAATAGACTCTCTACCTGTCTGATACTGTGTCTGTCTCTACCTGTCTGTCCTTTTCACTTACTGTCTTACCTGTCTTTATTTCCTGTCTCTCTGTATTTATCTGTCTAATACTGTCCCTGTATCTGTATCTCTCTGTCTTTCAGTGCTTCTTTCGCTGTACCAGTTGTCTTAGTGATATTGTCTCAATATATGTAGCTCATGTGTGTCTTACTGGTTCTAAAGGATAGAGTGTGTCCTGCTATAACGTCTGTTATGATTTGACACTATAAATCAAATTTAATTTAATTGAATATCTGTCTGTCTATTTGTATCACATTAGCTGTTTCTGTCTCTGTACCTCTTATTTTGGCATAGCTGTTGGATGTAGCTACAACACCCTCATCTCCAGGTGATATACTGGTATGGTAGCAAAATTTGTATCCGTTTTGCATTACATTACATTCTTTTGTTTTGTTTGTTTTTATCATCACAAGCAGCACGAGCTTTCTTTTTGGTATAATATTTTGTATAGTATCCTCTATTATGTATCTGTATTGTACTTGAATATAAGTACAATTTCTTGATTCTAACCTTTGTAATCACAAATTTTCAATGTTAGTATCTTAGAGCTCTGTCACTAACCTGGGTTTTTGTTTATAATGATTTTATCTGCATCTCAGCAGCTTGGTAATGACAGCTTGTCAACATAGTATTTATGAGCTGGGATCAAATTTGATACTTGTTGTCAGCAGAAACAAATAAAGATGTACGAGAACACTTTTATGTTGAATTTGTCTGCATTTAAAACATTTACTGTCATTACAAAGAAGTAGGGGACTGAACGCTCCATCCCTGGCTTCTTTCCTCTTCTTGCTCTAAAAACTGTGTGTACTCTGTGTCTTTAGCTGCAGACTGTCCCAGTGCTGGAATCCTTTCCAGTAAAATACAGCCACACATTACATTTAGCTGACGCTTTGATCCAAAGCAATTTACAATTGCTACATACATCAGAGGCTGCACACCTCTGGGTTAAGTGTCTTGCTCAGGAACACATTGGTAGATGTATCGCAGTTGGAGTCAAACCCAGATCTCCCACACCAAAGGCATGTGTCATATCCACTGCACCATCACCATTAGACCATTTAGCTGTCAGCATTTTAACCATGTCAGCTAAGGGTAGGCTAAAGTTACTGGCTTCCTAGTCTTGCATTGCCAGACTTATCTCCACAGTGTTGTGGAGTAAAGTCTGCCTACACCACAGTTGCGTTCTGGGATAGGAGAAAAAAAAATCTCTGGGTTGTTTTCATTTCTTTAAACCAATCACAATCGTCTTGGGCAGCGCAAAGTTCTGGACACAGCGATGGTGGCTCTGCAAAATGGTCTCGGGAAGGAACTTGTTTTGTTGGAACATTTGCACCCCACTAAAGAAAACGCAACATACGACAGCAAAGTGGTCAAACTGTAGAACCAGTCAAAGGGAAGGGATTTTGTGTGGTTGTACTTTTGGTAACCCAACAGTTATTTTTGGTAATGGCTTATAACTGATCTTTAAGACTTTAGTGAATTATGCATTACAACTATACAACTAATAAAGGCATTAGTTACTATTAATAAATAGAACTGGTTGGTCTCATACTATCTCTACATCTGTTTATCTCATTGTTTCCATATCCCTGTACCTGTATATGTCTTTTATTGTCTGTCTGTCTTTCTCTGTACCTGTCTCCCTTAATTGTCTGTCCTTACCATTCCCTCTACTTTTTTTCCTCTTCCTATGTCCGTTTTTGCGTCTGTGTCCATATTGCTCTTAATTTCTGTCTTTATCTAACCAACTATTTCTCTCCATACCTGTCTGTCTCTCTCTAAAAAAAAAAAAAAAAGATTGTGGGCCAGGCCAGAACAGAAGATATCCAAGATGAGCTGCAGTTATTAAAAACATCACCACACAATTACCTTCATGACAGATGACATCACCGTGACATCATCATCATGTGTCCCACCGTGTCTTGTGCTGAAGGTCACCTTGCTTTAGACAAACAGTCCATTTCTGCTGCAACACTTTGGGCAGACAGAAACTCATTACTGGAGTTCATCTCTGACGTTAACCTGTGCCATCATCTGTAATATTTAACATTAACTTTAACATGTAAGTAAGAATTCACATTTATTAGTAGTAGGTCTACTGCAGAACTGGCATCACATAGAGGTAGAAAAATCACACATGTAAGTGTATATATATATATATATATATATATATATATATATAGGCCTATTTTTTTTTTCTTTATTTGAACATTTTCATTACTATTGTTTGGTGCTTTTTGGTCACATCAGAGTAAATAAACTTGTGATGATTAAGCTATTAACTGAATTTAAGTTACTCATTTACTCTACCAAACTTAGCACTTAACTTAAAATATCACCTAATTCTAAATCAAACTTAACTTATACCTAAATTTAGAAGTTAAAGGGTAACTATCGTTTTTTTTCAACCTATTTTCCTATGTTTTTTTGTCTAAGTGACTGATGGGAACGACCATCTTTGACATTGGTCCAGTATTAAGCAAGATTGCTCCTGCGGCGAAACAAGCTACAATGTAAGTTAATAGGGCAATTGTGCAGCTTGTATTTACGTTCACAAAAGTGCTCATTTTACCGCTGAGAGGCTCTGATTAATATTTTAAGTGTCTAACAAGTTTATGGAAAGGATTTCTAAGGAATGTGACCTTTCTCTTAAAGAGTAAGATTCTTTTTTAAACATAAAACCTCTGCGAAATTGCGTTTGCTAAAGCAACCAGACTCCATGTAAATAAACAGTAATTTTATCATTGTATAATACACTTCATTTAAATTCAACAGAAACAAAATAAAAGAATGAAAAGCCATTTTGTGTCATCTTTCCAGTTTTCCAGCCATCACAGCTCTAGTTTTGGTTGAAAAAAATTACATGTGAAAATATGTTGGCTAAACACTAAAAGTATTGTTTTTTTTTTAAATGGAGTCTGGTGGGTTTAGCACTAGTGACCTTAGAGATGTTTCTGTTTAAACAGAAAGGTCTTAAAGAGTTTTTTTAAAGGTCTTTCTCTGTAAGAATCCTTTCCATAATGTTGTCAGACACTTAGAATAATAATCTGAGCCTTTCAGTGACAAGAAAATGCACTTCTACCAAATCAACGATGCACATTTGCCCCATCCATTGCAGCCCGGTCTGTGGCTGCCGGTTACAACGATCACGCTTAATACTGGACCAATTTCAAAGATTGTTACACGCAAAAACTTAGGAAAATAGGGTCCAGGTTGAAAAAATCGGTAGTTACACTTTAATTTAAGCCAAAGTTGAATTTACAATTCAATTTAATCTTAACTTAAAACAAGTTTAAGTTAGGGTTAGTAGTATACAACTATAGTTCTGTAGTAATTCTTAAGTTAATTTACTGATTTTCTAGGAATTTGGACTTGCATTGAATAAAGAGAGAAAACCTACATTTAACCTGCATCTGTTCACGGGCATTTTGTATTCATAGTTAGACCAATATCGTGATGTATCACTATACTGCTGGAGCTGCTACCCCCGCGACCCGATACCGGATAAGCGGACGAAGATGGATGGATGGATGGAGATCACTATAGGATTATCTAGCAATATAGTGATTAACTGAGAATTGCTGTATTGTGATATCATTAGTATCGTGAGCCATGTATCGTGTATCGTAAAGTACTCTGTGATTGCCACCCCTACTGGACAACACACATGACAAATCAGATAAAATGCTATGCATGTTCAATCATAATTCATTTGGAGACAAGCTTTGGATTTTGAAAAATGGACGGCATTCTGAACGGCGATGTCCACGCTCCACACTGTTTACCAAACCGGGAACGATACATAGAAGGTTATCAACGGCTCCTGGTGCAGATGACAACTAACGTTACGCTCATTACTGTAAGTACAATAAAAAATTGTGAGTGAAAAGCCCATGCTTAATCAATTTGTTCAACAGGCAAAAACATGTAGAAAAACGACATTTCAATCTGCTCTGTCTGCAAAGCGGTATCTATATAGTAGTAACTGTTTATCCTGGTTTTAGTACCAGCTTCTGAATGATTCGCTGCTCTGTAGTGCTGAGAACAAGTCACTGTGGTAATGCCAGGTGAGCATTGACTCTGTATTCAGAGTCTGTATTGAGAGTCAATCCGGTGTGTGAACAAGAAAACAGTGCCTATTCCACTCACGTAAAAAACAACTAAAACTGAATCTAAATAAGGTGCCAAAATGAATGCTAACAGGCATGCACGCACACACACACACACACACACACACACACACACAAACACACATACACTCAGTTAGCCGTGCAGCCATGCAATTAGGCCTTGAATCCATAGAAGTACTTTCTGTATAGAGCTCAACATGTTGTCTATTGATTGGCCTGTGAGTAGGAAACAGACCAGAGGCCATGTTAAAGTGTGTGTGTGTGTGTGTGTGTGTGTGTGTGTGTGTGTGTGTGTGTGTGTGTGTGTGTGTGTGTGTGTGTGTGTGCGTGTGTGTGCGTGCGTGCGTGCATGCGGAGAGAGAGAGAGAGAGAGAGAGAGAGAGAGAGAGGGAGAGAGAGAGAGAAAGAAAGGAATGGATGAGGAGGTTCAATCAGACTAAGTAAAGCAAAAGAGAAAGACACAGAGATGACAAGAGAAACAAATAAAGGAAAGTTGGGATGGAGAGGGAAGGAAAGACATAAATAGAATCATTCATATGTGATTAATTAGATTTGAGTGACACTGTTGCCCGTTTACTAGTCTACATCCTTCGTGTTCCACGAATATATGCATGTATTTTCCGTTTCCTTCCGCTTTCTTTGTGTTGTAATTTTAAATTCGGTGGATTTATGAGGACTATTGTTGACTGCTCCTCAGATCTCTGCAGGGTAAATTGAGACAGTCAAGTCAGACAATCTGTCCAATCTGAGTTTTCTATCTCACAACTTTTTTGCAGCGGCTCTGTGGGGAGTTTAGCACCGCCCATGATGATTGTGATTGGTTTAAAGAAATGCCATTAAACCAGAGCATGTTTCCCTCCCATCCTCAATTGCTACGTAGAGTAGCCAGACCCTCCTTCAGCGCACTTTGGAGGAGGGTCTGGCAAAGCGAGACTACTATTTACAGACTCACTGTCACCAAACCAGTTTCCTGTCTGTCGGTGTGTTTATGTCTGTGTCTGTCTTTACCAGTCCCTCCAGGATTTTGCGATGTCGCGATAGCGCCAATTCACGTGAATTCAACCAATCACCGTGTCTTTGGTGCGACTCACAATTTTGACCAATCACCGCAACTTTTCCGCAAATTTGACCAATAACCGGAGTTTCCCCCGACTTCAACCAATCACAGCAGTCCCACGTGCCAGACTTTACGTCAGTATAATGTGACTCTGAGAGCCAGTGACCAAGCGGGAGTGAGAGAGAGCTTGTTTCCGATATGAACAAGACGAGACTTGAACATCTCACATTCACCAACAAAACGTACAGCAAAAGACCGTGCAAAACATTTTAGACCGCCCTGCCAACCTGTATACATTTTAACATCAATGTACGCTGTGACGTTTTTTCACTCTAAAGTCAGCGGCTGTTGTTGCACACACACAATCACACACGGTGGATGCAGGAAAAACCGGAGATGAGATGACGCGATGACCTAAATTGAGGACAGCTACCCTTGTTATTGTAAGTGCAATGATAAGTTAAAGTCCAATAAGTACTTTATCAAACTGAATGTTTGTCCCAGGCCAGGATAGGAAATTAACAATGTAAAGATCAACTAGCCACTGACTACGACGGAGCATTAGGGCCACATCAAGGGAAAAAAATTAAGGAGGATGATTTTGTATTATTTTGCATTTTGAGAATAAAGAAATGTCAGCTAGTAGCTAAATGTCAAGAATAAAGTCGAAAATGTCGAGCATAAAGTCAACATGACGAGAATAAAGTTGAAATACTTTTTCGAGAATAAAGTCGACATGTTGAGAAAAAACTTGATATTTCAAGAATCAAGTCGGACTTATATAATAAACCAATAAACCAAACTACTAACTTTTCCTATAGTATTCTACAAAATGCATGGACTCTTTCTCTTTTAGCGCATGAACACAGTACGGTGATGAGTATTAGGACTTTGAAGAGATTGTGCCGAAAATTGCGTCTGTTCAGAATGAGAAACAACACAAACATGGAGGTGGCCGTATTCTTGCAAACTGAAATAGCTTGTAATGGACAGATGCAAGGGTATCGATGGTTACACCTACGTGCAATACAGAGAGGAGATGTATCACATTTCTATATTTATGATGTTGCCTAAATGGCAGCTGGCATGGCGGACAGTCGCTCTAATGTGATGAAATGATAATGGAGTTGAATTTATTCTCGTCATTTCAACTTTAATCTCGACATTTCAACATTATTCTCGAAATGGTAGTTCAACTTTATTCTTGTCATGTTGACTTTATTCTTGACATTTCGACTTTATTCTCAAAAAACTATTTCAACTTTATTCTCGAAAAACTATTGCAACTTTATTCTCGACATTTCGACTTTATTCTCGAAATGCAAAATAAATTAAAAAAAATCTTCCTCCTTTTTCCTTTGATGTGGCCCTAATGCTCCGTCGTAACTGACAGATATGTTCATATCTGATTCATTCAATAAATAATTATTTTTTTGTCTTAAATCCACCAGCCATTTTCATATTATACCAACATTTGCAGCATCTTGAGCCTTTTTGGTAAGGTTACTAGGAAAACTCAGCTCAGAGTAATTTTATTCTCCCCGAAACAAGTTTCCTTTTTATTTTTAAAGAACTATACAAAAAAAAGTCGCAACATTTTTTGCAACTTTCACTGTCTCCACATTTGTCTTTCGGACTCTTTCAGCCTTTCAGCCTTTTGCTAAGTTATAACTTGTGATGTTATGGGAGTTATATGTAGCTCTGCTACTTTTCCCACTAGGAATCACTGGAGACTGTGAGTTGTGTTGCATTGATGCAGCAGGGACTTCTGGGCAGATCAGTGTATGTTATGAGCTAAGCAAAGTCATAGCCATCAATGCTAGTCTGTGAATGACTGATAAGTGTTAGAAACAGTGTCAGGGAGTAACTAGTTAAATGTAGCGTTATGTAATTTAATTACAAAACAAAGGTAACTGTAATCCATTACAGTTACTGGGAAAAAATGTGTATTTAAATTACACTTAACTATGAAAATGTTCACGATTACATTGGGGGTTACATCTGAATATTTTCTGTAAAAAGCTGGCTATATGTTGAATGATATTAATTTTGTTGCTTTGCATGTTTTTTATGTGCACATTGTCTTCTTTTGTTATTTCCAGCCACAGCCAGTTAGTAAAGTTTGATGCTATTCTGATGCTTTCAGTTCTCCCGTTTGAATTTGCAGTTAAATAGCCTCTCAAGCTGCCTTAGACTTAGACTTAGACTTCTCTTTATTGATCCTTTTGGGATGACTCCCGCAAGGAAATTAGATTTCCAGCAGCAGATGTTAGCAGCTTACAAAACACTCTTTAAATAAAGAGGTATAAATAGGTATAAATAACTGATATCGGATATGATCATCGGAAGATTTTTTGCCCAGAGGCAATAGACTACAGCCAGTAGCAGGAGCTACTTCCACATTTTCAACCCGCCCATAGGGACTGTCATCTTTTTCTGGTGTCGCCCGATGAAAAAAGCCGGGGAAAGGGACCTCAACAGCGGTGTGCAGAAGTTCGAGGCGAGCTAGGTGGAAAGCTAACGCTAGCCGGCCACCTGTTCCATCAATCCTGCTTGCAAGTGTCCGCTCATTAGACAACAAACAGGACTACATCCAACTTCAACGAAACTCCCAACGCAAGTTCAGAGACTGCTGTGTTTTTGTTGTTGTGGAAACATGGCTGAACAACAGTGTACCGGACTGTCCAGCTACCAGGCCCAGTATATGCACAGGCACATTTTAACTACCATATATGACATCTCCCCGTTCAAAATGAGGCATGTTATCATTAACACCAAACACTCTTGTTAACATTAATATCAACACAACTTTCTTGTATAAACACAAGTAGACATTATAAACATTAATGCCATTACAATTTTTTTTCATTTCTCTTTTCCCCATTTTTTTTCACTCCCCCCCCCCCCCCCCCCCCCCCCCCCCCCTCCCCCCCCCAAAGGCCATAGGATCAGCACATGACTACAGGTTGAGCCTGTTGACTGGCTTGCACACCCATTCAGATCTGGTCACAGTTTGACCGGTTGATTTGCATCACTCTGGCTGGCAGGAACAGTCTCTAACGTATCAGAGTGGGTATCTGTCCCTGTGTTCTTACTGGATGCTGTTGGGATGGGCTGGGGAACCGGCTCGGGTTGAAGGTGACGCCGAAGCTCTGCTCCATGCTGTGTCTCGATGATGAAAGATTTTGGAGTGACGCTCTCGCTAGAGATCACTGCTGGCAGCGTCCACACCTTTTCATGATCCAACTTGCATCGGACTGCATCTCCTGGCTGCAGGATAGGTAAGGGCATGGCAACGGTTGTAGTAATAAGCCTGTTTAGCGTTCTCTCTCCCGTCCTTGTCTTTCAGTGCAGCTCTGTTGGGCCATTTAGGTCGAAGATTCCTTTCTAATGTGGGGAGTGTTGTTCTGATCCTTCTCCCCATCAACAACTCAGCTGGGCTGAAGCCGGTGGTGGCACACGGAGTAGACCTATAAATCATTAAGGCCATCACCAGTTGGTAGGCTGTGTCACCCTCTCAATGATGCCATTTCTCTCCATCCTCTGGAGTTCCTCTTTGACCTTTTGCAGCATGGGAAGTGGCACGCACCTGACTGTGTGTACCGCACATGGCTGAGCATTGTCTTTCAGCTGTATTCTAACAGGTTCAGTTTTTAGTGTCCCATGCTTGCTGTATGCCTGTAAATGTCCTGTGCTGCACGCAGTCTCCTCCACCCTCATCACCAGGTTCATCTTCACAGAAAGCAGCCTCCTGAAAAGATTATTGACAGTGTTTCCGCGTATAACATATGCTGTGAGCGGGTGAGTCTTTCCTTTGTAGGTTACTGTGCTCTGGAACTGTCCCATGCATTGCAGCTCTCCACCTGGGCTATCCAATGGGATGTCAGCAGGCTCAAGTGGTCTTTTGGGGATGAGTGAGTGGTAGGTTTCTTCACAGATGACGTTCATATCGGCCCCTGTGTCGATTTTGAACTCAACCGGAGTGGAGCCCACCAGCAGCTTGACAGCCCATTTCTCAGATGACCCATCAGTGGCTTTGTTCACTGCCCCAAGGAAATACAAGTGCTGCTGCTCCATGACCTCACTCACTGCTCTCCTATTCCTGCACACTCTGCTCCAATGTCCAATTTTGTTACATGTGTTGCATGTGGACTCTCGTGCCGGCAGTTTTCATCTTTGTTATGTCGCACTTTCCCGCACTTCTCACATTTTCCTTTTCCACCATTCCCTCTGTTAGGCTTAATGTAGTTTTTTATGTGCTTACTGTGCTTGTGGATGACCTCGTGCACCGCTCCTGTCGTCGCTCCTTACATGCTGACTTGCGAAGCGACCTCCTCCGACTGCCTCACCGTCTCTACGGTTACCACCAGAGTCAAGTCCTTCATCAGCTGCAATCGTCGCGACACGTCTTTGTCCAATATTCCCAGAAGGTTTCGGTCGTGAATGTTCTCTTCCCTATTCACGCCAAAATCAGTCCGGAGAGCTCATACAAAGCCCTAATAAAAGTCTCTGCTTTCTCTCCAGGTCTTTGCACACGTTGATGGAAACATGCCCTTTCATGTATAACATTTCTTCTAGGCACGAAGTATTCGTCAAACTTCCCCAGTACAATGTCAAACATCGTCCGTGAATGTGAACAAACGAAATACATTCTCTGCCTCGCTGCCCGTAGCATATATCAGGCTGCTCATCTGCACCGCGCCTTCTTCTTTGTTAAGTTTTGTAGCAGTTCTGAATCTTACAAAATGCTGCTTCCAATCCGGCCACTCTCCGGGCTTGTCGAACGAAAAGTTCGTTGGAGGATTGAATTTTGCCATGACTCTTCACCAGTCGTTCACTTCTGACACTATGTAAAATGATAACGAAGGAGGCAGTTTATCATTTAGTTTTCTTTTAATTTCTTAACATCTGATGCAAGTCAACAGTGACAAACATTCTGGGTGCTACCGTGAATAACACAGTATATGCGCAGGCACATTTTAACTACCGTATCTGACACCGATTACTTTTCCAAAGTAACAGAATCAGAAAGGAATTATTGCCACAGTAGTTACCCTACGTGAAATTTGCCTTCCCAACACTGGTTAAAAAACAGTCAAGTTCAACAGTATGAGTCTGTGAGCTTCATGGCATAGCTCTTCCCAACTTCTGTTAAAACATACCATATAAACAGGGCTGCCAACTCTCAGCATTGACCGTGGGACTCACATAAGTGACACTTTTCACACGCTCTCACGCAACACATCCATTTTCGCGTTCAGTAAAAAGCTAATTTATTACTGATAATGTTGCGACATGAAAAGAGGACAATGAGAGCGCACGGATAGACAAGACAGAGCAGCACAGCACAAGAGCAGCACCTGTTAAAACCTGGTCAAGCCAGCCAGATTGTGATGTATTTGTGCTGCTATGGAACTGGTACTTGGATGGGCCAAAAAGGCTGAAAAAACACTTTAAAGGAAATAATCGATTACTCATCATATATTAAATAAGTGTTGTGATGTCACCAAATAAGTCCTAATATGATGAATATAAATATGAAGTTATTTTAGTGTACAATTGTTTGTAATAGAAAATTAAAGTGAAAGTCAAAATACATTGTAACACATAGAAAATGTCTCCATGCTTAAAATCTTTCCCTTTAGAAATTGTAGAAAATGTCAATGTAATCCTGTTTACGATGACCCAGATGTAAAATGTGAATTAATTTTACTTTCTCACTCCAATGAAATTGTAAAGTTTGCAAAAGTGTAAGGAATGCATTAAACACTGTGTTTATCTGCTCTAAAGTTAGCTGCAAATGTTAGCTTTAGGGATGCAAATTTTGATTTTTTTTTTTGACCGATAGCCGACCCTCGTTAATCAATCACTAACCGTTAGCAAACAACAAACAGGCAACGGAGTCCCAGTTCACCTGTCCATGACCCTGGGACATAGCCTACTTTCCGCGCTCCATGTCTCTATACACTACACTGTGTGTGTGTGTGTGTGTGTGTGTGTGTGTGTGTGTGTGTGTGTGTGTGTGTGTGTGTGTGTGTGTGTGTGTGTGTGTGTGTGAGAGAGAGAGAGAGTATTGCCCTCTCTCTCCTGTTGCGAAGTCAACCTGCTAGCAGAAATTCCATCGCCCAGTTTCCATGCCCTGTCTCTCTGATAGGGAATTAACTAGTTCACACACACTCAGTGTGGTGGTTTGCATTTCAGGTGCAAAGGTTCTAAAACATTGTTTGTGTCAATGTGTTTCCTTTTTATGACATCAGTTGTTTGATATTCCGTCAACCAGTGTCTGACGTTCATTTATCGTCAAAGAAAACATTGATTTTTACAAGCTGATACACATCTACAACCCCAAATCAGAAAAAGTTGGGACAGTACAGAAAACACAAATAAAAAGAAAACGTGGCGACTCCAAATACATATAATTGTACTCTACATCAACATTCTCTGAGGTATTCTCCCATATTATCATAACACCTGGGAGTGCATTATAGCTCTTAGATCAGGTGTGTTTCTTACAACCCCAAATCAGAAAAAGTTGGGACAGTATGGAAAACACAAATAAAAAAAGAAAGTAGTGATTTCTAAATGTACTTTGACTTGTATTTCATTGCAGACAATACAACAGCACATAATTTAATGTGTTCCTTATGATTTTTATTGTTTTTTTTTCTTCAAAAAAACAAAGTTCCTATTTTGGTTCTTGCAACACATTTCAAATAAAGTTGGAACAATAAAGAATGTACCACTTTGTAATGTTGCCATTCCTTTTCACAACACTTAAAAGACGTTTAGGGACTGAAGACACCAAGTGATGAATTGTGTAATTTTGTCCCATTCTTGCTGCAAACAAGTCTTAAGGTGGGCAACTGTACGGGGTCTTCGTTGTCGCATTTTGCACTTCAAAATGCGCCACACATTCTCTATTGGAGACAGGTCGGGACTGCAGGCAGGCCAGTCAAGTACCCGTATCCTCTTCCTCCGCAGCCAGGACTTTGTAATGTGTGCAGAATGTGGTTTTGCATTATCTTGTTGAAATATGCATGGACGTCCCTGGAAAAAAATGTCTTCTTGAAGGCAGCATATTGTGCTCCAAAATCTCTATGTACTTTTCAGCATTAATGGTGCCATCACAGAAGTGCAAGTTGTCTTTGCCAAGGGCATTGACACAACCCCATACCATGACAGACCCTGGCTTTTGGACTTGTTGCTGGTAACAGTCTGGATGATCCTTTTCTTCTTTGGGCCGGAGCATCACTACTTTCTTTTTTTATTTGTGTTTTCCATACTGTCCCAACTTTTTCTGATTTGGGGTTGTAAGAAACACACCTGATCTAAGAGCTATAATGCACTCCCAGGTGTTATGAGAATATGGGAGAATACCTCAGAGAATGTTGATGTAGAGTACAATTATATGTATTTGGAGTCACCACGTTTTCTTTTTATTTGTTAGTGTTTTACAAGTCTAAAAGTGTGTTCTGTCCATGTGAAAGGAGGTATTAGAAAGGTTAACATGGAGGCATGAATGGAGAGAAAAACAGAAAACAAAACAAACAGAACTCACCATAATAGCATCTCTCACCCCTGTGTGTGTGTGTGTGTTGTGTGTGTGTGTGTGTGTGTGTGTGTGTGTGTGTGTGTGTGTGTGTGTGTGTATGTGTGTGTGTGTGTGTGTGTGTGTGTGTGTGTGTGTGTTAACGCGTGTAAAGATGGGCTGAACACAATGGATCAATAGGTTTACTGTGGCCTCTAGCCAGCGGCTCTAACACTCTGCTTATGTGTGTTTGTGTGTGTGTGTGTGTGTGTGTGTGTGTGTGTGTGTGTGTGTGTGTGTGTGTGTGTGTGTGTGTGTGTGTGTGTGTGTGCTTCTCTTTCCTTTGCTCTCATCAATACTTCCATTCGGTCAGCCCGAAGGCCCCAGCCCCCCACCCCCCACAGTGATCACATTTATTTTTAGAGGGCCGACAGAGTTTCACTGCAGGGAAGATTACTGCTCTATGTGTTTGCACTGCAGCACTACTGTATACAATCAATGTACACCTCACAGATGTATTTATACTGCATCCATGTATTACAAGTAAAATTAGCCTACACAATCTTACACAGAAGAATTGACGCAACTCTTGTTTTAGCCTGATAATCAGACTTAATGTCCATTTTATTTCACTTCATTGCTCAGTCTGACATCATATTCATGTTAGCTGTTTTCTGTTTGGAAGGCAGTGTTAATTTACCCAAACAAATCAGTAGGGACTGATGAATGTATGTCTGCATTTTACACTGTTACCTCAGTATTACATTGTTTCTCCAACTGACGGAAGCAGCCATCCAAGAGCACAACACCAGACCTTTTTGAATCACTGAACAAATTGAAGAACTGAACAGTGATTCAGAGGTCTGGAAATAGGCTCCTGGTGCGGGCAAGGACGGTGTGGTTTTGCACTATAGAGAGCTGGAGTCCATGATATCACTTCCTGATAAGCCTCTGTTCTACTAGGGTCTGACCAAGCAACTGCCAGACAAAAATATGAATGAGCTGTGAAATTGCAGACCCAACGACCAATCATTGCTGGCCATGGTTTGTCCAGGGAACTCATCATTTGTTTTTAGTCTAAATGATTTAACTTGGCTATGAGTATGAGTTTTATTCTTTCTTAAATACACAGAGTTTAAGTGAGTTTATCCCAATGTTTATAACGTTCTATTCATTACACTTCTGTTCCACGGTAGTGGTACAACAAACTCCATAAAAAAAGTTTTAGAAATTAGAGAAAGATAGTGCAGTGCCCGTTGAAAATGTGCCTGTTTGGAACCGGCCACTTGCTTGGCCTGTGGTATTGCTGTTTGTAGAATTCATCAAAACCAAATTGTAGGCTACCCCAAAATGACTTACAGAAGGACCCCAAACCATTCATATGCAACTCCCCTGTATACCCTACTACTAACTTACTGATTTACCTGACAGAGAACGTTGCAGATTCAGAATGTAATCACAAAATATCACAATGACAATGTGGAGTAATCAGACATTAGCCTCATGGACTCATGGTAGTGCGCTACCCACCTGGCCTGTTATGAGAGCTAATCAGCACATATCTGCGTTAATCAACCACCAGAACTGGACTGTGTGTTTGTGTGTGTGTGTGTGTGTGTGTGTGTGTGTGTGTGTGTGTGTGTGTGTGTGTGTGTGTATGTGTGTGTGTGCACAGAGAGAGAGAGAGAGAGAGAGAGAGAGAGAGAGAGAGAGAGAGAGAGAGAGAGAGAGAGAGAGAGATGGTGTTGTCTCGTGTCAGATCGTTAACGAATTTAACATTTCAGCAGAGTTGTTAATTTCCATACAGGTTTAGTGGCTTGACAGTTAACGGTGAAGTAGGGGATTTGATTCGCGGGGACATTTTGGCAACAGTAATGTTATTAGTTAGCAGTAGGCCTATACTTAATTAACCCAGGGTGAGTCTGATGAAAAGTGCTGTGTCTGCCCTGTTCAGCTCTGAGATTTTCTCGCATTGCACAGCGCTGTGAAGTCTCAGAGACTACTTTATATTCTGCCTCTGGTTAGAAGTGGTGAATGTAGGCTACAGCTCACAGCAACTTAATACTATATCCTATTAATAATATCCTGCCGGCGTGACCGGATTTATGGCGCGCGAGCAGAGGTCGCACATGCCTCTTTTTTTTTCAGCGGCGTGCAACAAAGCGGAAACAGGAGCCCTGAACGACCGGATGCCAGGACTCTCAGAGTGACTGCAAATCTCTCTTGTAAACTTACTGGGTTAAGATGAGTTCTTTTATGGTGAATGAAAGGCTTGATCCAACGGAGTAGGTCACCAAATCAGATCAAAGCATTGACGGCAATGCTGCTGCCAGTTCTGCCGTTGTTTACCTTTTTCTTCTTCTTCTAGTCCGTAGAAAGAGCAACGTTGGTAGCCTTTACTCATTAGCGCCGCCTCTGTTGTTCTCAAGTCAAGGACCCCCAAACTGACACAAATTAGACCAGGGACCCCCATTTGATAAGATTTCTTCCCAGGGGCCACCATCTGATAGGATTTTTGCTTTTAGATGTTTTATGAAAGTGTATAAAATGTATGTATGGATGGAATTATAGTGAAACTTTGGGAACCACTGGCTTAGATATATATTAATGAGATGATAGCATAGCAGCTTGAAAAAGAATAGCTAAAGATAGAGCTAGTGTGTGACTTTTTTTATTTTCATTATTATGACTTAATTTTTTTACTTTTTGTTTCTTTTTTCTTGTATACATTATATAGTTAGGATCTCACTGATATGGCAAATGCCAGAGGGGCCAGGCAAACTCTCTGATCCTCACCACGGGGCTTCTCAGGTGCTGCGAGCAAATCACTCCATTACCATAGTAACTGACTCTGAGGTAAAGTTACCTCTCTTTCTGAAACGGGCAGGAGTTACCCCTCTCTCTCCGATGGATTTTGATTGACCTCTCTTTCGGAAACAGAAAACCCAGAGTTTCCCTCATCTCAGGGTTAACAAACTCAGAGTTTTCACTAAACCTGCTCTCTGAAACGGACAGGGGCGATTCTAGGATCAGACATTTAGGGGGGCTCAGCCCCTCATGAGAATGTGACACGGATACAGTGCCTTGCAAACGTGTTAACCCCCCTGCTAAATCAGTAATTTCATTAGCCGATAATCTCTGAGTTAGCTACTGAACAACAACGTCAGCTAACGTTTTTTGACACTATTAACACTATGATGGAACTTAAAGGGATATTTCACCGATGGAAAGCTGAATATATCTTTAAATTGGGTCACTTATGTAGTATAAATGTGAAAAAAAATTGAAATTGGTGCCTTCTAGGCCGAGAAAAGCCAGGAAATGTGTTTTTGGCTCATGTGGATGAAAGACACCAAATCCCAGAATGCACTTGCTTCGCTGCTCTGGGTACACTCCCAAGCCACGCCTACTGTTTACAGACAGACAGTGAGATGGTCAACTCAATTCAACTGTGTTTTATTGACATTTCAACCATATACACGAAACACAGTTCACCGTGGCTCTAGTGGTTACACAATTCAAATATATAAAAACGACATTGTATAAAAACGACATACGAAATACATTATATGCTCCGTAAAGTTCAGCTAACACATACTAGCATTAACGCTTGGTAGGCTGTAAAACACATTGGAGAGGAGACAGCATGTCTCATATTTCAGACACTGCAGATGTATACATTGTTTGTCGGGCTATTTCGTTATTAAATTCACTTCTGATACTTTTTTAAGCGAGAAATCAACTATATAAAGCTCAAATATGGGCCATTTTACGAAAATTGATGGCTAATTGCAAATATGTTAAGACATGTCGGATTTTAGGAGCTCCACACAGTCTGACGAGAAAGCGGCAACCTGCATACCCAGTGAAAGTCACCGTTTCTCGGCTACTGGACTACCAGACCTCGGGGCTCCGCAGAGCTTCGGAGCTACAAGCTAGGCTGTGTCCCATTTAATTATATGGGAAAAGATTGTTGCTACACTTTCGGCATCACTTTTGTATATTTACAGTTTGAATCTTGTCACGCCACTTACATAACGTATACCCCAAGGTGTTATAAAGCTAACAATGGTGTCCGATTTCAATTTAATGAATTTTTGTGAACAGTAGGGGTTTCGTTAGCTGTGACTGTCCCTCCAATCCTATGTGTACAGTTAGCAGCTAGTTAGCTTCATTTTCGGCATAACCTTCGTATATTCACAGTTTGAATTTCGTCACACCACTTGGTAGGCTGTAAGTTTGTAAGTCTGAGTTTCGATGGTTGGATGTAACCCAGTTTGTTGTCTAATGAGCGGACAACAAACACGATTTTGCCACGCTGGTCTCCATAGCCGGCGGGCGAAGCTGTGTCGAGTATTCCGTCTGTAATAAAGTGTCCGGCATATTCTTCGATCTGTACCAATGTATCCCGGTGGTACACGTGTGCGGCAATTTGAATGCACATAATTGTTGTTCTAAAATTTCCTTCGGGATGAATAAATCTATCTAAAGTTTTGCTTCTGAGAAGCCACTAAAGCTACGCGAGGATTCAAGATGGCTGACACTCGTTTTGTTTCGTGATATTTCGGAGAATGTCGGCAGTCCAACCCCCTATGGGCGGGTTGACAACATGCGGAAGTAGGTCCTACTACTGCCTGTAGTCCATAGCCTCTGGGCAAAATAGCCTCTTATGATGCAAAATGACGATTTTTGCGTCATAAGAGGCTTTTTTCCAGAACCTCAATGCAGAGATCCCCCCCTCTCAGGGGGACATGAGGGAGAGAAGCACGGTCATTCAAAAATATTACCGGGTTTCTACTGATACAAAGCTGAATGCTAAATCGGTGAAGTATCCCTTTAACCTGACACTGACTATAAGTCACAGTAATAACGACCAATTTGACACAACGTTCTAGCATTCAGCAATTTTTGTTGCTTACGTTTTAATTTGGGTTCTAATCTGCACCATGAAATGACCAACTTCTTCTCTGGGGCCTACCAACGTTAAACTTCACAACAGTCTCCTGCTCTCTTTCTGACAGATTAGAGGGAGACTCTACGTTGGCCAACACTACGTTTCTATTAACCCTTTCCTTGACTGGGTTACAGGTGCATAGCATTGGCGACAGTGACACAGGATATTAAACCTGTTTCAAGCCCTTTGAACATGTAATTGTTTGTCCTCTGTCACTAACAGACAAGTTCGCAAACTCTAACTTGAAGCATTAAAGTTGATTTAAAAAAGAAAATTAATTTAAATTTTATTTTATTATTATAATTTTTAGGGGGGCTGAGATGAAATTTAGGGTGGCTTGAGCCCCCCTAAAAAGGGTCTAAAATCGCCTATGGAAACGGACCATTGCTCTCCATTGAAAGTTGTTTGCAACTCTTGTGTAATGTGTTAATTTCTTTCTTATCCATGATATCCACCAACTCTCTCATTTCACCGTTCCCTAAAGGCTCTGACACACCAACCTGATGGCAGACCAGAAAAGGCAGTCTGACTGACTGCCTCCCCGAGTTGGTCAAAAAAGTGCCTCAGAACACACTGAAGCGACGCCGACTTGAGCGTACGTTCTGCGCGTGCGCGAGACGTACTATGTCTCCATAACAGCAGGCGGCGCTAATCTGTATTGTCGCCCAAAAAATTCAAAACGGCAGCTAATTGGACGAACGCATCACGTGGGGCTGGCTTCTCCCAAATTTCAAAACCGACCATAATGGCGGCTCATTCGGAATACTCGTATTTACGAAAATAGCTCACCGAAACATGTTTCTGAAAATATTTTAAACGAGAAATAGGCCATGCAGTTGCTGAATCTGTCTTCATTTCAGGTCGGTTTAAAAGATTTTCGTCAGATTTTGAGAGGCGTTCGTCACGCTCATCCCGCTCGTCATTTCCGGGTTAGCACTCCGCCAATCAGATTAGATCACTGGCCAATTCAACAAGTCAAATCGGCCCAAATGAAGGCCGACGGCTCCTCCAACTGACGATGACCTCGCCAGACTGTCCGACGGCCAGACTGTCCGACGGCCGATAATCGGGTTGGTGTGTCAGCGCCTTTAAACTGTAATCTCTGCTGTGTAATAACATCAACACAACATTCTGCCTTCTCTGTCCTCTTTCACAAGCTGCTGATGTCCATATCTTGTGGAACAACAGTGTTTGATAAAGAAGAACAAAAATATTAAATACATACAAATACTAAGTCATTTTTCAAAAATATACCATCCTTACCAAGACACATGGAGAGAGTTTGGTTTATATTATTATATGTTATATTATAGGTAATCCGACCAATCTTAAGCCTTAAAGCCTCCACTTAAATACAGAATAAAAAATACCTGAACTGTGAACTGAGAAGACAATTGAAGTCACTGAAATAAAAGAATTGCCACATTAGCAGTGCAATATCATGATGGACCAGCGCTACAGAGATAATGGCGCTGATTCTTTCCTGCTGTTTTGTCACATTGTCTTGAAAATATTTATTTTAAACAAAGTGATTCACATTCTTATTTGGAGGCAAACAAACCATTTCTCTCTCTTTCTCATTTTCACTCTCACTTTTTCTCTTTTACTCTGCCCCTCAATTTAACTCTTGCTTTTTCTCACACACACACACACACACACACACACACACACACACACACACACACACACACACACACACACAGTTTCACCCCGAGTGGCACAGGATATTACCTGTCAACTGGAGCTTGATTAATTAGTCCTTAATTGGTTGTCATGTCACTGACCAATCGTGTGACAGCACCCCTGAGGGCCGGGTGAGACAGAGGACACCAGAGAGAGAGAAAAAAAAAAAGAAAGAGAGAACAAATGTGTGTCCTCAAGAAGGAAAAATGATCAGATTTTTTACCCCAGTCCAGCCCTAGGTGACTTGCTCCAGAAGGTTTGAAAATCAACAACTTTCCCTTTTTAGCATTTAGCGCAGCATCATTGCAACCATAAAAACAAAAAGAGCAGTCCAAAAACCAATGGGTGTCTTTACTGCTGCTACGTCTACTATTTTCACAGTCTATGCACATAATCATGTAATTTTAGTCTAGTCTAGTCTTAGTTTATCAGTCAAAACAACCATTGTATCATCACATAAAAAACAATAACCAAGCTACAAAAAAATTGTATACCAAAGAAAGTATTTGGCACATAAATCTGGTGAAAAATTTGATGGGTTTCACAAAACACACACATACAGGCCCACACTTACACACACATGCTCAGATCGTGACATTTGAAGCTATTTTCACAATTCATGCAATTACCCTAAGTCTAAGAAGACTTCAGTACACTGTTTGTGAAGCTAATATTAGCAACTACGTATTTAAGATGGAAAACAGATGTTACCTGCAATCAAACTGAACACTTGACCTGCTGATGAGCTCCTCATACTAAAAGACTGCTCACTGTCAATTTAACTCCATCTCATCCTGTTAGATACACTATACACTATAAACAATATGAGCACAAGGCCTGAGAGACGGCAGGTAAACCACATGAAGAAACTGCTCTGTGGTATAGTCTTGAGTTTATGAGAGTGATGTCTTATTTTTGTCTTTAATCAGTCTTTTTATGCCTGTAATGAAAATGGCCCTGCAGGGAGACATAAAGTCCTTTGAACTGAATTGAATTGTTCTTCTCTGCGATCCCTGGCTACCAGGCACAGACAGGCCGTTAATAAAAAGGCTATTTGTCAGTCTGTCAGCGCTTGCTCCTCCAATCAATGAAGACTCACGAGTCTGGAAACGCAACTGTAGGAGGACACAACATGGAGAGGACAACGTGTAGAGGACCACAAGGAAGAGACATGAAGAAGGAGACAACATCTAGAGGACAAAAAGGATGAGACAACAAGAAGGACATAACGTGGAGAGGACAAGGAGGAGACAACATGGAGGAGACAACAGCTAGAGGACAAAAAGGAGGAGACAAGAAGAAGAAAACAACATGTATAGTGGCCACTGTGGCTCAGTTGGTAGGGCAGTCGTCCACCAATCAGAAGGTCGGTGGTTCAATGATGAGCAGGTGGCACCTTGTACACCAGTATCGGCCACCAGTTTATGAATGTGTGTGAATGGTCCTGCACTACATAAAAGTGCTTTGAGTAGTCGCTATTTAAATGCAAGCCATATGTAGAGGAGTGTGTGTCCTTCAAATATCTGGATAGTTTAATGAATAATAATGCATCATATTTTAATTGTGATATTTTGTGATTAAAATCAGAATCTGCAACATACACAGTAACATTTCTCTGAAATAGAAGTACAAAGTAGTAATAGTCAGTAGTACACAATTGAGTTGCATATTAAATGCTTTGGGGTCCTTCTGTAAGTAATTTCGGCGTACAGGGGTTCTGGAGAAAACTACAAGCAGCAATACCACAGGCCAAGCAATCGGCCTGCCTGAAAAAGTAAGATCTCGGAGCCCTAAAAATGAAGGATGGGCAGAACAAACTGAGAGAGAGAAATCCCAGGAAGACTTTCTCTCATAATTAATAAATGAAAGATGTTGTTAGTGCATCTGATCAATAGAGTTGTTAGGGAGAAGGAGCGATTGATCGACGACGGGATGAAAGATGGAGGGAAAAGGGGATGGAGGTGGGGGTGAGGAAGAGGGGGAGTTGAGCTATTCGCTCTTGTGGCTGTTTCAAATTTTCACCCTCATTCAGAACAAAGGAGTCTCCTGAGCCTCATCAGCCCTGATAGACACTTAGCACCATCCTGACCTTAATAGGAGGGAGGGAGTGAGGGGGTAGTGGGGGGAGGGGGTTCATGGAAAGGAGGGAGGAAAGAGAGGTAAATGGGGAGAAAGAGATAGAGAACATGGGAAGGGAGGAGAGGAAAGCAAGAGGAGGAAGAAAAGGAGAAAGAGGGGGAAAAAGGGGGGAGAATGAGGAGGAAGAAAGAAAGGAAGAGAAAAGAGGAGAAATGGTGAAGGAAGAGTTTAGATGGGGGAATGAGGAGGAAGGAGAGGAAAGGACACCAGAGAAGAACTATCGTGGGTGAAGGAGTTAGGGAAGGAGGAGAAGAGAGGAAAGATGGTAGAAAAGGGAGGAAGACAGCAAGAAAAGTAGGAGAGGAGAGAGAAGGATGATGGGAGGGAGGAAAAGGGGAGAGGAAGAAGGATGGAGCAAAAGAGGATTGAAGGAAGACAAAACGCACGAGAGAAGAAGGAAGAGGAAAGTAGATATTGAAAGGAAGAGAGCTGGATGGACAAGGAGAAAGATGTAATAGGAAAAAGGAGGAAGAGATAAGAAGCAGAAGGAAGGAGGGTAAAGGGGTGGGACTGGAAAATATGGAGATAAAAAAGGAGAGAACAGAGGAGGAAGCAGGGGTAGGAGTAAGAGGAAGAAGAGAGGGAGAGAGAAGAGAGGATGGAGGAGACAGGAGAAAGGAGAGGAAAGAGAGATAAGAGGGTGGAGAAGAAGGGACTAAAACGGGAAGTTTTCTGTTTTGAGTTTTCTGTTGCACGACTAAAACTACCTTTGAACGTACACATGTTCCATCAAAACAAGTTCCTTCCTTCCTTTTGCAGAGGCACCATTGCTCCGTCCGTCGCTTAGAGCCGCGCATAGTCTATATCCTTGACGTTCCATTTCTGGGATTGCTCCAGTTTTTTTTGTTGGAATTTTAAACTCTGGTGGATTTATGCTAACTATCATAGTTCCATTATCTTTATTGTGACTATTATTGCCACTGTTCATCACACCCCCAACCGGCACCGGCAGACATCCGCCCACCAAGAGCCTGGGTCTGTCCGAGGTTTCTCCCTAAAAGGACGTTTTACTTACCACTCGAGGTTTCTCCCTAAAAGAGAGTTTTTCCTCACCACTGTCGCATTAAATGCTTGCTCTTGGGGGAATTACTGGAATTGTTGGGTCTTTGTAAATTATAGAGTGTGGTCTAGACCTACTCTATCTGTAAAGTGCCTTGAGATAACTCTTGTTATGATTTAATACTATAAATAAAATTGAATTGAATTGAATTGAATTGAACTGCTCCTCAGATCTCTGCAGGGTAAATCCAGAAAGCTAGATGGACTATCTGTCCAATCTGAGTATTCTCTCGCACAACTATTTTGCAGCGGCTCCATCCGTTTTTGTCCCATCCCGGCGTGCTGTGTGAACTAGCCATAGTTTATAGTACAGACCAGGCTAAAGGCCAGTGTGATTTTGGGATGTCCCAGATGAGTTGACAGTCGTGCGAGAAACTTAGTGAAAGTTTTGTTTGTCGTCCAAAATGGTGGTCTTAGGTCATATTGAGACAAGGTCAATCGTCCGAACCAATTAAGAGCTCCGGCAACCAAAGGGCTGCATGAAAATTCAATGTTTAAAATCAATCAAAATATGACATGTAATGGCAAATAATACTATGGCATGCTAGCATAATGCTACTGCCG
Organism: Zingel zingel; assembly: GCA_023566125.1. NCBI lineage: Eukaryota > Metazoa > Chordata > Actinopteri > Perciformes > Percidae > Zingel > Zingel zingel. The sequence continues at coordinate 5,960,633 of CM042329.1, read as the reverse complement.
AAAACATATTTACCTCAGACTTATTTACAAAACATATTTCCTGTCCACACTCTCCTTCTCTTGATTTTTTTTAATGGATAGAAGTGCCAGCACTACGACAGAAGCCCTTCTATGGTTTCGTTACATTTTCATAACTGGACAGCAATTTACGTATGTGTCCGCAACTATTTCTACCGTAGTGTGGCGAGAAGGGAGTGGTGGGCTCTGAAAGACCCCTAAAAATAAAGAAACTACCGACAACGCCACCCTGGGAATTTCACCCAGAGAATTAGACTAGACTGACTTAATGGCAATACCAAAAAAGAGAGAAGCACACCGGTTCGATATGTTTCCCTCAGAACAAATTGTAGTAGGCCTAACTCTTCATCTAGCGCCATTGCTAACTAAGATGGTGAACACGATAAACATCAGTGTTTTATCATTGCCATTATTAGCAAGTTGGAATCTAGCTCAACGCACTGCTGTGTCTAAGTACAGCCAGAGCCTCAAGCACGGCTGTAGACTTAGAAAGATTAGTGTCAAGTTATCTGGGTGTTTTCATCACAATTAGACAGTAGTGGTTGTGCTCTTGGCAGCTAAATGACAGCTTCTTGCTAATGTCATTTATTCATTAGCCCTGTTTGGGACTAGCGCTATCCATTGCACCCACATAATTAATTAAAAAAGTGAGAGGACCAAAAAATCATCCTCACTGCTTGACGACTTCATTTTCTCTCATAATGCGAATTTTCGCAACATATAGAATAATAAAATGCATCGGACTCAGCGTGCAAGGTTTCTGTACGTAACAATTTTTATCAGATTGTGGATTTTTTTTTAAACGCATACGAAAAATACAGACTTGGTGTGGCAAGGCCTTTAGGGCAAGTTTATGAAAGAAAAGATCTAGTCTGTTATGAAGTGTTGTTTGACCACATCTGAAGGTAAAGGCGTTTATAGCTGTTCCAAACAGCAAAACTTGAAGGCCGTGGAAAAAGCCAGTCATCGTAGACCGTAGAGAAGTGTAGGGTTTACTTAAATTTTTAAGATTATAAAGATAAAGAACACTGAACTGACTAGAGTCCAACCCAAAATGTTCTTGTTACAGTATTGTTATTGTTAGGCAGAACAGTATATGGAATACAGCCTCTTCGACGATTCTAAAACACATGGCTCACTTACAGTATAGTCTTGGTATCTCCAAATCTCTTTTTATCCTTACACAGTCATATCCTATAGGTCAATATATACCCCTTTTCTCATTTAACAAGGGGCCCTTCTAGTAACATACACGAAGAGGGCCTAATGGAGGTGAGGGTACGAAAGGTGATGTAATGTACCAAGATACTATACAGTATATCCATCAGAAGTTCAAACCTGCTTCCTTTCTCACCTTCGCACACCTAGCCAGTCACTGTTTGAAGTGAGTGTGAATGTCAGATTGTCGGTTTCGGAAGGTCAAAGAAACTGTAGCTCCTCTTTGACATTCTGAAGTCAGAAAGGTGAGGGGGTTTCCAAAGCTGTTCAACCCTGAAACAGGCACTAATGTTTGATTATATCAGCCCCTCAAGTCTTGTTGTTTCAATTTACATTGTAGCACTAAAATTGCAGCAAAGTTTTTATTAGATCCAGCACAGTGTGACATGAACTTGTAAGATTGTTGTTATCGGATAGACTCTGACCGATTATATTTGTATTAAGGCGAAAGCACGGTTTCTCAAACGCCATGTCAACCGCGCCAAAAATAACGGCACAACACAAGCTTTAAACCTTCAAACCCACTGAGGACTTTGCCATGGCAATGTACGAAATGTACATCGCTGAAAAGTCGACCTTGTTCTTCCCGCTTTCCAAATTGTTGTGATTTTGACCAAGGTCAACCGTCGTATGAGTTCCACCTACTATACCGGTGGTAGAGTTACTCCCATCATTTTTCCTATTCTTCCCCGCTAAGGTATAAGGGGAGAACTAGCCTAACCCGGTTATTCACTTAACGGGGGTAAGACCATATCCCAGTAACTGCTGAGTGTAAGCACCCTCAGTGACTTGAATGTGGTTGCAATAGCACAGTTGAGCTGCGCAGTTTTCTGTTTTCACCTGTGTTTCCCCTCCCTCTTGTGTGTCTGTACTTATTGTCTGTTTGTGGGCGGCACCTTTGTTCTGGGCTTCTGGTTAAGTGACACACCTGACGATCATTGCCAATCAACACAGCTTACAGTCTTTTCCAATCAACCATTCTGCAAGACTCCTAGTTTCCTAATGTTCACGCCAGATTATTCCTATCAAGTGGTAAAGAGCTTTTGAACTAAGAATCTAAGGCCCTGTTTACACAAGAACACTCGTGGGTTAAGACGTAAAAATATTTTATGAGATGTGCCTTTCGTTTAGACGGCGACGGCGTTTTTGAGGATTAAAAACGCAAAAAAGTGAAACCACCCTCCAGAGTGGAAATCTTAAAAACGCTCCACCTTCACGTTCCCGTCTAAAGGGTAAAAACGCAAAAGTCTGCAGCCTCTAATGTAGCTCAGTGTAAATTCTTTCAGGGAGACTTCAATAACTTCATCACTTTTCTTCTAAACTGATCAGTTGTTTTCAAGAGTTGATTTTCTGTTAAACCAATCATATTTCACAAGCCAATCGCAGCATGACATCCATGTTTTAAATCTGTTCTCTCCTCTGCGGCTGTCAGTTGGCATTTCAGGCAAGAGTGCGATCCTCCTTCCCTTCCACCTCCAGGCATCTTCACCCACGGCACTCTCGGTTTTCTTCCGGCTGACCGCTCCCTTCGACTCCCTCGTTCCGGTCTTCGTGCCCCTTTCACCACCACCAGTGTCTAGACTCCATCGGGGATATGTCTGGGTTTTTTCTAACCCTTTAAAATGTCTACATTTTATACGATGGAGTCTAATCTCAAAAGACTATGTACATTTAATATTTTGCATATGTAACTTACAAATAAATCTTGCATATCTACAACGAAGTCTCTCTTGATTGAATTGTTGTGGTGGCTGGCGACCCACCCCATATTTTGTTACATAAATCAAAATATAGAATGATTACTCGCCCATGCCGTTGGGTATCCACAGCCTGCCTATACTTGGTCTGGATGGCTTTCAGCTTTGATGCTATAGCTTCTTTCTCGTGTGGCTATGACGTCCTTCCAGGTACAGGATACTTCTGAATAAATTTGGTCCAAATGTCTGAATATTTTGACTGGCAGGACTCCCAGTCCACGCCCTGTTGTGCCACCTCCTCGTCTGTCCAGACAAAATTGTCAGCTTTTGTTATTCGCTTCGCCATGTTTTGTTTTCGCCCTACTACGGAGAGGAGAGGGAGAGAGGAGTAGGAGAGGGAGAGAAGTAGAAGGAAGGTTCTACGCAGGCACGCAGACTTGGTGGTGTTGTCTGGCAGTGCTGCACACTACCACCTAGCCGCCTGGTGTGCATACTACATCGAATTTCACACATATCTACGCAGATTTCTCCCCCCAAAACGCTTGTCTAAACGCAGAATAAAAAGTGATAACGCAACACCACTTTTGCGTTTTCTCTTAAGATCGTTTCCGTCTAAATATAGCCTAAGTCTGCAGAATCTAGTTTATGGTCTTTGTTTCGAGTGACAGCCTATTTGTCTTTTTGTGTGGCACAGAACTCCAACCACGCCGTCTGTAACTTGGATCTCAACATCAGCTAACCAGCTCACCTGCCTGCACCTTCGCTCCATCCTTTTCAGTTCTGGACTGAAAATGTATACTACTTTACATGTACATGTGGAGTCATAAACTTGCAGCTTGAGAAACCAGTAGTTTTTCTTACAGACAGGGCCCTTAAGGCATGGCTTCTCATCAAGGAAGGTTCGGTACCCAGTGAAGATTGAGAACCATTCTTAGGCACAATGGCTCTATGGGTCTAGTGGGTCAAATATTCAGTAAGTAAAACATGAAGATGGAACATATTTTCATCTTGCTAAAACAGATTTTCTACTGACTTGAATGAACTCTCACTTTAATGTGGAAGCAACCCTGTGTGTGTGTGTGTGTGTGTGTGTGTGTGTGTGTGTGTGTGTGTGTGTGTGTGTGTGTGTGTGTGTGTCTGTGTGTGTGCACGCCTGAGAGAGAAAGAGAGAAAAAAAGCCTGTAGTGTGGTTGTGTGTTTGTCCATTAACAGCTAATAGCAGCTCTGTTTCCCCATTATCACTAATGGATGGAACTCTCTGGACACACACACACACACACACACACACACACACACACACACACACACACACACACACATTGTCTGCCGGGACCATTACTTACACTCTCATTCCCATGCTGTCAAAATTAGCCATGCAACATAAAAACTACACACACACACACACACACACACACACACACAGCTCTCTAAACATCTCAGTGGATAGGAAGTGAGGGCGTTAGGGCAAACAAGGAAGTGTTTCCCGCGGCAACCAAAGAGCTTCGTGTCTGGCCCGCTTGTCTCACTTCGCCTGTAAAGTGTGTGTGTGTGTGTGTGTGTGTGTGTGTGTGTGTGTGTGTGTGTGTGCGTGCCTGTGTGCGTGTGTCATGTGTGCACGTGTGTGTGTGATGTAATGATGAGATGCAGTCAGGGGAATCCAAAGTGCCTGTTGACTGTTTTAATTGTCTTCTCACCTCCCTTCCCTCCTTAATCCCTTCATCCATCCATCCCTCTTTTTCCTTCTCTGTCTTTCTCTTCTTTGCTCTGTCTCTCCTTTCATCTTTCCTTTCCTTCCTCCCTCGTTCCTTCTACTTTCCTTCTTTCCTTCCTCACACTCATCTCTCATATCTTACATCTCTTTCTCCCTCCACCCCTTCTGTCCTTACTCCAACATGCCTTTCTCACCTCTGTCTTTCGTTTATTTGCCTACATTTCTTCTTTCCTCCTTCCTCTTCTCCCTCACCTTTCCCTACTTTCCACCTCCATCCATCCTTTCCTTTGTCAGCCTCCACTTGCCTTCCTCAGTCTCCCCTTTTTATCCTCCATCATTCCTGTCTTTCTTCCTTTATATCCGCTTCACTTCCTCCATCCATCCCTTCTTTCCTTAATCTTTTGTCTCCTTCATCCATCCCTTCCTTATTCCAACCCACTTTCCCTAAAATTTCCTTTTTTTAATTTTTCCTTCCAACGTTTCTTAGGTGTTAGGTCGGCAGCAGTGAATTCTGAGCGTGGTCCCTTATGAACAGATAATGCTGAAACAGCTGAAAAAAGTAACGTTACCTAAGTGAATACAGCGTGTAGTTCCTTTTAACTACTAAGGACTAACTAACTAAGGAGGACAGGAAGCTATGCTTTCCCTCTTTTTACTTAACAGGGCAAGAGCTAAACGTAGTTACTAAAGCAATTTATCTGGGCCACATCATCAGGGATGATTTTTGTGATGATGATGACATACAGCGCCAGTGCTGTAAATGATATGGACAAGCAAATATGCTGACACGCAAATTTCATATGTGTACTGAAGAAGTTAAAACATCTCTTTTCAGAGCATACTGTACTCCACTTTATACAGCTCATCTATGGTGCAGCTACAGTTAAGCAAAGATAAATAAGATAAAGGTGGCATACAATCATGCACTTAGAATCCTGTGGAAGTGTCCGAGATGGACCAGAGCTAGCCATTTGTTTGTAACGACTAATGTTCCCACCTTCCATGCTGTGCTGAGGAATTTTATGTAACAGAGTCAAAGAATACAATTTGAACTGCCTTAACCAACCCTGCACTTAGTGATACCAGATATACCTCCCAACTCTGGAAACACTGGAACACGCATCTGTACCTGTTTTAATTATTGTGCATAGCTATTTGTATGTATGTTCCCTTTATGTAATATGTGGTAGTCAGTCTCACTACTGTGAGTCCGTTCAGCTTCACACATAATAATAGTAGTGGATAGCATTTCCACTACTTTGTCATTACTAAACATTGCGCCAAAATATGAACAATACTGTTGCCATCAGTGGACTTATTTGCTAGCTAACCACTGCTAAGGAAAAATCCAGTACATAGACGGTACCTTAGGACAACGTTACGTGAAACAAGTGATTTAAAGGTACAATATGTAACATTTCTGCATTAAAATGTCTGAAAACGACCATACCTATGTTATATATTTTTTTGAGTTGTGTAGTTACACTATCCCAAATGTTTCCACCAAATGTCAAATCCAGAGAAATCTGTTATTTTATTTACAGACACAGGACGTTTCCTTTAGTCTCCTGTCAGTGGCGTCATATTCAATTCAATTTCAATTCAATTTTATTTATAGTGTCAAATCATAACAGGAATTATCTCAGGACACTTTACTGATATAGTGTAGGTCTAGACCACACTCTGTAATTTTCAAGGACCCAACAATTCCAGTGATTCCCCCAAGAGCATGCATGAATGTGTAAGTGCGACAGTGGCAAGGAAAAACTCCCTTTTAGGAAGAAACCTTGGACAGACCCAGGCTCTTGGTAGGCGGTGTCTGACGATGCCGGTTGGGGGTTTGATGAACAATGGCAGTAACAAAGTCACAATGTCACAATTAAGATAATGACTAGAGTATATATAACCTTTCACCCTCTAGTTACTTGTAACTTCCATCAAAACACGGCACCCAGACGATACTATATGTTTGAGCGTAACTGTAAATCATACAATGTCACAGAAAAAAAATACTCCTAACCGTAATACTGCTTTTTCTGCCACAAGGCATCATTTTGTGATTAATTACATGCCACTTTGCAACACAGTAATACAGCAGAGATCTTATTTATTGATACATATCAATATTGATTCAGCTTAAGATTACTACAGTGTTTTGTTTGACAAGTAGCTAATATTAATGCTAATGCTTGGTGGATAACATTATAGGGTTACAACATTGTTCAACACGCTCATAAAGTTATTAGTAGCATGATTGTTTTCACCACGGATAAAAGCAGCGCTGGGCTAACCCACGAATGAGTTCACCAGTAATGTTAACGTTAGCTGTATAGATAGACGACTAATCTAATGTAATTTAACCAGCTAGCACACCCCAATCTGTCTGCCTCACTCCCCCGGCGCAAAGAGACTTCATTCGGGATGAGAACTGACAACACAGCCGGGACATGTAGCAATAACCAGTTACTGTTAGCCCATAGCCAGCCAACAGCCAGCCACTATCATTACAGCAATCCATGCAGTACTATAAGTACTATACAACACTTAACTCCGGTGCCGGGTGCTTACGACGCTAACGGCAGTTTAACGAAGCGTCGGGAAACAGACCATATAAGACCCAGACCCAGAGCCGAGTCACAACAGCGGCCATCCATAATGTTAGCTACGTCTCCCTTAGCGCTACCGGTGTTCGTGCCGAAAATCTCCTCCCTGCCAAATTACTCCCCCTTCACGTTTAGCTGTCTTTACAGTTAGCTAAACTAACCCGATAAAACGAATAGTTAAGATTAAAGAAAAGTGAAGGGGGAGATCGTTGCGGGCAGCTTGGAGATGTTCTGCTGCTGCACAACGGCCATCGACCGTCCTTGCCGTCCCAGCAAGGCGGGTATGGCTGCAGCCTGGAGCGTCCCATGTCATGCCGTCCCATCTCATGCCGTCTCGTTTCATGCCGAGGCGTGTCCAACGGTAAGTTCAGAGGGTCAATAATACGAAATCGCGAATTATTTTCCAGATTTCCTGATGGAGTCATGGGTAAGTTTGTGACCACGTTTGTTGCAATCAATTAAAAAACATTTAAACTGTTAAATTAGCAATTTTTATATTTCTGGATGTTATTGTTGTGTCCCTGATGTTAACGTACATTTGACATTTGTTAGTGAATATTAGCTAACGTTACCTAGAGCAATTTATGGTTGCAGACACTGATAGTTTCTTTCTGTGATTTTCCTTAAGGTACACATCAGTGTCTTTAAAAAAAATAACACACCGCAGGTGACACGATGCACGGTGTGCTGTACCGACCATCATTGTCCCCTTTGCCCCACTTCAATATACAAGCCCCGGTGTAGGGCAAAGGTTTTGCAGCACATGGAGGTGCATGTAAAGAATGCCATTCAACATGAAGGTTAGTTCCCTCCATCAGCTTTGTGCTATGCCATATTCAGTTTGGTTGTTACTACTGCTACTTAGTAAGCTTACTAATAGTAACTTTACATACTAGTATCTTTATTTTATAGGGTAAGCACATAATGCTTTTGTCCCTTCATAGATTTCTTCATAACAAAATGCCACCAGGCCAGGATCCAAACCTCCCACTTCATATGCATACTTTTTACTGACTTTTAAATATTTAAATATTTATTTGCACCCTGTAATGATTAAATAATTGTTGTCTGTGTACAGATAATAGCAGATAAGGAGCAAAGAGGCCCAGGACAATCCCTCCTCAACAGTCGGTTAGTGTGAATGAAGTAAACTTGATGCCTTGTATACATATCTACTATCAAAATACTACAAACTGTCTACATAATGAATTTTCAAAATAAGTGTTAAATGTGTTCATTCAGGAACCTGTTGACCTGACAAAGGAGGGGATTCTGGAGGTCAGAAAGAAACTACCATAGCAAGAGACATAAAATAACATCAATGTTTCTGAACTTACAACGCTTACTAACAAAATAATATAGAAATTATTTTGACATTCGTCTACGATATGCTTTGCAGATTCCAAGATGTTGTCTGGAAGTCATATTGCTTGAGGTGGTCCTCCGGGATGGTGATAAGGCAATGATGACCTTGGCCCTAGTCTGTTCCTCCTTCAGAGACGTAGTCAAAGATGAAAACTTCCAGGAAAGAGCTCACTTTCTGTGGCTTGACAGTAAGTAAAAAAATATGCTTTGATAGTTGCCAACTTTAAATGTTTCATCATATTTATCACATCAAGCATAGTGTTAAAGTCCATAATCCTAAAATTTTGTAATACAGGTGTGAGTAATTGGAGCAGGTTCTCCTTCAAATACAAAAAAGAATTCCAGACAATGTACTCGGTGCTGAACTGCTCCCAGTGCTATTGTGCATAAAAGAGCTGCATGCCGGGGATGTATACTGTATAATGTGCTTTGAAACTGGATGGTTGTTTGAGTTGTCACTTTTTGACAAAAAACTGTCTGAAACAAAAAACTAATCTAAATACTGTATCATGGCAAAATGCGAGTATGCTTTTGTTCTATACCGACAGGTTACGTTGGAAGAGGAAGGCTGGGTGAGCTGTGGGGGTATGTTCTGAGGATCCCCACTCTGGATTCTGCAGCCATTTCTGCCAACTAACATATTACACTCTTTCCAAGACTGCTTTTTAATTTTATATTCTATATTGTTCACTGGGACAGACATTGTCTGACACCAACAAAGGAGTCAGAGACATGTTCCAAGCTATGTTTCCTGACTCTGAAATCAAATCACTCAAACCATTGCATCTGGGAAAGACAAACATCATATACTGCAAGATTTGGATTAACCACTTATGTCATTAAACTCCTTGTTGCAGATGTCAATAAAGATATGTTTGTTTTGATGTGAGTGAAAGTCTCAATGAAATGACCAAAACCAAACAAATGGACCTGCATGTCAGCTATCAGAAAGAAGATCATGTGTGGTACAGATATGTGGAGCTAAAGCTCATGAGGCATTGGAGAACTCAGGATGTATTGTAAAATTCATAAAGTAGCTAGTCAGTACTCAGTAATCATTTTCTCAAACCTAGCCAGCTGTAATTATTTTGCTCTTATAGAGCGCTTGAAAGTTTTATTGAAAAGTGCTATGAGGCTTCTTGGTGGTGTATAGGTTTAAGACCCAGGTTTGAGTCTGGACTGGATCCTTTGTTGCATGCCATCTCTCATTTCCTGTGTGCTACTGTCTCCTATTTGATTACTTTAAGACAAAATGGTGAAAAAAAATATATAATGTTGCGCTATTCCATGAAATCACACAGTGATAACATATTGTTATCATGCATAATACTGATGTTTAAAATGATGAGAAATGCATTTTAACTATATAAATTGTAAAATATTTTAAAAAAATATTGTTGAATATTGTCAAACAATATAATGCCAAAATTGTCTTAACACATGAGCATGTTTGCTTTTTGCTAATTTCTTATTGGAAACTGGTCTTTAATTTAATTTGAGTGGCATCAAAAAGTCTTTAAAAGTCTTCAATCTAACTTACTAAGAGCTGCAGTGTAGTGTGTAATTTAAGGTCCACTAATGTATGACTGTGGTAACATGTAGTTTTTCTCTCTGATGAGATCAGTTACAGCTTTAACCGCATGGACTGTATTTATCACACCTTTTAGTTAGTACAAAGACTTTTTTGTCAATCCTTGTCTCATACTCCTCTCTTCTCTTCTCCTGTCTCCTCTAACCAGACGGACAGACACACACACACACACACACACACACACACACACACACACACACATACACACACACACACACACACACACACACACACACACACACAAAACACAACACACACACACACACAAAAAGTTCTTCCAATGCACTGCTCCTCTCTGTCCAATCAATGCAATATTAATGAGCCACAGCCCTGCCGGCTACACTGGGAAGTGTGTATATGTGTGTGTGTGTGTGTGTGTGTGTGTGTGTGTGTGTGTGTGTGTGTGTGTGTGTGTGTGTGTGTGTGTGTGTGTGTGTGTGTGTGTTTTCCCTGCAGCCAAAGGACAGGCCTAAGGCTGAGCTCTGTCAGTGTCAAGGTCACACACATACACACATGCGCACAGCCACACATTCCCCGCTGGGTCATCTGGACTTGTGTCCTTTAATCTCTTTGTCACCTATCTCCTCAAAAAACTATTAAAAAATGCTGTTTGTACAATGGCGAACAAACGCAGACTTTCATCGCCCAATTTATAAAAACTGACATTTAAAAAATTAAGTAAAAATAAAAGTTCTTGAATAACCAACTGTCACAACTTTCTGTAGTTATCAAACCATGCCACAACCAAGGTATTCACCAAATCAAAACCACACTCTAGCGATCTACACACCTGACTGTTTGACGAGCCCCCAAATATGATACGGCCACAGCAAAAAACACAACTTAAATGTGACCGTCAACATCATCATCAAATTAAACCAAACCCGAGGATTAGTTAAAGTAAATTAAAGTTTCTTCACAACTTAACTAATATTAATTAAACCAAAAGTAATCAGTTCCTCTCAGCACCGCAGACACACTAAACTGAGAACAAATCAACTTTACTCCGAGGGAGTAGTTAAAAAAAGGACTATTATTTTGTATGCCATACTTTAGTCTTTAATTACCAGCAGCAGTGTCTGCCTGACATACTCAGCAGTCTCCCATTGGTTTTACAATTTTGTAGGATGGTATATAAACTATGTTCTGATGCTTTGTCTTCTTTTTTTGAGATGTGTGCAACACAACAGCAGACATCCATTTAGAAGAGAAAACCAAGGTGAACAGATAGCTATCTATATAACTAATTAGCTGCTTAGCTGCAGCACATTCAACAGAATGTAGTTAAACATTCCTGCAAATGTCACTTGTGCTTGGTTAGATGCTGGTGTGGTCCTTACTGCTCAGTACCACTAACAACACGTTAATATAACATGACACGTAGGCTACAGTGAAACTGTGTGGTCTCTCATTACCTACGATGTAGTCTGGTACATTTCCAGGATAATTGCCTGACATCTTGCGCATGGCTCACACGCCGGATGTCAGTGACCTTCTACTCTCTGTGTGTTGCTGTTCTCAAACTCTGTTTGCTTAGAAAAACAACGACAAACTTCTAACTAGCAAGCCACACGCTAAAAATGGCAAATTTTGAAGAAATTTGGATCGTGCAACAAGGCAGACCTGCTTGGTTCTTTCAGGGAATGATTGTAAAGATTTACAAATAATATGTTTCCGGAATTTACTCTCTAACTGGGACATTTTGGGACCGATTGGTGGGGATTGCTGTGGACGAATTACACACAGCAATACACTGGTAAGAGCAAATTACGTTTAACCATGTATCCAGCTATTTTAATAGCTGACGTTACTGTATTGTGTAAACAGTTAACTTCGTTTAATATTTTATGTGATGTTTTCTTTATGTGGGGTGCAGATGTTCCACCAAGACAAATGCCTTCCTGAGACTTTTTTGCAGAGCCACCGTCGCAGCGTCCGGATCTTAGCGGCGCCCAAGAAAAAAATTGCAAACAACCCAGAGCCTTTTTTTTTGTGTGTGTGTGGTGTAGCCAGACCTTACTCTACAGCGCTGTGGAGATGGAACACAAACAAACTGAGATCATCGTTATATTAAGGATCATCCTGTTACTAATCAAGTTACCACACACATTATTACCTCTTTTTCTGGGATTGGGGGTCACTTCAACAGGCCTCGCCTTTTAAATCTGGACAACCAATGGGCAGACATTGAAGTTCCAGTAAAGTGTCAGTTAAAGTGCAGTTTTATATGATAGGAGGTGTTTTTTTTTACATTTATTTGATAGGTACCCAAAGATAGCAGCACAACCCAGATTAACCCAGATACACAGGTTGAGAACTTAACAGATTTTTTACATATTATAATTTTCAGGATCTGTGGTTACTAGTAGTAACAGCAAGTGAAAGTAAAAAAAAAAGGTTTATCAGTTTAAATATCTTGTCTTTTGAAGTGTATTCAATTGAATAGGTTGAAAAGGATTTGCAAATCATTGTATTCTGTTTTTATTTACGTTTTACACAAAATTCCAACTTCACTGGAATTGGGGTTTATATTTCTTTAGTGTTTTGCTTTACATTTGTTGTATGTGTTGTTAAACTGAGATATTTCACTCAATGCAAGTTGCTGATACACCTATGCATGTTATGGATCCATTTATCTTTTTTATTTTTTTTTTTAGATTATTTTTTTGGGGCTACTCCCTTTATTTGTGGTGACAGTGGATAGACAGTAAAGGTGGGAGAGAGATGGGGAATGACACGCAGAAAAGGGCCGCAGGTCAGACTCGAACCGGGGCCGCTGCAAAGGACTCAGCCTAAATGGGGTGCACGCTTTTACTGGGTGAGCTAGAGGTCGCCCCACATTTTACATTTATATATTTTAAATCAACGTTCATTTTAAGTTACGAGAAACCCTCACTTTGAGTATGCCATTTTTCCACCACCGTCCATCACCGCCATGTTGATATATGGAAAAACTACATGATTGGCTTTTTTCATTAAATGTATATTTGTAGGTTCAATCTCTATTGCTTCAAAAAGAAAAAAAGAAACAGAAATTAATAAAAAAGATAATAGAGATTTCTCCTTATTATTTCCCTCCATTGTTCCTTCTTTCTTTCTCTCTCTCTCTCTCTCTCTCTCTCTCTCTCTCTCTCTCTCTCTCTCTCTCTCTCTGCAGTAATCACAGTCCTCTCTCTCTCTGAGCATCCAGCTTTCTGTACAGGCTCTGAGCGTATCGATCCATCCGCTCTCACCAATCTTCAGACTTAACCAGTCGATGCTTCTGCCGGTCACATCCTGCTCGCCGCCGTCTCTCCTGTTCGTCTTCCGGCTGTAATAGACCTGAGGAATCTGGTCTGGAGGCGATTTACCGCCGCCAGGTGACAACCTCGCTTCTCCATGACGTGTCTGCTGCGAGATGAGGGTTTGTTATTTGTTATTGTTTGTTGTGTTGTTCGCTCACTCTGAGGTGAAATTACAGAACGATGTGAGTGTGTTTTCAGACGTGTTGGCATCGCAGAATTGTCATTTGCCATTTAGTAGAGGGAAAATAAATCTTTCCTTCCTTCGCTCCCTCTCAACTTTGTTCAAAGTATTTTCGATTGTACCCAACCAATGTATGTATCTCATAAAAAAAATCTTTGTCTCTATTTACCCATAATACTCTATGTTTCTACATGTTTCTATTCAGGAAACTTGATGGGACCAATAACATTTTCACCAGCACATACCCTTTAAAGGGAAATGCCACCTGAATTATGTTTTTGTTTTTTTAAATCAAAGTAATGAGAAAACTTTTAAAGAAGACATATTACCTAGGTATTACATACCTGTATTTTGGGTTTCTACTAATACATGTTTACATGCTTTAATGTTCAATCAAACACATTATTTTTCTCATACTGTCTGCCTGCATACACGTCTGTCTGAAACGTTGAGCCCAGTCTGCTCTGCCGCTCTAAGGCGTCCGGTATACTCGCATTACCCACCTGTCGTGCGCCAATGTGACATCATGGGAGCGCCGTAACTATTTACACTCGCGCATGGTGGTCGTGGTTTAATTCAATTAAATTTTATTTATAGTATCAAATCATAACGAGTTATCTCAAGACACTTAACAGATAGAGTAGGTCTAGACCACACTCTATAATTTACAAAGACCCAACAATTCCAGTAATTCCCCCAAAAGCAAGCATTTAGTGCAACAGTGGCAAGGAAAAACTTCCTTTTAGGGAGAAACCTCGGACAGACCCAGGATCTTGGTAGGCGGTGTCTGACGGTATGATGAACAGTGGCAATAATAGTCACAATAAAGATAATGGAACTATGACTAGAAATAGTAGTTAGATGTCTTCTCCTGAACAGAGGTGTCGCTAATGAGGAAAGGCTACCGACTTTGCTATTTCTACAGACTAGAAGAAGAAGAAAAGGTAAACTGAAAAAGGTAAACTGGCAGCAGCATTGGCGTCAATGTTTCGATCTGATTCGATGACCTACTTCGTCGGATCAAGCCTTTCATTCACCATAAAAGAACTCATCTTAACCAAATAAGTTTTACAAGAGAGACTTGCAGTCACTCTGAGAGTCCTGGCATTCAGTTGCCCTCGAACTCATCCATGCTTCCTGTTTCCGCTTTGTTGTGTGCCGCTGAAAAAAATAGTGGTGGAAATGGTCGCGCACTTAACCCTTGTGTTGACTTCGGGTCACATTGGCCCGTTTAAAATTTTTGTTTTATATCAGAAAATATTGGACGTAGAAATAAGCGCTGAAAATGTGGGTTGGTCAAAACCTTTCTTTTTAGTAAACTCTGGCTACACAATCAATGTTGTCAATGCTTTCGTTAAGGTGTAGAGCCCCTGGTGATACTTCAAGCAAAGTCTCATGTTGTGTTGAGCCTTCTTAGTGTTTTAAAAAACAGCTATTTTGAGGCTAGCATAAAAGTGCCCCTATTACTCCCATTCAAAAGGCCATTTGACCGAAAATACGGTAAATCTTAAAAGTGGCGCTTCCGTCCTACATATGCTTTTAAACAAAAGTATGACTCGGGTAAATTCACAAAAAGACCCTAGGTTGCATTTTGGCGAGAGTATGAATAATTAATTGAATAATGAATGTGTTCTGGGTGTGATTGTCTGACAGCAGTGCTATAAGCAAAGAACTCACAAATCTCAGACATTAGAGTGTCCTTGAAAACACTAACAGGAAGAGTTTTCTGGTAATAAAATATTTTGTCATGAAATTAGTAAACATTAAAGTTTCAGGGTTGGATCAACCTTTAAAACCTAAAAAATACATACTGAAACACATTTACAAATACTTTCCCAACATTACAAAACCAACTTTCCAAGGTTTCCATCCGCATTTATTCTCCCCTATATGGTTTACAGGCTAAAGGCAGCCAGCTGTCAATCATTTGAGGCGTGATTATGAGCAGCAGCTCTGACACACAGAGCGGATGCTACGCCACTAAACCAATTCATCTCCCATCAACTGGTCATAAACAATCCATCAATATCCTCACTGAGATCATCTGTAACCAGAATGAGTTCACAACAACTCGTTGTTGGGGAGTCATTTATTGACACACGCAGAAATAAAATATTTATCATCAAGCAGCTTTTGGATTGGAAACATAATCAATTGCTCTGCCCTCCGGTGTACAAATTACGGCGGTTAAGAGCGGAATCGTACCAATTCTTGTTCAAGACATCAAACACAAGGTGGTATTGATCTCATTCTTCAAGCCAGCATGGATCAGTTTCATGCTGGCTTGACGACATACAATATGAAAACTGAAAATGCTGAAAATAATGATACAATTAAAAATATATATATATATTATGCTATATTGTGTCCTACGTTCCCTTCACAAGCAGGTCAGGGATGCTGTGATGGGGATGTAGTTCTTTGTTCTTTGCTATTCACAATTTAAAAACACTGACAGGAGCTTCATTCTCTCCTTAACTGTAAATTCAACATCAACTTCCCTTCAAAAAACATACAGTATAGTTATTTAGTAAAAAATGTACTGTGTGGTACACATACAGTTGCCTAGCCCACATGAACGTCTTACATATAACAGTACAAACAAAGCACTTTGTCTTCTGTCCCAAGCTCTTTAAACAAAATCTATCTACAAAAAAGTTCCCTTACATTGATCCTTTGATTATTTAGTTCTTTGTTATTAACGATTGCTGAACGACTAATCAAATTCAAATTGATGAACATTTGAATCATTTTCATTATGTGAAATTACCGTGTTGTCAACGCTTTGTCAGCACTTTAACACGTTGTCAACATGTTGTCAACATGTTAGCGTGTAAAAAATGTATATATTAACAACACATTAACAACACGTAGACAACACGTTTGCGTGTTGTCTACGTGATGTCTATGTGTGTCCATGTGTCGTTAATGTGTTAGAAATCACATATATTTGATCTGGTTGGCTTTCCATAGGTCAGAGAACAAATTAGAAGTTAAGTTGTATTGTGTTATTGAATGTACAGTGTAGGTTTCAGTTTGTCCATGAATAATTGCTGCAGCTTCTCAAGACAAGTTCCTGTGTCATACTTCCAAACTGCTGGGTAAAGTGAAAGGAGAGCCATCAAGTTAGACCACGGTCTGGAAGCTGAAGCAGAATGGTTAACAACATGTTGACATCGAGGCTTTGAGTTATCTTAGTATTTCAGAGTGGTAGAGCCGTAGTCAGTGTGCATTTTTCACTTATCCACTGGATGTTTGAATGGTCTGCTTTTCTTGCCTTTTTGTGATGTGTCAGGTGGTTGTATTAATTTGTAGTGTTACATTTGCTTGCAAAGTAACGTAGGCACTTTTGACTGTCATGATTTTCTTTGAATCTGGTTTCACACAGCAGACAGCACAGCTTACAGTACAAGCACAGGTGGGTTTTTTCAGAACTAGATAAATGATTCCTCACCATCACTGAGTTTCTGAGACTCTGGCACGTTTTTGTTTTTCCTAAAAGCTTTTTCTTTCACTGCATTTAACCTGCCATCTCTCACATGTTAGATTTATTCACATCAATGTCCTGCCTCCATCTTCCTGTGCAGTTTTTCATGTGAAGTAATGCACATTTGGCATTCGTTGATGCAATTTAGGGAGGGATTAGGAGCACTTGGTGCTTTTACATGTCATTTATTTATTTTTATTTACTCATAGTAGTTTTCAAAAATGTTCTTACAAATGCTGCTACAGATATAAGGTTAAAAAAGGCATAAGAAGACAATATGTTGGTCATTTAGGTTTGGACCAAACACTGAAAAAGAATCTTTCCCTACTTTGTGTGTAAGGAAAGTGCTGTATATTAATATTTGTGGCTTGGGGCAGATATTGGGGATTAAACCTCTGATCTGAATGGAACAGCACTACGCTGTTTGTTTTGTATATTTTATATGTAGGCTACAAGTCAGCTGCGGAGCTGCGGAAGAATCACAGCCTCTCTGCTCTTAACTACTCGAAACCTAACCCCCCACCCCCCTCTTTCTTTTTCTCTCAATTCTCTTCCTTACTAACTTTTACGATGAACTCCAAGCTTGTCTGAGCTAAATACACATATTGTCGTGTTTTTGATCTCCTTTTCACTCGGCACTTAACATCGACTTTCCTTTGTATTTTCTTTAAACGTCGACACCGGAGTACTTTGCCCCACGTTTAAGTATGCACAGATACTTTCTCAGGATTAAAGGGAATTTAGCAGGTTGAAGGCTGTGATGTTGAAATGTGCTGCTGCTGTCAGGAGGCTCAGAGAATAGATGCGGGTGAATAAGTGGACTACTTAAAACCGTTTTTAGGGATTAAGATCTGCAAGTAGACTGCAGTGAGAAGTTTTCATTTTAAATCTGAATTCAAATTCAAATCAGAGATGTCCACTGAAGGACAATGTAGATGTAAAATGAATGGACTATACCAGTGTTTTTTCCCCAGTAAATATAAAACATGTCAACTTTACATTGCTGCTTATATTTTTTACATTAGTCCTCCCTTCTAAAGTTTCAGTTAATTTCTTTTCTTTTGATAATTACTGATTACATCAAAATTCTAATACTTAGCTCAAATACTACCTCATATGACACTTTCTCATTGGTTTAAGTTATTATAATAATAAAAAATATTTTTAATGAACACATATAATTATTAGCTATGAATTATAAACTAAATTAGTTAATATGTCTAAATTTGGAAAATCAGCTTTTTTTTTAAATAAAGGGCTGTCAACTCTTAAACAGATTACCAACTAAAATCAAATTAATTCCAGATATACAATATGTTACACAATGGTTAAGTGGCTAAAAGCTGTATTTAGCTAATTGTAATGTAAATTACCAAGGTGCATTGGTGTATTGTGGTATGTGTTTTGTGTGTTGTGTATTTTATTGTATTTCCATATTTGTAGTGTATTGTGATTTTATGATACTGAAAGCTGTATATTTTAATTGCAGTGTACATGTAAAAGCTCAACTGTGGACAAGAGTTGAAAATTAGCAATAAACTCTCTGCATCAGTTTCATACTCTGTATTGGAACTACTGTGTGTTAAATTGCATCGTACCTATCAAATGAAATACATTAAAATGTGAAGAAAGTAGTCATTATGAGAAAGTAAGACAAACGTATAAAAGACCACTGAGAAGCGTTTTATATTAATGACAAAAACTTGAAGAGATCATTATCATAACTCCCTGGTGGGTCTGAGACTGGTATGTTGTGCTTTTTCCTTTTATTAGAAGTACTCTCTGATGGTTCAGATTTAAGTGGGTTAAAACGGTTAAGGTTGGAGTTAAGTTTAGGTGAGGTATTATATCAATTAGGGTCCTCACAGGGATAGAAGCTATGTTTGATACAAACATCTGTGTCCTACAAGTTTCCAGGAACTCCTCCTTTTACGCTGCCACACACACACACACACACACGTGGTGATATTGTGATACGCAGAGCAGGGGTCAGAGTTCACAAACCCAGGTTCAGATGACGTGTTTGGAGGCAGGATGGTCTAAATAGACAGCAATATTTGACTCCGAGGCCGATGAGCTTATATATACACACACACACACCCACACACACAGATGGATGTGGTAACTTTAACTTTCAGAAACTTTGTCACAAATATCTTGAAGTAAGTTAATTTGCTAAAATAAAAAATAGACTATTATTTTGGAAGGGGGGGGGGTTATTACATGGTTAGGGTTTTAAAGCCCTGTGCACCCAGTGACATCCTGACACTTCTGTTTCCTGACAGTTATAACTTCTAACATTAAAGACTGTGGTCAGTACCAGCTGCGGGTCAACAGGCCTCTTTCTTCTTCCCCTCAGAAGCTGCAGCCAGTGAAACAAGTATACACAGCAAAAAACTAAGTCAGACAATGTTTAATAAATAATGGCAGCTGATTATTCATGAGAGAGAAAATTATCCACTCAGGAGGAACAGGACAATACTATTAATACTACAAGTGCAACATTTGCACACCTGAGGAAAGTTAGAACATGAGTTGCAAAAGTAAAGCAGAGCATCTGATGAACTTTTATTTGGTTTCCTCATAATAAATAATGAGGTCATTCCACAGTCGGCAGGGAGATAAAAAGGGCCTTGGCTCCTCCTCAGAAGGTTTGTGCTGTTCTCGATGGTTAAAAGCCTTCACACCGACTCATGAAAGGAATTAAGAGAATCAGAGTGAGGGAACGTGGCCTAAATTTGCTGCATAAGTAATTTTTGATCAATATGTAACCTTAGAAAGTTTTTTCTTTGAGGCTCGTTTACCTTTCATCATCAAGAGAGTAGTTAATGACTGTACTGGGGCAAAACACTGCAAAAAGTGATGAGGTACAGAGGGATGTTGTTTAAGGGAACATCACAGTCATTTATTGATGATAGTAATGACTATACTATTTTCACTAGTTACTTTACACATTCAGTGTAGATGATCTTTTACTTCTAATGGAGTATTTTACAATGGGGTGTTGCTACTTTTACTTTTGTACTGTAAAGGATCAGATTTGTTTAAATCTACAATTATTTTGTTGGTAACAAAACTGGTTGTTAGAAGATGTGAAGTGATGAGAAGTGTTGTGATGTAATAATGCAGGCTCTTAGCACTCAGTGCAGTGTGTCTGAGGTCAGGACAGGCATGTGCTGGATGTCAGGTTAGCGGTAAGCAATGAATGTAACAGTGAATATTCAGTATGAGCTACAATTTGCAAAAATAAATCAAGGTACAGCTTCTCAAGAATCAAGCAAAGATACCTTGTTTTTTTCTGGGGACGCAGCAACTTAGCCCTGGAATATTATAAAGTAGGTTGTTTCAGATGTATCAGTCTGTTGTTAAAATGTCCCTCTATACTCTAAAAGATCCACTGATAGTGTGATAACAGAAGCCTTATAAAAGTCATATTCAAATCTATTCATAATATCACTTACTTTGTCACAACAGATGTGAAATAGAGACTTACTTAG
Source organism: Zingel zingel (assembly GCA_023566125.1). NCBI lineage: Eukaryota > Metazoa > Chordata > Actinopteri > Perciformes > Percidae > Zingel > Zingel zingel. The sequence continues at coordinate 5,939,981 of CM042329.1, read as the reverse complement.
AATTTCCTTTTTTAGTACATTCAAGTGTTTTGAACTACTGAGTATTTTAAATACATGTTGGGAACTGAACAGTATAACAGTAAGGCAAACTGTTACGTAGAGATTTGTATTTTGTGTGTGTGTTGTGTGTGCCTCCTCCCTCTTTCCAGGTTGATTGGCTGCGACTTTCACTTCCCCTTGGCCTTTGTCTGCTGGCAGCAGGCTGTGCTGAGCCCGTGTGTATACTTGATCGGCCTCTGCCTGACCGTGGCAAGCTGGCTTTTTGTTTTGGTCTTCATCTTCTGGGAGCAGTATTGCAAATTATTGTTTTCTTTTTAAATAAATTGTACAGATAATTTTACTACCAGAGCCTTCCATTCTTCCTTCAGTCAATTCAGCATCAATGCTAACACAACAAGGACAACTACAGCCATGTGGTCTCTTCTGAACAAAGGAGAGGCCTGCAGGGAATCCATCAAGCCTAAAGATTCCCATTGCCATGTGACCTAACAGATGAGGTCACTCTCGGTGTCTTTCCCACTGCAACTCACATTGCTGCAGGAGGCACATTACTCTGTTAAAGTTTGCAATTTAATTAAATAGTTTCATTTTGCTGGAAGAGTGAACTGTTTTTGTGTCTATCCAACACATTCTCACTCGTATCGCGTAAAATACGGATGCTTGGTCAGGTGCCTTTGTCGTTGTTATTGACACTAAAAGTCTCCTTTAGCATTATATCTAAACGGTCTTTATCTAAACACGCTTGGTCGGGACTACTGGCGTCACGTTTGATGCAGTTAGGTTAAGGAAAAGATTGTGGGTGGGCTCATAAAAGGTATGTTTCCGTGACACGCGGGACAAGAACAGGACAGTTGGGTTTAGGTAAAGAATGGGACAGTTGGGTTTAGGTAAAGAAGAATGGGACAGTTAGGTTTAGGAAAAGAAGAACGCAACAGTTTGGTTTAGGAAGCATGACACACAGGACACGAACACCATTCTCTGGGGTTTGTGTCCTGTGTTGTTTGACCCTTCCGCCAGCCCAACCACACAACCTATGCAGAATTTTAGCCTTTAATATTACTTACTACCGTTGATGCTGCTCTGCCCGGTGCGTTCTACACACACGCTGAAGGGTGCTTTTTGCTTTTTGCGTCGTATCTGACACTAACAGCCACTGCCCAAGCGTCCGTATTTTAAGAGTTCGGAGTGAGAACGGGTCGGTCTATCATGACACATTTGCACATACTGCTGAGCCACTGTACCACCAGTGTCTCACCTAATCTGCAGAAAAAGAAAAACTCCGAACACCGTTTTTTTGCTCAAGTCGACTGAACTGTTTTCCTTCACTGCCTTCGGAGGAACAGTTTTTCCGCTATTGCTAACGAGCGACCGTTTTGTTTTTACCGCGGAGGAACGACCACCTGAGCTCTGAGTTGACTAAAAGTTTGATTATTTTTCCCACTAGGAGTTACAATCTCAAGTGTTGTTTTTGCTTCTTCTTCTTCTTGTGCTTTTTCTGTCCCCTCTTTTACCACTAAACTAAAATACACCTACACACACCCTCACATAGTCTTTGGCTGCATAGGTAATGTGTGAGTACAACTTGGTTCACTCCCCGCCATCTTGGCCCCACAAGTAGCCATTTTGTGCCCTTGTCTGTAGCATGTGCTAACATTACAGAGTCTCAAATCTCGTGGTTTCCCCTGCCATCTTGGACTCTTGTGTGGCTTAACCACCAACGTGGTCACGCCACCACCTACCCCTCTCTCTCTCTCTCTCTTTTACCCCTCCTCCTTCTACACACACACACACACACACACACACACACACACTCGCATTGAATCTACCTAAAATAATTCACATAAATATTACTTATAATTATGATTTTCTGTTACTTTTTCAGTACAAAGAATTACTAAGAGAGCCACTGAGGATATTGAATATTGTGCATAAGTGTAATTAACAAGATATGGTTCATTAATTGTTACAATTAATGGTAATATTGATTTAGCCCAGTCCATATTTACACACTTGAACAGAGACAGAGGTTAGATTTATGCTTTACTGCTCATATTTTCAAACAGTATTCACATTTAACGAAAGCTTTCTTGATGAAGACTAACCAATGTGTGTGGCAAACATTATGCAATCTCTGAGTGTAACCTTCCCCAAATCCAACAAAGAGCAGGACAGGGACGTTGATGTTAGCCTAGTTGCGCTTTGCCAGACCCTCCTCCAAAGTGCGCTGGAGGAGAGACTGGCTAGTCCACATAGCATTCAGGGATGGGAGGAAAACGTGCTAATGTTAACCTAAACTCTGATAGCATCCAGGACCAGCTTCCACACAGCGTGTCAACACAACACTTCACAGTGGATGTGCTGCTCATGAACTGAGATTTTTTTTAATGTAACCTGTGACCCCACAAATCCATTAGGTATTGATGTGCTCCCTGGAATCGGAGGTAATGATCTGTTAATTCTGTTGGTAGGAAGCTAGTTAGCTGGATATGCTAATGACCACAGCTGACAGTATGTTAGAGCGTTTGGGAAGCTTTGCTCCAACCTCTGTAATTACAAGCAGGTTTTAGTCAACCACTCCAATAAAAAAGATAAAATCACATGCAATCCTCATCACTTTTTTAAGTGTATTCAGATTATCTTAATATAGCAGCTTGTCTCTGATCTTCTCACCTCGTTAAAACACCAAACACACATCATTCCCACTCCAAGCCCAAAACCCCTGCGTCTTAACAGCCGTTAGTAACCTTAAGCCGGCTCTAAGCTGCAGCGCAGCTCGACACTGAATTGATAATTGAAAAGTTTTTGACAGCGTTGTGGTTTTAAAGACGGCGGCCCCTCGTCGAGCTGCGGGCCCCAGACTCCTGCGGTTGATGTGAGAAACCCCGGTGAATCAAAGCTCCGGCTAGGCTCTCGAGGGTTTCTATCCCTCCGTCTCTCCATCCTTGCATCCCTCCTTCGCTCGGCCGGGTTTTAATGCCTACCTGAGGGACTAAAGGGGAGGGAAGCGAGGGGAAGCCGAGGTTCTCTGACTCCACGTCGATACTTTCTCTATCCAACTGAGCAGAATCACAGCCTCTCTGCTCTTAAGTAATCGAAACCTAACCCCCTCTTCCCTCCTCCCTCCTCTTTCTCTCTCTGCTCTCTTCCTCACTAACTTTAACAACAAACTCCAAGCTTGTCGGAGCTAAACACACATATTGTCGTGTTTTGATCTCCTTTTCACTCGGCACTTAACATCGACTTTCCTTTGTATTTGCTTTAAACGTTGACACTTTGTCCCACGTTTAAGTATGCACAGATACTTTCTCAGGATTAAAAGGAACTTAGCATGTTGAAGGCTCTGATGTTGAAATGTGCTGCTGCTGCTGTCAGGAGGCTCAGAGAAAAGATGCGGGTGGATAAGTGGACTACTTAAAACTGTTTGTAGGGCTAAAGATCTGCAAGTAGACTGCAGTGAGAAGTTTTCATCTGAATGCTAAATTCAAAACACTAACTTGAGGAATGACAATTGAGGATGAAAAGAGAAGTAAGATTAAGCAACTATACTGGTGTTTCTTTTATGTTTTTGCCAATTACAACAAACTACTACAAACCATGTAAATCATCTCTGCAGTGCTGATCATTTTCCATGTCATTCATCTGTTTTTAGCTTGATTTCATCGCTTCCAGGCAGCCATTGGTTTCAGTTCATGTCTATGGAAATCAAAGGAACAGGCTCTTATCGAGAGTCTTCCCAAAAAACTGACAGCATCAGTAGTTTCTGCTTACATTCACGTGACAGTACCCTCTAGCTGCTGCAGTAATTATGACAGAATGGGCCCCAAAACAACCATGCTTTAAAGTAAAAATCTCAAGGATTTTCATTTAAATAAATGTCTGATTTTAATCCAGCTCTGTGTCATCTTTGTGTGGGCAGTGTGTTTAGATGAACAGTGTTTGGCTTCCCTCCATGGCGTTAGTGCATGAAGCTCCCCAAGCAGGAGCGGAGCAGCGGAAGTCCACCGATATCCGTCAAATGACATGAAACGCATCACAAGGTCCTCCGAGAGCCAGCTCCGCGCCTCGGGGAGCTCAGGCACCATAGAGGAAGCCAAATACTTTTCATCTAAACACGCTGCCCACACAAAGATGACACAGAGCTGGTTTAAAATTGGCAAAGTATTCCTTTAAGTCACTATCTATCCCCAAATGAGGTAACACAATGGTGATTGAGCTTATAGCCCACTGATGAAAGCCCTTGCAACTGGGTGTCTGTGGGAAAATTCCCAGGAGAAATTGCAAGCGGTGCACAGTTATTAATGCGTTTTCCATCACACAGCAGTGATTTGTCTGCCAGAGATGGTGGGCGGAGCTAACTCAACAAAGTCATTCTTTAACTCACTTGTGGGCGAAGCGGTATACTGTTTGGATCTCTGGGAAGAGAGATCCAGAAACACACCTGCAATTACCGCTCATCGCCTTAGGTGCCCCCAGAAAGAATGAAATGGAGATTTTCGAGATTGTAACATTTTGGTGTGTTCCATAGTTCCAAGTTAATATTGTAACCATGACAACAAATGTCCCCTAGCATTAATGAAGTAGTTATTTTAATCCAAACCATGATGGTTCCCTAACCCAAGCAAGTTGTTTTTGTGTCATTCAGGATTCTATCAGCCAGGAAGAGAGTTAAATAAATTCATAAGTCACAGATCAAACAAGTCTCTCAAATCAGTAATTCCAATCTAGCAAATCTATAACTCTTCGAATCTGCAAATATGTTTGCAGTTTTTCTCAAATGCTAAAACACAAAAGCCAATCCTCTAAACCAAATGACCAGTTGTCTAAACACATTTACTAAATCTAGCCATCATTTTCCAACATCATAAACACATTTCACATGAAGACACAATTCACAAAACACAATCCTCCGTTCTCATAAATCTTAACACATTTTTCTTTGCTAAAACACAAGTTGCAAAAGAACTCTGCTCATATTCTCAAATGAAAGCTCATGTGATGCAAAATGCTTGCCACAGTCAGCAATATTCGAACACAATGAACACACCTGGCGTCATTCATTACACACAACGACTCAAAATTGAAGACACCTGTTGCTAATGCTGTGACCACGTGTATAAAGGCAAGTTCAGAGTGCACAGTTTGCTGAAGATTCCAAACAAACACAATGGATGAAGGCAGAGGAAGAGGAATTCGAGTCAGAGAAGGGAGAAGAGCTGGCCATGGAAGAAGAGGAGCAGGCCAACGAGGAAGAGGAGTTCAAATCAGAGGAGGAAGAGGAGCAGGCCAACGAGGAAGAGGAGTTCAAATCAGAGGAGGAAGAGGAGCAGGCCAACAAGGGAGAGGAGAAGGTCCAGGAGGGATAGCAAGACAACCTCTCACCATCATTACGGACGAGATGCGAGCAACAGTCATTGACCATGTCATTGTCCATGGCATGACAATGGCTGAAGCAGGACTAAGAGTCCGTCCAAACCTGAGTAGGTTCACAGTGGCCACCATTATCAGGGTTTAGACAACACAACAGGTATTGTACTCTATTGCTTTCTTTGTCACAATACAATTTTACAAGCCTGTGAAAGTAGTCTGTTGGTTTCAAATCAGTTGTTACTGTATTGTAAAACATGTCAATTGACAACACATGTTTCTTTCTTTAGAGTTGAAAGAATGCCACATAGAGGTGGGAGGGTTGCCATATTTACAGCGGCACAAGAAACCCTCATTGTGGATATGGTTCGTGAGAACAACCTCATCAGACTCCGGGAGATCAGAGACAAAGTCCTTGCCGATAATGTCAACTTTGAGAGCATTGATGTCAGCTTGGCCACAATAGACCGAGTTCTCCGGCGCCAAAAGATGCGGATGAAACAGGTCTATAGGGTTCCCTTTGAGCACAACTCTGCACGACACAAAGACCTACGTTACGAGTATGTGCAAGTAAGTATACATCCATGTTCACAGTACAGTTAGTGGACATACTGTGTTGCTCAGTGGCCTACATTACTTCTGGACAATACTGTGCTACCTGATTGACTGTTGTTCTGAACACCTGTGCACTTTCATATTTTCACAGAGGATATTACAGTTGGACGCGATGGCCAGACCTCATGAGTACCTCTTCCTGGATGAGGCTGGCTTCAACCTGCAGAAACGAAGGCAAAGAGGCCGTAACATTGGCCAAAGAGCAATCACTGAGGTTCCTGGCCAACAGGGGGGTACTATTACTCTTTGTGCGGCCATGGGTTTGGAGGGGCTTGTCCACCGGCATGCTGTCCTTGGGTCTTACAACACCCAATGTCTCCTCACCTTCCTAGAGGAGCTAAAAGACATCCTCCTGGACCGCCAACACCACCATCCTGGGCCCACACATCACATTTATGTGATCATTTGGGACAATGTACGCTTCCACAGAACAAACCAAATCAGAGTGGTTCACCACCAACAGTAACCACTTTTTAAACGTCTGTCTGCCACCCTACTCTCCTTTCCTGAACCCTATAGAGGAGTTCTTCTCATCGTGGAGATGGAAGGTTTATGACAGACAACCATACACTAGAGAAACTCCTAAGGGCAATGGAGCTGGCCTGTGTTGGCATCCCAGTGGAGGCCTTCAAAGGATGGATTCGCCATTCCAGGGCGTTTTTCCCGCGGTGCCTGGCAAGAGACAATATAGCCTGCGATGTGGATGAGGTGATGTGGCCCGATGCAGCTCAGCGCCATGATGCGGCACAGTGATTGTGGTGTGAATAAAGTAAATAAAAAAACTTCACACCCTGATCATGTTTTCAAGAGTACTGTTGTGTGCAATAGATTCTGTTTTTGCATTGAGTTGTGTTACAGTAGTGTACATGCAGAATTTACTATAGATTTATACTCTTCATATGAAACTCACAAATCTAAATGCCTAATCCTCTGCAGAGATCTAAGAAGATCCATTACTGTACAGTTTCTAAAAATATGCATTGGCAGTTATGAAACAAAGAACCTTCTCACAAATTGAGCATTGTGTTTTCAATTGTTTTGCTGTAGTGTGTAATGATGTGTATAGTGTTTCCATTTTTGAAAGCTATGAGCTGCTCTTTTGGTGTGAAGTTTTGAAGTGAGAAGGTGTGGTTGTGTTTATGTAGCTTTAGAAAAGGGTGTTGTGTTTAGACATTGGGGAACATGGAGGAAACGTTTGTGAAATGTATTTTAGCATTTGAGAAACTGTAATGTATGTCTAATAAATTTATCTTGAGTTATTATCTTACATAACTAAGACTATAGAAGTGTAAATAAATGGCCATATATTCTTTACCTTGTAAGGGGTCTTTGTCTGAAAAAATGAGAACCTCTGTCCTAAATAAGACCTTTTAAAGGAAAGGATTTCACTGAACATAAGTTGTATGGATGTGGTCAGGGGTCATTAAGTCCTCCAAACCATAAGACGATATAGGTTGTTTATTCCTATACAACCCACAGGAGCGTTTTTTTTTTTTTATCCTCAAATCGAGAACATAAAGGCCATGGTTTTTAACGTTTCCTGTCGTTAATTATGTGACAACAGTCACAGTTTAGTTATGTTTAGGCACCAACACTAAAGTTTAGAAAGCTTATGGTTTGGGTTAAAATCAGACTTTACTTTACTTGTAGTTACGCATGTGGCGTTGAACGTGACATAGCTCCATTTATTGTGTTTGTTCTGTAAAGTAAAACAAACGTGGCTTTTTTTTATTTTCAAATGGGACAAGAACCCCACTCTCCTGGCACTTTCATAATAGTTTTACAAAAATATGATTTTTTATTTGAGGCTGTGAGATAATGCTGTCCTGAAACATATAGAACCAGGGTGATAATTTTTTATTTTTAAGATTTACTTTAAAGACAAACTTTTGAAACAGCAGTGGTACTGTAGCTGTATCTGCGTTGTATCAAACAGTTTGGTCGACATGAAATGAAGTATTTCTCTGCTTTTCCCCTAAAATTCTCTCACATCCAGCTTTGAGATTGTATTGATTATAAACAACCGCAGATCTTTTGATAATCTTTTTATCTTAAGAAAAAAAAAAAACACTTGCAGCTGAATTGTAGGAACTTTTGGGAACATCAATAATGGATATATACACAACATGACTTTCTGATCTCGACAAAACTTTCACATCCAGAGCGATTTAAACTAACATAAGCTTGATTCCAAAATGAGTTTTTTGCTTTGTGAGAAAAAACATCTCTGATGGGAAAAAGAGTCATGGGAAAGAAATTATTTTAATTTATTTTACAATAAAAACCTTTGTTTGATGAGAAAACCATAAACAAGTTCAGGAGAAACTGATTTTTAAGATGTGTGGTGATAAAAATAAAAAATAAAAAAGTGGATTAATTTGTTTCGGAAGGAAGGAAGGAAGGAATGAACAAAGGAAGGAGAGAAGGAAGGAAGGAATGAACAAAGGAAGGAAGGAAGGAAGAAGGGAGAGAAAGAAAGAAAAAAGAGAGAGGAGTAGGCTGGCTGGCTTGCTCAGGCGATCAATAAAATAATCTGAGACCAAAGAGACCTGCTGCTTTTTAGACTTTTCTTTATTCTACAATGACCCCTCAAGGAGGTATAAGGACAAAAAAACAACCGCACAGAAATAAAGTGACAGCCACTTGTTGCCCAGTAAAAAAAAAAAAATACAATAAAGAAGAAAATTTTAAGTAAATTAAAGCTGCAATCAGCGATGGACGGGCCCTCGCGCCTGTTACTGGCATATGCCGCTTCTTGCGACCGTGCATTTGCGTGGCAGTCAGACACTGCAAATCATCACCAATGAAAAGGGAACTCCCTGCCGAGTTCAATGATACCTCACACAAGACTCTACGTCATACAGTTCATTAGCTGTGAAAGGGGGCGTGGCTTAAGCATAGTGGGCGGGCCAAACCATCACCAATGAATAAGGAAGTCTCTGCTGAGTTCATTGATACCTCACACAAGGGTCTACCTTAAACAGTTGAAATGTTATGAAAGGGGGCGTGGCTTACGCATAGGGGGCGGGCCAAACCATCACCCAAGAAGAAGGAACTCTCTGCTGAGTTCAATGACACCTCACACAAGACTCTACCTTAAACGGTTATGAAAGGGGCGTGGCCTGAGTAAGTGGGCGTGGTTAAAGTATAGAGGGCGGCTCAGTATCACATGTAAACCACACATAAGTTTCATGTAAATCGGATGATGTTTGTCATATAAGGCTGATTTCCTGTTGCCAGCGGGGGGCGCTATGACCAAAAGTCAATATTGGCTTGTATATGTCCTCAGGCCTGGACTCTTCTTGTTCACACCGTTTGACGAAAAGTTTTTCTTTTAATAAATTTTCATCTTTAAGGTGTTGAGATGGTACAGCAACACAGTCTCACTCCCTACTCGTCAAATGTATGACGCATGGTCAAGGACACCTGGTGTTAATTTTCAACGCCAGGGGGGGTACCCGTTGCGTTATTTTTCGACGAGGGGGTCCGTCAGATAGACATTCATGTTAATCCCTCACCGTCAGATATTGACGAAAGAAAAAACACGCCCCCTTAACTCGAAATCTGTGATTATTGCTATTTTTAGCCCAATAACCGCTGTTTTAATCAACATTATTCACAAGATCTTATCATGGTTTATATGTATTTCTTTTAATGTTATTATTTCGGTATATTTCGACCAGGGAAGCTAGGTTGCTTTTTTGTTTATTTATATTTTTAAAACTATAACGCTAGATCTATCAACATTTATTTAGATGTTATCATAGTATACATTTCTTTATTTTCATAATATTATTTCGGTCTTATTACCGGTGAAATATTACAGTATGCTGTAATACAGAACATTACGATATGATCTCATTCAAAGCCGATATCCCACAATGCAATGCGGGCATTCATTCACAGAATCGGGCAGCGATCAGCGGGTCTTTAACGCCAGTATCGCTTCACTATACATATATACAGTCAGTGGTTTAGTCACCAGCAACAACACGTTGCTCAGCTTTGTTCCAGTAAGTTATGCATCGTAATAACGTTTAAAAACATCCGCGGAAGTGACATAGTAATTACCGCTCCTCGTCTGTGAAAGAATGTTGCACATGAGAATTTACACAATAAAATACCAATAATGAAAAAGTAGTGTTGTATGCTAAGCACTGTGATTTGCCTTATATATACTATATAAAAAACCTACAGTTGAGTGTTTAGAAATACAGCCTAATGGCTTGTTTGACTAATTTTCATTTGTTTTGACTTGTAGTGTTGTGAAAAACAATAAACTATATACAAAGAGAAGCATTTTTTATTTTATTTTCCATACATAGTTATTTAAAAACGCAGTTTTCTAATTTTGCAGTTTATGACTATTAATAGCAAAGACTAAGGGAAAAAACATGAGCATATTTATGTGTGGGACTTAGTTTGATTTAATATCACACTGCATTATTAGTTGTTTTAAATAAATGACTTTTTTGAAATATCAATTTATGGTAGGCCAAACATATTAATTATTATATTCAGAAGATGATCCTCATATCAATCACTATGGTTACAGCTTGTAGCCATTCTAACCTTTGTAGCCTTTACTGAGACTACCTTTTCAAAACTAAGAAGGGACCAGTTCTAGGAAGCATTTTCAGGAAATTAACAGGATAAGCAGATTGTTGCGGAGGTTTTTGTTCACAGAGTAAGATGTATATAGCTTTGTATGGGTATGTGTACATATACAACATGTGTTTTGGCATTTTGGACACACTTCTACCTCAGCCTATATACTGCAGACAAAACTCACACATCTCATTCAACCATTTCACAAGCTGAGGAAAGGGTCGTGATATGGGTCAGAGGATATCAGAGGTCATAAATGATGAACCAATCCATCGGCTCTGCTCCTAAAGGCACCTTGGTGTTCATATGGACAACACCTTTTGGCTGTTCAAAGTGTGTGTTATCATTTAGCGCAGACACTCACAGTGAATCAGAGGGTTTATGTTATACAAGGCTGCATTACAGAGCATATTAATATGACTGTCATGAAGGTTGTGGAAAGAAATAGAAACCAGTCTCTCCAGGCAAGCACAGATAATATGGTCTGATATCTTTATTCTCCATGCCAAGTGCTCTTATCCTCTGGCATAAGATATGGGTAAACTTAACATTTCTAAACTATAGGCCTAATTTGGACCTACCTCAATTAAAACTTTAAATAATGTTGCTTGAGGCTGCAGAGGAATAGCTTCATGATATAATGCATACAGGGTTGTGTGTTGCTCTTGTCACTGTTTGTGAAAGATGAACAACAGATTGTTGCCGTGTGATGTGCAGTCTGATTACATATCACTTTGCTTATGTTGTTTTTTTATTGTAAGTCATCATCTGTATGATAAAACAATATGTCAAGTGTTATGTGTGAAGCATTTGAACTCAAGGCAGATATTCCTCTGGACAATAAAGTATCGCCTACAACATGGTCTCCATGATGTGTGAAAATTAAAACGTTTTCGTAGGACTATAGCGAAGACATCGTTGGAACGGTCTCAACCTGGAGAATAACATATGTCAGTCTGAAGAGGATACATTACTCCTGCTTTGAAATATTGACCTCTGAACCTTGAACCCAGTCTATCTTTGAAGGCTTGTCATTTAGCAACAGAAGGAGCTACACACATAGGAACAGCTGTTCTAGAAAATTTTTAAAATCTGATGACACCAGTGTGTTCCCCATCCCAAAAAACCCCAGGGTGTATCCAAAATTATACACTACCAACTTCTATTTATGAGAAATATACCAATATATTTAAAAACTACAACTCCCATAAGAGACGCCACAGAAGCTGTTACAAAGCTTGTGTATTTGTAGTTGTGTGTTTGTATGTTCGACTCCTGCGTTTCTGCTGTCGGCCGTGAATGGCTCCATTCCATTTCAGATTGCCGCCGCCCACCCCAACAAGAGAACATATCATTCTCTTCTCCCATATAGAAATACTCAAAAGTCTCAGAAGAAAATCAATCTAAATACAAAACAGGTATTGCAAGGTACCCAAAAATCAAATATACATTACTGTACTTTATACATAAAAGTTCCATTTTCCAGCAAAACACTCTTAAAAAAAAAAGAAAGAAAGGAACAAAGGAACAAAGAAAAAACAAACACTGATACGTAGTTACACCTCCTGTAATAAATGACCAATATTACTGTTGGTAATGTAGTAATTAAACGGCTTCCATATTTCTTCATATACATCCAATTTGTTTTTAATAAAATATGATATTTTCTCCAGGGCCATACACTGTGCCATGGCATTAATCCAAGCTCCAATAACTGGTGGATCAGATCTTTTCCAGCTAAGAGCTATCATTCTTTTAGCTTGTAATATAGCAAAATCTATAAATTTACGTTGCTGAGAATTTAGTTTAAGATTCTTTGGATATAAATGCAGCAAAATCATTTTTGCATCTAGAGGAATATTCAAGGATACAATTATCTTTGTAATATTAATCACTTCCACCCAGAAGTCTCTAATAATGTTGCACTCCCAAACACAATGCATAAATGATCCTTGAGCCTCTCTGCATTTAAAGCATGTATCAGGGATATTTTTATTAAACCTATTTAGTTTGACAGGAGTTATGTAAGTCTGCATCAACCAGTTGTAGTTGAAGTAGTTTTAAGCTAACGTTACCTGACTGTTTCTGAGAGTTTTTACAGACTTGTCTCCATTCATCCTCGGATATATCTTCGCTCAGTCCCACCTTCCATACTTCAAGTTTCGAAGTTGTTGATTCAGTAGACCCTGATGCAAGCCAGTTGTAAAAAACTGATATTAATCCTTTATTATTGCAGTTCTTGGTAATTAATTCCTCCAAAGAAGAAAGTTTTGGCAAGTTTAATGATTGGTTCTGCATAGAAAGAATAAAGCTCCTTATCTGTAAATATTTAAAGAAATGTTTTCTTGGAATATTATACTTAGTAGATAACTGCTCAAACGACATCAACGTCCCCTCCTCAAATAGATCAGTAATTTTGCTTAATAAAGCTATTTTATGTTCCTTGCCACCCATTGTAATCCCTTGTATGTGATTGCTAGCTCTTACGGCTATTGCTAGCGGTTCGATAGCCAAAATTAATAAAAGTGGGGACAATGGTGAGCCTTGAGGACAACCTCTTGTAATATTAAATGGCTCAGAAACCACCTCATTGGTTAAAACTTCAGCCATTGGATTGGAATGTAATAATTTGATCCAGTGTAGAAAGGAGTTTCCAAATCCGAATTTTATTATAACGTCAAAGAGATAAGTCCATTTGATTCTATCGAAAGCCTTCTCCGCGTCGAGCAAGAGAAGAGCAGTATCCTTTTCCTCTTTTTGGCTATGCAAAATATTTAAAACACGTCTTACGTTATGAAGTCCCTGTCTGTTCTTAATGAACCCATTTTGATCGTCACCCACAATGCCAGGAAGCACAGTCTCTAACCTTTTTGCCAAAATTTTACATATTATTTTGGTATCGGTGTTTATTAGGCTTCTGGGACGCATATTACCACACTTTGTGTTCGGTTTTCTTGGTTTTGGCAAAAGAATGATCAAAGCCTCTCTCATAGAAGTAGGAAGACATACACTATTATAACATTCTATATACATATCATGGAGTGGCCTAACCATTTTGTCACTGAAATATTTATATAGGTCAATGGGCAGGCTATCAGGTCCTGTGTTTTTACCACCTTTTAATGTATTTATAGCATCCATGATTTCAGCTGCAGTAATCTCACTATCTAATTTAATTTTTAGTTCCTCAGATATTCTAGGAATGTTGTTGTTATCAAAAAACGCGGAGTGGGTATCAGTCGTGGCTTTATATTCAGAACAATATAGCTTTTCGTAGAAATTTCTAAATGCTTTATTAATTTCCATCGGATCTACAATCATATTTCCATTTTCATCCTCAATATTAGTAATTGCTCTTTCTGATTCTTGTTGTTTTATACGCCAAGCAAGAAGTCTGCCTGGTTTTTCTCCCTGATTGAAAAATTGCTGCTTTAATCTTAATAAATTGGCCGCTGCTTTTTCATGTGATATTTCATTATATTGGGTTCTTAACAATAGTAATTATTTTAAAACATTATCAGTATTTTGGCCTGCTTGTAAGCTTTTTTCCTCAAGTAAGCCAATTTTTATTGTTTCTCTTTTGTCTTCCTACTCGTATAACTTTATAATCTATTCTTGAGTATCCTTTAGAAGTACTCGACCAGCATGATTATTCCCTTTTCATTGGGTTTTGCGCCCTCCATATACTGTATATATCCAGGTTGAGTTATTTTATAAAGTGTTGTAAAACTTTCCGAGACCTTACATGAGTGTTATCGATACCAGATAACCGGTCCTTACTGGGCTGCAAAACACAATTGAAATCAGCTGCCACAATGTGTTTTCCGGGCATTGTGGAGATTCTCAAAAATAACTCATTATAAAAATCTGCGTTATCATCGTTAGGTCCATATACATTAACCAGATTAATCCGGGTTGATAGGATAATTCCCTGTACAATCAAAAATCTACCTTTGGGGTCTTTAGTTATTTTATCAATGCGCAAAGGAATAGACTTATGTATAAAAGTTATAACTCCTCTGGAATTAGAATGGTAAGCTGCAGACAGTACCTGACCTGGCCATCTACGCTTAATTTTGATTATCTCCTGATCAAGCATATGCGTTTCCTGTAGAACCCAATTTTGGCTCTTAGCTGTTTTATCCTACCTATTACTTGTTTTATTTTAGTAAGTTTACATAGGTTCTCTACAATTCCAAGATACACATTCAATCAAAACGTCTATCATTTGTTATAATGTCATGGTTAACAAAAAGAGAGGTAATATACCTTAGTGCAAGAATAGCAATAAAAACCTATAAAGGGTACCATTTGGAATAAAACCCCAAAAGAAAAGGAAGAGAGCGACCCACCCACAACCCAGGCCTGACTCACTAGAACATACAGGCTCCCCCAAACCCCTAAATAACTTCCCTCCATTATTGGAAATAGGTCCACGCTGTACTGAGGAACTATTCTCCTGTAAACCAAAACTCAGCTCAATTGCTTGTCTATGTACACAAACTAATCCAGATAATCTAGTTTATCTCTTAACTGAAAATAAAATGTGCTCCATGCTGCATGTAAAATAAAATATATCTTTAAACAGGGCTTATTAGTACTTTATACTAGTATTTTAAGAGATCCAAGTCTGTATGTAGTACAATGTCAAGTTTCCAGCAAAATTAGGCCCTACATACCTCTTAGTTTCCAGCATCCCCATCTAAAGAGATTATAAGCTCAATAACAGTTCTCATCAAGAGGCATTTAATTTAGTCCTCCTCAGTCACTGGCTCCAGTGTCTTGATGTACTTGTTCATGTCCGCTGGTGTATTGAAGACGACAGTGCGTTCATCGTTGGTCAACAGGAGCCGTGCGGGGTAAATTATCCGGTGTTTATCCAGACCGATTTCCCGCAGCCGCTTCCTCTCGCCATCGTAGCTCCTCTGTTGTTTATACACCTCCATTGGCAGGTCAGGAATAAATCTTATTTTGTTGTTTTGGTACATTACCTCTTTCTGTATCCGCACAGCTTTCAAGATATTTTCTCTGTCCTTGTAGTTCAAGCACTTGATGATGATGGTTCTCGGCTACGTGGTGGAACTTTGGCTCGCTGTTACCCGGTGCGCTCTTTCCAAAACCGGTGGCGTTATCTTCAGAGTATCTGCTATCCACTTTTCCATAAAGGAGCAGGTGTCATTGCCTTCTACTTTCTCGGGTATGCCCAGTACTCGCAGATTATTACTTCTACTCCTCCCTTCTAAATCTTCGACTTTGTTTGTGAGTTTTTTTGTCTTTCTCTCAAGTTTTCCGATAGTTTCTTTCAGAGTTTGTATCTCGTCTTCTGCCGTAGATATCCGCATTTCGGCTTCCATGATACGCCCACTACAGTCTTTAATTTCCGTTTGGACAATTCTTATTTCCGTCAGTACACCGTAAATGTTTGTGTCAAAGGCTTGTTTGAATGAGGTTATGGCAAACATGAGGTCCTTTGTTGAAGGATTGTCCATATTTATAACTTGTTCGGCATCCGCGGAAACAGCAGCGTGTGCCTGCTCCTGTGAGCATGGTTCCCCTTCATCTAACTCCGGGCCTGCCTCCTCACCGCTCTCCATCGTTTTCTTCTCCTTAAACATCAATATTACGAATATTATGTATTTTTATCTTCTTATCCGCTGAGCAGGACGTACTGCGTCACTTCCGGAGTATTCCGCGGATTTTTTTAAACGTTATTACGATGCATAACTTACTGGAACAAAGCTGAGCAACGTGTTGTTGCTGGTGACTAAACCACTGATTATATATACAGTGCATTGCGAAAGTATTCGGCCCCACTTTTTGACCTTTTGCCACATTTCAGGCTTCAAACATAAAGATATAAAACTGTAATTTTTTGTGAAGAATCAACAACAATGGGACACAATCATGAAGTGGAACGAAATGTATTGGATATTTCAAACTGTTTTAACAGATAAAAAACTGAAAAATTGGGCGTGCAAAATTATTCAGCCCCTTTACTTTCAGTGCAGCAAACTCTCTCCAGAAGTTCAGTGAGGATCTCTGAATGATCCAATGTTGACCTAAATGACTAATGATGAAAAATAGAATCCACCTGTGTGTAATCAAGTCTCCGTATAAATGCACCTGCTCTGTGATAGTCTCAGAGGTCCGTTTAAAGAGCAGAGAGCATCATGAAGAACAAGGAACACACCAGGCAGGTCCCAGATACTGTTGTGGAGAAGTTTAAAGCCGGATTTGGATACAAAAAGATTTCCCAAGCTTTAAACATCCCAAGGAGCACTGTGCAAGCGATAATATTGAAATGGAAGGAGTATCAGACCACTGAAAATCTACGAAGACCCAGCCGTCCCTCTAAACTTTCAGCTCATACAAGGAGAAGACTGATCAGAGATGCAGCCAAGAGGCCCATGATCACTCTGGATGAAGTGCAGAGATCTACAGCTGAGGTGGGAGACTCTGTCCATAGGACAACAATCAGTCGGATACTGCACAAATCTGGCCTTTATGGAAGAGTGGCAAGAAGAAAGCCATTTCTTAAAGATATCCATAAAAAGTGTTGTTTCAAGTTTGTCACAAGCCACCTGGGAGACACACCAAACATGTGGAAGAAGGTGCTCTGGTCAGATGAAACCAAAATCAAACTTTTTGGCAACAATGTAAAACGTTATGTTTGTCGTAAAAGCAACACAGCTCATCACCCTGAACACACCATCCCCACTGTCAAACATGGTGGTGGCAGCATCATGGTTTGGGCCTGCTTTTCTTCAGCAGGGACAGGGAAGATGGTTAGAATTGATGGGAAGATGGATGGAGCCAAATACAGGACCATTCTGGAAGAAAACCTGTCTGCAAAAGACCTGAGACTGGGACGGAGATTTGTCTTCCAACAAGACAATGATCCAAAACATAAAGCAAAATCTACAATGGAACGGTTCACAAATAAACATATCCAGGTGTTAGAATGGCCAAGTCAAAGTCCAGACCTGAATCCAATGGAGAATCTGTGGAAAGAACTGAAAACTGCTGTTCACAAACGCTCTCCATCCAACCTCACTGAGCTCCAGCTGTTTTTCAAGGAGGAATGGGCAAAAATTTCAGTCTCTCGATGTGCAAAACTGATAGAGACATACCCCAAGCGACTTACAGCTGTAATCGCAGCAAAAGGTGGCGCTACAAAGTATTAACTTAAGGAGGCTGAATAATTTTGCACGCCCAATTTTTCAGTTTTTTATCTGTTAAAACAGTTTGAAATATCCAATAAATTTCGTTCCACTTTATGATTGTGTCCCACTTGTTGTTGATTCTTCACAAAAAATTACAGTTTTATATCTTTGTTTGAAGCCTGAAATGTGGCAAAAGGTTGAAAAGTTCAAGGGGGCTGAATACTTTCGCAAGGCACTGTATGTATATTGAAGCGATACTGGCGTTAAAACCCGCTGATTGCTGTCAGATTCTGTGAATGAATGCCCGCATTGCATTGTGGGATATCGGCATTGAATGTGTGTAGCCTGGATCATATCGTAATGTTTTGTATTACAGCATACTGTAATATTTCACCGGTAATAAGACCGAAATAATATTATGAAAATAAAGAAATGTATACTATGATAACATCTAAATAAATGTTGATAGATCTAGCGTTATAGTTTTAAAAATATAAATAAACAAAAAAGCAACCTAGCTTCCCTGGTCGAAATATACAGAAATAATAACATTAAAAGAAATACATATAAACCATGATAAGATCTCGTGAATAATGTTGATTAAAACAGCGGTTATTGGGCTAAAAATAGCAATAATAAAACTGTCACAGATTTCGAGTTAAGGGGCGTGTTTTTTTTCTTTCTTTCGTCGATATCTGACGGTGAGGGATTAACATGATACCCCCTCGTCGAAAAATAACGCAACGGGTACCCCCCTGTCGTTGATAATTAACGCCAGGTGTCCTTGACCATGCGTCATACATTTGACGAGTAGGGAGTGAGACTGTGTTGGGTACAGACCAAATTTGAAGTACATTGGATGAAATCTCCAGGAGGAGTTCGTTAAAGTATAGCACCGTGACTTTTAGGCCTACTTACTGTTGCCACTAGGGGGCGCTATGACTGAGTAAATTATGTCCGGTAAATGTCCTCAGAGTTAGAGTCTTATGAATCATGAAAAGTTTCGAGCCAATTGGACAATGTACACTCGAGTTACACCCACTTACTGTTTCAATGGTGAAACGCACAAAATGGCCGCCCCGCCACGGCCATGCTCTATGATGAAAAGTTGTTCTTTTAATAACTATTCATCTTTAAGGTCTTAAGATGGCACAGACCAAATTTGAAGTTGATCGGATGAAATCTCTAGGAGGAGTTCGCTAAAGTACGACATGTGGAAATGACCAAAATCGCACTTATTTCAAACTTTGAATTAAAAATGGCGGACTTCCTGTTGGGTTTAGGGTATGGCTCCAATTATGTTTTTTGTACGTCTTGACATGCTTCATATGTGTACCAAGTTTTGTGAGTCTACATTAAATGTACTGCAGGGGCTCCATTTTGTTAAGTTTGTAGGGGGCGCTAGCGAGCCATTTTTGTGCGCCTATTCCCGAATCCTTCAAATACGTAAATTTTCACCAGACTTAATGCGCCCGCCAATTTTGGTGAGTTTTTGAATATGTTAAGCCCCTCAAAAAGGCGATTCATTTGCCGTAATAATAATTCCTTCAGTTTCAATAGGGCCTTTGTCGCTGTCGGCGTTCGGGCCCTAATAACTGAATACAAATGAGCTATCAAACATCTGGTAAATATTTCATAGTTTACCCGTGCTTGAGCTAATTCTGCAGCCTTCGGTTTCTCTCTCCACACAAACCAGGAATAACTAACAGATTCTCGTCTCTTTGATACTATCAGACATACGCACTTCCTGAATATAGTCATGTAAATATTTCTTTTTTGAAATCAGCAGATTATGACTACCTATATTTAGGTTTACCTAAACTTAACCACATCTTTGTTTACACAGATTAGTTCTGTACACAACCTGTTGTTATCACACTGACCATAAACTTCAACATGCCAATCCTAAAAATCCGTATCATTTAGTCCAGGGGTCTTCAACGTTTTGTAGGCCAAGGACCCCTTAGCTGAAAGAGAGACAGAGTAGGGACCCCCTACTACTGTACATATATTATATAAAACTTTGCATGTTGCATGTTAAACTGGGCCAGATGGATGAAAATAAATGGATATTAATATATTATTTCTACATCATGTTTTAATGTTAAACATACAGTATATGTGGAAGGCACAGTAAATCCTTAACTGGTTACCATAGTGGCTACTTATCTTCAATGTGTAAATTATTGTTGTTTTTTTCACAAATTTACATTTGCTATAATGTGCTGGATTCTTATTATTGTACATTTAACTTTTTGGGGGGAAAAGCGTTAGAAAAAATATTTTTTAACATAATTTGGCGCCCCTCTGCACTAACTCTGAGGACCCCCCAGTGGTCATGGACCCCCTGTTGAATACCTCTGCTTTAGTCTGAGATGTGTATTGTATTGTGTACAATATCTTCACCATCGTGCCATAAACAAGAAACCCAATAATCAGCCAAGGGGGGCCCGTTGTTTTTTTTTTATCAGAATACAGCATAGAAAATCTGCTTAGAAATATAGGAAATATTGGATAGGATACAACAACACAATCTAATTTTGCTAAACAAAACACAGTCATTATTAATTTCACTTGTTGTTTTTTTTAAGAAATTGTGTATCCAATTACAATACACATTTTCTATGGGCAAAAACTTGGATAGTCATCATGGAAACGTTAACTGGTCATGTGACAAGGGCTGGGAAGATTTTTCTTCACAGAACTGTAAACTGAAAAAAAGTGCAATACATTTACAATAAACTTGCATCAAACTCCAACAAAGAAAACATTGCTGTACACAGTTTTCAGATTATAGGAAACAGAACAGAAATAAAATGCAATACACAATTTATTTCTTACAGCAACAAGTGCTCTACAGCGAGTTTAAAATGTTTACTTGTAAAGTGGCTTCAAAATTTCAACAAAGCACACAGTTCCATACAATGTGTGTTTAAAGTGCATATCCACTTACCAAAGGGAAAGGCAGCGAATGGCAGAACAGGCAGTGACAGTACTCTGATTCAATGGAAATCAAATTTGTCAGCTTGACAGCACTTTAGCTCAATGGATTGGGGGGGGGCACCAGGGGGGCCAATCATATTTCAGGGGGCGGGTGCCACCCCGGGCCCCCCCTCTAGACCCACCCCTGGTCTGAAGGCATCAAACGTGAAAGCAGAAATTCTACCTGAAATTAGTTTTCAAACTTTTGAAAGGTCTGCAGGTTGTTTCCTGGTCCTGTGTGAAGGAATGTGAAGCTGGAGGTGAGGAGAGAAGACAAGAGAAACATTGAGCTGCACCTGCAGTTTACAGCTGTGAATCAATACCATCAATACCTGATGGTGTTCATACCGAGGGCTGATTAAAGACCAGAGAGGATGAGAGATCCTGTGTATGTAAGAAAAGAGAGAGAGACAAGGAAAAATCAGGTTACAGAGCAAAAGAGAGAGAAGAGAAAGGTTGTGTGATAAATGGTCTGTTTCTGGACGGAGCAGTTGAAAGGTCTGAGGTTTAAAGCCACTTGGAGGTTTGATTTTTGGTCTGAGATAAGAGAAGAGGATGGAGGGAGAGTTATATAAAAAAATAAAAAATACAAATAAATAATAACACTAATGAGACAGTTCCAGTATAATTTTTTTGCTGTCATGTTTTAAACAAATTGAACACATCAAGGTAAGTTTACTCGTCATAGTTAGTACCATGTACCATGTACCATGTCTTCTGTGGCTCTGGAGGACTTTTGTCAAGTCTGAGAAAATAACCCCTGATGATGTCATAATTAATTCATCAGGGTTATCTCAGCTTCTACAAATGTATAACAGAAAAGTTGCATTACAAACTGGAGGTGTGATGTTTGAAAGACATGCACACCCTATTCAGTTGCAAACTCTACTAAATCTCCTAGTTTGGATCAATGACAGTACATTTCCAGGATAATTGCCTCACATCTGGCGCCGGATGTCCCTCATCTTCTGCTCTCTGTGTGTTGCCGTTCTCAAACTCCTTTCCCTTCGGGTAACAACACCAAACTTCTAACTAGCAAGCTACACGCTGAAAATGGCAAGTGTTGAAGAAAATTTGGATTGTGCAAGAAGGCAGACCTGCTCGGTTCTTTCGGGGAATGATTGTAAAGAAAAAAAGATTTGGGAACGATTGGTGGGGATTTGCTATGGACAAATTACACACGGCGATACACTGTTAGAGCAAATTGTGTTTAACCATGTATCCAGATAATTTAAATAGCTTACATTACTGTATTGTGTGAACAGTTAACTTCAGTTAATATTGTACGTGGCATTTTCTTTAGCGGGGTGTTTAACAAGTTTCTTCCAGAGACCACTTTGCAGAACCACAGTCTCTGCGTCCAGAACCAAGACGATTGTGATTGGTTTAAAGAAATGCAAACAACCCAGAGCGTTTTTTTCTCCAATCCTGGAATGTATCAGACCTTACTCGGCAGCGCTGCGGACATACATGCAAGACTACAAGTCCCCTAACTTTATAGAAGTGCAACACTAAATCCAGTGGCGTAGGCAGAAATAGTATTTTGGGCGGGCCAGTACATAAGTGAGTGGGCCATTTTCAAAAAGACGTAGAAGTAGCAAAAAGGACAAACTGAAAAAAACAGCTACAATTTTACCTTCCAACATACTGCATTACAACAGCAATAGCAGTTCTGTCTACAACATGCTCAACCAACCAGCTCAGTCTAAAAAGTTTGTACACAACAATTAACTATTCAGGCTAAAATATATTTGCACCGGCAGAACCAGCAGCATTGGCTCCACAGCACTGTTATAAAAGTAACCATTTTATAGCACAAAGAAATCTAGAAATCTAGACGCACCCTATCGGCAGCAAATGTAATTTTCAGCCAGGGTCAGTCTAGCAACTCTCTGTTGGCTTGCTGGCTGGAAAAACCAAATTCTGGTCAGGCCAATCACATCGTGTATAGAGTCGGTGGGCGGGCTTAACATAAGGACGGCAGAGTTGCGACAGTTCCCTGCTACTTGAAAACAAAGGAGATGGTTGTTGCTGCTGGCGAACAGCGGTCTTTCGAAACGGTTTGGGCTTGGAAGACTTGGAGTTAAGCACTGAAGTCATTCTTAAAAAAGGAAGCTGTGTTCTGATTGTGCCGACCGGATACGGCAAAAGTTTAATCTATCAACTAGCGTTGCTCTGGTTGGCTATTGCGTGCAGAGGGAATTTAAAAGACAACCGTTTATCCCGCCCCACGGAATGAGCCCTGCCAATGGTGAGTTCCCAGACCCAACATCTTAATGTGGGTCTGGTTTGTCAGGCTAGCACAAAGTGGCAACAAAACATTAACCCAAACAGCAGAGAAGGCATTTACATACTACATTAGCTGCATTCAGTAGAATAGCCTACATCAGACAGAAATCACACATGTAACATATACTTTGTGCATTCATAACACCATTGTTGCTTCAGGACTATGGTCAGATCATGAGCAGCAGATGCGCTACCAGCAGTAAAAGAAAAGCATTGTTTGAATTATGAAAGATATAATGAAAAGTGGCCAGCAAAGCGCCAAATCTTAGACAGTGTATCGAGTCCACGGCAGTGACAGGATCAAAGAAAAACTACATCACTCACAGATAAGTTATATTCTCATTTAATGTGGGCAAAATGCAAATGCGTTTCAGCTAGAAGCTATCATCAGTGTTCACGATTTCTTACTTAATAGGAAGGTTACTAGGTTACTTAGCTAAATAATAACGCAAGAAGCAAGAAAGACGTTTTACTTAACGTTACCTCTGTGATGGCCAGCACTCAAACACACTCCTCTCTAGCTAATGGGCCGTCAGCTCCGCTGGGGAAATGTCTGCACATGCTGCAGAAAAGCTTGTCCTTATTTACTCTGTACTCCATCCAAGAAAACTATCCATATCACGTTAAAGAGAAGCCATTGTTGTCGTGGTAACTTTTAACAGTACATTGCTTAACACATCCATGGTAGCCTACATTGTCTAAAAAGCCAGCTAGCTAACGTTAGCCGCTCAAGGCAGCCCGGAGAGTCTGTTGTTACCATAGCAACCAACTATGTTCCGAAGGCTTCCTAATTGTTTGATCCTTATTCTATGGTTTAAACAGTTTAATTTTAATCAGAAGACACATTAAACACACACAACTAGTTATGTTAATATTTAATTAATTTTTTTACATACATTTGAATATTTTTCATAACAAAACGTATTTTGATCAAACTTGGCTGGACAGGCCAGTGAGTGAAGTGGGCGGGCCAGTGCCACCCTGGCCCATTACTGACTACACGCCTGACTAAATCACCTTTGTGATCATTTTACAGGTTAAAGCAACACTAAAGAACTTTTCCCGCTTCGGTCCCCCTACATGTTGGAATAATAATAATAATAATAATAATAATAATACATTTATTTATAAAGCGCTTTCAAATCAAAGTGCTGTACAGAGCATAGAAAATTAAGTTTAATAAACACGCACTCGGACTCTCAGAAAAACATACAAAGAAATTAGGTCTCATACACAACAGTAAACAAATGGGTCTTTAGCTTTGCTTTAAAAACCTCAACAGAACAAGCCTGCCTGAGGTAAACTGTTCCACAATATTGGTGCATGAAAAGCAAAGGCCCGTTCACCAATTGTCTTCTTTTTAACCCTTGGGACACTCAGAAGACCCGTCCCCTGAGAACGCAGGGCTCAAGCAGGCACATAAGGGTTCACTAGGTCGTTAAGATACAACGGTGCGCTGCCATTTAATATTTTATAGGTTAGCAGCAACACCTTGAAGTCCGGAAGCGGAATCGTCCATTACAATGCATTATGCAAGTTTGCCAGATTGGGTAGCTGATCTGTAGTTCGAATGAACATTACTGGACAATGTAATGTAATGGACAATTCCGCTTCCAACCTGTAGGGGAATCGAAGCGGGAAAAGTTCTTTAGTGTTGCTTTAAATCATTTGAGAAGAAAAAACAACAGCATTGACCATTTGTTCAAATGGATGAAGCAACCCACCTTACAAGGTACCCTCGAGTAATTGAATTATGACTTTGAGACAGGAGATTGCTGTTCACATCAGACCATGACCATGAATGATCCCTTAATGTGTGTCATTGTTAGTAACAGATTAAAAATGTAAAAACAAAGCAACAATGAAACAAAAAGAGAGAAAGAACAGTCTGAGAATATTTGTTTCTTTATTTAATTGCTGTATTTTTACTGCTTGACTCTTATTATTATTTATATACTGTACAGTATACTTTATATTTATACTATACAGTTAACTTTACATGTATAACTAAGACTTTAATCATTATCTACCTCTAAATTATGAACAGACTTCAGCTTTTATGTTTTTAAAGTGAATGAGATGAAGGTTCAAATATCCGACAGATGGAAACAGAAACTTTTAGAGCGTAAAAGAGATCTGACATTAAAGGAGGAGATTGATCTGCTGCTCTGTGATCACAGACTCATTAAAACAGCCCTGAACTCATGATTAAGTTAGTGTGTGTGTGTGTTTGTGTGTGTGTGTGTGTGTGTGTGTGTGTGTGTGTGTGTGTCTGTGTGTGTGTGTGTGTGTGTGTCTGTGTGTGTGTGTGTGTGTGTGTGTGTGTGCATGAAAGCCCAGCATTAATTAGTCAGAGAGAAACGGAAAGTGATTCTATAACTGAAGTTGTTTTAGTTTAAAGTTAAGAATTTTCAATATTTTAAACCCCATTTTTTATTTATTTATAATCAACATTTTTGTCAGCTATAGCCATTCAATGTATTTGTATTTGTCGTCACGCTGTCTTACATTGATCACTATAAATGTGTTTACAAAACAAGACAAGCAATTTCTGGTATTTTTAAAAGTGATGGTAGATGAAGAACCAGCTGTTAGATGGAGAGATAATGGATGACAGACTGCACAGCTCCAACTTATCATCAAGGTAAAGTAAAGCTGCTAATGTGTCATAGTGTCGTATGGAAAACATGCCCGGTGCACAGCATGAGATCACATCCCAGTTGCTTACAGCTTGAAGGAAATGATTGACTGTCTTCTTTATAGACTTTTTTACAGCAGACATTTTGAGTCATCGTTGCAGGAAAAGCACAGGTGTTGCTAACAACATTAATAATGACTGTTCTATTTAAATGCATCCATCATGTCTGCTGTGAAAAAGAGCAGACATGTTATGCCTTAAAACAACGATGAATCCTCGCAGCCTAGTTTGTTTGGTTGGATTGTAAACCGATACACAAGTAGCTCTTCTTCTGTTGTATTTCTGACAGAGTAGCTGCTGACAGTGATTGATGCTACCAGTGGTTGATACACATGTGATTTCCAACAGACCTCTGGGACCTGTATATAACTTTTATTTATATTATGCCTTTCATAAAAGCCAAGGACACTTTACAGAATGACAGTGGCTATACTAAGGGAGGTTGTAGTCTGTGGTAAACAAGTGGTGTTACAGGAGTTTTAAAAAATGTCCAGGGATGTAGCATTTCAAATATCTGCAGGGAGGGTGTTCCAGAGGGATGGGGCACTAAAGGCTCTGTCTCCTAAGGCACAGAGTCTGATATGGGGAATGGAGAGCAGGCCAGCGGGGGCCAGGGCATGGAGGGATCTGTAGGTGAGAAGGAGGATTTTATATTTGATGCAGGACTTAATTGGGAGCCAGTGAAGGTAGATGAGGGTTTGGGGTGATGTGCTGCCAGGTCTTGGTGTGGGTGAGGACCCTGGTGGCACAGTTTTGGACATTTCCGGAGCCTGTCTAGGGTTTTGCTGGGGACCTCAGACAGGACTCCATTGCAGTAGTCCAAATGGGACGTAATGAAAGCATGTATGAGGGTTTCTGCCACGGAGTCAGAGAGTGATGGCGGGATTCTGGAAAAAAAGGCAGATTTGGTGATGGATTTGATGTGAGTATGGAAAGAGAGGGTGGAGTCTTGCAATGTGGGTGGCAACTAACTGCAGACCTGTCAGCATCAGCCCAGTCTCATGGCAGTTCGTGAAATGGTCACGTTATTGAATCTATTGATTCGTGAACAGGACACGAATATGTCGTTTTTTTCGTGTAGTGATTACGAATTTTAATTTAATGTATTTAAATGGTAAGCAGCACAGCACGACAACGTTAGGAGTAGTATTAAAAGCCAGAGATCCGCGTAGGGAGGTTGGTCGGGGTGGTGGATGGGTCAACAGGACTTTCACCCCGGAGAGCGGGGATCGCGTCCCGCGTGTTGCAGTTCCTTTCCGCGTTATTAACCACAACTGTCCCGTTGTTGTCGGCGCGTGACGGTTCCTTTCCCAGTTCTTTTTTTTTCCTGACCTCAACCGTCCCGTTGTTGTGGCGTTTCATGTCCGCGTTGTTGCGGTCCGTCCGTTGTTGTTGCCGGCGTGTGGCGTTTAATTTACCCGAGGCAGTACACATAATGGAATTCGTAACCTGTACACGAAATGAAATTCGAATGAAATTCTTAACCTGTACACAAAATTAAATTCGTGACCTGTACACGAAATAAACGAGAAAATCGTGACCTGTACACGTATCAATAAATAAAAATAACGTGACCATTTCACGAACTGGCGTGAGACCGGGTTGTCAGCATCGTAGAAAACTCGGGTCTTAAAGACGTTCTACAGTTGGCATGTTCTGACCCCTCTTATACATTGCCGTCGAGGGGGACAGTAGTTTCACCATACACAGCCTGTACCACACGGAGAAAGCAGCCAGACTGGAACTGCTGCAAAGTGATGCAAGGTGATCACTGGACGTCAGTGAGAAATCAAAATTATTTAGGAGTTACTGCACACTATATTGACTCTAGATTCAAATGTGTGACTAGATTAACACATTTTTCTTTTGTTTACAGTAAATAAATAAATAATAAACAAATACAAATCTTAAAATCAAGTTCATAAAGTCACTTTCTTTGCATTCATTTAATTCCCAATCAAGATACACTGGTACAAATTGCTTTTCATTGTTAATATGTACTTAAAAACAGTTCTGAAATGCAAAATAATAGAATTTTAATCATGTGATAAAACATGTGATTAATCACGATTAACTATAGAAATTCAGTGATTAATCACGATTCAAAAAATGTATCATTTGACAGCCCTAGAATTTAAATATATTTTTGGCATTTTTGCTTTTATTAAAGTCAGGAAACATACAGACAAAGAGGTAGAACATGCAAAAAAGGTTCCTGCTGGAATTGAACTGGGGACATAAGATGTATATGGAGTGTCTTAACCACTTGGCAGGATACCTCATCAAATGTCATCAAATAACAGGAAATATATCTCTGCAGACCTGAACGACTGATAATGCAATGAAGGGCAGCACAACTGTTAAGCTGTCTCTCCAACCCAGTCTCACGGCAGTTCATGAAATGGTCACGTGATTTAATCTATTGATTCGTGTACACGAACACGTTTATGTTGTGAGACCATGTTGGGCTCTCTTACTGCCGGTTTATTTACTTAATAAAACGTTTCAGTCTTCACCTTCTTCAAGGAGGTAAATACATACCAAGCTTAAGTTGACAGAAATGAATAGGGAGCATTAAACAGGAGCACATATATTCAACACCCTCTCATTTTCATCTTTATTGGACACAAAGTCAACAACAACACATTTCAACACAACCTGCTCCGTGTTACATCAAGAGAAGCTCATATACATGCACTACATCACACACACACACTCTTAAATATCTATATTGAGTTTATTGTATAACAATAAATAATCAAAACAAAAGTAATGAGAACTGCTGATTACATTTAGTGTGAAATTCAGAACTGAATGTTGAAAACTAAGTAAGCAGACATTTTCTTTTTAGAACACGATCAATCTAGTCATTGCACATCAGACATGATTAAAACTGAGGTAAATCCTTTGTTATTGAGAAAAAGAAAATCAAAGCAAGGACCTCAATTGTAAAACTGTTCCTGTCATATTTATAATTTTTTCAGGTCACAGAACAGCGCCACACAACGAATGTATCGGCAGTTTTTGGAGACGTTTTTAGTAATTGCACCACGTCTTATTTTTTTTCCCACATTGCTGCATTTAAAGAAAAACTAGAAGGTTCTTTTGGACATTTCGGTTCATTACCCTCACCAAAGAACCTTCTTTTTCTGGGTGCATGACCTGATCTTCCGTACTTGTTACTTACTCTTCCACTCTTCCTCTCTGCCTTCTTTATTTTTCTCACCTTTCCTCCCCAGAGAGGCTGCCAAAAACATATTTTCTCAAACTGTTAAGAGTGATGGCGAAAACCAAAGATTAAGATCTCAAAGCTGTCTGGACTTGCTGGATTTGACGTGTGTGTGTGTGTGTGTGTGTGTGTGTGTGTGTGTGTGTGTGTGTGTGTGTGTGTGTGTGTTTTCAGAAACCCGTCTGACGAGCTGCTGGATATTTTTTTTGAAGAGAGGAAGAACTTGTGAAAAGCTTTGACACGCTCAAGTTTACAGGTGTGTAACAGTGTTAGAAGCTTTCTGACAGCACTAATGAAACTGACAGGAGATGGAGGAAGGAGAAGAGGGAAGAGAAGGGGAGGGGAGGGGAGGAAAGGAGGGAGAAGGAAGAGTGGAAAATATAGAATTAAAGCTAATAAAGTGTCTTGTCAAATCCATGTGTGCCAAATTCTTCAAACATGCCAGTGGCTTCCAAGATGTACAAAAGTCAAAATCTAAAATCTGTCCCAATTCTGACAGAAAATAGTCACTCTAAATATCATATCTGTATATATATATTTCTCTTTCTGCATATATTTCTGAGCACTAAAACAGTAACATTTAAAAAAAAGAAGGTCCTGACCAACAGTTAAGGTATAATGTGCAAAAATGTTTCTCCATCCATAAATAAGAGTCATGGTGGAAAACCTCCA
This sequence comes from Zingel zingel, assembly GCA_023566125.1. Lineage (NCBI taxonomy): Eukaryota > Metazoa > Chordata > Actinopteri > Perciformes > Percidae > Zingel > Zingel zingel. The sequence continues at coordinate 5,910,361 of CM042329.1, read as the reverse complement.
AGCTAGAGGTCGAATGATTGACACCTCCCCGTGATCTCATGGTGTACTGATACACCGTGGAGTACACTTTTACATCACTGAAGCAAAGTGAGAACTGGAGGTCACAAAAACAAGATTTTCAACTACTCTTTCAAAAGATCACACCCCTAAAGCATTCCTGCTAAATTATAAGAAGCAATGGATATGGTTAGTTCCAGGATAACAAACTACTTGTTGTACCCGCTGTTATTAATAAGGAATGTCAGCAACATTTAAGAGAACAGACGCCATTTTCTTTTAAAAGAAAAATATTAAACTGTAAATGTGTCCCATTCACCTATTTTTTGTCTTAATAAAATGAAAGTCAAGATCTTCATCAAACACCGAAAGATGTAAATGGAATACTGTGACATTTAAAATGTTGTAAATATAAAGTTTTAAATTGATTTAAACAGATGCATTCTAGTCAGTGCCAGGCAGACAGTCACGTTAGCCACAACAAATACACCAAAGAGGATCCAAGCTCACTGTACAAGATTAACAGATTACATTAGACAGCAGTTCTGATGGTAAGTTCTGTACATGTACACATTTGGAGCATGGTGAATGAAAAAGGAAAGGTGCAAAAGACAAAGAAGTCTTTACATCTATCAGTGAAATATAAAGCATTGTCATCTGCAAACAAACACACAATCCGAGGCAAGAAAGGAGAAAGGTGCCGTTTTCCTTCAAACATATGAAACTCCAGAACAGTTTTTACATTGTGAGAGATTCCAGCAATGCCAGAGGAATTGTGTGACATGACCCACAATCATTGGAAAAAAGAAAAGGTTCCCTTGGGAACTTGAACCAACATGTAGACATAGGAAGCCATGGAAACTGGATGGTACTAAATAAAACAGAGAAGGGCTGAATAAACTAAACTGACTTAGAACCACTTGACAGCCAAAACTGACTCCAAGCAGGTGAACAAAGCTGCTGATGTGTTCAACGCAAAGTGAAATCAAGAAAAGGGAGAATTTGTAAAGAAAAATGACCAACTTGGATAGATAATCATCAAAAAAAGAGTGTTTTGTTTTGGACCAAACAGATCAGGTACTAAGGAGCCATAGAAACTAAACTCAAGAACTAAACTGAGTTAGGCCCTATATACCAGAACCCCTTTTGCAGATTTATACAATGTTTCTATTATGCCATTAAAATATGACTAAAATAATGTTATGCTTTTTTTCCTTTTGAATATCTGCAGTGAGTAATGCTGCACCTCCAGTGTCTAAAGATGTACTGTGATTGTGCTTTTAGTACGAGCAGTCTGAAGTGAGAATGTGTGTATGTGAAAATACATTTGGGTGTAAACACACACACACACACACACACACACACACACACACACACACACACACACACACACACACACACACACACACACACACACACACACACACACACACACACACACACACACACACACACAGATGCAGTTTGAAATGTGTAAAGTGTGTACTTGTCTTACAGAGGTTGGAGAGTACCATAGCCTTCAAGAGAGCAATGGAGAATTTCCTTAAAATGTTTTCAACAATCTACATAAATAATTCATTCCAGAAATAAAAACTAAAGAAATTCAATCAAATTTTTGATTCCGACACAAACGGTAATATAGAGAAAAGAAAATGGAGCCAAGATTGATTTATTTATGCTAAATCCATATTCCAATCAGTGTTTCTGCAAAGTCAACCCACAAATAATTTCACATTTAAAAAAAAAAGAGGATCTTATTTAGCACTGAAATAAAATAGAAACTAGGAGGGCAGCCAATGGGAGCAAGCCAAAGGCTGACTTTAAAAAACAGTTGGGACCCAAAATGGCTGCAACAAGTTGGTGACAAAGGAGATCTGTGACATCCAGCAAAAACAGCAAATAAATAGGAATGACAAGAAGGTGTTAACTAAAAAAATACATTGATGCAAATCATAATGTAAACAAGCCTTCTATCACAGCTTTTTTTAAAATAAATTACAGAGTGTGTTTCCTCACAATGATCACTATGGAAGATAAAAACAACAGATTCATCCAGTCCAGTCCTGGACCTGAGCTGGGCCATTACCATCAGCCTCGCTTATTTTTAGACTCAGTGTGGACTCAGCAGCTCAGGATACATATTTGAAACTAAAACTAAAGTGACCACTGAGTGAATCCATGCTGCAGCATTTCAGAGACTCCCCTCAAACAAATACAACAACAAGGGATCAGCTGGAGATAACGCATCTGGTTTAGACCATGAAGCGGTGCTCCTTGCCGTCGTGGGCCATGAGGATGACGTTTCGGTTGGAGGTCCAGATGAGGCGGGCGAGCTTCAGGTGATTCTGGGAGCCCGGGGACGCCGGCTGCACAGGAGGAACCTGGTAGGTCTTAATGCAGCGGAGCTGAGGGGCCGAGTTCAACATCCCGATGCTGCCCAGCAGACTGGTGTTCATCTGAGGAGAACAAGATACACACAAAGCTGCAGATAACACATTATACATTAAAAAAAATATGCTTACCAACATCTAAATTCATATTTTCAAACTCACACTGGACAAACTTAAATCAGAAAATATTTAATATTTTTTGCCATATAAATGGGTTTAAAAAATAAATCAAATGATCAAAATTGATAATGCTAATGGTGAT
>CM042329.1:5882712-5902712 GCA_023566125.1 Zingel zingel | reverse complement strand
TGGTATTCTAGATATGACCACCTGGAGGAAATAATGGGTGAAAGCTAGACTGTAAAAAAGTACAGACCCATTTAGTTATGTCCACTTATTTCTTATTTTTAACTGAACGAGCTTATACAAGTTGTGGATTTTGAACTCAACTTTATGAGTTTTTTAAAAGTTAAACTTGCATTTATTCATTGGGCCGACTATTTACATTTTTTGTCAGATATGTATGTGTTGATTGAACTTGGGTATGTAAGTTAAGTTAATCAGTTGAAAAAAAAGTGTGCGTGTGTTCCAACAATAAAGAGTTGCCTTTTGAGTTTAAAATAACCTTATAGTCTTCTTTCACGGCAAAGTTAAAGCATGGACACAATAAATTAATTATACAGCGCAGATAAGTGATGTAGCCTATTTAAATTTCAACTAAAATATAACACGTGTTGTGGCAAACAAAAAAGCACTAGTGCCACCGGCGGAGGGAGTACCTGTCAACGGCTTGTGAATTGTGAATTTGGCATTTCACTCTTCTCAAATTGAAACAGAAAGTACTTTTCAAAAGTCAAACGTTTAGCTCCGCCCACATTTAGCCCAACCCCGATCTGCGTACTGCAGTCAGATGCAATTGGTTCATTGGCTGGTCAATTCCCATGATGCAAGGCGGTAAATAGAGTTGTGTTAAAATTTGCTGAAAAGTTTGCAGTTTGTTCGAAATACAAATGTAACTTTATGAATTCCGTTTATTAAATGTGTCTGCTTAGAATTTTTGTTGCCTGGTAGTTGTCATTGTTGCGCTGATTTACATTAGTAACCATGAGTTAAGTGACTGTTAGGTTTGATAAGAGCTGGAGTATCGCAGCATTAGACTTTGAGCAGTAATAGGCTTCCTTCAGCCATTAAGCTGTGGTGTGTCACTTCACTAGTGGTCCTTTTGTGTAAAGTGATGCAAGATCAGCGGCTTTAGAGGGGCCCCTATTTTGCATGGGGCCCTTGGGCGGCCACACCCAAACACTCATGCTATCTCCGCTATAGATGTGGTTATGTTGTTTTAACTGTTTAATTGTTATTTGTACATAAAATTAACAAGTTATGACACATTTTTTGTGTTTAATAAAAATACACATTAAGCAACCTGATCATTCTATGTTAATATAATGTAGAATTATATGTTAAGAAAACACTAATTATTTTTGTTGCATGACTAAAAAAATTATGTTAACTGACATAAATTTCCTTTAGTGTACTCAAAACTTTAATGTTACCATACTGTACTAAATTAAAAGTTTTGAGTGCAAGCCGTTTCCAAAAATTTTTTAGGTTGAGTTAGCGAATTTGGATTTACAGTGTACAGTGTTTTGTATGAAAATAGAAATGAAAACAGTTGCTTTTAGATCAAACTGATCACTGTTCAGTAGGGCTGGGTATCCTTAAAAAATATTCAATACCGGTACCGGTTCCTAAATGATACTTTTTTCGATACCAATTTTATAAAACAAAAATAAATTACAAAATTACACGTTACGGCACAAATCTTTTTATTTTTCAGCTCCTACTATGTGAGCCTGCCTCTGCGACGTGTAATGTTAGACAGCAAATCACAGACATTATTAGATCTTGGTAGAAGCATGTTTCCTGCTGATTGGCTTACCGACGCTGATGAGATTTACTCCTTATGTATTGAAATCGGGTATTGAATGACAAAGCATTTTTTGATACTCAATGCTTTAGAGGCAATTCGGTCAGTGCCTAAAAAGTATTGAATTCTGTACCCAGCCCTACTGTTCAGCATATTGTTGTTTAGATTATTTTTCTTTTGCAATGCAAAAAAAGTTGTTTAATAACTTTTAGTTTTAATATTACGGTTTTAACTGTTTAACTGATAGTATTAAGTGGTCAAAAATGTTATTGTCAGTTAACGGTTAAACGATTATTCATTAGGTACAGTAGATGCACAGACAGACAGGCTTCATCGGTCGCAACTCACACGTTTGTGTGCTTACCACACTGCCAACATGTCACATCCAAACATCAGAATGAAGACATGACTCTGTCCACCGCCCTAATGTAAAACGTCACGGCCTCTAGAGTCACTGCAGTAAACTGTTGGTAACAACCAATAACACCACAGCAGTGTATCGATCCTGATATGGGTGTTATAAATATTTTTCCAACACCCCCTGTTGTCTGGACAGGATGCACAGACCAAGAGTCCCCTGTACTATTATACTGAAAGAATATTGTAAACTCACTGAGTAGCTACAACATATGTCACTATATGATAAATAAAAATTAAATATGGTATGAGGTATAAATACAAATACTTAGTAAAGTAATGTTTGTATTAAACTCACTGTAAAGCACTAAACCCTATCAGATGTGTACTAAGTCACAATATGGACTTTATAGGAATATTATACAGGGCCTGAAATGATAAACTAAGTCACTAGTGCTCTAGATTTTTATTTTTTGTATGTTTCTGTACTTTCAAATACTGCTTTTGTTTTTTGAATACAGTCCTGCCCTTACATATCAAGTTCAGTTATATGTCTTTTCAGTCTTGTTACCGCTGGCTTTGCACATACAGCTGCTGGTCTGTCTGCCAGCACACACCGCTGTACCACACAATGAAACTAGAGGCCTGTGACTTTTCCATCTAGAATTTGAAGCAACCTGAACTCTTGCTGCGTTATTTATTTGGCCTAATGCAAACTAATTTCCTCTGGTTTCCCTTTTAAGTAATATGAATATCCTGTCTGGCATATGGCTCATTTATAATTATAATGTTACAATGTTCTGGGTTTCTCATGCCTTACTTTTGTGTTAGTGGCTTGTTATTGACAGGCACTATGCAATAAAAAGTGGGTTTACATGAGTATGTGTGCTGCTCGTATGGTCCAAAATTGTACTACAATTTCATCAGATTATGAAGTGTAACACAGTGTTATTGAGGTTTTATGGAACCTTTTCACAGATGAAAAACAGACTGGGAAAAATAGCCACTTTATAGTATCAAAGTGGTTTTATAAAAAAAAAAAAAAACGTCAAACTTCTTCATATCGTTCCTCATCACCCATTGTAGCTAAGGACAGCAAACGCTGAGTTTTCCACACGATTCCTCTTGCTGAATCTACTGAAGCAGCAGCAGCAGCACACGGTTCAAACCCTGACTTCAATAAATCCTATTGTGTAATAAAGATGAGATAAAGAACAAATTTTGGTCCTTGTTGAAATTTCATCGAGGCATCTCAGAAAAACTTGTTTTGCCGCCGCGCCGCTCAGATTTTCCTTGACAGTAAGTGTTTGGTTTGGACGAGTTAATTCCATCAGATGAGGGGCAGCTTCTGGTCCAACAGATGCTGCCATTCGCCTCCAGAACTCAGGGGACAAAATAAAGCGGCGCTGCGCCATGTGTAACACAATAAACAGTCCCACCAGATGCAGGGTGTGTAACACAATAAACGCCCTCTCAGAAATCCCCACCTCTGCCTGTGACTGGGATTACAAACTCCAGATAAGATTAAGATGCGCTGCCTCAGGCATCCAGACCATGAAATAATAACGCGTCTGTGGCGATTAAAGCAGAAAAATAATAATAAGGCAATGAAATGAAAATCTCATCTTTTTAATTTGTTCTCTCTCTCTTCCTTTTAGGGGAAATCCTATTATTACCAGCAGTATTGGCTGAGAAAAAGCTGAATTATTTGGATTGCTTTCCAGCCTGTATTCTGGTCTACCTCACTTTCTTTCCTACCTCTCTCACCTCTTTACAATCTCTTTTTTCAACCTTCTTTCTATCCTTCACCTGTGTCAGTCTTTCTCCTCCATTATTTTCTATTTGGCGAGATCCCAAATCACATTTACCATCACTAAGGACGTTAAAGGCAAAATGATCAAAAGGCCAACAGTGTGGACACAGTTTGTCTGCAAATATTCAGCAGCTCAAACCAAATAATCTTTAAGCTGATGAGAATTAAATATGACACCAACATCTAGTTTTTAAAATCTAGATGACTGAACTTCAAATGCCTTTTGAAACTGTGTATTCATTACATTCATTTGGCATCTGGGGTTTATTGTCTTGCTCAGGCACAATTAAGACTGTTTTACCACCTGAGCTACAGCTGCTTAATAATAACGTATATGTATTTATATGAATTTAAAGACATAACCAGGAAATACAAATATTAATTGGAAAATGTAATGAGTTTATCATGAATTATCAAATGAAAAATAAAAGGAACATAAATATGTGTATAGAGAGAGAAACAGGTTGCAGACCTGTTTAAATGTGCATCAAATATTGATGCTTTCATATATATTTAGATTTGTGTGTGTGTGTGTGTGTGTGTGTGTGTGTGTGTGTGTGTGTGTGTGTGTGTGTGTGTGTGTCACGGTGGACTGCCTACCAAATCAATCAGCCTATCAGAGAGAAGTGAAGCACACTGAAACCATTTACAGCACTCTGTACTTCAATACACCTGACGCCTGGGGGAGTCGGCTGTGTGTGTGTGTGTGTGTGTGTGTGTGTGTGTGTGTGTGTGTGTGTGTGTGTGTGTGTGTGTGTGTGTGTGTCATACAGAAGGCTCATTCCATCTTATTTCCATCCTCTGTGACTAAGACTGACAGCTCTAAAACCCCGCCTATTCTATGTTAACCAATACAAAGGTTTTTTTCATAGAAAGTGATGTTTCTGCATCTACCATAAGTGTTACAGTAAATGATTTTTTTTTTTTAAACCCACAAAAAACCCATTGCATATTCAAACACTTTATATTGATGTGTTTGGTATATTAAGCTGCATCATGTAGAATAGGCCACATCAGCCAAGGCTGGAGCAGATACTGTAAATACAAAAGCAGCTGGATGTGTGTAAGCTGGTCCAGTTAACGTTGTACAGAACAGCACAAACAAACAGGAAGTGTGAATTCAGTTGTCACCTGGATAGACAAATATAAATATTCTATTATATATGTTGTGTATATGACTTGTAGTTTTTGGTCTGCATTTTTGTTAAGCTTACTCATAAATGTTAATAATGTTGTATTGTAAAAGAGGTGCAATAATGACTTCAGCTTACACCTCTATGATCAATCTGTTTCAGAAGTCTGTTGGTTTTAATACGGAATGATAAAAATAACTGAGTACAGTAAATACAACATTTATGGCTAACCAATTCTGTTGGTTCCGACAGGGAATGCCAACAGTGCAAACTGGATACCAACAGAACTACAATTACAGCTAAACAAGTGTGTTTGTTTGTACAGGTAATGCTAACAATTGGGTAGAGATAGCACTACAATAACTGTACAGCTAACTGAGTTTGCTGGCTTCAGTAGGAATGCTTCCAATGCAGATTCATTATATTGTGGGCAGATAGATACACTAGTTTCCAGTTTTAAGAATTGTTTTATTTTTGATAAATTAAAGACCCAAATAAATATCAAGATCAGAAGTTCATTTCGTGGTAGGTCTGCTAATGTGCAAGCCCTGAAACTAACAATCCTAAAGGGGGATCTATAAGTGCGTTGAGGGTTGAGGCATAGCTGTGCATGGAGCCAGCGAGGCTTTTCTCCAAGTTTCTGATGCGCTGGATGCTGTTGATAGTAAAGACAACATTAAGCAAGTTGAAGAACGACTCAGTAGTCTTCCCCTATAAGTAACACACATCTAGCAAAACCGTCCCTGTTGTGGTGATGATATCAACGGAAATCAGACGCTGAGCTATAAATCAAAACCCATGCCATGGGTACCTATGGTAAGACCACAGTTAACCCCTTGCATGAAGTATAAATCTATCTTAAGCACATGCGATTATTCAGTGTATGGCCAGCTACACTGATGGGCTGTGCAGTGGGAGGTGTTAACTGTGAGGCAGAGCTACACCTTTTAGTTGCAGCGCGTTTTCTCTGGTGTGAGTGGTTACAGAAAGAAACAGATGCAGACAGAGAGAAAGATCAGTCAGTTTGTTTCTTTGTGTTCAATTAGTAGACTCGGTAGAGTCTATTAAAGAAGCAGAGCAAGCAGCTGGACACAAACACACACACACACACACACACACACACACACACACACACACACACACACACACACACACACACACACATACACACACACACACACACACACACAGAGTAATGCAGCTTACAAAGGGCTGTTCACGGAGGCTGATCAAAGCTGTGGCAGATGGTCATGCAGGGACTAGCTAGCTACAGTTGAACAAACGTGCATATGCACGCAGTCACACACGCACTTACACACACATGCACGCACACTCACTCACTCACTCACACACACACACACACACACACACACACACACACACACACACACACACACACACACGCATGCACACTCACACAGACACGCACACAAATGAACAAAAACTCTGCCTCTTATCTCCTTCCTCTTCTCCCTTTGTATCCCCTTTCCCCCCTCTTATATCCTCTTTTCCTTCTTTTAATCCATCATCCATTCTTAAGACCATCTCTTGCTTTTCTTCATCTCACTTTTTTAATTCTCGCATTGATTAAAATGAGCTAGAAATTAGTGTTTCATTGGGCAATAAATCTGCCTACTGACTAAGCAAGGTTCATCGTACAGATTCGACAGCGATTGTTTATATAAGGAGCAGATTTTAACCCAGATTGTATGTTGCTATTTATCCAAAAGTTTACACGGTTCTGTGGACATGTTACAACTTTATTTCCACATTGAAAACTTGTCTCTATTGGAATTAATTTGACTGATTCTGACAGCTGCTGTTGTCTGTGAAGGAGGACGCCACAACAGGTTATAAAGCCACCTTTCAGGTCTACAGGGGGTGAATGTTAAGTATCACTGATAAATAATAATAAAATGAACGTCTTTTTGAAAGCATTAAACGTACAAGTGAAGTGGCATTATGGGAGTTGCCGATTAATATATCTGTTTACGGATGGGTTTATCCGTTATAGTTTTATCCACGTTACGTTTAGTAACGTTTAAGCATGTCATTCTGATAAAATAGCTGCAGTTGATTTGCTTTGTACTGGTAGTTGACCAGTTAGTGAGCAAGCAAGCTAACATTAGCCAGCAGTTAAAACCACAATATCACAATTATTTTCACATCAGTGTCACTTTTTGGATGTTTTCAGCACCGAGGGGAAAAGGGTTTGTTGTAACGTTACTCATCACCGCAGAGAGACTTACTTCGCGGTTGGGGCTGAGCCGCGGCCCCTGAGTTAACGGCCGAGGATACGCCTACATCCATGGGATGGCTGCCGGGTGTTGCTGCCGGAATTCTCCCCACCTTCACCTTTTGTCTGCAGGACAGTCACCATTTGTGGGTCAAACGTAACTGTAAAGAAGACCGCTAAAGGGGGGAGAATTTCAGCACAACACCGCGGCGACAGGCGACTAAATGAAACATCCCGTGTCATTAAAATAAAATAACAGATTTCTCTGGGTTTGAACATTGTTGGAAACATTTGGGATAGTGTAAGTAGACAACTCAACAAATTATATAACATAGGTATAGTCATTTTTAGACCTTTTAATGCAGAAATGTTACATATTTACCTTTAAGTGCCAAGAAGGGTTTTGGTTTGAAGCGTTTTCACAGTAAGAGGTTTTGTAAAGAGACATGCTTTTAGATTTTCTCATTAATTCTTGAGAGCAAACATTTTTGACATATTATCCCTTTTTTTTTTTTGCGTTATATACAATAACTTGGCGTACAATATGACGGACATTAGCTAGTGATAAAAAATGTGGCTAAAACTTAATTCAACTTTACTGCACAAGTGTTTTTCGATACAACAGAAATTGTAAGGTTGTAAAAACATTGGCAACGTGATGGAGTTTTGAGGTTTGCCTAAACTGCAGTAAAAGTCTCTCATTTGCAGCTCTATTGAACATCTGATCACCACAGTTTCTTGTCTTCACATTCCTCCCTGTGATATTTAAAACTGATCTGCAGACAAAGAAGGTGCAGACAAATACCAGTGTTTTTAAAGTACACCTATATGAACCAAGGAGTAGATGATCATGGTCATTGACCAAAGCTACAGTAAGCTGCTTCATAGTCTTGCATTGACAGACCTTCCTCCACAGCACTGCAGAGGGTCTGGCTAGTCCACACAACATCTAGCTAGCTGTCTGGATTTACCCTGCAGAGATCTGAGGGGCAGTTAACCATAGTCCTCATAAATCAACCAGAGTTTAAAATTACAACACAAAGAAAGCTGAAGGTAACAGACATCTGGCCGAAAAGAGGGACATCCGGGGGAATTTCCGGCGGCACCGTAGCAATCCCGGAAGTGGAATGTCGTAGATATAGACTAGCTGCTTCACAATAAAATCAAAAAAATCAAGGGATCAAATTGTCAGTAGAATTTATCCCCTGGAGACCATGAATGTCTGTACAAAATTTCATTACAATCCATCTAATAGTTTTTATGATATTTCAGTCTGGACCATTGTAGTGGACCGAACCAACTGGCTTTGTCTTCCCTAAAGCTATGCCACTAGCTTTAGTAGATTGTTAGTGGCATAACTGCACAGATTTAAATACAGCTCTGAGCAAAAAGGATGAGACATAGTGAGTTGCTATGCCCTATAACCATACTGTAATTCTGTCCGTTGTTAATAGAATGGTCCTCACTTTTGACAACATTTTATGGCAGCAAAAGATCGTATAAATGTTGATTCCAACATAATTTTGGTTTCTTTCTTGTTGAAATAATTGGCCCAGACTTGAAAACATCTTTCAGTAAGTACCAAGAAGTACCAGAATCAATAAAAATCTGAACAAATAAAACCTAAAAGATATCCAGCCCTATTAATGAAGAAGATAGTTTTATCTTACTGTACATTTGAAATGAAATGCTTGAAATGGTTACAGCAAACACTTTACATGCACGGGCCTGCGCCCGCACGCACACACACACACAGTTTAGACTGTTTCCTTCCACAATGCCATTATCAATTAACTATTAATTACTGTAAATAACACTCAAAGGAAAAGTGTCTTCTGTCTTTAGACCATGCGCGCGCACGCACGCACGCGCGCGCGCGCACGCACACACACACACACACACACACACACACACACACACACACACACACACACACACACACACACACACACACACACACACACACACACACACACACACACACACACACACACACACACACACACACACACACACACACACACAAACTAAATGTCGGGTGAACAGGGGCCAGTGCTGTTATCAGATATAAATGACCCCCTGCACCAGACTAGACTGCTCAGGTTACTGCAAATCAATACGCAGCAAATTACCAACAAACACACACGCACAGAAATACACACAAACAAAGGCAAGTAGCACACACAAAACACATATACTACACAATCTCACACACAATAAAACATAAATGTGTTCAAAGATTTTTAAAAAAACGTGATAAGAGAGTCACTGCTTCATCGTTAATCAATTACTGAGAGAGAAAAATATGTTGAGGCAAAACTCCTCTCCTGCTTCCATCTTATTTTCTCCTAATTTTCTCTTTATTTACACCCATTCTTACTGCTCTCCTGTAATTAGATGTAATAAGTCCTTTTCATGGATGTACAGAAAAAAATTAAGAGAGGTAAGAAACAATTGGACAAGGGAGTTGGACAGATGAATCAAATGATGGACGTTTGATGATAGACTGTAAAAAAGACGATGGAGAAGAGGATGATACACAGTAGATGATCAGTTCATCAGATGGATGGATGGATGGTATATGGATGAATGATTAAGCAAGAGATGGACAGAGATGGATGGATGGATGGATAAAACTGTAAAAGCAGGCGAAAGCTTGACTTGGCTTTTTCTTCCTGTTGTAATCAAACAACAGAACTAATTAGATGAGCGGTGTAGAGTTTTTAATGTACCTGGCATTTTCCGGTACGGACATCGTAGAGGGCCACTGAACCCTGGCGAGCTCCAACAGCGATGCGGTGACTGCGGTCACAGTAACCAACCATGTAGAACCTGAACAAGTGGACAACAAACCCAAGTTAATACATTAACATTCAACTGGGCATCATCTAGAAGAAAGAAAGATTTCAAAAGACAAAGAATTAACAATCACGCTGTGTCGTTCCCATAAAACTAAAACCCCAAGAAACAACTGTACTTCTGTATGTCAGCTGAGCAGTAGTAGAAAATACGATTGCATAGAGATAAACTGACATCATCTTAAAATGTACATATTATGCTTTTCCGTATTTTCTGTCACATCTTCAGTGTTATAATGTTGGATTTTCATGTTAAACGTGGCCATAATAATGAGGTAAACGTATTTTAGAGAAATCCCCGTGAGCTAAAACGTTCAGATTTCCAACAGTTTTTTCTACCCTCGGCTAAGTGTTACGCAACTCTAAGCCGGACTTCTATGATTGGTCATCTGCTACAGGAAGGCAGGACTGGAGTGTTTTTTTTTTAAGCCACTGTGATGTTAACATTGTTGCATGTAACTACATGCTAACGGCAGTAAAATGTCATCTTGGCTGCCAGTGTTGTTAAATTCTCCCCACTTCCGAGTCACATTACTCCTGAAACATTTTCTGTTTATGTAGTATTCGGTTTAAATGCCTTTATTTGTGATTTTTGACTGTAGAAAGTGCTGCTATAGTCTATCAGTGTCCACTGCTAACTATAGCAGCTACATGGCTAACGGCAGTAAACAATGTCATGGGCTGCCAATGTTGTTAAATTTTCCCCAATTCCGGTTCGCATTACTGCTGAAACATGTCCGATTGGGTAGTGTTTGGTTCAGAAGCCTTTATCTGCAATTATTGATGTTAAAAAAACGCTGCTTCGTTCCATTCCAATCTAACTTTAGCATACTGTTAACTATTAAGTTGCTGTATGCTAAAGCAACATGATCTTGGCAGCCAATCCTGGTCATTTCTCCCCAAATTCCGGTCACTTTACTGTTGGGACACGTCCGGTTGTGTAGTATTAGGTTTAGAAGCCTTTATTTGTGATTTTTCACGGTACAAAGTCCTGTTATATACTCCGTTGAAGTAGCTCTAGCTGATACTAGCTAGTGAAACAAAACTGGAGCGCACCGGAGAGTCCAAGAAACACTTTGGCCAATCAGAGCAGCCAGTGGTGTAGTTTAATGTATTGTAGTTGGTATACTGTACCACTTTCTTTTTCCTGGCACTGAATCGGCATATCAAAGTGTGGGGTCTGGGTGTCCTCCCCTAGGGTTATTTTGAGCGTCAAAGACTAAATTCCTGCATTCTGATACACTTTTATGCACCAATTTATGGTGGGAATACCTTTATTTAGCCTATGAGAAGGAAAACACAGATGACATTCAACATAAAATATATCAAAAATAGAATGGAATATAAAGCAGTAAGAGGGCTTTCACATCAGGAACCTAAGCCTGGATCACAAAAGTTGACCCCAAAGCAACAAGGAAAAAATAAAATAGGCTACTTATATTTGTCTTAAATGTGGTGAAGGGAGGATGCTGGCGTTAGCGTAGGCGGAGCATTTGGGCCTGGCCGCTACGCACACACTACGCACTGCGCTCAGTGAGGAGCGGGTCGATGAAAGATGAGAAAAGTCTCTCTGCATGTTCTGCAGTGTTAGTTTAGTTTGCTGTCAAATTACTCGACCCCAAGTGGGTATATGGAAATCCTGGAGATTTCTTAGTGGGTATTCTGCGTATACCTGTGTATCACGTAGACTACACGATTATCCTGAGAACCCTGGGTTAACCTTTTGCTCTGCTAGCATTTAAACTAGAGCTGTCAATCGATTAAAAATTGTATCGAATTAATTCCGTATTAATTAATCTAAATTAATCGCATACATCATTTTTGCCCAATACCTGAAACGATACTTTTTAAGAAAGTAAAACAAAATTTTAAAAAAAGAAGGGTACTAAATAAAAAGTCGGCGACATTAAAAGAACAGCTTTTTTATTGCTAGGCCATATGGTCAAAATTAAATGATTTAATAATAATGTAATAACTATAACAATAACTTATTTCACTAGTAAATTGCTGTTGAATGACAAAAACAACCATCAGATGGGAAAAGGGCATTTAACAATAACTTTAAATGCACCACGAGGCTGTAGGTTACCAGTTTCATTGAACGCACCGTCTGTGTTTTTCTGACAACGGCAGCTGCAGACGGTTACATCCCAGTGGAATCCTCTACAGTAAAATACGGTCACACTTTACACCGTTTAATGTTAGCTGTCAGCATTTTAACCGTGTTTAATCCAGCTAATAGCTAGCGGTAGGCTAACATTACCTGCTGTCGAGTATAGTGTTAACTAGCAACATTTACTTATAAAAATCTTCTTCCTGAATAGGGTTGGGTACTGAAATCCGATGCTAATACGGCACCGGTGCCTTAACGACCTGTATCTACCGGACCGAATAGCCACGCGGATTTCGGTACCCAACCCTATTCAGGAAGAAGATTTTTATAAGTAAATGTTCCAATTAATGATCCAGGCAGCGCATTCTCGTCTCCCTCCTTCATTTTACAGTTGAATGGTGGCTAGAACGGCTCTGGGGCAAAATTCAATATGGAATGGCTTAATCTGCGTTATTTTTTTATTTTGACAGCCCTAAAAAACTCAGATTGGACAGAGAGTCTAGCTAGCTGTCTGGATTAACCCTGCAGAGATCTGAGGAGCAGTTAACCATAGTCCTCAGAAATCCACCGGAGTTTAGAACGCAAACACAAAGAAAGCGGAAGGTGACAGACGTCCGGCCTAAAAAGAGGGGCATCCAGCAGAATTTACGGCGGCACCTGAACAATGCTGGAAGTGGAATGTCGTCAATATAGACTAACGTTTTGCTGACATGTCTTTCTGGCAGCCAGTAGGGGATTCCAAAGCAGATAGCTTCAGTGGGTCAGAGCTTCACTTTTGGGCTCTGATTTGGGAAAAGGTCTTTTTTGTATGAGGTTTAATCAAACACTGTAGTTGAAAATATCACATTGGGTATGTTCAAGTAATCATATTTATGGGCAGCAAAGAGCTAGAGCTGGCCACAAACCAAGAGGCCTTAATTAACATAACTACATGCCGCTTCCCACATAGTCCTGTCAGTGATTCCTTAGCACAAGGCTGGCTTTTTGGCTGCTGCTCCCCTGTCTAGATAACTAGTTCTAGTTCTAGTGCTCACCATGTAAAGAGTGATCACTTTAGTGAGAATATTTAAGAAAGGGGTCTGCCTTTTCCTAATGTCTCTTTCTGACAGCCAGTAAGGGGTATCCAAGCAGAAGCTTCCCTTGTGGCTCTGGCTTGAGCAAAGGCTTAGCTTGGAACCAGGTTCAGTCAAAGATTGGCATGTCTAGTTTCTTGAAAATGTCACTTTATTTGGTTACACTACTTGAAGGTACAGTGGGGCAAACAAGTATTTAGTCAGCCACCAATTGTGCAAGTTCTCCTACTTAAAAAGATGAGAGAGGCCTGTAATTTTCATCATAGGTACATTTCAACTATGAGAAAAAAAAAATCCAGAAAATCACATTGTAGGATTTTTAATGAATTTATTGGTAAATTATGGTGGAAAATAAGTATTTGGTCAATAAGAAAAGTTAATCTCAATACTTTGTTATATGCCCTTTGTTGGCAATGACAGAGGTCAAACGTTTTCGGTAAGTCTTCACAAGGTTTTCACACATTTCCATGCAGATCTCCTCTAGAGCAGTGATGTTTTGGGGCTGTCGCTGGGCAACACGGATTTTCAACTTCCTCCAAAGATTTTCTATGGGGTTGAGATCTGGAGACTGGCTAGGCCACTCCAGGACCTTGAAATGCTTCTTACGAAGCCACTCCTTCGTTGCCCGGGCGGTGTGTTTGGGATCATTGTCATGCTGAAAGACCCAGCCACGTTTCATCTTCAATGCCCTTGCTGATGGAAGGAGGTTTTCACTCAAAATCTCACGATACATGGCCCCATTCATTCTTTCCTTTACACGGATCAGTCGTCCTGGTCCCTTTGCAGGAAAACAGCCCCAAAGCATGATGTTTCCACCCCCATGCTTCACAGCAGGTATGGTGTTCTTTGGATGCAACTCAGCATTCTTTCTCCTCCAAACACGACGAGTTGAGTTTTTATCAAAAAGTTCTATTTTGGTTTCATCTGACCATATGACATTCTCCCAATCCTCTTCTGGATCATCCAAATGCTCTCTAGCAAACCTCAGATGGGCCTGGACATGTACTGGCTTAAGCAGGGGGACACGTCTGGCACTGCAGGATTTGAGTCCCTGGCGGCGGAGTGTTTTACTGATGGTAGCCTTTGTTACTTTGGTCCCAGCTCTCTGCAGGTCATTCACTAGGTCCCCCCGTATGGTTCTGGGATTTTTGCTCACCGTTCTTGTGATCATTTTGACCCCACGGGGCGAGACCTTGCGTGGACCCCCGGATCGAGGGAGATTATCAGTGGTCTTGTATGTCTTCCATTTTCTTATAATTGCTCCCACAGTTGATTTCTTCACATCAAGCTGCTTACCTATTGCAGATTCAGTCTTCCCACCCTGGTGCAGGTCTATAATTTTGTTTCTGGTGTCCTTTGACAGCTCTTTGGTCTTGGCCATAGTGGAGTTTGGAGGGAGACTGTTTGATGTTGTGGACAGGTGTCTTTTATACTGATAACAAGTTCAAACAGGTGCCATTAATACAGGTAACGAGTGGAGGACAGAGGAGCCTCTTAAAGAAGAAGTTACAGGTCTGTGAGAGCCAGAAATCTTGCTTGTTTGTAGGTGACCAAATACTTATTTTACCGAGGAATTTACCAATAAATTCATTAAAAATCCTACAATGTGATTTTCTGGATTTTTTTTCTCATTTTGTCTCTCATAGTTGAAGTGTACCTATGATGAAAATTACAGGCCTCTCTCATCTTTTTAAGTGGGAGAACTTGCACAATTGGTGGCTGACTAAATACTTTTTTTGCCCCACTGTATCTACATAAGAGTGACATGACACTGTCATGGACGTGTCATAAACATTATAAACAAGTCATAAACGTTTATGACATAACGCTTCTTTTAGTAAGTGTCATTCGGTTTTTGTCATGACAAGTTATGTTTAGGGTTAGGGTTCGGGTTCATGTGTCATGACTGTCATATGTTCATGACAGTGTCATGTCACTCTTATGTAGCTACCTTCAAGTGTTACCCTTTGTTTTTGTTAAACTTATTGGACCTGCACAACATGAAAGGAGGCAGCACCAATGACTATATTCCATTTTTTTTCCACACATAAGCAGTTCAAGTTGTTTGCTTAGCAGAAAGGTAATGCACGGTAATGCTACTGGGAATGGAGTCATGGGAGATTAAATCACCAGATTTTTCCTACTCTCTCATTTTTGTTTTGAAACTCAACACACTCATCAATTGACATCTAGTAACAGTGCCAGGCCAAGAAAAGGGGGATAGGATATATAGGATAGAACAACACAATGTAATTCTGCTAAATAAATCAAAATAATCATTATTAATTTCACTTGTTTTCCTTTTAAACAAATTGTATATCCAAATACAATACACATTTTCTATAGGCTCAGTCTGCCACTTTAAAAAAAAAAACAATTCCAGTGCTGGTTCAATGGTACCAGAATTTTGGATAGGCATCATGGAAACATTAGTTGGTTATGTGACAAGAGCTGAAAACATTGGCAGAACCGGCAGCCAAGTAACAGTACTCTGATCCAATGGCATCACAATTGTCAGATTGAAAGCACTCTAGCCCAATGGATTGGGCCCCCCTTCTAGGCCCGCCCCTGGGGCTTGTTGGCCCATAGACACACACTTACTTGCAAATAGCAGGGAAACACTCCTGCAGTCCTTTCTTCTTCACCAGAGACCCTTCAATGCAGTACATGATGATATCCATCACCTGAAGAAGAGGAGGTGAAGAGGGGAGGAGAGAAGGAGACGAGGAAGAGAGAGAGGAGGAATAGAAGGAGGTGATGATACTTCCCCATAATGTTGTTTTTTGAAATTTTGTATTGTAGCTATGGAAAATTAATTCAACATTTTTCACAGATGTTGGTAACTGTTTCTAAAAATATGCAAGTGGATTGTGGAGAATGCCATCTTCATAATTAGTAATATAACATGTCATATGTAATAAAGATTACCTCGACCAGCAGATCCACAACGTCGCCAGGCATTTTCTCTATCAGGATGTCAATTACTCGCAGTATCTCAGTCTTGGCTCTGGCCAGAGTGGTGGTGTGAACGTTCTGCTGCGATTGAGAGTTTGCCTGAGCTGCGTTGTACCGATGAACCTGGAAAACAGACATATACATCTGTTATTACTGGAGAAAGCATATATGAAAGACATGACACAAAGAGAAACACACTGCATTTGAGACCATTAACATTTGTAATTTAGCTCCTCAATTGGGTGTGCTAAGTATGTTGTTTGAAAGATTAATAGATTAATTGAATAGTTGTCAACTATTCAATTAATCGCCAACTATTTTGATTTATCGGTTTAAAATTCTCTGATTCCAGCTTCTTAAATGTGAATATTTTGATTTATTCACTCCTCTATGTCAGTTAACTGAATATCTTTGAGAATAAATTAGACACTTGAGGACGTCATCTTGGGCTTTGGGAAAAATTAATCGACATTTCTTACATTTTCTGACATTTTATAGACCAAAAAACTAATCGATTAATCAAGAAAATAATTGACAGGTTAAGTGACAATGACAATAATCGCTTGTTGAATCCCTACTATTCAATACAATTCAATTTTATTTATAGTATCAAATCATAACAAGAGTTATCTCAAGACTATGATATATAACAATCAGAGTTGGGAGTAACGCGTTACAAAAGTAACACAATTACAGTAAAGTATTCCTTTTTGCTGTAACGCAGTAATGTAACGCATTACTCATACAATTTCGTTAATGTTATACCTGTTACAATCTCAGTAATGTGAGTTACAACGTATTTTAACCCGTGGTGTTTTGTTTTTTTAAGAATTCACCAACATTGCAAAACATTTCGGCAGAGAAAAAAAAGTCTGAGTGTTACTCCTGTTGCTGGAATTCGATGGTTGATTTGACTGCAGAGACGGATATATTTGCGAGATGAAGTTATTGCGCTGCGTTGAAGCGAGGCGCTGTCCTGTCTCTGTTCCCCTGGTCAGAGCCAGAACCAGAGATGGTAGGCTACGGACATCTATCTCTTAACAGGTAACGGTACGTCAGTGGACAGCCGTGTCAGATATAAACATGTCGGGAATTAATGTTTAGGCTTGTTACACTAATAGCATTACATTTTATCAGCAGTGGAAAGTAGCCTTACTATACTATTGAGTAGTTTCATTTTCTCGTCTACTCCATTACAATTCAGAGTCAAGTAACGGCCTCTGTTAACTTCACTATTTATTTTTATAGCTTTAGTTAGCCTACTTTGCAGATTCAAATTAATAATTCAAAATATTATACATAAATGATGATGTAGGCTACTAAAGTGGATAAAGATGAGACATTAAGTCCCGTGGTGTAATTCACAAGCCAAGTCATACAGTGCATTGCAAAAGTATTCGGCCCCCTTGAACTTTTCGACCTTTTGCCACATTTCAGGCTTCAAACATAAAGATATAAAACTGTAATTTTTTGTGAAGAATTAACAACAAGTGGGACACAATCATGAAGTGGAACGAAATTTAATGGATATTTCAAACTGTTTTAACTGATAAAAAACTGAAAAATTGGGCGTGCAAAATGATTCAGCCCCTTTACTTTCAGTGCAGCAAACTCTCTCCAGAAGTTTAGTGAGGATCTCTGAATGATCCAATGTTGACCTAAATGACTAATGATGAAAAATAGAATCCACCTGTGTGTAATCAAGTCTCCGTATAAATGCACCTGCTCTGTGATAGTCTCAGAGGTCCGTTTAAAGAGCAGAGAGCATCATGAAGAACAAGGAACACACCAGGCAGGTCCCAGATACTGTTGTGGAGAAGTTTAAAGCCGGATTTGGATACAAAAAGATTTCCCAAGCTTTAAACATCCCAAGGAGCACTGTGCAAGCGATAATATTGAAATGGAAGGAGTATCAGACCACTGCAAATCTACGAAGACCCGGCCGTCCCTCTAAACTTTCAGCTCATACAAGGAGAAGACTGATCAGAGATGCAGCCAAGAGGCCCATGATCACTCTGGATGAACTGCAGAGATCTACAGCTGAGGTGGGAGACTCTGTCCATAGGACAACAATCAGTCGTATACTGCACAAATCTGGCCTTTATGGAAGAGTGGCAAGAAGAAAGCCATTTCTTAAAGATATCCATAAAAAGTGTTGTTTAAAGTTTGCCACAAGCCACCTGGGAGACACACCAAACATGTGGAAGAAGGTGCTCTGGTCAGATGAAACCAAAATCAAACTTTTTGGCAACAATGCAAAACGTTATGTTTGGTGTAAAAGCAACACAGCTCATCACCCTGAACACACCATCCCCACTGTCAAACATGGTGGTGGCAGCATCATGGTTTGGGCCTGCTTTTCTTCAGCAGGGACAGGGAAGATGGTTAAAATTGATGGGAAGATGGATGGAGCCAAATACAGGACCATTCTGGAAGAAAACCTGATGGAGTCTGCAAAAGACCTGAGACTGGGACGGAGATTTGTCTTCCAACAAGACAATGATCAAAAACATAAAGCAAAATCTACAATATACAATATACCCCAAGCGACATACAGCTGTAATCGCAGCAAAAGGTGGCGCTACAAAGTATATATTTTAGCCATAGGTGGTCCTTATTTTAGGTGGCTAAAATATGTTTTTGCTATGTGCCCCTGTCCACAGCAGTACATTGTTGCTTCCAAGCCGGTACTCCTGCATGTTTCTCCAAACAGGGGGCGTGCCAGCCTCCATCTACTGTAGGTAATGTACTGACTAGGGATAAGTACCTCATGCAACCCCAGTACAACACAACCCCACGTAAAAACAATCTGAAAATCTGAAACTCTCCCTTTAATCTGCTTCCAAGCTGGGTGTAAAATCCACAATCCATTTTATGAACAAGAGTAGCAAAATTACATTCCAAAGTTAAATTCATTTGTGGCTTGTGGCTTCAGCAGTATGGGTTAGACAAATCAAGTGGTTATCTTCCAAAGTTTTATTATTTTTAGTATAAAAATCCCTTTTTGTTACTATCCCTCCACCACAGTCAGGAAACTTTGTACAAAAAACAGGGTTAGGTTACAGCAATACATACTATCTAAAACAAGTATAAGGTACCTGATGATTATTTGAAGCTGTTGTTTTTTATGTTTGTGAAGTTGTTTTAACCGATTAGTCTCACCTCTCTTGCAATGGTGGTGATGAAAGCTGGTGGTCGAGCAGTAGCGATGAGAGAGAGGGCATGGCGGGATGAGCGAGCGGAATCTGCCGGCGGGTTGAGGGGCAGACCCATGGTAACACTGTGGAGAGAGAACATATTATTTTCATGACAAATCAACATGGAAAGATTTAAGTTAGGAGAGACAGAACAAGAGAGGGGGACAGAGGTATAGGTTTGGTTTTAGAAAATGGCGAAATATGTCTTTAAAACAGCTCACAAAATAGTTTTTTTTTTTTTTTTTTAAAAGCAGAGGTAGGATAAAGTAGTTATTTTGCAAGTCACAAGTTAGTCTCAAGTCTAGTCTACGAAGTTCCCAGTCAAGTCAAAGTCCTACACTTTGTTTTCAAGAAAGGTTATCCCGTTTAAAAATAGTACACAGCAACAGTACATTTACAGAAATACTGAAGACTTTTAAAAGTGCGTTCATTACTTTTAAATAAATAAAACTGCTCAGGTGTGCCTCAGTATGTTATCTGTAACTTTTGAGCAGTTTTTTTGTTGAGCACAGTCTTAACATCTGGATGGGATATAAAGAAGTATCATCTGTTGTCTGTCTGCTTGTCGGAACTACCAAATGCACGTCACTCTCTCGTGCAACCTGATTGGATGCCGATGGATTGCTTTGCTGCATTTGCCAAACATA
>CM042329.1:5372712-5880212 GCA_023566125.1 Zingel zingel | reverse complement strand
CAAATAACCACTCGTTACAACTGAGGTATGCAGCAAAGCATTTGTGAAGCCACAACACGAACAACCTTTGAGGCGGATGGGCTACACCAGCAGAAGACCCCACCGGGTACCACTCCTCTCCACTAAAAATAGGAAAATGAGGCTACAATTTGCACGAGCTCACTAAAATTGGACAGTTGAAGACTGGAAAAATGTTGCCTGATCTGATGAGTCTCGATTTCTGTTGAGACATTCAGATGGTAGAATCAGAATTTGGCGTAAACAGAATGAGAACATGGATCCATCATGCCTTGTTACCACTGTGCTGGCTGGTGGTGGTGTAATGGTGTGGGGAATGTTTTCTTGGCACATTTCAGAATCAGAATCAGAAAAGCTTTATTGCCAAGTACGTTTACACACACAAGGAATGTGTCCTGGTGCCGTAAGTGCATATCACACTAAAGCAACACGCACAGACGCACCGAGTCGCCATATGCGGCGCCATCCCAACTCTCTCGTAACTCTCGCAGGGACAGATACAGCATGACATGAAGGAGAGGAGAAATAATAAAGCAACTCTCAGACTATCCTCATAAAGATAAGAACAGTGTGGGAACAGGAAAAAACACCTCAGCACGTAAGCACACAAACAGTACATTTGCACTGCTGCACATAACATAACATAACATAAATGTATAGTTGCACATTTAGCGGCGTGGGACTGGGGGTATAGGGTAGCGGGGGTGGGGGGTTGGCCTGCTGAGAAACGCACAGCCCGACAGCCCCACTAGTGTCTCAGTCCACAGAATGTTATAGCGATAACACAGCACGTTGTCGTGGAGACACCCCTGAACAGTCCAGAACCGATACGACAATCAGCAGGCAGTGGGAAAGATGGGGGAGGAACCAAGAGCGTCTCGCTTGCAGAGCCCCAACAGGGTGACTGTTTGTTTCAAGAAACGGCCTTGGCAAGGCCGGTCAGGATAAGGGGTCCGAAAGATTACATTTGTTTGGTCTAAACGAATGGCTGCTCTAATTTAAACATCCATTCTATTGTTCATCCGTTCAACTGGTCAATTTTACTTTCCAAATCCGTGACCTTCTTCATGATGGTATCCAAGCCGCAGATCATTACCATGTTGTATTCCATCACGTGATTAATAGTCCAAGTTTGCGCACTGATAGTCCCAGTTTGCAAACTGATCGCTGTTCCAACAGCTCCAGTCATGCCAGGCATCTTCCTTGGGCTTTGGACAGCTACCAGTCTTTTTAATTTCTCGATAAACCAGGGCCAAGCATCCTCCAATCAGCAGCAGTCCAGTTATCATGGTCCCAAATAGGTAGATATCCTCAACGTCCTCCACGGAAAGAGGAGAGAGACACACGACACGCCATTTCTCCCAGCCGTCCATCATATACCCCGCAGCAAACGTTCCGTTAGGACATGCTGACTCACTCGTACCAATACTCCTCCTCAAGAATACAGTGTCAATTGCGCTGAGAGACCAGTTAATCAGTTCCATAATTTGGGTATTGTAGAGCCTGAGCCTTGCAGGGAGAGTCTCTAGCAAGTTAACAACAGACAACACGAGACAAGATAGCAAGCAAGCAGGGTAGGCCTGGGAGGGAGAGGGAGAGAAAAGCGACCGCCTTCGCTGAGAGCAGAAAGAGAAGAGAGGCCCCTTAGTACCAATTGGGCATCGTTTAAATGCCACAGCCTACCTGAGCATTGTTTCTGTCCATCCTTTTATGACCACCATGTACCCATCCTCTGATGGCTACTTCCAGCAGGATAATGCACCATGTCACAAAACTCGAATCATTTCAAATTGGTTTCTTGAACATGACAATGAGTTCACTGTACTAAAATGGCCCCCACAGTCACCAGATCTCAACTCAATAGAACATCTTTGGGATGTGGTGGAACAGGAGCTTTGTGCCCTGGATGTGCATCCCACAAATCTACATCAACTGCAAGATGCTATCCTATCAATATGAGCCAACATTTCTAAAGAATTCTTCCAGCACCTTGTTAAATCAATGCCATGAAGAATTAAGGCAGTTCTGAAGGCAAAAGGGAGTCAAACACGGTATTAGTACGGTGTTCCTAATAATCCTTTAGGTGAGTGTACATAAATTCAATTTTAGTTATAGTGTCAAATCATTACAGAAGTTATCTCAGGACACTCTACAGATAGAGTAGGTCTAGACCACACTATGATTTACAAAGACCCAACAATTCCCCCCAAGAGCAATTGTGATTGCTTAGTGTGGTGGCAATGATAAAACTTCCTTTTAACAAGCAGAAACCTTGAGCAGAACTTGGGTCCTAGGTGGGCAGCCATCTGCCTCGACTGGTTGGGAGGGAGGGAGGGAGGGGGGGAGATAGGGAGGGGGGGAGATAGGGAGGGGGGGAGAGAGAGAGAGAGAGAGAGAGAGAGAGAGAGAGAGAGAGAGAGTGAGGGAGTGAGGGATAGAGAGAGCGAGAGAGACAGATAATACCTATAATAATTATAGAAATATGACTCATAATAATTATAGCAGTGGGTATAATTGAACTATGACTAATAATAATACTAATAATAACAACAGTGGGCGTCGAGCCGTAAACTGGATTATGAAATCAGATTGAAATTGTTCAACTACTGAATTTACAGTATGTGCAGCTGACAAGAAACGCACGCACACACGCACACACGCACACACGCACACACGCACACACGCACACACACACACACACACACACACACACACACACACACACACACACACACACACAGTTCAGTGTGTGAATCTGGCAACATGACTGCATTCACAGCCAGTATCACGCTGACATTATCCAGTCAATACTAAGTCACACACATACACACAGTGAGGATTGGAAGTATTGATTAGTGTGTGTGAGGGAGGACTGAATAACCTCGATCACATGTTGAGAGTCACTGCTGCAAGAAACCTAGACTGTGTATATGAATGACTGACTGTTTACTGACTGGATGGTTTAGTAACCGACATGCTTACTGACTGGTTTCATAATTGGTTTACTGGCTGGTGTGCTCATTTATACTAACTTTTTTCAACCGGGGGGCTGTCTGGCTTTGTCAGGGGTGCTGTAGAAATGCATAAAAAAACCTATAAACTACAACAAAATGCAGATCACTTGGCACCTCATGCTTAAATTTGTCTCACATGCTCTTTTCCTCAAGACACAACATCGGGGTCAGTGGGCTACTATGCAGTACGTAAATAGCATTCAGTGCGATACAGTGTTGTTGTTTTTTCATTACCGCGGGATGGATGCATGGGAAGTATAAGAGGTTTAGTGAAGCGGTCGGTGCACTCAAGCTGTACAAAAGAAACAAATCAATAGCACAGGTACTAAAAACACGACACACAACGAGCGAAAAAACAATACAATAAGAAAATCCTAAAGAGATGAAAATACAAATACTAGTAACAAAAACAGGTTGATAATAATGGAAACAATTTTAAGATAAGCCATACAACAATAATGTCATTTTTTAAAAGAAATATAAAAAAATAGCAAGTTGAAAATTAGGTGAAATTAATAAAAGCTAAATCATAAAAATAAGCACACAACCTCTTGTGTAGAGGAGTAAGGCCGCCAGAATGTTCGTCTTTTAATACATTTGAGACTTTGGTGACTTGAGATTTTGCATAGAAGAATTTTATAATTGGTATAATATAATAGATATCCATTCTGGACAAACATGCCACTTCGCCAAAGCCAGGCAGGATCCGACCTGCGTCATGATGGAAGGCCAGCTGAAGTGTGTTGACCCATGTGGAGAGACCCCTAACACAGGTTTTATTCCACGTTACTGTGTTGCTCTAACTGGGATATTATTGACTAACTGGTTTTCTCAGAGTTTCTGACAGAGTAACTGGATGGGTTTTTTTACTGACTGGTTCAATGGCTGACTTGACTCTCAATGGTTCAATGACTCAGTATGGTGCCTGTGTTAACCCACTCGCCATCTGCTCTACGGCTGCATGCACACTGTCCGCAACAATTATTCCCAGTAACGGTCGTACTTGCGGTATTTGCCACTGCTCTCCAAGACCGCAGTGAGCGCTGTGGAGAAACCTGAATGCAGCACACGGTAAGGTCGCTGTTAAAGTAAAAAAAAAGCAGCATTTTGGCATTCAGGCTGTCACAACCGTCACCTCACAATGACCGGTTCCCGGCTCACAGTTCCGTAAGATATCATACAAACCTGTTTATGAGAATGCCAATGTATTATAAACACATTGGCTTTTTTGATTGAATAACTCACCTTTAAAATCACCTTTGTGTCACTTGTCGCAGTTTGTTTTCAAGTGTGGAATGGGCTTATTGTTGTCTCTTGTGGTCAGTGGGGAAGAAAACATCCACTGCAACTGCGGTTCTCACCAGTTTGTTGTCACCTACAGTCAGATACCGAATTACATCCAATAATGCCTAAGTGGGAAGTAATGCTTGGCGCACCACAATGATGCAAAGGAGAATCCACACTTAAAAACTTGCTTGGTCAGGCGACATAAAGGGAGATTTATGCTTTATTGGAAGTGTTATCAGTGTAACAGTATTTTTCGGTTCTACGATACGATACAACTTTACTGTCAGTTTACACTGAAATTCATGTACGTCTGGTTCCCCACCATTAATAAAGAGCAGCACACAGCCGTGGCCCTAAGTTTTTTCATTTTAAGAGGGATGCCATGGGTTTGTGTGACAGCCACATTCATGTTATTGCAGAGGTTTGCAGGTGCATGCGTTTGTAGAGCCAAACATGTAGAGAAACATGTAACCGGCCTTACTCGCTGGATTAAGAATGGATTTATTGAGTGCAGGGCTCTAGAGTGCGACCAAAATTTGTAAGGGTGCGACTAAGATTTTTCCTAGGTCGCACCGGTGCACCTAAAGTCCTCGCATCCGCTGCCTCTCCACAAACGAAGCAATGTCGTTTATATGGATATGGTTTAATGTTGCGTTACATGACTCATTCCTTCTGTAAAGCCGTGCCTGTGCTTGGAGCTCTCCTCCGTGCAGCCCCCCCCCCCCCCCCCGCCATTCACTCACACACGGCTCACAGCAACATGGAGAGACACAGCGCCGCCGGTCCAAACTGCTGACATTTGTCTACAGTTTTAATTGTTATTAACACAGCTGTATATTGTTAAGTATGAGAGGGAAACCTGTATTGGTAGGCTACCAGTGCTTCCGCTGGTAACTCTCTGTTATTACGGCCACCACGGCGAAAAACACAGAAAAAAAAGTTATTGAATTGAACTACGGTAACTTCAGTTCGTTGATTAATAGCGTGTGAGACGGAGCCTGCTGGATCTGGGTGAGAGATGTGGCCCATGGCCACGTTATCATAATTCAGAAAAATGCAGCGCAGTGACAATTCAGACATAGGCCTACACAAGACGTTTGTAATGCCGCTGACCCGCCAAAGCGCATTTCGTGTTGGTCGGAGTCGAACCCGGGCCGCTGCGTCAATGAGTAAACCTCTATATGAGCTACAGAGCTATCCAGGCGCCCTCTTTCTCTTCTAATCTGTCTTTTATTATTGTTGAAAACAAGTGAAGGAGCTATTCTCAGAGATATGTTTTTTTAAATAGCCTATATCCTAGAGGCTATTTATTTCAGATAATTTCATTTACATGTGTTGCAGCTGTATATTTTCAAACTGGGAAGGAAACCCTGTCTTTGTATTTTATTTGAATCACAATCTGTTTTAATAAAAGAGCTTGTGAAAAGTGGCTTTGACTTAAAACTGAACATTTAGCTCACTTTGTAAAAAATACAGAGATATATATCCATTCAGCCGAAAAATACAGATATGATTTTTAGTCCTGGACTAGTGGAAGATCTGATAAGAATCAGTGTGTGTGGGGTGGCAGTTTGGAGGATTTGATGCTAGGGAGTGTGGCAAGCTGGTTTAGCCAAGGCCAAAAGGGAAGAAGGCCAAATGACAGGTGTTGGCCCTCTGAGGGGCATGCCACAGCAAGGGGGGATCCACTATAAGACTTTGAGTACAGTATAATTGTGCTTCAAAAAAAAAAATGTACCTACTCCTTATTCTTGTTTAAAATAATTTACATAATATATACATGAATGTATATGGAGCGTGATAAAAAGGTGACCTTGAAATTGTGGCGTTAACAGCGATGCAAGGAAAAATTTGGATGCACCTAAATTTTGTGCTGGTGCACCTAAATAAAAAAGTTAGGCGCACCAGTGCGACCAAGGCAAAAAGTTAGTCTGGAGCCCTGGAGTGGGACACTTATGGACTAGCAGATTGAACTAGTTTGCTTAGTTGGGTAATTGGATGGTTTCCTAACTAACTGGTTTAGTTACTTATTCACTGGCTGGTTTAAGAATGGACTTACTGACTGGGACACTAATGGACTGATCTTGGATCGACTATCGGTCATACCTGCATGTAACCAAAGCCCGCTCAAATGTGATTGGTCAATAGTCAATATTACTTCGACTAAAAACGGAAACCAGTTATTCCGATACCAAATTCCGATACCAAAATCTTGTCCCGTTCCCTACATATTCTGCATTCCTACGCAGATATCAGTTTATAGAGATTACTTATTCACTGACTGACTTTTACTGGCTGGTTGATAAAAGGTTTAGTGGATGATGGGTTTTCTCAGTTATTTACGGATTGGATGGTTTACTGGCTGGCCGGGATACTGACACATCAGATAGTTGACTGACCAATTGAATAACTGGAATACGGACTAATTCACTGGGTGCTTAGTCTCGCATTGCCCGATCCACAGCGCTGTGGAGTAAGGTATGGCTACACCACACATACATTCTGAGATAGGATAGAAAAACGCTCTCGGTTGTTTGCATTTCTTTAAACCAATCACAATTGTGTGAAAATAGACATGAAGTATGTTTTTACCTACATTATCGACATTTTGAATCCTGAATCAAAGTTCACTCGCATCTTTCCATTGACTTTGTATGCTGTTGTGGTGCTCCTAAAATACTACTTAATAAAGCAGTGGGAGTCATCTCTGACTCATGGGTGATCATTATAATCAACTGACATAACTTTTATAAGTAATTCCTTTAAAAATAAACAATAAAGCCACCCCAATCAGTTTATCAACATTATCAATTGATGATTTAATGTAACCAGTACTCATCACTATTGCTAAACTAAACATTGATTTTAACATTATTGCCATTATTATTGTTAGTTGTAGTAATTGTGTAGTATTTCAGGTGGAATTACACAGATGGATGATGACTGGTCAAACAAATCCGCCACCGATTGTTTTTAACAGAACTTACTGTATGCAACTCACAACTCCAATGTGTCCAGACTGTTCCTTATGTTTACCGTTTTGTGCGAATCTTTAAGTCTGAGTCCGTTCAAATTCTCCTCACTTTCTATTCCACTTACATTGGATTGTGTTGTTTACTCTTCTACACACACACACACACACACACACACACACACACACACACACACACACACACACACACACACACACACACACACACACACACACACACACACACACACACACACACACACACACACACACACACACACACACACACACACACACACACACTGGCAGCAGACATATTTATACTCATTTAACCAGACTGACCCAGCTCGAGTTTCAGCCTTAATAGGATCAACTTATGTTGGCCAGTTAGATTTTAGCAGAGAGGAAGACACCACACACACACACACACACACACACACACACACACACACACACACACACACACACACACACACACACACACACACACACACACAGCTTTGTACCAAACATGAGAAGATGCCACTGAATTACTTTCTCTGTGACCTCTGACCTCATACAAAATTCTGTATTAGCTTAACCACAACCTCACTAGGACTGTTTGAAGGCAGCCATAACCTTTGACCTGCTCTGTGCTGGATGTGATGTTGATGGTCCAGGAGGCAAAGCAGACTGCTGCTGTCAACATCTGTGGTCTAACACCAACTTCTGACTGGGTCATCTCAATAAGTCAAACTGGCAGTCACAGTTACAGTGACTGATATAAGTCATATATGATCAGATAAATCAACCTAAAGTCTGCCCTTACACAGACATCCCACTGAACAAACTGGAATATGGGAGATAGGTAGGCTATGATTACAGTTGTGTCGACACCGGTCTAGGCTGCCAACTGGCTTGTGCCTGGGTTCTCTGTAAGCACATAAACATATCTTTCTATCTTTAGTTTAGGAAAGGACACAAATCTAAAGGGTTGACACTCTAAGGAGCAGGACATTATTTAACAATCTGACCACTTGTTTGTCTGGTTTAATGATACCACATGAACACAAACAAACACACATGCTCACAGACAGAGGACTAACATGTCTGAGCAACGCAGACATCGTTACATCATCATAATGTCCTGCAATCAGATTACAGCCTGGCTTCCATATCTCAGTGTGTCGGCTGTATAATGTGTGTGTGTGTGTGTGTGTGTATGTGTGCGTGTGTGTGTGTGCGTGCGTGTGCGCGTGTGTGTGTGCTTATATGTGTATCTATAGGCAGGCTGTTGTCTGTACTCTGGAATCTGAGAGGGAAGACTGAGCAGTCAAACAGACAAACACTAACAATAAATAAACCAATCAGTTCCTGAACAGAAACTGAGAATACAGAACCGCTGTGATACACAGTGTCTTTTTGTTCACTTTGTATTTACATATTTTTGTATCACTTGAATCTATATGTAAGCTTTGTTTTTATGCACATGATGTATTCAGAGCTGTTTTTAAGTATTTTAAGTCAAAGTCACATCTTTTCGTTCCTTTTGCATGCTGGCCATTAAAAAGACCGACCATTTTAATATTTACCCCTCAAAGTCCAAGTCAGTTAAGACAAGTCCAAGTAAAGATGCAAGTCTTGTTAAAGCAGGTTCGAGACATGTCCCTAGTCAATTGAGTCTTAAAGCTGGCCAGTCAAAGCCAGTCTAAAGTTGAGTCTCAAGTCATTTCTCAAGCTCTTTCTTATTGTTTAAGTGGCATTTGATGACTATATTTCAACATATAGCACACCCTGCAGGATTTCTTGGACATACAGTATTTCTTGGCAGTTAAAAAGGAAAACTTTCTTACACACATTACAAAATACTGTGTAATGTATAGAGATGCCACTGTTCGTTTACTTCCACCTACAAAATTCTGATTTCTAACATACATTTCCTCAGGTCCTCTTAGTTTATATATTTATATACAGTGCTTATCTGTTTCAGAATTTAAAATAGATAATGTTTAGTAATTTATGAATAACATTTGAGTTTGTGTGTGTGCGGTCGTGGACTCACTTGGCCAGCTGCTTCTCGGCGTCAGCACAGAGCTCCAGCAGCCCCATGAGCACCGCTGACACATCCATATACGGCTCCCACACGGTGAAGCCTCTGCCAATCAGATCGATGGCGGTGCGGCGGATGGTGCTGTGGGGAGGCAGCTTGGGGCTGGGGGGCTGCAGCAGCAGGAAGGTCAGAGCCTTACCTTCAAACGGTAGAAACGGTAGAATCAGTGTAAAGTCAAATAGAGTCGGGAGCTTGATGTTACTCTGTACGCTGTAGCACTGTTGGAGGTTGAATCTCCAATAATGCTACAGCACATTTTATGTAACTTAATCATTTTATTTCACAATTTCTTTCTCTCCTTATGTTGCAGGAGTGAATTATATTAGGACCAAAAGATAATTAAAATGTGATAAAGAAGGATAAATTCAAATTTGAGCCACCATCATGCGTCTTATTTTCCATTTTCATGATCTTTTCTGAAATAGGGCATTAAATCTGCAGTTATGTGTTTAATTATATTGGACAGTGCACATTGAACACTAACATAAATGTAAATGCACCAGAGGGTTACCCTATATTGCATTCTCGAAACTTTGAAGCATTTAACAGATTATGGTTAAAAGCCTGACCGTATCAGCAAGTCGCAGCCTTGCTCACTGCAGCATGCAATTTCCATGAAGAAATCATAACTTCTTATAAACAAACAAAAAAACTGGTTCTGGTAAAAAAATTCAACTTTGGCACGTACACACGCGCGCATACACACACACACACACACACACACACACACACACACACACACACA
This sequence comes from Zingel zingel, assembly GCA_023566125.1. NCBI lineage: Eukaryota > Metazoa > Chordata > Actinopteri > Perciformes > Percidae > Zingel > Zingel zingel. The sequence goes on along the minus strand of CM042329.1, from coordinate 5,870,088 downwards.
CACACACACACACACACACACACACACACACACACACACACACACACACACACACACACACAGAGGATAAAGACAGCGCACATATGGAGGTCACTTCATAGCTGACCTGACATTTGAGCCAGTCTCTGTGGGGAAAGACTGACCATTAAGGCCCCCCCCCCACACACACACACAGACACACACACACACAGACACACACACACACACACACACACACACACACACACACACACACACACACACACACACACACACACACACACACACACACACACGCGCGCGCGCGGTCCAGAGCTTTTAGCAGTTTCTTCACAAAGTGCTTCAAAAAGTCAGTCAGAGGAAAATCAAGGTTTTGTAAAACTTTTGGAAATGCTAACAGAAAATCACATGTATATGAATTCAGTTATCATACATGAACTGATCTTCTATTTATGTATTCAAAGTCAGTGATGTACATGCAGAATATTCTGGACTGCAACTGCGTTGTATTGTTGAAGCACAGTTTTTCTCAGACTCTACACTATTATCAGAAAGGCTCTTTTCTTCTTCTACTGCTTCAGTTTCAGTTGTATTTTTACTTGAAATTTAAATGCTAAACAGTCCTAATATGAAGAAACATATAATATTAAACAGACCATTTACTATAAGTATTTATAATCCTGTGGTGGCTCTTAAGGTCCTCCAGTCTCCAGACACACAGAGCTAATGTCATCATCTGGATCTCCTGGCATTTAATCATCAACCTGCCTTAAATGGCAAGCCACCCTTCCTTATTGGTTTATATCTACACAGACACAGCATATGGATGGGGCTATGAAAGATATAGCTAGAGGCTAACCATGTTAGCATTGCTCGGTACGACTGTTATATACTGGCAACGACAGATAGAGCGCTAACTGTGTTAGCATCATTGTGCTACGTTGTTATGGGTGACATAGATGGACATCTCTGCATTAACATTGTTAGCAGCTATGTTGTAGCTGTTTGCAAAAACACAAAGAGTCAAACATGCAGGGTGGGTGTGTTGTTAGCGTGTTATGACTGAATCAGTGATAGGTTGGTGAACTCTGACCCTTAGCTGGCGATCAACATTGTGAGCAAACACCAATAAGCGCTTAAATCAATCAAGTTTTTGTTAAGCTGCTTACACACCAACCAGACAGCCAACCGTCAGCAGAAAAGGCAGTTGGACTGATCAGTCTCCCCGAGTTGGTAAAAAAAATGCCTCAGAACACACCGAAGAGACGAGACGTAATACGTCTCCATAACAGCAGGCGGCGCTAATCTGTACTGTCGCCCAAAAATGAAAACCGGCAGCTGATTGGACGAACGCGTCACGTGGGTCTTGTTTCTCCGGAAATTCAAAGACAGACTGTCATGGCGGCTTGTTCAGAATACAATCTCATATTGTACTAAAATAGTTCACCGAAACGTGTTTCTGAAAACATTTTAAGCGAGAAATAGACCATGCAGTTGCTGAATCTGTCTTCATTTCAGATCAACAAAGGTCAGTTTAAAAGATTTTCGTCAGATTTTGAGAGACTCTAGTCACGCTCATTCCTCTCCCCGTTTCCGGGTTAGCACTCTACCAATCAGATGGGTCATTTGAGTCCGACTGCCGGAGGTGCCCGCCCCACCGATTACACATGTCAAGTCGGCCAAAATGAAGGACGACGGCCCCTCGGACGGACGACGGCACATAACGCACCGAACAGACTCGAGTCACTGACCTCGCCAGACTGTCCAACGGCCGATTATCGGCTCTGTGTGTCCGGGCCTTTACACACATCAATATACATACAAACAGTGGACTAAAAATATCTGCAGTGATGTAGGGTTGAATGAATTTTGACCTCCAGTTAATTACCGGTATTAGTACAAATCATGACGAAATCTATTAAACTATAAGTTATACCATTCCTGTATGCTTTTTCTACCTAACATGCACCAGTTTGATTCCATTTAGTATCAAATAGCCTGGGAGTTTCCCATCTTCTATTTTCACTATTACAATGATGTGTATATATGTGTATTGTTTTGAATGTGCTTTTGTTTTTTCTGTCAAAGAACTTTGTAAACTATTGTTTTTAAAGGTGCTATACAAATAAAGTTTTTATTATTATTATTTTTAACTACAACGAGTTTTAACTGGTTATGAAGCAGTCTCTTTTAAATACTGATACCTCTACAATCCATGACCTACATGAGCAAACATCACCATTAGCCAGTTAAAACAGCGTGTACAAATAACAAGGTCACATGAGACACAGCCATCTTCTAACCGTATATAAACTGGGAACTATATTCTCAGAAAGGCGAAGCATTGCTACTCTGCTCGGGGCTTCTCAGGTGCTGCAATCATATCACTCCGCCCAGTTCCCAGTTTATATATGGTTAGAAGACGGCTGTGTCTCATGTGACCTTGTTATTTGTACACACTGTGACTATACAAATCACAACATGTAAATTGGAACATATTGGCGTTATTTTGTCACTTATTAGGAGCAGTAGGCTAGTTGGAACCGATTCCCTTCAGGATCCGTGCTAGGCTAAACTACCGTCAGCCGTCAGAGTTACAACACGCACGGAGATAAGAAGGGTATGTATGGACTTATCTAACTCTGGGATTACAGTGAATAAGATAAAGTCCCAATAAGTCAGCGTGTTCCTTTAAGTCGATTGCTGCTGTGTGTATCATTATTGCCCAAGCAAAATTTCCCCATGGGGACAAAAAAATCCATATCTTATCTACCAAATGTGTTAGTCGTAGGCTTACATGTAGCTGTATGAACGGTACCAAACAAAGTTTACTTTGTTTCACCATTATCATAATACAGTTATTCATTTTACACATCCCCAAACAGATACATTACCATCCTCCAAACAGCTGGTTCAAAACAGAAAAGTATTCATAGCAAGTTGCATATTTCTTTTATTCGCTTCAAAAACAAATACACGCAGTAGCCAGATCAGGGTCTTTATGACACGGATTGGTGGTGCCCATTGAAACACTACCACTTTTGTCCACAGGGGCCGCCAAAATCAACAAAAAATAAGTTATTTGTAGTTGCTTTAAATATGACCTTTTTTACTGTAGCAATTGTGTCTAACACTATACTGACAGGATGCATGTTTGGTCCCCGGGAGAAAATTCTGTCCACGCCTACCTTATTTACATTGGATGCTTGGTATTTGGTTTTTGTATTTTCTGTTTTAATTTATCGCTACATATAAAGGTCACTAATGTGAATGAGGAAATAGTAAAACACAAAGACTCACATCTCAGTAGGAACCAATGGCCTTCAGGCTGAGAGCCTCAGACAGGATAAGGAAGTTAGAAAATACTGAAACGGTCTTGTTTTGGTCTGTTTTTTGTTTGTTTAAATAAGAAAAATAGAGAACACCAGCCTTCTTCTTTGAAAAATGAAAACAAATATGTTCCCAGGATCTTTATTAAAATATAAAAAAAAAAAAATAATGGTCTAAATAATGAGGCCTAAATGTGCAACATCTGTGTAGTATAGAATATGATAAATGCCATTTGCAAACTTTGCCATGCTTCTAGTGATAGGAAATCAATTTAACATTAGTTTCAAATAAACTGATAATCAATAAATAAACTGTGTAGGTGACTGTGTGGGAGGATGGGATGGGATGGCATTATAATTTGGGGGTCATGGGGCAAGAGGTCGTCCCCTGACATTGTTAATGTGTGCGTATGTGCTTTTCACACAGTCAACCAGCGGACCCCCCATCACAGAACAGGCCTCAGAGGTTATGAGGTCAAAGTTCAATGCTGTGAGCAGTGACTGTGGGTGGGCAGGTGTGTGTGTGTGTGTATAATGAACCCACATTTGCACATAAAAGCCTCTATTAATTTTTTTTGTCCTGGACTGTTAAAGATGGCCGTTAACAATCAGTACTGTAATTGTCCAGATCGAAATTCAAATTTACAACCCCTCCCCTCTAGTCAGTGAGCCGGAAGTGAGAGACGTAAAGGACTCTGGTCCATTTCTCAAAGTGGACATCTTTGTTTAAAGGCAGGCTCAGACCTGAATTAACCAATAGCTATTGACAAAGCATCAGCTGGCTATAATGAGCTGTTAGTTAGAGCAGTAAACATGTCACATTAACACAGAGAGGGTGATTACAGCAGGAGGAGGAAGAGGCAGAGGAAAGAAGGAAGGAAGGAAGGAAGTAGGGAGGAATAAAGGAGGGAGGGAGTAGGGAGTGTAAAATAATGACAGATTGGTGATGTCTAAAGTTTACCAGGCCGAGTCGCGCACCCCCTCCCCCCTCCTCTCTTCCTCTGTTTGAGCATAAATGAGAGGTGAAGGTAAATCAATGTTGGGGACTTGGTTAGTTGATGAGAGCCGGATTGGACTCAGTGCAGGGAAAGAAGAGAGAAAGAATAAAAAAAATTTAAAAAAAGATAGAGAAAGAATAAGAGCCAGTTTGAGTGAGAAGAAGAGATGCTGTGTCTATCGTGAATATCTATAGGTTAAAAACTATAAAAGTAGTATTTGGTCAACAACCACTGCAGACATAAAGAATACCTGTGTAAAACTCCACCACTAACTGGCAGCTAGCAAATTTGCTAGCTTTGGCTGACTATTGTACTGTCTACTATTAGCATAATCCTAGCTAACTACCATGTTAGCAGTTAGATCACCAGCTGCAGCAGTTCACCAACTAGCACTGCAAGTCTCTACTGTACATCTAGCTTCAAGCACCTTCACCTATTTTGGGAGGATGCGCAAAGTACTTTCACTGTGCCTATTTCGGGTGTGACGAGGCATTTAACCCTCAAGTTTTGCTAGCCAAAGTTAAGTCCAAAATGCATCCATCTTCGTCCGCTTATCCAGTATTATATATTATTCAGCTATACTGAAATGTTTAAGAAGTTATTAATCATTATAAAAATATCCTACTAATCTATGGTCAGTCCAAGATTAAGCTACTTTTCCCATTACTAGGTTTAATTATTTGCTAATCATTAATAATTTTGCTAAATATTTGATTTCCAAGATTTAGCTAACTACCTAAAAGCCTGAAATGTTGCTAATGAAATACTAACCCTAAAAAGTTGCTGATCCCTACTATGGACAAAAACTTCAATATAAAACCCAAAACAAGTAAAACATCGCAACAAATATTTGCTAACCAACATCGATAAAATGAGAAATCTTTAAAGTCTTGAAAAAAAAAAATACATATATTTGCACTTTTCACTGCTATGATGACAAACAATAACCACTGCTTAGCTTATATGGCTAACTGGTTAATTTGAGGTACTTGGTTATTTTAAGAATATATGTTCAGAAACATCTCAGCCAGCAATGGCTAGGGTTGGGTAATGTTACTGAACTCTGTACATTTTTGGGTACCTACCAAATTCCGTCGGTACTACAGAGGACCGATTAAAGTTAAATCAACGTTACCACTTCCACCTACGGTTAAACAGTGTGAACACAAGCAGCATGCCACTTTGACGACCGGCACAGGTCGGCGTAGTGAGCAGCATGTGCTGCCAGGGGATTAGCTTATGCCCATGTACCACAGTGGCTGACCGTCAGCTACTTTTCGATCTCGGCGCTATGGGTATGGCAGGGAAGAGGGAGGAGTTTTATTTTGTTTGGAATGTAAAATCTTCTAAATAAATAACAAAATGTTCTAAGTAAATAGGATAAATAGGTTTGGAATTATTTTTTACAACAGAAATACATCTTTTGTTATTACAGAGGGAAAGTACCAAAAAAAAGGTACCCTTGGGTACAGGAACTGAATTTCAGGTACTGGAAAAATTGTGAACGCAATTTCCTTCCGTTGCTTGTGAAGCAACGGCGTCTGAGTGCCCCAAAATGACTATAGCCAAGTTTCGATCCAAATTTAGAGCAAATTTTAGATGAATTTCCTGACAATCAATCCAAAACAAAATGCAAATGAATGTGTGTTCCCCTGCACTACTGTTGCACTAATATTAGGAGTAGAGCAAGATAATCAGTTGGTGGTGCAATGAGATGGTGTCATTAAAGGAGCGCTCGGCAAACCTCAAACAAGGTTTCCATCACCTGCTTGTCCCTGTTCTATTTTCTATGGTACAAAATAAAACTCAATTTCCAATCTGCTCTCATGAATGTTTTAAAATGCCACTGTTCACGGTGAATAGGCCTCAGAGGGCAATCAAGGTATGTTGACATTTACTGCAAGCATTATTGTCCAGAGATGATACACAGATATACAGTTCACATGTACACATGTACAATCACATTCTCCCTTTCCTCTGTCTTCATCTGTCCTTCCTTCCTTCCTTAAGCTCAATCTCCCCTTCAATCTTCCCTACATTTCCCCCTTCGCCATATGAAAACATCAATCTATACTCCTGTATAGACTACTGTACCTTCCCTCTCTCTGGGTGGACAGCTCTCATTCATCACACACACACACAGCGCAGTACGCCAACAACAACGATCCATCTATCAATTTTACAACAGAGAGAGGAGAAGGGGGAGATGGAGAGTGGAAGGAGGGAGAAAAACATCTGACTGAATGAGACCTGGAAAAAGAACAGAGTAAAAAGAAGAGAAGGATACAACAGAGGAAGAGGCAGGAAAAAAAGCAGCATAATAACACATGAGAAAGGAACAGTGGAGAAAGAATAAAACATGTCCTCAAATGTCCGCAGACAATCTGTAATTGTCTGCTCAAGCTTTTTATTAAGTAATAACATTTTAAAGGGTTCAGCTACTCTGTGGGGTCAGTTAAAGGAGCAGGTTGCTCTGTGGAGTCAGAGAGAGTTTTTAGATGGACCACAACAATGCAAGCACAGCCTTATAAAATGTAAAATGTATATTCTGTTTACCATATTCGCGTGATGTGCATCATGGCTGCCAATTAGCGATATCTTATACATTACAAGGAAAATGGTGACAGTCAAGATCTTTATGCAGGTCACTGTCCTGGAGAACAACCTGACAGCGTAGCATCACGTCTCATGAATATATTCTCTCGTCCATCTCTAAGACTGTCACATCGCCTTGACCAACTCACATTTTAGCCCCAGACAGCATGATTTTCTGGCATCTAATATCATGTGCAAAAAAAAATAATTACAAAATTTAAAACGTTGGAAAAAGCATAAACAAATTGTGAAAAAAGGTTGAAACGAAAACAACACAAGAGTTAAGTGAAAAAAATGTATCATAAACGATCAAAACGTCAGATGGGTTAGTGAAAGGTTTTCAAAGGGTGGAGCTCTACCCAAGGGATCAATAAGTTGTTTTCATCTGATGATATGGGTTTGGGCTTTTCTGGTGTGTGTGTGTGTGTGTGTGTGTGTGTGTGTGTGTGTGTGTGTGAGCGGTGAGTCCACACAGGTGAGATGACCACTGTGTACAGGGCCAATATCATGTTTCACAGTCTATCAGTGAAAGTACAGGCTCTGTAACTGGGTGGATGGCCCCTGAGGCAGCCAATCAGAGCTCAGGGGCAGCAGGTTGGAAGAGCAGCTCTGCTTAGTGCAGGTTTGATGCCCACCAAGGTCCAACGCTGCAGGCACAGCTTGGTACAGGCTGGGCCCAGTGAGCGTGTGTGTATGTGAGTGTGTGTGGAAGTCAGTGCCAAGCTCCTTAAGGTGTCAAGCTTGGAGGGTGAAAATCAATCCCATCTCTCTCCTCACCTCTAATCCAACACTGAAGTTTCTACTTTGTCAGCGGAGTTTGGAAAAACCATGATTCTTGACCGAAACAAGAACCACTGAACATTTCAGTATCTGTCTGAAGGTAAAGAGTCCTGTAGCAGTTCTATGAGGCCACACATATATGCACATGTATCTAATATTATATCTGGTCATGAACCCAAAGACTAGACCTAGCAATCAGTGGTAAGAAACCAAAAGGTGGTCAAGAAGGTTTCTCTGTCTGGCAATAATGGAGATACAGAATACAGCCCAACAGTGCAAGTAAGACATTAAACAGATGAAACAAATTATAGGAAAAAAGGATTACAAAGAAAGAAAATCAATAACGGTATCAGCGCCACTTTGCCACTGTTTTCTGTCCCACAACCACTGACTTCACTTGCAAACAGCACATCTCCTTTTATTGACACATACCCGAAACATGCCTGTTTGTAAAATGCAGTCGAAATGCAAGAAGAGCATTGCAGATCGATTTTTTATGATTTTTGCAACATATAAGAAAAGAGATATGTTTAAATGACAGGAAAACATATTGGCCAATCTCATGCACTCAAATAACAATATTTATGGGGGGGACTGGTTTATATTGGTCTATACACCTAACAGGGTGGAACATTTTGAGCTAAGTTAGCCTTAGCTTCTGCTTTTAACTTTAGTGCACCTGACTCCTGGAACAAATTACAGCACTTCCTTAAAATTAACTCACTTGTGCCTTTTGGACAATTTAGAAATCTGGGCTTCAACCTGCAAACTTCTACTTGTAATTGCTTTACATAAGTGTACTTTCTTTTAGTGTCTTTCTATTTTTCTTATGATGGTGTCGCTTCTTTTCTGTGTTGTTTTGTCTTGATGGCCCCCTTCAAGATTGTGACAAACAGATTAACATCATCAAACAGTGTGAAAGTTTAGGCTCACCCTACTTTGCTCCTTTGAGTTCCCTCCAAAAAGAGCATGTCACTTCCTGAAAATGGTCTAAATGGAATTGTAGTCTTTTTTTCTTTTTTTTTTGAAAGACAAGAAGCTACAGGGTGGAAAATGACTTCAGGGACACACAGTAAATAATGAAAATGGTAGAAAACAACTATAGTTCTTTATATATAATCAGAGAGAGTTTTACATGGCAATAATTTAAGTTGAATAAATTAATGAGCATTTTATAATTGTATGGCTTATAGTCATCATGCATTGTGAAAATGGTAGAATCGAGCACCAAAATAAAAGCTCAGAAAAGTAGAATCTATAATTTAAGCCATGTGTTTTAAATATTTGATAGAATATAAAGAAAATATGAGGAAGTAATTCATGGGGACAGAAATACATGCATAACAGGAATGATCCAAATATGGCAACGAGTGTGTGGTCTCTGTACATACATGTGTGTCTGGCCAGTGAGTAGTTGGATGACCCTCCACTTGTCAGTCCAAAGCCCTCAGGAGCCTGTCCCCCGGCTCGAGCCCGTGCTGAACCCTTTGGAGGTTCAATCTCAGCGCCAAACTCAGCCCCGATGACCCCCAGCAGCACGATGGCGGTGGCTTGTTTACGGCGCTCCTCGTACGAGTTGGAGATTTTCTTGGCGTTTGGTGGAAGGTTGGACAGACAGCCTGGTAGAGAGACAGAGAGAAAGAATAAGTGTCTTGTGGTGGTTCCTGTTGATTTAGCAGCGTTTACCCTGTTCTCAAGACGGGAAGTTCCACACTTAATTATTTTGTTACTTAGTTCTATACTTAAGTCACATGATGAGAGCTCCATGTCATTTGTCAACATTTGTAGTTTATTTTAAAAGGTCTAAAGGTACTGCTCAACTGCTTATTTCTTTCCTTCTTCCTCCGTCCTACTTTAAGAGATGATTTAGCTGAATAGAGAAAGCGTGGGGGACCCCCCCCTTCTCATTTCTTTCTTTTCTTCCTTTTCATGGTGAAAGGTGGTTAAAAAAACAGCAGGCCTGTAAGTCTCCAGTGGGCCGATAACAACTGAACAGGCACACTTCTATTGTCCTGGTATTAACCATTACACGCACACACCCACCCCCACACACACACACACACACACACAAAAAGGTTTCCAGTTGCACGTGTCCAAGAGCTTCCAGAGGTGTGTTTGCACTGTGACTAAAGGCTTTTAGCGGGACAATGAGACGTGTGCCTGAGTGTGTGTTGGGTGTGTGTGTGTGTGTGTGTGTGTGTGTGTGTGTGTGTGTGTGTGTGTGTGTGTGTGTGTGTGCGTGTGTGTGTGTGTGTGCGTGTGTGTGTGGGCGTGTGGGCGTGTCCGTCCATTGTGTTCACCAAGACGACCCCAAAATAACCTTTTTTGTGTGTGTGCAGGGTATACACAGTGGGAAACTGACTCAGCCCTGAGAGGAATACACATTTGTGTGTGTGTGTGTGTGTGTGTGTGTGTGTGTGTGTGTGTGTGTGTGTGTGTGTGTGTGTGTGTGTGTGTGTGTGTGTGTGCACGAGAGAGTGTGTGTGTGTGTGTGTGTGTGTGTATCACAGTGGGAGATGAGAGCTCCTAACACCCCTTGGATCAAAGGCCCAATAAGGACTACATAGAATCTGTGTGTGTGTGTGAAACAACCAAACACACACACACACACACACACACACACACACACACACACACACACACACACACACACACACACACACACACACACACACACACACACACACACACCATCCCACAGCCTCACCCTCCGACTTCTCTTTCTTATTTTGTCTCTATGGATGAGCGAGCACAGCATATGGATTTGAATTGCAGGGGCACAAGCACTCGCTTGCTCACACACACACACACACACACACACACACACACACACATAGTCTGTGAGGGGTAAGGGGTTAGTGAGCACACTGGGTGTGATGAATAGAGAGAGAGAGAGAGAGAGAGAGAGAGAGAGAGAGAGAGAGAGAGAGAGAGAGAGAGAGAGAGAGAGAGAGAGAGAGAGAGAGAGAGAGAGAGAGAGATGGTCACTGCTGTCTACTTGCTGTTAATCTTCAGTTTTCTCTTCACGTGTTAAATTTGTTACTGTGACATGATCCTCAATGAGGGGAGTGATTACTGAAAACTAAAAAGGATGACGACTCAGGATAAAAGGAGTCTGTACTGATGTTAAATGAGTCAGCTGGTGAGTAGTTAGAAATACAGAAAAATCCTAAGAAACATCACCATTATTTCAGCAGGATTTCCCACAGTGTATAGTTGTGGATGCACACCGACTCACCTGAATATTACACTCTATGAAATATAATATTAAGTTCATATTGTGGTAAGTTCAAACATAGCTTAGCAATTACACTATAACTTCATCCATCGTCGGCAGATCAGCTTATACAAGCATTGAAGAAAGGGTTGAAATTCAATGCCCTTTTCACAAATGCAATGCAACCCTTAACTTATCTAGACATTACCCGGAGGAGCTGCATGTGAGAACGCAAATGTCCGAATCAGTTGGGTGGGACATCCGATTGAGCCCATATGTGAATAGACAAAACTCTGAGTCTAACCCTGATCTCTGAGTTGATTTACCCTGAGATGGGAAACTGAGTTTTCAGTTTCAGAACAGCTGATCTGAGTTAGTTCAATCAACTCAGAGTAGGTTCACGCGCGTGTGCCACCACAATAAAAAGACAGCATGAATGGAGCCATGATACTACGATTCACCATGGTAACAACCACAAACAGGTCGGCGGAAATACTCATGCGCACATACAGCGAGTTAAAAAAAACACAACCCAGCGGCTGCTGCAAAAGAGAGAGAATTTGCGTGGGAGAAAATTGCTCCTAGAGTAAATGCATATATTCCAATATAGTGTATCATATTTAATCATAAGTATAGCCTAATATTACTGTATTGAACCTATAATCTAATTCATTTCAGTGTAATACTGCAGGCGAAAAAGTACTACGCCTACTAATCCCACTGAGGCTGCAGCACCATCATTAACAGAATTATAATTCATAATATTTTATTTCAAAGGGTTTACATCATTCACCTGCAATACTGTGGAACTCCTTTTTAATGGCTCTTACTGGTTTGTGTCCAGGGAACACTACAAAACATTTAAAACACGTTTCAGAGCGAGTCACACTCTTCTGACGGAGCTTTGCTATACAGTGGCTTTTACTTTAAAGAAAACTGCCTTTTTTTAAAAAAAAAAAAAAATTAATGTGACACAAATAATCTGCTGGGATGTAGAGCATGCCCAAGATGGGTGACGTTAGTGATATGAGAACGGATAAGGTTATGTAGCCTAGGCTGTATAACAGACTCTCAAATAGGAAGTTATCTGAAAATTAAAATGTCGGGGTTTCAATATCATCTCCCGACAACACCCTGCGAAGTAAAGCAGCTTCTTCATCAACACAAGGAAATGCCATGTTTTTAGAAAAAAAAAAAAAAAAAAGTTTTATAGTCTGCCTAACATGGTTAATAAACCAACATCATTTTTTGTATTCATGCCGATAACAAACTGCGCTAAAATGCACCTGATACAGACTGAATGAATGAATGAAGAAATGAAAGCGCGCTGTGTCAGAGGGAGGAGACCTGCTCCCGACCAGGTTAGGTTCACAGGCTCAGTTACCATAGTAACTGACTCTGAGGTGAAGTTACCTCTCTTTCTGAAACAGAAAACCCAGAGTTACCCTCATCTCAGGGTTAACAAACTCAGAGTTTTCACTAAACCTGCTTTCTGAAATGGGGCCCTGGTCATTGTCTGGAGAATTCAAAGTGAGCAGGGTTTGATGACATTTCTATCATGCAGCTGGTGCGAAACCGGAAGAAAACAAACACTCAAGACTGAAGAAAAAGGGTGATTTACGCGAAGACACCAGCAAAAGTGTCAGAATGAGATTCTGGGACTTCTGTCGATAAGGGCCAATGCCGAAATTATCAGACAAATTCAAGGAACGGCAAGAGACTTGATTGTTTACAAGTACGACCAAACTACGAACCGGCTTCGTGACTGCAGTGTAATCCGCATCATATCCTGCCTCCTGCATGCTCTACCCAGGCGCCACCTCTGGCCTAAACCAAACATGAGTATTTCCAGTAGGTGAGAAGGCATTTGACATGAACAATCTACTGTTGTGTGCTACATGCGTGAAAAGGCAACTCAGGACAATGTCGAGACCTGATTCTCAGGACATTGTCTGGAGTTTATATGAGAAAAAGGCTTAAAATGCATTCTAGACAGATGTTGAAAAGGTGTAAATGCATCTGTCTGTCCTCCGCAGTAAAGAAGCTGATGTTACACTGCAATTAGCAGTCATTCTCCCCGTGTCATTAAAGTCAGGAAAAAAGCAGCTCCAGTGATTGTAACACATACGATCATACAGAGGTTGCACTGTGCTGTTGTAGCATTTATCTAATCCCTGATCAGATACTAAATGATCTGTATTGGTGAGGGAGCAGCATGAGTGAGAGCCTGTGAAGATCCTAGAACTTTTGTCCCACTTAGTTCATAATAAAATTCATACAATTCATCCATATGATTGTGTTAATTTAAGGATAGTTGTTAGCCTGTTCGCTGTTACTGATACTTGTTGATTGTTGTAACTAAACTGCTAAAATTTTTCCTATTCTGGCATTTTAGTTGGTTACAGGTGGCATTAACACCACTATGGACTGGAATAGGTGTGACCTCGATTGGCATGGAACCCAGGAAAACCAAGATGGATTACGATCAGATTTGTTATCTGGCCAATGTAGAAGTGTATTTGTGGTAACAAAGTGTAAACAAAAGTGTATTGAATTGTATGACTATGTTGTTTTTCCTTGCTGTAAAACCAGTTGCCCTCTGGGGACAAAATAAAGTTTAAGTTGAAGCATGAAGCTCCTCTGTCAGTCATTATCTTCAACCTGCCTGTTTCTGTCCAGGTACTGGATGTCTGGATCTGTTTGAATAGAAGGGGGGCCGGTTGTATCTGCCAGAGCAAATGAAACATGAGCTGGTAGATTCTGGTTTTCAGACTAATAATTTTGGGTGTTGTTGCACTAAAATCATTGGCTTCTTGGTGTCCAGATCGCCCAAGTTTTCTTGTAAATTCCGTCACGGAGTGTTCTGTACTGTTGGAGTAGATGACTGCACAAAATATAATAGTATATTTTCTAATATTTTGTCCACTGTGCGTTTGTTTCTCAGTCCATTTTTCAGAGCTCCCTCCCCCCATATTTCCATATTATATCCTGGTGCTTTTTATAATGAGATTGCTAAGGGTCAGCTGTCATTTGGAAAAAGGCCCAGCGGCCTGCTCTGATAAATGGATTACAGATGGCATCCATCCCCGGGCCAGACTGGGCCAGTAGATAACAGAATTAGACATAGACTCCCAACCAGAATCACTAAAAAGTTGAGATTTACAGAGAGAAAGAGAAAGTAAAGAGAGGGAGGGAGAGAAAGATTCAGACAGATTGAAGGGGTATTTGCCGGATTCAAAGATATTTAGTCGTATATAAATCTTAACCTTTTTACAAGACGGGTGGGAAAACAACTAAGTGGACTCCCTTGGTAATCTCTTCTAAACAGTTGGAATTCATTTCTTATGTAGTACAATGTGTTGATGTATGTGAATGTATATATGCACTGGGGTGTCCAGGACCGAAAGTCAATAAATAGTAATGGGACTGTTCCATCACGCCTTCTGGTGCCTGATTGGATAGGCACCCTCGCTACGCTGTCATTGGTGTTCGCTTCTGATATTCTGAATGAATAAACATGGCTTCAGTTCTAGAAACATTGTCAAATTTATCCTAAAAAATGCACCAAAATCAGAGGGACAGGCTGTGCAGAGAGATATATGGTTTTATATCTTTAACACCACATTTGTAAAGTTATTGATATATTCCAGGACACTGGCGGTGTCATCATGTCAACAATGACTGACTGGTCCCGCACCAATCTGTCAAGCTATATTGATTATTTGGTTGTTTTCAAGGCCAAGATCCTGCACGGATCTTCTCTTTGCAAGATGCGCAGAAAACCACCACATGATATATTTTAAAATCCAGTGTCAAATTCAAAAACTGTTGAGCCAAATAATATTGCAATATTAACTCTAATTTTGTTTGGGGACTTCTCAAAATACTATTTTTGTCCATGTCCTGTTACAGTCTCGGTTTGATTTACTCACTAAAATCTCCTTTAACAGTGTCGTCAGTCTGTCCAGCTGTCATGAACCAGATAAAAGAAGAGAGGTAATCAAAACGCTGATGCATTCATCTGGGTCGACTTCAATTATTACCATGTGCTCTCAGCAATGAGCTTCATGATCAGTGCTTATTGAAATTATTTTCCTTGGGATTTATCCAGGAGGTTTTTGGAGCTGTATGAAGCCTGAAAGGTAAGGTAAAAATCCAGGGACATTTTCAGCTCAGAAGCGTAAATACCTCCAAATAAGGTAACGTTTTTATCTTTGTAAAACTTAAAACGGGGACACTGTCCAGGGACGTCTAGACCTAGAGCTGCACTGGGGCACAAGCCCCCCTAGGGGGTTCCATGGGCATGCTCCTCTGTAAGAAAATTTTGTGTATTTTAATGTTTAAAGGGATTCTTCACCGATTTAGCATTAAGCTTTGAATCAGTAGAAACACGGGAGTATTTTTGAATGACCGTGCTTCCCTCCCTTATGTCCCCCTGAGACCAGAGATCTCTGTATTGTGGGTCTGGAAAAAAGCCTCTGATGATGCAAAGAGGCCATGACTACAGCCAGTAGTAGGAGCTACTTCCGCATGTTTTCAACCCACCCACCCGTCTTTTTACGAAAATTTCCGAACCAATACGAGCGTCAGCCATCTTGAATTTTCGCTACTCCCTTCTCAGCAGAAAACTTTTAGATAGACAGATAGATTTATTCATCCCGAAGGAAATTTTAGAACAACAATTATGTGCATTCAAACTACCGCACACGTGTACCACCGGGATACATTGGTACAGATCGGAGAATATGCCGGACACTTTATTACAGACGGAATACTCGACACAGCTTCGCTCTCCTGCTATGGAGACCAGCGGTGTTGCTCAATGCCTCTGGCCAGTAAAGGGACATCATCAGCGGGGAACGTTTAACGAGTGTGACGGTGGAAAGCTAACGCTAGCTGGCCACCTGTTCCATCAATCCTGCTTGCAAGAGTCCGCTCATTAGACAACAAACTGGACTACATCCAACTTCAACAAAACTCCCAACGCGAGTTCAGAGACTGCTGTGTTTTTATTGTTGTGGAAACATGGCTGAACAACAGTTATCCAGCTACCAGGCCGGCTGCTCTGTCGCCGGGTAAGACTAGTGGAGGAGGGCTGTGTTAACACAGACTGGTGCTTGAATCCAACTAACTGCTAACTGCTGGTGGAGTTTGTGACTGTTAAATGCCGACCATTCTACATTCCACGCAAATATATAAGTTTATACTCGGTGTCTACAGCCCACCAAGCGCTAATGCTAGTAGCTATGTGTTAGCTGAACTTTACAGAGCATATGTGTGTGCACTAAATGTAGCTTGTTTCGTATGTTGTTTTTATATAATGTCGTTTTTATTTATTTTTAATTGTGTAACCACTTGAGCCACGGTGAAACGTTGTTTCGTGTATATGGTTGAAATGACAATAAAACACACTTGAGTTGAATGTTGCCTCACTGTCTGTAAACGGTAGGCACGGCTTGGGAGTAGACGCTAAAGCAGCGAAGCCAGTGCATTCTGAGATTTGGTGTCTTTCATCCACATGAGCCAAAAACACATTTTCTGGTTTTTATCGGCCTAGAAGCCACGAATTTAAAAAAAAAAAAAAAAATTTAAAGATATAGTCATCTTTCCAACTGTGAAATATCCCTTTAAATGCATCAATCTGCTGTACTTTGAAAAGAAATTCAGAGGTTAGACTTAATTATTCTTATCTATGGATGGAAATATTTGTGCTATAGCCTGAACTATTTTGCACTTTAGAATTATAGCCATGCACACACAGGTGGAATAGTTTTTTCTTAATATTTTTGCATTAATGTCACTAGGAAGCATACCAGTAGAAATATATATATTCATATTTGTAAGTGGGATATATATAAGTCAGTGGGATTATCTGGATTCTGGCAATATAATAACCATTATGGTGTGATAGACTAAGCAATTAACAAAAATGTCTGTGCTGACATAAATAGTTTACATGAGAATGCATTATAATTTTGGCCCTTTGGCTGAGTCTCTGTCAGAGGGAGAGCAGGAGTGTGGTTGTGAAGAAGTTGGTAATGGCATGGTGCAACATATTTGCATGCACTATCTCTGTGTCACATTCTCATTAGGGGCTGAGCCCCCCTAGAGGTCTGATCCTAGAATCGCCCCTGCTGCTACTTCATACTTGCACTCCATTACACCTCAGAGGGAAATGTTTTAATGTTTACTGCACTACATTTATCTGACAGCTTTTGCTTTATTGCTTCACGCTGGGCTTGTTTCTGCAACAGCTCATTGAGTATCGGATACAATTAAAACTATTTAGGAAATATTTTCCTTTGACATTGGTCCAGTATTAAACGAGATCGCTGCAGTCGGCAACGGCAAAACAAGATACAATGTAAGTTAAGGACGTCAATTGTCCAGCTTGTATTTACGTTCCACAAATGCTCGTTTTGCTGCTGACAGACTCAGATTATTATTCTAAGTGATATATGCGTATACGGAGTGGCTGTGTGCTGATACGTCACTTGTGTTTTCTGAAATGCCCAAACCAAATTGCTCCTACGGGTGACTATAAAGGCTAAGCTTATCTTTTCTTATTTATCTTAAAGCGTAGTTTCTGTCGCCCCCATGAGGAATTCTAAGTAATGACAACAACCGTGCCTTCACTGATCGCACACCACCCCCACCCATCCTCCACGCAGTTGCTAGTTTATCTTTTTAAAAATGTTTTTATGTTTTTAGTTCCTCTTTGTCTCCAAAGCTGAACGCTGCTGTTTTCCTTTACGGTGACGTAAAACGCACTACTTGAGCTGCCGCACATAAATGTCACCGGACTACACCCTTTTGTAAATATAGCCATACTGAGAAATACTGAGAGATTTGTGGAGCTGATAGGCTTAATTAGCTTTGTAGCAACTCATTTGGCAATGGCTTGAATGTAACGGGACGTTCATTAATATGAAATAGTTGCCCACTATAGCTTTAACCTGAGTCTTATTCTTATAACTGTGGCCATTCTGATTGAGGGTCATGCTAATAATTATAACCCCTATAGTCTCGCATTGCCAGACCTTCCTCCACAGCGCTGCGGAGGAGGGTCTGGCTAGTCCACATAGCATTCCGGGATGGAAGAACAACGTGCTCTGGTTTATTGGCAATTCTTTAAGCCAATCACAATTGTCTTGGGCAGCGCTAAGCACCAGATGGAGCAATGGCGCCTCTGCAAAATAGCCTCTGGAAGGAACTTGTTTTGGTGGAACGTGCACGTTCAAAGGTTGTTTTAGTCGTGCAACAGAAAACTCAGATTGGACAGATAGTCTAGCTAGCTGTCTGGATTTCCTGCAGAGATCTGAGGAGCAGTTAACCAAAGTCCACATAAATCCACCGGAGTTTAAAATTCCAACACAAAGAAAGCGGAAGGTAGCGGACATCTGGACGAAGAGAGTGAAATCCGGCGGAATTTCCGGCAATCCCGGAAGTGGAACATCGTGGATATAGACTATAACCCCTACAATGCAATCAAAGTCTTTTAGGACATTCTTGTGTTATTAATGTTTACTACCTTAGTACTTAATACTCAGTTACTAAAGTAACAAAGATAGAGAAAAATCCGCCTGCTGAACAAAAGCAAAAGCGAGCAAAGGGACGTTAAGTTTTAGTGGTTTCTAGTTTTACTGTTTATTCTTCTTTTTATAGAAGATCCCAAAGTTTCCAAAGGTACAAAATAAGACAGGATACATATAAGCTACGATGACACACAGGTAATGACCGCTTTTCATTTGACGTAGTGGTGCAGCCATACAAAAATAATCTATGACCTTTTGAAGACTTTCAGATGTGAGCTTTTCTGTGGACAGTCATCAGGTAGGATCACTTCCTGTCTGTGTGTACCTGCTGCTTCTCGGCTTGTGTGGACTGGCTGATTGATTTTTGAAGCGGATCGATCTGCTTTCTTCATGACCGGCAGATCTATTATAATGACATTGTATCTAAATCCTATTTGTTGGCCAACCTGCTCCCAAACATAACGCAATAAACTAAAGAGGGACGGGTGAGCTCGCCTCAGCTCGGCTAAATCTTCATAAAAACCACTGACGGATCGGGATAAAAGGCTTTCTGCCTGAAATGAGATTACCCATAAAGGAAGGAATCTATTAAAAAAAGGGCAGGATGGTGTAATGCAACAACCTGTGGAGTCCATGCAATCAAAGTTTAAATATGGACGTGTAAGAAAAAAGGAAGAAAAACTGAAATGCTACTGAGCAGAAGAACATTTACTAACTCTTTCATCTTTAAGAAAAAAGTATTGTTATATTGACATTTATGTTTCTATACTTTAATGTTTGCTTTACGTTTTGAGACAATTTTAAAATTTGAATAACAGAACGGTGACGAGCAAAAACACAAGAAGTGATGGTGTGAGAAAGGATGAAATAGAATAATAATTGAAAATAAAAGGAAGGATGGCATGGAGGAAAGAGGAGAAAAGACAGACAAAAGAGAACAACAGGAAGCAGGTGTAAATGAAGGATTGGGTAAAGAAGTATGGATGAAGGAAACAATAAGAGAAAAGGTGAAAAGGGAGGAACTGGCAAATTGTAGGATGGGAGCGAGAAAAGGCTAGAAGCAGGACGTAAGGAAAATAAACTAAGAAGAATAAACAGAAAGGAAAGGCAAAATAGAGGGATGATGGAGAGACTAGGAAGACAGCAAAAAAAACAAGAGAAGGAGGTTAGGATGATTTGCATCGCCTGAAGTTTAACACTGGTGAACTTTGACTGGCAAAATCACACCCTCAACCAATAGCAAAGGTGTGTGTGTGGTTGAAGTCGCTTAGCTGTAGTATTACCGAGTTTGCCAAGACGGAGGAGACGTTGATGTTTGTGTCTAAACACTGACTGGGCAGACGATGGTCACTTACCTGCAATTGCATACATGCCACTGCAACTTCATAGTAGGAAAAGCAAAGGGGTAATTAATAACATTAATGATGGCTGCATTCCACTTGGGGGAGGCCCTGCTATTGTGCATGCTGGCTCACTGGAATAGCTTACTGGGACACTTAATGGAATTTCACCTGTGCTTTTCCTACTTTGACATGTCAAAATGTCTGGAGTGAAAAAGGTCTATAAAACAGTCATCAAAAATGCACTAATGCAACCACAACACTGTTGTTTTAGTTGCATGTTTCAGATCAGCTCATTCCAACAGAATTTGTCTCCCAACAAGAACACTGACAACACATTGGGCTTAAAAACACTAATGACAGGAAACATTTGATTTTTTAAAACATTTTCATGAACCAAAACAATAATGATTTACTGTATGGATTGTGTTAGAAAAAATAAAAAAATTCTGCAATATGCTTCAAATAGTTTTTTGTTGTAGAGGTTTTTTTGTATTTAAAAATCCAAAGTCATTCCCACAATAGGCAACACTTCACTTTAAGTCCTCCTATTTTGCATCTATTAGCAGGATACAAACATTTAATAAATGGTTTATAACACTATAATGTAGTTGTACGCAACTATAAAGAGTTACTTAATTATAACTTTAAAAAGTAGTGAGGATAGCTGGAAAAGTATGAATGGTTTTAATTAACATGAATTTCATTAAAAAGTTGAACAACACCACTGATGTATAAAAGATGTTGCATATTTAAAGTTTTTTTGAAAAGCTGACGCTAAACTGAATTGTTGGCTTTAAAAGTTCAACGATGCCAAACGATGTAGAACATTGTGAGGTCTGAATTCATTTTCTAACTGAAATTGACTTAACGTATTTTCTAACTGAAAAGTATGGAAGACTTACAAAGAGATTCAACTGGATCCAGGGAATGCAAAAATATATGGTTTTTGAATGTGAGATGTACGGTTTGGGAGTTATATGGCCAAACGCTTTTTTTTCTACAATAGCGCCACCTATTGGTGGATATGTGTAATTTGTTTTAATCTTTGCAATTTTCACCAGTTGTGACGTGTGCAAATTTTTGTGAGTTTTCGTGCATTCTAACCCCCTCAAAAATGCGACGAAGAATTGGGAAAAATAATCTGATGAAAAACAATAGGTTCCTTCGCACTTTCAGTGCAAGTCACCGTTGGGGCCTTGCACTTTCGTGCTCGGGGCCTAATAATAAAGAAAAGAATAAAAATACTGTGAATGCTGTTATATCAGCATTCACACAATCAATGGGAGACTGGTAAAACCTGATCAACAGGGACTGAGGGAGGGGATCAATACCAGCAGAAACTGATGTGAGAAGGAAGGAGGGAGGAAGAGAAGTGAGCAGCAGGCAATAAAATGCTGTGAGAAAAGATTTAGTCAAAAGGTAAAAAAAAAAAAAAGAATATTCAAGAACTAAAAAACAAGCGGACAAATGTAGCTGTGAACGCAGCCTCAAGCCTAAGACAAACCTTTAAAATTTCTCTGAATCAAGAAAAAGTTCCATAAAACAAAAGAGTGCTAGTGGTGTGTGAGGAGGGGGAGAGCTGGGGATATAAACTGTCCTTACAGCAAATGTCAGGAGACAATAAATAATTGAAAAACACAATTAAGTTGATAGAGAAAAAAGATTTGAGTCCTGAAATGGTGACTGCCCTTCCAACCTGCCCGAGTCCATCTGAAGGTTAAGTGTATTTTACTGTCTTAAGACACAGACATGGGAGCTATCTACGCTTTCTGGAAACACAGCGCTTCAATTAGATGGCATGGGAAGGAAGGGGGAGGGTCATGGGGGCGTCCGCAGGAGATACCACAAACAAACTGGATACAACTTTGTATGAGGAGACCACACAACACCAAACAGCCTGTTTTACTAGTCCTTCAACTACTACTTGTTGATTTTACATCTCTGTTGATGATCCATCAATCTTTAGATTGATTATTCTCCTTCACAGCAGCTATAACTTTCAGTCATTGTGCAAAATATGCTTTGAGTTTCCCTCATTCCCAGAACAGACAAGGCCTACATCATGATCCAATACATCATGATCCAATGTGGCAGCAATGTGGCAGAAGCTCAGTCTAAAGGGAGTTGGTTGGGAACCGGAGGGTCGCTGGTTCAAGTGCCCATACGGACCAAAGTGTGGTGGTGACAGTTCACCTCCTGGGCACTGCCAAGGTACTCTTTTTTTTTTTTTTTTTTTTTTTAAGATTATTTTTTGTGGCATTTTAGGCCTTTATTTGACAGGACAGTTGAAGACATGACAGGGGAGCGAGAAGGGAAACGACATGAAGCAAAGGGCCGACAGCCGGAGGCGAACCAACGGCCGCTGCGTCGAGGAGTAAACCTCTATACATGGGCACCTGCTCTACCAACTGAGCTATCCGAGCGCCCCTGCCAAGGTGCTCTTGAGCAAGGCACCAAACCCCCAACTGCTCGGGGCGCCTTTCCATGGGCAGCTCCCTCAGTCTGACATCTCTCCATTAGTGCATGTGGAGGTACTGAGCATGTGTGTGTAATTCAGGCCTGTGTGTAATGTGTATAATAACAGAGTGAAAACATTGTAATTTCCCCTTGCGGGATTAATAAAGTATAAATTATTATTATTATTATTATTATTATTATTATTATTATTATTATTATTATTATTATTATTATCGATCCAAGTAGCTATACAACACCATAAAAAACATTCTTTTCTAGTTTAAAAATGTGAGAACCTGTTCTGAAATGAAATCAAAGTGTAGTCCAAGTGTAGAAGCACCTTTTTGTTATTTATTTATGTAGAAAATTGAAGGTTTACCTAGTAGGCCTTTTGTTCTGTATATGCATTGATTTGCGTCTGTTGTGAGACAATTTAAAGCCTTGTCACACCAGCATTTAATTCCAGTGGAACCACAGCGATATGTGAATTCGCTCACGGAGGAAAAGGTAACACGTGCAAATTTTGCCATCATGTTCAATTTTGGTGAACTTGCAAATTTGCACCCTATACCAACAGCAAGCCGTCTAAACGAAGAACCAGAGCTTATTAGCTGTGTTGCACCATCGAGTTCTATCTAACTCTCCTCTTTCAGAGATGCTGGAACAAATACATATTTTGAGTAAGCTGTGTGAACTTGTGAACTTATTGTCCCTGTTTGCGACAAAATAACAGCAGTTAGCAAACTCACTAGCTCTGAGAGTTTTCACCACAGATACAATCTAGGATGGGAGAAAAAAAACGCTCTGGGTTGTTCCATTTTTTTAAACCAATCACAATTGTCTTGGGCGGCGCTAAGTCCCGGACGCAGCAGCGGTGTCTCAGCCAAATAGTCTCAGCAATCCTCTCCAATCGGTCCCAAAATGTCCCAGTGAGAGTAAATGCTTGTAAATCTGGAGCGGGCAGCTCAGGAGCGTCGTGTTATTGCGACTTCATGACATGTCATAAAATTCTGCAGCGGTGGGCCAGAGTGTATATAATGGAAACACTGTATATTATGTTTTTTTTTTAAGGATTATACATTTTGGCAATTGCATTACATGGAAAAATAAACTTTACATCATTGATCATATCGCATTATCATTTTGACTCATGAGTCATTACTAACATTTAACTTATTTTTTCCTTTGCCTCATAGGCTTCAATACAGTAGCGTTGCAGGACAGATGCACTTTTCTACAACGACATGTACCCCCCAATCCCATTAACTTTGCTCCACTTCGTAATTCAGTACTACTGTATGAAGGCACAGGCACAGATTGACAATATTGAAAGCCTGAGGTCTTATTTTTCTATCCTCTTATCAATTATGTGTTTGTTTTGCAGTTTAATTTACGATACGACAGGTTTTTAATACAACCAATATTTTCTGCACTCTGTGGCTGTCAGATTCATGCTGTTAATGGAGAGGTCTGAAAAATGGCTCTGGATGTTAATTTCCCTAATGCAGAGACAGTGGATGCCCTCCATCAAACCACTTCTTCATATAAACGGAATTACTTTTATTAAAGCCACCACAGCTTAGTCGCACCCTCTTCTCGCTCACAGATGACTCAAAGCCATTTGACTGAATTAGATCTACCCTCTGCCAAATGAAAAGCATAACAACTTAGAGTGAGCGGGGAAAATAAATGATCTTTTCTTCACAAAGAGAGAGCAAAACAGGAGGGTGAGGCAGGTGAGAACTACAGAAGATGATATCTTGCATGACAATTACAATGTTTATGTAAATCCAACAGGGTCACGTTATCAGGGGAATGAAAGACAGACCCTTTTGACATATTTCATAAAGAATTAATGACTTTAAAACAGTGACTTTAATTTTTCTATGTCACAAAACAACAAAAAATGTGTGGAGATACTGTGGGTCTGCCAAGGCAAAACTCACTAATTCTACAGGGGTTTTTACTACAATATTTAATGTAGATTGGACTTTTCAGAACTTCAACAGCATGTCTATATTCATTTAAATTAAAATCACTATATTGGTACTGTCTAACTGCAAAATGTTTTTATATTTTTATTGTGCAGTGTGTGCCTACCTAAGAAAGAGTTCTTATCCTTACTAAAAAAAAAAAAATTATATATATGTTGTATATCAGTTTGGTAGAGAGGAGAGGAACCAATTGTTGGATTGCTGAGAAAAAAAAGAAAAAAGCTTGTTACACAGTTGAAGTTTGTTGTGTTAAAGATGAAGTATTGGATCAATTCAAGATGTCTGACAGTTAATCTGACCTGATAAGACAATAACAAGCAGATAACTGCGGTGATAAGACAAATTATCTGAGAACATCTAAACTCAACGTTTTCCTGAACTAAATCACGGCTGACAGTAAAGTAGAGGAAACTGAAAGAAGGCGGCGGAGAAGAGAGTTAATCTGAATGTAATGGAGTTCTTCAAGACAGTGAAGAAGAAACAGAAACATTGATAGAGGTTGGTAGTTTGCTTCAATAAAAATGAGGACTTCAGTTCATTAAATCCCTGCAGCTATCTGACGGCAGCAGTGCTTTTATTGTTTTTTAAGATGGCTGCAGCTGATGTGGAACTTTCGGTTGAACTACTATTTTCAAAATCTGAACTGGGGGACTCTAAATTGACCGTATGTGTTGTGTTGAGACCAACAATCAGCTGTGCTGCTGGTTGACTCTTGTCTGACCTAAATTACTTCATTACTTTTTACAGGGTTAGGCAGACACCCCAGGAAAATAATAATAATAATAATAATAATAATAATAATACAGCCAAGCCATCACACTGTGAATGGTTGTCTGTGATAAGCTTGCGACTAGAACCTGATATAGTTGAGCAACCACTCAGCTTATTTTTAAACCAGTTAGCGTGTCAGTTAGTCAACAGTTTGGGCTTTTTTTAGTATCACCTCCGTCGAGGTTCCAAGTGAGCTGAGGCGATACCAAAAGGTGACGTGAAAACCTGGAGACTACTGATTGGTCAAAGAGAATCGTCACTAATCACTGCGTCATCATTGCTAGCGACAGACAGGGGTATCCTGATCAAACCTGCCATTTTTAAATAGTTTAGCCAGCTGTGTTTTTTTTTTTTTTTGCTGCTTCTTTTGAAATAAAATTTGTCTTCTGGCTGTGGCAACAGCCACATGCCGAGAATGAAAAACAACACACCTTCCACGTTCTGTGTGTGTGTTGCGTTAGGTCACGGCAGTTTCCTGCGGCGTCGCTATGAAGACCAGACACACTCGCCTCACGCATGAGGCGGTACTATATCTGCGATGGAAAATGGAGGACGGGGCACCGCAGCCGAGTTGAGCAGAGCTGGTACTAGCAGTGGGTAAGCGCCATTAGTGTGGGTTCGCGCAAAATGGCGACTGTGGTGGTTGACATGTGCTAAGCTCTGCAACATTAGTTAGGTACTGATGTTATATGACAAGGCCAGCTATTTCGCAACTTGCTGAACTATCATATTTTGATAGATGCACCAACAAGTAAGAGTTAACTACCAATACAAGAACTTTGATGGCCGAAAATAACCCTTTCTAGACGACACGTGCAAAGACATATCAGGTACCTAGCATACCAAGCTAATCACATTGGGCTCGTGGGCCACAATGACAAAGAGAGACGCAAAAAAATGCATAAAAGGGACATTGATAATGGATTTTTTTTAGGTTTGTGTTTGCCTCTTCCTGATTATCCAATTAACAGTCCAAAGCCAAAGAAAGTATGTGCCAACAAAGATAAGAACGAGGTCTCTAACCCCGACATTCTCAAAGCCATTTTTGAGCTGAAGGAGCGCTTCTCCATCTTTCAAAAACAGATAAATAA
This sequence comes from Zingel zingel, assembly GCA_023566125.1. Lineage (NCBI taxonomy): Eukaryota > Metazoa > Chordata > Actinopteri > Perciformes > Percidae > Zingel > Zingel zingel. Next base: position 5,843,999 of record CM042329.1, on the reverse strand, counting down.
AAACTCTGCAGACATCACTGTGGTAAAAGAAGAGATGAACGGCCTTGGTTTTCAAGCAAAGGAGATGGAAAAATCCAGTCAGTAAACTAGTGATTTCCATTTGTCTCCATGACTCTCCCTCCACGTCTGTGTTCAGACCATGAGCCTGTTTGTAACACACACACACACACACACACACACACACACACACACACACACACACACACACACACACACACACACACACACACACACACACACACACACACACACACACACACACACACACACACACACACACACACCCCCTCAGGGCCAGCGCTTTATCTTTGTGACACATTCATAAACCCTGACACACACATACAATCACACACACTCTGCCCATCCCCCTTCATGTGCACATTATCACACTGTCCACTCAACCACAAGACAAGTGCTTGTGTGTGTGTGTGTGTGTGTGTGTGGGGGAGAGAGAGAGAGAGAGAGAGAGAGAGAGAGAGAGAGAGAGAGAGAGAACACACAGACAGACAGACAAAGAGAATCTGAGTGTCATGCTGTGAGCAAATGTTTAGCTTAGAGAATGTACCATTGTATCCATACTATACCAGTGTTTTTTGTCTGTATGTCCACAGGTTTTCAACACAAATGATCCGTACAGTATATGAGAGGAGAGTGAACCATAATAATGGGACATTCAAAGCCTCAGTAAAAATATATATATTGATAGTGCTGCAGTTGAAGTTGTTCATATTCTTTTATATTAAGGGATTTTCTAACTCCTGCTATTATTTTGTGTCTTCTATTTCAGGGCTAATCATGCTCAAAGTTTTGGAACTACAGTTCCCTCAATGTTGTATAATGTTGCCATGGATTCAATGAGCTAGCTGTGGGCTACAACGCAAACCCTGTTTTTTTAGCCTATATTTGTTCACATTTTGGCAAATTCATAATTATATCATAAATTTGCTTTTAGCTAGACAACCATTCCTGGATTACTGCCATAGACTCTTAACCCCCTATAGACACTACCAGTTATATTAAAGTACAGTCTCCACATCCATTAATGCACATCTTTTGGATTATTATCTCTGTATATTATACATATTCATGCACAATCTCTGCTCAATCTTCTGCAATAATATGTTGTCATACTTATATTGTAAATTTCTGATATTTATGTTTCTTGACTTTGGCAGTACTTGCTTTTTTATTTTTCTCTTACTATGTTTACTGTTATGCACTAAAACACCAAAGCAAATTCCTTATATGTGAAAAACCACTTGGCAATAAACCTGATTCTGATTCATTGATATATTAAAAAAAACAAAAAAACAATGATTCTAAGGCAAGTTCTGAAGTTACGAGGACCATCTTTTTCACTATTATCTTTTTTACTAAGTGGATTTATGGACGTTTATTTGTGATGAACATTGGAGATAATGATAGTCACACTGAATATTATACTATAACATATTATATTAGACCTTATTATATCATAATATAGATTAACTTACAATACACAGTACTCTACTGCCGTATACTGTAACATTTTAAACTACACCTTACTTAACCATACTATAACACATTATACTACACCTTACTATACCATATACACGCAGGCTGCTCTCATGTACCATTCGTACATATTAGGGATGTAACGACAGTGTTTCCCATTCATAGGTTCTACTTGGGCACAACGCCCAGGTAGACTGAGACCGCTGAGGTAGATTTCAATCAACAATGTATTTTTTTACAGCGCACACAGATCAGTGGCCTCCAGCCACTCCCCCAGTGAAGTCTTGCACCGCGTGCATGACAGCGCCAATGCCTCACTTCAGGCTCAGAGCTAGTTAGTAGTAGCATGCTGCTGGTGGTCTTGCCGTGGGACTAACTGTACTAATAAACCGTAGAAACACCGTGGCCACACCGCTGTGAAAGCTTCCCGAATGTCATTTATCAGAGTCTGGTTGTTCAACCTCTACGCGGCAGTCACCTCCGCTCCATATCTTTATAACGGAACTGGCCGGAGCTAACCGAGCCCTCAGTTCCCGTTCTCCATGCCTTTATCATTACCTAAACGAGGCATTACCAAAAAAAACAATAACTAAACTAAAATTGTAATATCTGTTTGCAAAACTAACTAAAATAAAAGAATCAAGTAAATGTCCTTAGTTTTCGTCTTTGTCGATGTCTTTCATAGAGCAAATAACGTTACATCTTTCCGACCATGACATTTCCTGTAGACATGTATAGTTTCCGATTGGGAACCCAGAAATTCCGACATTCCACGTCCAATTGAACACAACATGCCTGGCATCATGGCGGTACCGAAAGTTGGAAGAAAGCGGCAGTCCTATTTGATTATGACTGTGTCAGATAAAAGTGCCTTGCAGTGGAAGGTGATAAAATATGAGGACAATTTATTACAGGGAAAAATCCCACGAATTTGAAAGTACATTTGAGAAGCGCACACAAGGCTAACTTAGCTTACCTTAACAAGGTAAAGGAGAACGCAAAAAGCCCCCTTTCCCCGAAACAGAAGCTAACAGGTCATGGATGTATGGGTACAGGGCCAGGCAGCATGACAGTGAACACTATATGAGGGCTTTCACCAGCGACCCAATAGCTGCATACGTACATATCATACTTGCCTGTTGAGAGGAGTTTATTTCAGCATCATATAAAATCAACAATAACGATAATAATAATAATATTAAAGCAAACACAGCTCTGGTATCGGAATAGTATCGTATCAGCCGATATCCAAATTCAGGTATCGGGATCGGAAGTGAAAAAATGTGGATCGGTGCATCCCTACACTGTAATATAGTATAGTATACTAAACTATAACATATTGTACTGTCCTGTACTATCATAGATATTGCGGTTTCTGTAAGGAACCACCAGAAATACATTCCTGTACATTAATAACATTTAGACAATAACTTCACTCCACTGCCTGTAATATAATAATATTCCCATGCACCAGCTGGGTCCCTCACTGTGTAAAGCAAAAGAAACACAATCATCAGAAACAATCGGAGCGTTCGGAGTTGCAGCTCCGACCATTTATCTCTCCATACGTTTAATCTGTTCTGAGGAGAAATGTGATCTGACCCAAACCACCTCCAGGCTCTGATATTAGATTAGCAGGGGAGGCTAGCGTTTCAGCTAACCAAATCACAACTGGGCTAATGACACCGTGAGGTGAGGGTCAACCTGACCTTTGACCTCTGACCTCTATCTTTGCTGCTATGGAGCCCTCACAAGGTTACGACTTTCCTTCCTTCCTGCAAACAAACAGGATGAGGAACTGATGTCGAATAGAAAACAAGACTACTGCAATTATCTATCTATAGTATAATTCTAAATGTTGTTGCCTGGAAGGAATCAACTCATATGTCTGCAGGGCTCTGAATCCCGAAGGAGAAGAAATGCCTGCCAGCGTGCATGTGTGCATATATATGTGTATGTGTGTATGTGTGTGTGTGTGTGTGTGTGTGTGTGTGTGTGTGTGTGTGTGTGTGTGTGTGTGTGTGTGTGTGTGTGAAGCCCGTGATGATTTTTTGTGTTGTTTATATTGCTATATTCATATTTATACATTGTGGCATTTGTTTACTTATTTTGCACAACTGACTTGGTTACTTTACTACTGACTTTATTTTTCACAAATATCTGTGTGCAGTGTATTTTTTGTTGTGTTTTTTTATATTGTTATATTCATATTTATACATTGTGGCTTTTGTTTACTTATTTTGCACAACTGACTTTATTTTTCACAGATGTGTGTGTAATGGAAGGTATTTTTGGTTGTGTTGTTGACTTTGTTATATTTATATTTTGTTATATTATTTTAATATTTGTATACTGTTACATTGTTTTATATTGTTCTAGTTAGTAAATAAAAACATTTTGATTTGCCTAAAATCTTTGTCCTATGTTTTATCGTAATCATAATCAACTAACTAAAGGCAAAATCACAAAATTATTCAATGATTGTGACGTTACAAGTAGAAAGTATCGGTATCAGCGATACTAGCCCTGTATGTACTTGGTCTCGGATCGATACCAAAATTCCCAGTATCGCCCACCCCTACTGAAGTGACTGTGCTAGACACACGGCGGAAGACTTCACAAGGGGAGGGGCTGGAGGCAGCTGGTCTGGGTGCGCTGTAAAAAATGTCGCCTATTCATGTTTTTAACACTAGGCTGCCCGCAGATGCGCCTGCCTATTAATCGGCTTGATATACTGGGATATTGGCCGATGCCGATTATGTAAAAAAAATGCCAAAAATCGACCTCTACTGGGCTTTACACTATAAATGATATGTATGATATCATTTTCTGTTAGGAATCTGTAATCTAGGCCTAACTTGTGAGAATACTGTATATGAATAGCCTACAGCTTCATGAGAATTGATGGGATCAAGAGAGAGCAATATCCAACTGCACATTGACAAACTAAATATAGAGTTAGTAATTACCAGTTGGCTGTTTAAAAAGGTTGTCATATACAGTAAACCCATGGTTAGACACAACAATACTTTCATGTTTGAAAAGTGAAGCCAATGCAGAAGTGCCTTAAACCTGCATTCTATCTAATTTCCAGCAGGGGGTGGTTCCACTGGCTCCAAAAACAAGTCAGTTTCTATAGAAGTCTATGAGAAAATGACCCCAATTCTCACTTAATTTATCACCGCAATAAACATTTTCATAATAGGTTTATGGCTTCAATCCCTAATTACGAGTCTTCTTCAATACAGCATGATGTTGATTCTGTAAATTATGGTCCCATTTATAGACATGGCAACATGCAGACCTTTCAATCATGATAGAGGCTTAGCAACGCTTATCCATGGCCCCATTTTTGGTTGTTGCCCATGTTTTCGTCTTAAACTTTGACACTCCCTTTTTTACTTCATCAAAGTTAATTGGAACACTTTGGTTGCTTAGAAATGTCGTGTTGAGTGTTTTGCCAACCAACCAAGCTAGCTAGCTAGCTAGCGCTAGCGGTTAACTTAAGAGAAAGTGACAATTTTTATCCAAGGACGGTTGACACAAGTACAGGGGGACAAGGGAAAAGAAAATAGTAGCCCAACACAAACACGGACTGAAAAGGAATACAAACCAGGCGCTAAATGGAAGGGGGACATAATTTAATGTAGGCTACTGACGTACAACCACATCGCGCGTTGTAAAGTTATTTTATGAATAAAATAGACATATTACATACCTGAGGGCTAAATCAGGGTCGGTTTTAAATCATTTACAATCCCGTAATTGTCTCCAACTGTTGAAAGCCCGACCGTCGTTTGTTACTTTCCCTTTTAGCTTTTAGTTTCTTTTTTTCTGTGTTGGCCCTGCCCCAGTATCAGCCATAACTACAACAGATAACTTCTAAAATAAAATTAAAATACAATTAGGCCTAAGAAATCTCCTGCTACCTTTTACCTGGCTGGATACTCACTAACATAGGCTTTTCCAGTGTAACGCTGAAATCTGTGACCTGTCAGAATGTGTTACTGTGACTTTGTGGGAAAAATCGGACCCAGGCAAAACCATTAATAAAAACCATATAAAAATAGCGTTCTTTTCACCGTTAGTCTCGTATGCTGTTACTGGTCATTTATGATCATAAGATGAAAAATTACACAGTTTCAGAAACATTAAAAAGTTACATAGTAACTTTTTTTAACCGTTTATTTTTAATTTTTGGAGCTACATATAGTAACTTTAATATTCATTTTCTACCCGTTTTATTCCATTCACTGTGCATCATTAGCGTATTTCATGTGTTCACTGTATGCATTACTCACTACACTTTGTGTAGACATGAACATGTCATACCAATAGAGATTTAAATTTAAGTGTGTGTGTGTGTGTGTGTGTGTGTGTGTGTGTGTGTGTGTGTGTGTGTGTGTGTGTGTGAGTGAGTGAATGTGAGAGAGAGAGAAAGAGAGAGAAAGAGGAGGAGGGTGCTATGGATCTTAATGACATCCCCTGACACTGCTAGGGACATAATTACAGCCCACACATAGGTTTGGGCAAGTGTGTGTGTGTGTGTGTGTGTGTGTGTGTGTGTGTGTGTGTGTGTGTGTGTGTTCTGTACTGGGAGGTTTTGCAGCTGTGGCACCAAGCAACATTGGTTGTCACCTGCACATCCTGAACTCTGTGTGTGTGTGTGTGTGTGTATGTGTGTGTGTGTGTGTGTGTGTGTGTGTGTGTGTGTGTGTGTGTGTGTGAGAGACAGCGGAGACAGCAGACTGAGGTGATGAGTCTATCTCTGTGGTAACGGCCTGCAGCCAAGTGATTCTGTGGCTGTCGACATCTCTGTCCGTTTTCCTCCATCTCCTTTTCATCTCCACCTCTTTTGTTTCCTCTCCTCTTCCCCTTTTCTCGTTTCCTTTCCTTCCTTATAATAATGTATTAATTATAATTATATAAAAATAAAAATAATAATAGAATTTGACTTAATAGTAAACACTGAGGCGGGTATCGATGAGATAAAATTGTGATTACATGTGTGCATCATTTTCTGTGACTCCCTGAAACTCAGGTAGGCAATCTGAATCCAATGCCGGAATGGCGGTCTCCTCCACTACCAAAAAAAATAAATACTATATGGAGTGGTAATTACTGAACATGAAAACATGAATTGGCTATTACATAAATAAATGCTGAAAATCAAAACTTGGAGTTTGATTTCATTAAAAACAACTATCTTTAAAAGGCAAACCTTTAAAGGCAGGGTTGGTAATGTTGAAAAGTTAGCAAGACTTGAGAGTAGCATCTCCTCTGTGCTCCGTCTAACCCCTCGCCCTGGCCTCAGGGCTCCGCCTAGTTGCAGCCTTTTTCAGCTTCAGTCTTTCTTTTCTTTGCCTTTTTAGCAGGGTGGGCAGTTGCAAGTAACCGGGGTAGTGGCAATGGCAGTGTTACAGATACAGATGACGGATCTTTTTTTCAGAGCCCATACATTATTTATTGCTGTCCGGGCGTAGAGACCATTTCAAACAATATATAAAAAAAAGTGTGTATTGGAAATATTTACCACCTGCCTTTAAGTGTGCAGCAATTTCCCCGGTACCAGAAACGGTACATCCTCATTAATTTTTTAAAATGGTTTTACCAAAAGAGGAGTTCACAAACTTGCCAGAGGAAGGAAAGAAGAAAGAAAGGAATGATGAAAGAGAAAGACAGTGAAACCAAGAGCGATAGATGAAAAGTTTTAAAACTCCATGTGTATTGTCCTCCACAGCAGAGAAGATTCCAGCTCTGCTCTGTGTTTGAGGTGGCTGCTAACAGATTTAATACTGCAGAGACTGAGCAAAAAAACACTGCTGTCAATAGGAGAAAAATGAGCTGTGAGAAATGATAAATTGTCAGACACATCTGTGGTATTGACTGGTCTGAGAGAAGGATAGAGGGAGGATGAAGAGATGGTAAGACAGTGTTAGAGCCATTTCTGCAGTGTTTTTTAGAATAGAAATTCCCCTTTGGACATGAGTTAATTCTGTTTTATGTTTCTGTGATTTCTGAATCCATTATAGTTAATGATATGATGATCAGCTGCTGTACAGTAGGAGACGAATGGTTCATGAGAACAGCCCGGGCTCATCTATCTATCTCTGTCTTTCACAATTAAACTTTCAGGGAAATGTGACAAAAGATAAATGGACTGGAAAAGAGTGTGTGTGTGTGTGTGTGTGTGTGTGTGTGTGTGTGTGTGTGTGTGTGTGTGTGTTTTCTACCTGGACTGCAGGTGTCAGTCATTTCCTAGGGAGAAATATTCCTCACCGTGTGTGTGTGTGTGTGTGTGTGTGTGTGTGTGTGTGTGTGTGTGTGTGTGTGTGTGTGTGTGTGTGTACACTAATGGCGTTTTTACATTACATGGTACCTGCTCGACTCGCCTAGACTCTACTCGCCTCGACACGTTGTGCGTCCGTTTTCCATTGCAGATTTTAGTACCGCCTCAGCGTGGCTGGTGGTCTTATATACCGGTTTGACGCACACACACCAGCGCACAAGTATAAACATCAGGCCACTTGAGCATGTTTTACAGTTATGTGGAGGCTCCACGCAGAGCTTTCTCCGTAGCCTATGTAAGTGGCCTGATGTTTATACTTGTGCTCTGGTGTGTGCGTCGAGCCGGCCATGTGTGTGTGTACGTAGGCTACGGCGAAAGCTCTGCCTGGAGCCTCCGCAGGACTGTAAACAAGCGGCGCCGCAGTAAACTGCCGTGACCTAACGCGACACACACACACACACACACAGAAGGTGTGTTGTTGTTGCCAGAAGACACATTTAGTTTCTAATGAAGCTAGAGGCAGCAAAAAATAACACAGCTGGCTAAACTATTTAAAAATCGCGGGTTTGTTCAGGACACCCCCGTCTGTCGCTTTCACATCACCTTTTCGGCTCGCCTCAGCTCTCTTGGAACCTCAACTGAGGTGGTACTAAAAAAAGTACCTGTTAGCAGGTACCAGGTACTTTTTTTCGTAATGGAAAACCAAAAAAAGGGAGTAGAGTCGAGGCGAGTCGAACAGGTACCATGTAATGGAAAAGCGCCATAAACTGCTTTTAACACCATGCAGGTCACAGTACAGTGGCGTTACACATGGGCTGTGTGGCACTGATTAGAAAACTCACACACACCATGAGTAACCAACATTCAGAGTCACCAGAGCAAAACTCCTAAATTCAGGGACACATAAATAATAAATGACCTTTTAAGGTTTCTTATATCAAACCACATGAGGCTCCACAGGTCACTGGGGAAAACGATCCCTTCATTTTACTACCTTTACTAATTTTACCGGCGAGCCTGAGTGGTCAAAGCACCAGCTGTAAAGTGGTGGAACAATTTTATTTTGTTATTTTAAAGCTTTTACTGTGAAGTGAAAATCAGGAAAAGTTGGGTCTTCATCAGCAGTAACTTAACACAACTCCTATAAGAGAACATAATATTTGTAGTACTAAGAACTGAACACACAACAGAGACTTTTAAATACATCTTTCTCTCCTGCACAGGTCCCGGCGTCTGTCAGTAGACATTCTACACACAGACAGTGGCACACAGACCAACTGAGGCATTTTTCACTAGTTATCGCATCTATCTAATAAATCGGGATGCCTCTCTGTGTGTGTGTGTGTGTGTGTGTGTGTGTGTGTGTGTGTGTGTGTGTGTGTGTGTCTGTCTTTGAAATATCTCATGAACCGTTCATCCAATCTACTTCACACTTTCCTGGGTACCCAAAAACTGCGCACATATACACGCACGCACGCACACACGCACACACACACACACGCACACACGCACACACGCACACACACACACACACACACACACACACACACACACACACACACACACACACACACACACACACACACACACACACACGCGCGCACGCACAGTCCGGAGGCCGTCTGAATGTCGTCTCTGTACTCGGTCCGTTTCTGGTGGATGATGAAGATGTACTGATTAGCTCTCATAACTGGCCGGATGGGTAGCACATTTCATTGAGTCCATGAGGCAACTGTCTAAATTTTAAAAAAAAAATTCTAAATCTGCCATGTTCTCAGTCAGGTAAATGTAGTAGTACAATGTCTTCCTCTGATGTAGAAGTACACTGTAGGTACAATGGTTCTGGAGAAAGCTACACGCAGCAATACCACAGGCCAAGCAATCGGCCCGTTCCAAACAGGCACATTTTGTACGGGCACTGCACTAGTGTTTCTAATGTATGATTTATGTGAGAGTAACAACTGACATTTATACACACACACACACACACACACACACACACACACATACCATATATGCAAACGGAATTGATGTACATGTTTATTTGCACATACAGTGGGGAAGTGAGATCTAATCACAGGTGGTCACTCAAGACACATTCGGAGACAGCCAGGTGGGAACACGCAGACTTAGAGCTGAGCGGATTACTCAAATCGGATTTTAATACCAAGTGAAATGGGACTGAGCTTCACAAGCATCTACATCAATTACCACAGAGAAATGGCTGTCTGGCTCATCTTTGCTCATTCAAATAACAGCATAAATTTGTAGAACTTGTGTGCATTAATTTTGCTGTGGAAAGGGTATCAAAAAAGACTTACTTACTATCAAGAACAAATCAACTGATTAGAAACGGGAAATGGCAGCTACAGCACTGTTACAGCCCGTTTCACAATGCAAACCGTGTGCGACGCCGCAGCCAGGTGTGTTTATGTCAGCCAACTCAGACTAGAGCTTTCCAGAGTTTTAATTATTTTAACCATTTAACCATTTTTAGTTCATGTTATATTATACGTTGTATTTCATACCTGCTGTGATGTCATCATCCGTGACGTCCATTTCTTCCTCAGGAACCTTTGTTTCTATTGGCTGAGCCTCTGGAGGAGGCGGAGCTGGAGGGGAGGGCTCAGTGCTCGACCCAGCTGAAGAGTGAGAAAGACAAACATTTATTAATATTAAATATCATCCTGCACTGTCACATGAAACAGACGGATGACAGCAATGTGTGTGTGTGTGTGTGTGTGTGTGTGTGTGTGTGTGTGTGTGTGTGTGTGTGTGTGTGTGTGTGTGTGTGTGTGTGTGTAATTAAAAATAATTCCTGGTCCTTTGGCCCGGTAGGGAGTCAATTTAGGCGCAATACACTGGCTGAAACCCTGGATACAGGCATGACAGGATGTTATCAGGCCCCCCAGTCAATAATGTGAATGAATTCATGAATAAACACTGTTTATAGGAAACACAGCACAAATCTCTTAATCTAAAATATTTAGTCACATGTGCGTGCATACACACGTTATTTGTTGGAAGATTCACCAGTATGCGCACACGCGCATGTGCGTTGATGAAAAAACAAAGAGCAGACTAGCACACATGCGTGCAGTGTGCTTTTTTAAGTAACACTACCACACAAGGTATTTCAAAGACTCTTCTCACACCCTATAGTGTGTGTCCACACGTGTGTGCGCATATGTGCGTGCCTGTGTGTGTGTTGAAAGTAAGCTCATCACACCAGCTTCCTGTGTTGATCCTTTTTATTTGGCAAACTATCCTGCTTAAGTAGCTAATAAAAGTTTATTGGGCCTCCTTATCTAGAGAATTAATGGACACACACACACACACACACACATACACACACACACACACACACACACACACACATTATATTTAGTGTTTTCATTTAGCCTTTATCTCTCCGTTGCCAATTAAGAGTGGCTTTTCATTAGCCGCTGGTTTAATGAATGATGCTGCGCTAATGAATTCAGCGGCAAAAGGTAACAGAGCCTTCACTGGGCTAATCTCAGCAAAAACAATCTAATTATTGAATTACACAACGCATACACACACACACACACACACCTCCCCTGTGCAAGAAAACAATGGCCAAAAAAGGGGTTGACCCCCCCCCCAAACAATAATCATACAAACATCGCACAAGAGTTCATGAGGATACCTTGAGCGCACCACAAAAACACTGTCATTACACTGTGTGTAATTACATTGATAAATCCTGGTTAACATTGTGCATCATGTTCCAATTAACCTGCATCACACACACACTGCTGACACCTTAACATAATGACTCTGTACAGCTATATATTGCACACACACACACACACACACACACACACACACACACACACACACACACACACACACACACACACACACACACACACACACACACACACACACACACACACACACACACACAGGTTGTTGATTATCTATCTTAAACGTTAAAGTGATACAAACTTAATTGAACTTAATTAAAACATCACTGATTCTTCGCTGTGATTGGACAAAAAGTCTGACTGATGTGTCTACATAAACAGAGCTCTCTGTCAGATACATTTCAGTTTTCATGCTGACGTGAAGCACATCGGTGTTTAGTGCCAAAGCAAATCATCACCAGTAAAGATACATGTGATGAATTATATTTTCTGATTGGCTGGAAGAAGCATGAGATGGGATGTGTTCATTTAAACAAACCACAATCTTTCTTAAACCAAAGTGTTTCAGTAGCCTAAACCTAACCACATGCAGGACGTGACTGCCATCTGACAAGAATGTTGACATTAGCCCAGATTATGGTACATGACAAAATTATAAACATTTTCTTACTACAATTTCTGTGCATGGCAACTAGGACATGCCTAAGGTTAGGGAAAAAATATGGTCAGTGCAAATAAAGTATGGTTAAGGTTAGGGATGGTAAAAAAAAAAAAAAAAAAAAATGGTATGTATCGTAGCTGATAGATTACTTTGTATGAATGAAATTATGACACTGTAATAACTTTCCACAGTTATGAAATTGTGTCTCATAATAAAACTATGTGCAGATTTGGCTAAATCTGGTCTATATGTGTTGTATAAGGTGGTTCATCTTTCTTACACACGCACACACACAAACAATAACTCAACTGTCCTAGGTGAGGGAATGAGAAGGAGAGCGATCCAGGAGCTGAGGGAGGTGGAGGAGGGGTGGATGACAGGGGGGAGGAGTAGGCGTTCTGCCTTGCTCCAAGGTCAAGCTTGTCATGTCAGCCAAGACACATAGCTCCCAGCATGCCTTGTTAACCTCCAGGATCCTGTCCTACTCTCTTCTGTCTGTTGCTCTCTCTCTCCTCCTCTGTTTAAAACATGTACTGCCTGTTCTTTACTCTTTTTCAGCTTTCATTTCTTTTTCATTTGGATCATTTGTTTCTTTTCTTTATTTTTTATTAGGCCCCTTTCCTTTTTAGCATTTGTATTGTTATTCATTTTTAATTATCTTGGGAAAACCTTTCACCATTTACACACATATTTCAGTTATGTATCCTATTTAAATGTTTCTATTTGTTTAAAAACAGCAGGAAGACCTCCAACCTATCATGTTTCTATATATATTACATTTTCATTATGTTTATTTTTCTTATTATTATTCTGTTTTATACAACTAATGAAAACAAATGTATAGGATATATATATATATATATATATATATATATATATATATATATATATATATATATATATATATATAATATACACACACTATACAGAAGATAAATATAGAAGAATATGAGGCCACTTAATTTCACCTCCATCCACCCAGCAAAAAAATGCTGAAAGAAGGAAAAAAGGAAAAAAAGGGAAATGATGGGGGATAGGACAAGAAAGATGAAAAGTATGGAGGGTTAAAGATGGGATGGCAAAACAGTAAATTAAAAGAAAACGAACAAACTGGAGAATAAAAACTAGGGGGGAAAAGAAAGAAGGAAAAGAAATTGAGGAGGAGAGGTGATGAGACAGATGCTAAAAAGAAATGGTTGGCAGGAGGAGATGAGAGAATGACAAGAAAAGCAAAGGAGAGGAGAGGAGGAAGAGGCAGATCTTTAACAACAGCAGGTTCATGGGTTAAAAAAAAGAGACTGGGCGATGGAAGCAGATAGTAAACTAAAGACAGACGAGAGAGAGAGAGAGGAAATGGTGACTGCTGCTCAGTGATCAAAGAGCCAGCTTTAAACACACAGTTTGACCCTTAAAACTGTGTGTGTCCATGCATGTGTGAGGGTGAACAATGCTGGGGACTTTTTTTAATCAAGTGTGTGTGTGTGTGTGTGTGTGTGTGTGTGTGTGTGTGTGTGTGTGTGTGTGGAGCCCCTCTCTATCCATCCAGCCCCCCCAGGTTAACTCTTTTTCCCTGCACAGCCTTGCAGGCTCTCTCCCAGGCCCCCACTGCCCCCTTTCTCCCCCCCCTGCAGCTCTGGAAGTCTTCCACCCAAAAGATTAAATCTCAAATCTCATGTTTTATTGTTCATTAGTATTTCTGTGCAGCATGTCCAGACTGAGAGGTTGGTAGGCGAAGTTTTGAACTGCTTTCAGTCGTCAGTGTCCTTACTCCAGCTCCCTATTTAACACAGAGGCATTAGAGTGATATTGATGTTCTCATCTCACTCTCAGAAAGGAAGCTAATAAGAATATTTCCCCAAATGCTAAACTGCTCCTTTAAGGTGAAAATCAGCTAATTAAACAGAGCAGCGATGATAAAGAGGGTGTATACAGTTAATGTCTTTCCCTCTGAGTGAAGGTTAACAACTCCAGCTCGCCCTGTTTCCTTTGTGTTAAAGCCTTTTAAATGCTTCCAGGAGAACTGAAAGGTCATGGCCACTCCACTGCTTTGATATTTTGTGTGTGTGTGTGTATTGTCTGGTCTGGTCTGCAACAGTGGGACTCAGTGACATTTCCTCTCACTAAAAGCTAATGGATAAATACAGGTGTCTTCCTTCAAACACCCACCACTCTGGTGCTGGAAAGGATGAGCTGAGAGAGAGAGAGAGAGAGAGAGAGAGAGAGAGAGAGAGAGAGAGAGAGAGAGAGAGAGAGAGACACACTATTTGAAGACCGTATCAACAGAGTGAACTAGGTCCAATTAGTCCACTTATGTTACACTGATCATGGCAGGTGAAGGACAACAGAGTGAATATGTGAGAGGTATACAGCATGCAGTATATTATGACAAGTTAGATTCAGATTTAATCACAAAATATCACAATTAAAATATGATGCATTATTATTATTATTCATTAAACTACCCAGTATAAAGTTGAAAGCTTCACATTGAACAACAGTTAAGTACATTTGAGTACATTATGCTGTCAATGCCTCTCTTTTCACTTTAAGTAACCATTTGAATGCAGGACTTGTATTATGCGGCCATAAGCGGTTTTACCATATGGTGTAGGTAAAGGGCACTGAAATTGTGTTTTTCTTATTTAAAAAATTATAGAACAAAACCGGTTACATACATACAGTTGCACTTCAAATATGCGTCAGACGCTTTCAGTGCGTTTGGGCCTTAACAATTCGTGAATATTAGAAGGCAATTGTTTTGCAGGCTTAACAGTGGCTTAAAAACTGCAATGCATTGAAAACAACCTAACAAACTTTCTATTACTCATTGGATTCTCACAATTTTTCAATGTTATACACATGGAACAATCAACTTCTCGTATAAATGGGGCTAAGGAAGACAACCTGAATCAATGGAATCTGGCTGCTGTGAAGTTGAAGGCTCTGGTATAGCACTTATTCTATAAATGAAATGGTTGGTATTTCCATCATGACTCTGTAGGTCCTGGTGTGGGAGGGGTTTTATTTATTTTATCATTATTATTATTTTTAATTGGATTGTGATGTAATCTCAGTCTGATAAGTTTTCTGTTTTTGTATTCCCACTTATGTATTTTATTTGTAAATGTTGCAATGTGCAATTTCTAAAATAAATTGACATTTAAAAAGCACGTTTGACTTTCGACGTTTGTGTGTCATTCTGGAACAAATACTCTTTCATTTTAGAATATTTTAACAACTCGCAATAACCCTTGATTTCTTTCTTCTCCAAGTCTATTTTATTTTCCTTTAGCATGCTTCCTTCACAGGCTGTTGTTCCAATTACACAGATCTGTGTCTGTCTTTGTGTTGTGGACTCTCTAATCTCTAATGATTAATCAAGGCCTGGAGCCTATTTTCAAAGTATTTTTTGCTGTCCTTTCAGCTCCTTAGGTGCAGCACAGCTGACAGAACAGCTGCATCTGAGAACAATGAAGCTGTAATGGAGGTCTGAGTTGGTGTGGACTTAATGGATGGATGCTTCAGTAGAGCTTACACAACAATTCCAAAGTGAATTCCCAGTTAGAAAACAATCTCAAAATTCTGAGTTGCTATGTTTAGCAGCACTTGCTGTGGTGTGGACACAGTCTCAATGTAAGGGAGAACTGATTTGAATATTGAATAATGGGAAAATATTTGTCACCCTCCTCTTAATGCATTAGTGCTAGTGCTGGTTAGCAGGACAAAAAGTAGACCTGCAGTTATCATGTGATGGTAGGGGGACTTTGGGACCAAACACGGGGGTCACAGACCACAAAAAGGTTGACAAACCCTGTTAAACAATGTGTGGAAACTAGATATTAGGTGTTCAACAAAAGACCGACCCAAAAACAGATTCAGTTCAAAGGACTTCTCCATTCAACACATTCCCCGACTTTCCCATGATATTCCAGGACCAGCAGAAGTCACCTTACTCTCTGTTCCAGTCTTGCTGTGCAGCACACAGATCAAATTGAATGACCCTTTAACCTCTCTCTCTCTCTCTCTCTCTCTCTCTCTCTCTCTCTCTCTCTCTCTCTCTCTCTCTCTCTCTCTCTCTCTCTCTCTCTCTCTCTCTCTCTCTCTCTCTCGTCCCCTGAGGTCACTGGCCTATCACTCCTCCCACCGCCCCCGCCCACGGTACTGCTGTGGTAACACAACACTGACCAGTGCCCGTTTCCATGGCAACTTTTCCCCTGAGAAACCCCCAGCAACCACAAGGCGACTACCGAACACGCACAGACACACTAGTGTCAGTTCTAGTAAAATATGGTGGAGATTCACCTTTCTTCCCATCAGCCGATGTAACTATAGACTGAGAGAGAGACCAGGGAATATACAGTAGACCAACAGAGCAAAAAAAGACAGTGAAGGAAAGAAAAAGACAAATAGATAGGGAGAGGGGGATAGCTAGATGTTTCAGATTTGTTCAAGTAGGTCTTGTTTTGCGCTTTTTGACAGTTCCCATCTAAATAAGCAATTGACCAACCACAGCTTTGTAGGTAGGATTTCAGTCTACAGCCCAAACCGACACCAACTCAAGTGGCATCACTTAAAATTAAATTGCCTTGTGAAAACACCCAGCTCCCTTCTGGAGTCACAAAAGGCTTTACATCACTTTTTACATATGCAGTAGTATTCCCCAACACATAAATGGACTGCATTTTTCTAGTCTTAACGACTCAAAGCACTTTTACATAGTACAGGAACCATACATTCATACACTGGTGGCCGAGGCTGCCATACAAGGTGCCACCTGCTCATCAGATAAACATTCACACACATTTACACTTCGGGGTACAGTGTCTTGCACTTCGATATGGAACTGCAGGGCTAGGGATCTAACCACCAAACTTCTGATCTCACCACCTGAGCCACAGCCACCCCACCTGAAAGTGGCATGATAATATGCTCACGGTCAGCATGTTTTAAGGCTTGCCACAGTAGTCTGTGTTTCTGGTGTTACATGGTGGTTAGAGTTTAGATTCTCTGCCCGAGCCCAGCCAATATTTTCTGCTGCTATCCTCGGACCGGGCCGGGCCCTTGACCAAGCATTTGTGTTTTTTTTAATCATTACTTTATTAGTCTTATTCGGTGGGGAGAAAGCTATGTCTCTCCAGCTTCTCCCATAGCTCTAGGTGTCCTGCACTGACTTGAGTGTGAGGTAAACTGTGCTACGTCGTGTCTCCCCCATCTGCAGCACTGTTGTCGGCCAGTGCGTCAGCATGCAGACCGTGGCGAAGGACAATATTAATTAGGTGATCGAGACAAGAAAATCTCCTATATGGTTCCAGGGCTTTAATTATGTTGATGCCTTGATCTGTTACCCACAATATTCGGCTGAGGGAGCAGCTACAGGGTCGAGTTTAGGTTAGAGTTTTTTTTACGTTTCTTCATTCGGATCCATTTGCGATCCATTCCAGTCTGAATAAACAAACAATGCAGTTTGCATGCTTCGTCCTTGTTGCATTATTCAATAAGATAATTCTAAACAGATTTCTGTAGTTCAAACAACTCGGAATTGTAGTTGAGAACGTCAGTTATAACGGCCCACGTATTAAAAAAATGTCGGGTTTAAATCGGACTCGGGCTCATAATTACAGTTAATGTGTTCGCCCGGGCCGAGGTTCGGACGCACCGTGCACGGGCTCGGGTAGGGTTGGGCTTGATTTTTTGGGCCCGATCTAGTCAGGGGGTAAAGAGAGTTTACCGACAAGACAATGTTGAAGGATTTGGTGTCAAAGTGAAAAGCAAAAGTGCCTGTTTGGCAATATTTTGGATTTAACCCCAATGCTAATAAGGAACCTGATAACGTTAATAAGGTAACCTGTAAACTGTAAACTCCGGCATCCATCTTGCAGTCGGAGGCTCGACCGAGAGGCCAGAGATCAAAGGAAGCGCTCCACAGATATCGTGCATCATCGACAAATATCTTTTCTTGTGTAATGGGTAACACCGGTGTTGTCCCGAGTGTTTTGACCAGTGTGAAAATTTCCTCACTGTGGCTATTTCAGAGTATGGGAAAAGAAACTGTATAGTAAACTAATACTGTCATTGTGTGACACCAAGAACCAGTGCAATAGAACACAGATATCTTTCTCTTAGATATAAAACAGTGTGAGGTACTTACGGGAGCTGACGGTGTCCACATACTGAGGAAGGTAGGGAGCCCACAAGTCAATGGTGTCCTTACGTCCGGATTGGCCAATCCTCCTTAACTCAGCTAATAGGAGAGCTTGTGCTGCTTCTCGCACCTAAAACCGCAAAGAGGTTAAAGTTATGACTATCAATATTCTGTAGAGGGTCTTCACTTGAGTAGCCATGTCGGGTTTTTTAATTGTCCATTATTTCCACTTCAACAAAAATGAACAGATCCAGATATGTAGTGCACTGAACATTTTGCAGATATATTCAGTACGAAAATGTTGGAACATTGCAGATACATTAATTGAAACGTTTCCTTGTCATGTTATTACAATAAGAGTAATCCAGGCAACATTGTGTTTCTTTCAAAATGTGTTTGCTGTCAAGCTATATAAACATAATTCTAAGGAAACAGGGTTGGCCTGGAAGTCTTAGCTTGGACCTGTGCATACAATATGTGTGTGTGTGTGTGTGTGTGTGTGTGTGTGTGCGTGCGTGCGTGCGTGCGTGCATTACCTCCAGACAGCGGTCCTGCCATCTCCTTGCCAACATCTCCAGCAGAGGAGGTCTAAACTTGTCCAGTCCAAGGAGGTCAGGGAGCATCACACAATGCATGGCTGCCAGCTGGCTCCAACCTGCGCGAACACACACACAGTCAGAAAAGACTACAGGGAGGGCCAGTGGTTACTTCTATATTCCAAAGCCTCTCTCTCTCATACACACATCTCACTCCTGTCACATGAAAATACTTTTTTTTTATATTATACCAGCCAATATGAAAGTGGTGGGACAAAAAAAAAAATGCTGATGATTTAGCTTTTCTTAGAGCCTAACCAGTACTGTTTTCTGATTTTGTGTACAATTTGAAATTTTGTTCTGATGGGGAAAGGTCAAGGGGTCACCATAAAAATTAGGATTGATCATCTGGGGACTAGGAAAATCAAATTATTATTATAATAAATTATTGGAAATCTGGTCAGTAGTTATGAAGATATCTTGCTAATGGATGACATGTTAGATAAACCACCTGATATCGTAATCATTGTAGAAAGTGAAGAAAACAAATAGTTAAAAGCTAACCCCAAAAAAAAAAAAAAACTTTTATTAAAGGTACAATATGTAAGATTTCTGCATTAAAATGTCTAAAAACGACTATGCCGATGTTATATATTTTATATAGGTGTGTACTTACACTATCCTAAATGTTTCCAACAACATTCAAACCCAGAGAAATCGGTTATTTTATTTGAATGACATGGGACATTTCATTTGGTCAGTGGAGTCATAAAACCTTTGACCTCTCTGGTTCCTCTAACTTCCTTCAAAACATGGGAACCTAGATGAGACGTTCAAGAGTAATTCTACAATGTCATACAATGTCACAGTATACAGTAGTACAGCAGAGATATTATTTATTGATACATTTCAATATCGACGGATCCAGCTTAATGTAACACATATTACGTTGGCAAGTAACGTTATTGTAGCTGATGCTAATGCTCGGTGGGGATCGTTAACGTTATAAGGTTACAACCTCGTTCATGAAGTTATTTAAAGTATAATTGTTTTGATGAAGGTAAAGTTAACGTTAAACAGCACTGAGCTAACCCACGATTATGTTCGCCAGCTAGCGTAAATGTTAGCTGTATAGATAGAAGACACATCTAATGCTAATTTAGCAAGCTGTCACACCCTGGTTTTCTGCCTCACTCCCCGCCGTTAAAGGACTTCAGTCGGGATGAGAACGAACAACAGCCCCGGGGACACTTCACATTCACAGTCAGCCAGCAGCCAGTCACTATTATTAACTTACAGCAATCCGAACCCAGCCAGCACAAACTTCAGCGCCGAGTGATAACGATGCTAACGGCAGTAACAGAACGTTTTATGTTCCGTCGGGGAAACAGACCATATCGCCCCAGGTGTCAGAGTATGGCTGGCTGTGGTGTTGTGCTGAAATTATCCCCCCTTAGCGTTTAGCGGTATTCTTTACAGTTACGTTTGACCCACAAATGGTGACTGTCCTGTGGACAAAAGGAGAAGGTGGGGAGAGTCCGAAAGCAACACCCGGCAGCCATCCTATTGATGTAGCTAGGCGTATCCTCTGCCGGTATCTCTGGGGCCGCGGCTCGGCACCGGAGATACTCGGCGGCAAGCCCCAGCCGCAAAGTAAGTCTCAGCGGTGATGAGTAATGTTACAACAAACTATTGTTGTCGGTTTTTTATGCCCCGTCAGGCTGAAAATAATATGTTTCCATATGACAGAAGTGAATTTCTCACATTGTTACCCACACACAGACACACACACAGACCTCTCTCCTATACAATCCTCACATAAACATCACACTAACAACAGTTGAGCACAGGATGGGAATATTTTTTGGCTAATATTTACAGTCTTGGTTAGAGCAAAGTTATTATTCCTGCTAACCAGAGCCTGAATGTGTTTGATGGCATTCAACAGGTAAACAGCAGATACCCAGCACTGCCAGGTGGATCAACAAAAGCCTCATAACGATACCTTGGCATAATAAACTTGAGTGTGTTTTATTTCATTCAGCAACACAATACAATACACTACAATGTGTGGAAGATTATACTTGAAAATAGAAGGAAAACATTAGAAAACCTTGTAGGTTTATAGGTGTTATACATAACACTTTTTTCAGTTGCATTCACCTGAGTGACTGAGGAAGAAAAGTAACATTCAAAATGTCTTGGTATCGCTTAATTGGGCTTGAATTCAAATCCAGCTGTATCAGTCTGAGCCAACATTATGGCATATATTTGTGTTTTACACCAAACACCAGAGAAAAGTACACCAGCTTTTACTGTGACAAAAGATACACTTAAAATGTTTACTCGCTGATACTCAACATAAACCAAGCACCTTATTCACATATATCGGTTTAATATATGTTTTCCAGAGGAGATGCACACATGTGAAATGCACTTGAACAGACAGTGAATGGCTTTTAAGCAGGAAAGAAATTCCATACAAATTTCTTTGCCTAGGACACCAATGTAAACTTACCTCCGCCATTGAAATATACAGGGAAAACTTAAACAGTTAGGCGTTTTACAAACATATCACATTCAGAAAAATTCTATGTAGAGGTTGACAGATTGTTTGTGATGAATCTTACACACAAAAAAATGTCAATTTTTTGACATTCTTAGGCCAGAGATATACTTGCTTTTAACTATGTCTTTGTGTGTGCATGATGGCTGCCTTGCTTATCCTACGTTGGCTGTAGCATTGGTTGTGCACGTCCACAGAAATTAATGCTACATGTTCGCAAGATGCACTACACACATGGGTAGGGGCAGCGTAGAGAGAAACATATTCACCATTGTCACACTGTGCTTGATTTAGAGGCTTACATTTTCGCTCTTTTGGCAGTGATCTCAGAATTACAAAAAAAGTTAACCTCCTCGAGTGTCACCATGTTTACTGTTAACATCATGCAAACCTGGAAGTTCTACACAATTTGAGTTCTCTACTGTGCCCTCTCGTGGAATTCTCCAGTAACACGTGTAGTACATAGGCAAGTATGTGAGCAATTCCGTTCATGACACAACCTTTTGTCTACGTGACTGTGTGGTTAAAAAGTATATCTTCGGGGCACCTGGATAGCTCGCCTGGTTGAGTGTGCGCCCCATGTATAAAGGATCAGTCCTTGCTGCAGCGACCACAGGTTCAATTCCAACCCGCGGCCCCTTGCTGCATGTCAATTCCCCTCTCTCCCCTTTCACATCTTCAGCTGTCCTGTGTTATAAAGGCCTAAAATGCACCCCCCAAAAAAAAAAAAAAAAAACAAGCCCATCTCGCGGTTTGGACCATAATAAAGAAATGTATCGCCAATCAGAAATAAATAATCAGTCAACCTCTAGATTTGCATCACTGTCTTGCAGAAACCCCTTTTATAATTTGAATAATTTTGTTAAATTAGTTCCTAAAATCAAATTCAAAAATCTTCCACCACCAATATTAATACTAATTAAACCCTGACCCCTTCTTCTCTTTTTTAGACTGTTCCATAAATTATTACCTGAAACATTAAAGCAAACCTTGGGCAGGGCGATGTGGCCAAAGTCTTCTATCCCGATATAGGTAATTTCATATCTCGATACCGATATATATCACGATAGCATACTTTCTGGTAATTTCACAAATAGTCCTATATGAAATAACCACACGGTAAAGCCTATTTTTGTATAACCCTGTGACAAATCATTATTTTGTTAAGAACTTTATTGAAAAATTAACATAACAGTTTTGAAGGGAAATTATAGAGAAATAAAAGTATTTGTTTTAGCTATACACTGACTATGTTTACATGCATGCACACAAATAGTGTGAGGTAAAAACAAAACCGCAATCTTTAAATGATATTCTTTTAAAACATTTCAAGATTTTCTGAGAAAGTTGAGTTATGTGCTTGATATTATCAATTTAGACAACATAATTGCATATCACAATATTTTTATATATGATTTAATCACGATGCAATTTCATTGAAAGACGATAAATAATCATATTGAATAATCGCCCAGCTCTAACCAAACCTGTGCTGGGGAAGAACAGAAATCCAGTCAGCCCACCTGCTGACACAGGAAGCTCCTGAGCTATTCAACAAAAGATGGAACAAAAGAAGGTGCAATTGCTCTTGGGGCAATGTTAGGTCAATTACAAAGTAGGGCCTGGACCTGAATAGTATCAGCGTCACACAGCGCCACCATCAAATTGTGGGTATTATGCAATAAGTTTAATAGTAGTCGCAACATAAGTTTAATTAAATCAGGCCCTGATTGCTGGTTCTTCTGATAAATCGTTAAATAGTGGTCACAAAATAACTTTAACTCTGAGACAAGTGGGACTGCCGGCGATCTCGGCAGTCAGAGATGCTGTAGTGGCCTTAGTTTTAAAGCTAGAGTGAACGTATCAGTATCATGTCATGCTACGGTAGCTTGTCGGGAAGAGTGCTAAATAAATTGGCGAGGAAAAAATTGGTTCTAATAGTTTTGGAAATATATCCAGACATAAATTGTGTTTGCAGTTGCAGATTTGCATATCTTGGAAAACTGGACTATTGGCCTTCACAGAGGGCTGTGCTCTCTGAGTGCCCTTCTAGTTATTATTATAATCAGTTACAATGACCTTTAAAAGAATGAAAGCTGAAGTTTATTTATTTTTTTGGTTGAAAAAACAAACATTTTTAATGGAAGTATGCGTAAAAATTAGGGCTGTCAATCGATAACAAAATGTAATCTAATTAATTACGTACTCTGTGATTAATTAATCGCATACATAATTAACGGTGCCTGAACTGATACATTTTAAGAAGTAAAAAAAGAAAAGAAAAAAGAAGGGTACCAAACAACAGTTGGTGAAATTAAAGAACGGCTTGTTTATTGCTAAGGCCATATGGTCAAAATTAAATGATTTGATAATAATGTATAACAATAACAATAACTTATTTCACTAGTAAATTGCTGTTGAACGACAAAAACAACCACCAGAAGGGAAATGGACATTTATAATAACTTCAAATGCACCACGAGGCTGTAGTTTACCAGTTTCATTGAACGCACCGTCTGTGTTGTTTTTCCGACAGCAACTGCAAATTGTTATATAGCGGTGTTGAATCCTCTACAGTAAAACACAGTCAAACTTAAACCGTTTAGCGTTAGCTGTCAGCATTTTAACAGTTTTTAATCCAGCTACTAGCTAGCTAGCGGTAGAATAACGTTAGCTGCTGTAGAGTATAGTGTTAGCTAACTAGCGTCACATGCAGCGGTGTTTGTGTTGCCTGTATCGTCTTCAGAGCATCAGAGAGAAGTGCAGACATGTCAGTGGCACCAGATTTCAGTAGCCAGGGTTGGCAGGAAGAAGATTTTTATAAGTAAATGTTCCAATTAATGATCCAGGCAGCACATTCTTGTCTCCCTCTTTCGTTTTACAGTCGAATGGTGGCTAGAACGGCTCTGGGTCAAACGTTAATATGGAATGGATTAATCTGCGTTATTTTGACAGCCCTAGTAAAAAGTTTCAAATAGTTTTAATACAGTAGATCATCGCTGCAACCCTAGTTGATGCATTGAAGTTAATGGGTCATTGAATGATCAATGTAGAAGATGCCTTTAACTACATCTAAACAAAATAAAAAAATAAAACTACTACTACTGCTAACTACTTTTACCACAATTGCTGCTAACAACAGCTATCACTGCTGGAGATGCTGCTATTACTGTTGCTAACAAAAACTATCCCTGCCGATGTTAACTGTAACTAATACAGCTAACATCAAGTTACAGCTGCTGCTGCAACTACTGCTGCTACCATCCATTCCTGTTAGTATATACTACTGATAACTACAACAATAATAATAATAATAATAATAATGATGATGATGAGGTTTCTGCAGGGCAGTGTTTTAGGAATGAACATGATATAATACCTTGACATATTTGCTACAGTTACTGTTACCGCTATTAAGAATGAGCCTCATACTCATGTGTGCATGCTTGCTGTTTTTCAGCATAAAACTAAATAAAAATAATCCTGACCAGCTATGTTTTAGTAAATTGTAAACTAAAAGTTATTAGCTTTAAAAAGGCACTTTATTTCCACAAAGCACAGAGGTGAAACCATTTAGATTATTTGAGGGCACATTCATTGTTTAGGTGGATAAGGCAATGGACCTCCGTGGTAAAAGCCAACATCAAAATGCCATCAAATTTATTTTACAATGTATGCCACTTTTAAATTTTATTTAGCCCGTTAATTTTGTTTGTTTGTTTTGCCTCTTTTTTTCCTCCCCAGTGACACCCCATTCCATCAGGTGGACATAGCAAGCATGCAAACAGTGAACATAGAGACACTGAAACATCAGGACACAGACATTCAGACAGTCAGGTAGACTTGGAGACAGAAAACACAGGACAGGATTGCACAATATTGCCAACTGAAAAAATACAACAGACCAGGGCATAAAGGACTGTGGTCAATGCACTTTCAAATGCATCAGTTCCAAACATTACTAAAGTCCACTTATTTGCTGATGACACAGCTTTTTGTCTCACCAAATTTTGCTGCAGTAGGAAACTTGGCCTGTAGCAGATTGGGTAAAAATATGGAATTTCCACAAAATTGCAAATTGCAAGGCAGAGGAAATCATTTTGCATAAGCTCTTAAGTGCAATATGTCAAGATTGAGGATTTAAGTTTTTTTACTTGTGCTTGAACTACTGGTTTTCTACTGAATTATGCTATGAATAATTTGATGAAAATTTGATGAAATTCATTAATTTTTTCCACCATATTTTAGAATTATGTCAGGATTAAGCAAAACTGCAAACTCTTGCAAATATTGCAGAACTGGTTTAATTTCACATGACCAAGTCAAATAGATTTTACATTAAAAACACTTGACCAGTTCCTGTGCCAAGTGTTTTGCAGCATTTACATTTGGAGACCTAAAACTATCAATTTCTTCAACTGATTGGATTGAAAGTGTACTGAACTCATCTATGACAGACAGACAGACAGACAGACAGACAGCCAGACAAAGAGACCAAAACTGTAGACCAAAACAAAGACAATGCAAAAACTGGACCGAGACACCTGAGATGAAAACCTAACGTTGGCTGCAGGGAAAAGCAGGGTGACGAGAACCAAGAAGGAGAGAAACGGGGAGGAAAGTGTGGAGATGAATAGCTGAACAGCTGATGAAGTAAAGAGAGAGGAAGTAAAGAATTGTGATGGCATCAAGAGAAAAGTCAAGAGAACAAAGAAAAAATAGGAATTGAAAGAGAAAACAGAAATGGGAAGGAGAGAAGGAAGAAAAAGAAAGACAAAAGGAAGGGTTGTAGGAAAGATGATCGAGAAAGAAGAAGATCTCCAAAGAACTGAAAAAAAAAAATAGTATGGCTGTGAAACTTTAAGGTACCCATGAGTTCAGTCTGTACCTTCGTTGACTGAGGGGATGTTATAAGAAGCAGGGCTGGGGCTCGGGGAGCCAGGGGCCCTCTGAGGAAAGACCCCAGGGGCCCCCAGAGCCCCAGCAGTGGTAGCAGTAGTAACAGTGCTGGTGTTGGCTGTGGCAGCTACAGCAGCTTGCAAAGGAAGAGAAGGAGAGAAATAGTAAAGAAGGAAAGAACAGGTTAGAAAGATATAAATATATACAATAGCAAACTGGAGAGAGGAGATAAGCAGTCAGGCAGCAGGGAAGAAGAAAATGTATTTAGAACACACAAGAACAGAAAATGAAAACACATCACAAGAAAGAAAGTAATAAGGTAAAAAATTATGCGTATAAAATTTCCATTATACAAATGACAAAAGTCAGTTGGCAAGCCATTGACCCAAAACAATTTTTTTTTTTAAGTTAAAAAGCGAAGTCTTTAAAATACTTTAATTATCTGCACATGGAAAGTAAAATTATAATTAAGGATAGAGAAAAGTGGTGGTTATGGTAAATAAACCAACCAGTCTTAGTGGAAAGATAAGTCCAAATCAAAGGCTTACAGTAAATGGATTTATGCTAATCTATTTCTTCCGCTTATATTAGCTATTATCCATTCTATGCTGTAGTATGCTATAACTACAAAACTAAGTATTAATAGCAGTTAGTATTAGCACTCGTTAGCAGTCGATTATTACAGTTCAAACAACCTAGGAATAAGTGTGGACGTAGGGGTAGCCCCCGCCTATAGTTATAGTTAGCTTTCTTGGTTAGCACATGCAGCTGACATAAGAACAGTAAATTCTGTAATAGCTGCTAATATTAGCAATGCTTCCCATAAAGAAAGGAATGTTGGCACAGTACTAACATATTCTAATGTAAGAACAAAATTTCAAATGCATACTGTATTCTCATGTACTGTAGTTCAAGCAAACAATGTTGAACTTAGGTTGGTGGTACAAATTATTAAATTCATACCAATAATTCAGATTCAGATACTCAGATATGCTAACGTGGATTAACCCAGTTCATTAACCTTTGATTTGGATTTACTATTGCTGTGTCCATATGGCATCTACAAACTGGTTTGGTCTTCGTCTAGGTAAACATCCTCTGGACCTAGCTATAGGTAGATCTAATATGGCTACTGTGTAATTAAAGTAAAACAAATCATGTACCAAAAACAAAAGTAGAAACGAGGAAAACAGATTTTTTTTAAACAAAAATGATTCACTCAATATTAGTAAATAAAAGTGAAAGTTACAAACAAAACATCCACAAAACAAAAAAATGTATAATCTAAAAATTACAAAACTAAAGGGGAAAACTGCATAAAACTGGTATATAAACCTAAAGTACAAATGAAGACTTCCTGCAGATAAAAGTGACAAGATATAAAATGTCAAAACGAAGCACCAGTGACATAAAGATGCCACTTTATTTCCCAGCAAGCACATGGCAGAGAGATTAGAAAAATGTGTTAGTTTGGAGATAATAAACAACTACACCTAGGCAAACAAAAGCAGACAAAACATTAAGGTTTCAGACTGTGGCACGAGGCTCTTATTAACCCATATTTAGTAGG
Organism: Zingel zingel; assembly: GCA_023566125.1. Classification (NCBI taxonomy): domain Eukaryota; kingdom Metazoa; phylum Chordata; class Actinopteri; order Perciformes; family Percidae; genus Zingel; species Zingel zingel. Next base: position 5,816,171 of record CM042329.1, on the reverse strand, counting down.
AACAACTTGAAAAAAAAAACATGAACCTTATTTCGAAAAAGGATGACCAACATGTATGTTACCAATTTACCTGCAGGTAAAATATTGTGCCCTGGTTCAAATTGTAATAAGAATATAGATTTGATGTTTGTGCTAGGGCCAGAAACCTGAAACCTTATTACTAAGAAAAAAAAATATGATTAAGTACGTTGTTTCAAACTTTCATTTCCAAGGGCATTTGCCAATAAAAGAGTAAAGTAGTGAAGAGTATGTCTGAACACATACATATTTAATTAACTAATAACATTAGTGTATAGTATAATGCAGTCATAGACAGTACATACCCTTACTGTTCACATAAAGAGTTACAAATTGAAAAACTGTCAATAAAATAGTCTAACAACCACATCATGTAGCAGAACAGGACACAACAGAGAAAACAGTTATAGCAACATTACATCAGTTGGTGGTAAAGAAAAGAAGAAACATGCTAATGTGAAAATGCACAAATAAAAAGATTGACTGAAAGTACAGTGAAAGAAATATTGAAGAGAGTGTGTTTGTGGAACGGGTTTCCTTCTAGAGAACAGGCAGCAGGCTGAAGCCATGCGGTGAACAACAGCGTAAAGAGAGAAACAGAAAGGGTGAGAAAGAAATCAGAAAGATAGACAGCAGATGGCTGAGGGCAGTCAACAGCAGTTTACCAGCATTGGTGCAGGATTTTTTTGTTAATTTCAAATGAGAATCTGCTGTATAAGGAGGTTAACTCTAATTTTGTCACCTTATATTATGTATTATATACTTTAGGTACTGGGTTAATGGTTGAGCAGGACAGTGCCCTCTAGAAAAGGCTTGGATGTTAGTGGTAACATCATTAAATAATCATGACCATTAATACTTCAATACTAATTTTAACCTTCTGCCTCACAAGTGGTAAAGATAAGGAATTATGGATATAATGTACTCATGGTGCCTGTACAGTAAAATGAATTACAAGACTCTCGTTAGTTCTGATTTAAGTATTGCAATCAAATATTAAACTTTGACTTAGTACATGGACAAATGTCCAAAACTGTCCAAAACCATGTGTATGTAAAGTACACTCACTCTTTCACATCTAATGTTTTTCCTCCATAAACAATTCCTTGCTAAACTTTTAAAGATTTTGTCTGAGTCCAGCATGCCGTTGTTGAGTCACAGGTCAAAGCTTTTAAACTTGGAAAAGAAACATTTGTACACCAAAAACTAAATCATAAAAATATGTACAATTTGTTAAATTGTAAAGAAATACAATTTTTTATTATTATTAACTGTTAACTTCTCAAGTGAGAATTTTGGAAAAGATTGAATGTTTAGTGTATCTTCAGGTATGCAGCTTTTTTACCAGCTTGATTATTAAAGGAGGCCAAACTGGCTTTATCAGAAGGATAAAAGTAATACTTTAAATGTCAGTATTACGTCATTAATTCAGTGATGTGGGAATGGTCTGCTGCTCTCTGTGGACATGAGGAAAAGTGCTTCACCAAGTAGAGTAGCCACACTTGAATATCGTTTGACTCAAAAGTTTGGCTTTGGAAAAAAATGTTTTGTACAATGATGACAGGGTTTTAAAGACAATCCTCAGACTTTATTGCTACTATTGAAGATGGATCACAACATATTAATCTAAAGATTAGCTAGACAAGCTGCAAAGCCTATGCAAGGTAGTAGGGATTCATATGTTTCCCAATATTTCCTGGCCTGGGAGCAGAAGCACACTATTCCAGGAATCCTGAGAAATTGACTTGTTTTTAAAGTATAACTTCAGCAACAGTCAAAACACATAACGCAACAAGTACAAATATGCATAAACCTTTAGTGTATTACTGTAATAATTATTAAGGCAAAAGAACACCATTTATGTCTATCAACATTAGATTAAACATAATATATATCCCAAGTTCATTGCCTGTGATTGGTCTGCTGAAAATAGCCATTTGGAAGTGATATATGACAATTTGTCATTGTATAACCAAAATAAATTCTTCAAAAGCAAGTCATTCAGTGTTTTTCAAAGTCCTTATATCAAGCTGAGATAAATTCCATATTGTGTTAGTGTTAAGAGGCTACTAGCGCGTGCTGACCTGGATTCCACCAGCTGCAGATGCGTGTCATTCTGGCTGCAAGCAGCCGCTGAAGCTGATCGTGGCCACTGTAAAGGACTTACGCAAAAGGACTTGCGTATTTCTGAATTGATACGTATATTTTATACGTATTGTTTATACGTATCTTTTGTTTTACGCTTAGAACATTACTATTTTTTCTTGTTTTCCCGTTATTATAATTTCATGGAAAATGGGAAAACAGAAAACAATCCAATATGCAGACAACACTTTAATATTCATATCTAACCTGATGACTCAGGTAGCTAACTTCTTGGGCATAATGAAGGCTGGCAAAAAAAATAAATTAAAAAAAATGGTGCCTAATGTCACAACATAGCATGGCCAGTATAGCACTGTATTTTTTACTATGACCATTAAATAAGCGTTTAATTACCTTTAAGTACTTCCCAGAGTTTCCATGTCATAACTACAACTTCGATGTTGACATGAATGGTATTTGGAAGTCAAAACGCCCACATATGAATACAGAATTAGCATCATCATCTGATAAAATTAACCTGCAGGTATTTTGCGGTTTATAAAATATTAGAAAATAGTGAAAAGTGTGCATTCTGTTTTCCTAAAGCTGAGGATGATTGTTTTTATACAACCTACAGAAACCCAAAGATATTTATTTATATTTATAAAGATGTTTATATTACATAAGACAAAGAAAACCAGTGAATCTGCACAACTGAGAAGCTAGAAAATGGGACTAATTGGCATAATTTAAATAAAAATGACTTAAATGGTTATTCAGTTATAACCCTTTTCTGTCAATTCTGAATCATCAATCATATTGTCTAAGCTCTAAGGCTAATCATAATTAGCCAGGAACCATGTTTCACTTACTTCTCAAACATACAAGAACTTTCCTCCTGCTCATCTGCCGGCTCCGTTTGTCAACAACACACTCACTTCTGTTGTCGCTTATGTATTAGTGTTGTCGCTTATGTATTAGTGTTGTCGCTTTTGTGTTAGTGTTGTAGCTTTTGTGTTAGTGTTGTAGCTTTTGCGTTTGTGTTGTAGCTTTTGTGTTTGTGTTGTAGCTTTTGTGTTTGTGTTGTAGCTTTTGCATTTGTGTTGTAGCTTTTGTGTTTGTGTTGTGGCTTTTGTGTTTATGTTGTGGCTTTTGTGTTTGTGTTGTGGCTTTTGTGTTTCTGTTGTGGCTTTTGCGTTTGTGTTGTAGATTTTGTGTTGTAGCTTTTGTGTTTGTGTTTTAGCTTATGTGTTTGTGTTGTAGCTTTTGTATTTGTTTTGAACCATCTCGGCCACCGTATAGCTCATATTGGAAACAAAAAAAAGTTGTCCATGGCTGTGTTGACAATCATACATTAGCAGAAGGCTCTGTTTTCTCTGACTACCCCAAGATTATTAAAGGATAACTCCTGTTTATTGAAACTTGTTATTGTAATTGCAGACGAAGAAGTGGAAGCATTGCTGGGTCTTTCTTGTATTCAACCACAGGTGCTCTTTGGATATTGCGGGTGCACTGTGTTTACCTCTCATGTGAAGGGCTCATTGCATGAGTGGAAATGGATCTCAATTCCAAAATTTATAAAAGTGCATGTCTCCTTAAAAAAACAATCCAAAGCACTCCGTAGGTTTGTGCAAAAATAAAAATGCCTTTATTTTACATGGCAATGTATTTGAAAATGTTTGGTCCATCATTTATGCCCCACATCTCAATGAGAAAGTGTATGGTTTCACTGATGGAAATTGCTTGTGTGGACAAAAGGCTGAAACAGAGAAAAATAAAGATAAAGATTTTTTTCAAAAACATTTTTTTAATTAGTGTGGACATGATTGTAAAATAGTAACAGTAAGATGTTTTTTTTAGGTATGTTAAATTATGTGCAGACACCTTGCTCTCTCTGTTAATCTCACTGTAAATGTTGCAGTATATTAGAGGGGCCTCCTCATTTATTTCCATGTGAAAAGAGACTCTTTCACAAAGCCTGACACACATACACGCACACACGCACACACACACACACACCAGGTGGGAGTAGCTTGCTGAGCAGAGGTCACGGCCGAGCGTTCCCCCTGAATGGCGGTGAATAGGCGTGTGGCGTGAATAAGTCCACGCGCTTGTCACGCTTGGCCTCCATTAAAGCAGGACAATAGCACTAAAACCCCCGCCTCCCCCGAACACCCAAGGGTGCCACCCATGGCATATGTGTGTGTGTGTAGTGTCTGTATTCATATAGACTTTATTTTTAGAATGTGTGTATTTGTAGGTACTGAGCCTGATGTGGTGTGGTAGGTAGTTGTGTGTGTGTTAGGCAGATGGTGACGGCTGGTTAAAACCCCTATAGTGAACCAGAGTGGGTTTCTCTCTGCAAAAAAAAGAGACTCCACACAGAATGTCACCTTTATTAAGTGAAATTCTCTTCCTCTCTATTTCCATTTTCTTTCTTTTGGTCTCTATAGATGCTCCATCCACCACTCTTATGTGAAAACAGTTACAATTCACCATAGCTTCTCCGAAGCGGACGTGTGCCTCCTAAAAAACTCGGGGCTACAGAGGTACCACGTGTACACCAAAACAGAATAAGTTGCCTTTATTCTAAAAAAATGTCTGACTATGCTGATGATTAGATAAAATCAAATATCTTTCATGTGATTCATACTGGTAAAATGCATACCATAATAATTCCAACAAGTGGGAATTAAAAAACAAAAAAGGACAAAATAGGGTGTCCCTGCCTTCCAATACAAGTTATTTTCTTATCCTTATCACTGGCTTCCAAAACTGTCACAAATGACCATTATAAAAATGATCTTTTCTGCCACCACTATAATTCAAGTTTAGTTACTACTTGGTTAGGTTTAAAGACAGGTTGTGGTCATGGTTAAAACAAACCAACGTTGTCTGTTTCTCGGAGAAGGGACGTTAACGGTTGTCTCATGCGTCATCTATCTATTGACCATCTAACCATCCATCCTAACCTACTCCCCAAAAGGTTTTGCAGCACTATAAAAACGTTGCACTTCTCTTTCCTTTGTTCCTGACAGACAACAGTTATAATTCACACGGCAACAAAAAGGCCCCTGTCAGGTAAGCATAAACACAGTACATAAACAAGTTATTTTAGAATTTTGAACAAAACACAATGCTGTGTTTCTTGTGAGGACAGCCTCGATATTTCCAGTATGAATCTCTCCACTTGAAAAACCGAGGCTGTCAAAGTGAACGTGAATCAGCCTCTCCCCCAAAAACTCCCTTTAAAGTTGTATTGAGCAAGGCACAGAACCCAATAACCACCACGCGAGTACAGACTGAGGTAGTACAGTATTAACGTGAAACTGTTTCTTTGTTTTCCTGAATTAACAAATTCAGTGCTCAATAATTCTTTCATGGATAAAAACGCTGCAAAGCTGCAGTCAGACGTTTGTACTCAAGCTGAATTTGGAACAACTCCACCCTCATGTCAAAAACAGCAGAATACCCCTTTAAAGACCTGCAGAGCAAGGAAATGGCAGCAGCTTCATCCTGGGATATTTAAGTTTTTTATAACTCTCTGTGGGTTTCATTGCCTGTGGGCTGCATTATCAAACGGTCACCTCTCCTCCCTCCCACCCTCCCCGCAGGGCCCTGGGGTGTGTGAAGCCAGCACCCCCTCCCCTTTTGTAGTTACCTTGTTTGATCTGGGCCTGTAGTGCTGGGTTGGAGGGCTGAGGGGGGGCAGCCAGTGTCCTGCGAGGAGTCTCGGGGGTTCCCCCTGGTCTGGGAGGCCTTGAGTAGGATCACAAAGAGGAGGCATGAAATATTAAAAGGAGCAGGGAGGACTGAGGTGTGTGTGTGTGTGTGTGTGTGTGTGTGTGTGTGTGTGTGTGTGTGTGTGTGTGTGTGCGCGCGCTCAGGCTCCAGCCTATTGAATTTTAGGTGGAGGACACAATCCTGAGTCTGAACAGACTGGAGGCGTCTAACTTTCAGAGAGACACAAACATTTCCAATACAACAATCAATGGAGTAATCAACAACGGTTGCCAGGCAACAAGCAGTTATAAATGCCAAAACTCTACTGCAAGGACAATTTGAAAAGCAACAAGAGGATGTTACAAAGGGTTAGTATTGACTATATTAGTGAGATTGTTATTACAAACAGGGTAGAAACACTTGCACATCTATTTTACCTGCACTTCATCAACTGTACAGCGTAGTGTAAGTAGTGTACAACTTGGTGTACAGCATCATTTTTGGCTTAAATCTGGCTCGAGTGAAAATTGCAGTCACTATTGAAGGTAGCTTGGTTATTTAAAAAATGATGGGTTTGTGCAGGATGTCCCGTCTCAGGCTAGTGCCGATTCTCTATGACCAATCAGTGGTCTGCAGTGTTTTAACTACATCTTCTAGAATAGGCTCAGTTCTCTTGGAACGGATCAGTATCGAACCAGGCACTATCCACAACTTTCACCAATGGCAAACCGTACCATATAGTGGTAAAACGGAATTATTGTTACTTTGCAGAAATAAATGGGGGAAAGGGTACAAAAAAGCTCATTTGTGAAAAATGTAAAATCAAACTGAAAAGATATGTTTTTGGTGACATCATTATTATTAATATTATTATTCACCCCACTCGACTCTCTCTCATACATACAAACACACACTCACTGCTTTTCACTATAAAACACACTGGCAACCCCTCTTTCTCTGTATCTCTCTGTCTCTGTGTCACACACACACACACACACACACACACACACACACACACACACACACACACACACACACACACACACACACACACACACACACACACACACACACACACACACACACAAACACAAACACACAAACACACAAACACACACACACTGAGTGTTTTAAATGTGCCTTGAAAAATCTTTTTTCTCTCCAAAATTTAAAATGATTGCATTGGAAGGAATTGGAGGACACAGACAGGGAAATATATAATATATTTTTATTGGAGAGTAAAATCCATCCATACGTACAGATTATGGGTTTATGAATGTGTCCACAGTGCACCTTATGCAAATGCTATTTTATTGTGGAGGGAAAAGAAAATACTCAACAAGCACTTCATCTTCAATGAAGTAAACACTGAAGATGACCTTTGTCCACACCTGACCAACAGGAAAACAACTAAATCTACCCGATACAGAGAGAAAAAGATATGTTTATTCTACTATAGCCAGCTCAATGTGGAAATACTCTTTATAATGTCTGGAGGAATTCGGTGCTTGATATGACTATATATAATTTCCAATTCAGTGCAAACACAGTAAGTGTTGCTTTACAATGTAGATTTATTATAACAGTTAACAACATCTTTACAACAACACAGTGATGTTCAACAATATTAGAATCAGATATCCAAACCTTGAAAGGAAATAAAAGAATAAATAAAAATCAGTATAATATTTCATATCACTTTTATCCTATTCCCCTTCAGTCGTGAGCTTTGCTGTCCTACTTTTGATGATAAGCATAATGGGTCGCTAGTAACATTTGGGGATATAATGCGGTTATATTGTAACTAATCTGATCATGTTTGCTTGTTCACACACTGTGATACAACAGCTTACCTATGCCTTTCACACTGACAGCAGCTATGCACACTACTGGCTCTGCTATTGACACTAAATCACTTTTTTTTTTAAAGTCTCAAACTTCTCAGCACAAATCTCCCCTTTTTACAAAGCTTTCTGATCAAGTCAAGTATGTTTCATTAGTGTGAATCGTACGGCATCATTGATTATCTTTTTCAGGTCTACACCATACTCCATTTTAATTCTAGTTCTTATGAGCAATCCTACCTGCCCACTCTGGAGTTCTGGGTCATGGCTGCTGCTTGGCTCTTGACTGTTAGCAGCAAACTGGACTAGTGGCTGCTGCTGAGTAGCTACAAGAAAAAGTTTGATTCATAAACATGAACGCTGGTTTGCAGGCAACGTTGTATTGTGTTTTGCACGGCCGCTAGCATCTTGCACTGCTCCTAACTAGCTTAGCCTACCAGCGTTTCACTCTCGCAGGTTTTAATGGAAAAAAAGTTGCTCAGTCTTCAGTGGTCGCAACGCTTTCTAGAGCTCCTCGCCTTTTCAGCGCCGCCTTTGCTCTTTCTGTTATCCATTTGTATAGCTTCTTTTTGCTCGCATGTCGCGGTCGCATCGTACAACACATTCTCACACCCATCTCGTAAAATAGGGACGTTTGGTCAGGTGCCTTTGTCGTTCTTATTGACTTATTATGTAAACGTGCTTGGTCGGAACTATTGCCGTCCCTTTAGCGCTATAAGTAAACGCGCTTGGTCGGGACTATTCCCGTCCCTTTTGATGTAGTTATGTTAAGGAAAGGGTCGTGGGTGGGCTTACAGTTCCGTGACACGCGGGAAGAATGGGACGGTCGGGTTTAGAAAAGAGTCGTGGGTGGGCGTACGGTTCTGTGACACGCAGGAGAAAAGAAAAAAGCGACTATAATAAGCGGGGACGTGAACCCCATTTTCCTGGGTGAAAGTCCTGTGTTTGACCCATCCACCACCCCAACCACCCTCCCAGCGCGGAAATTCGCCCTTACATACTACTCACTAAATCCTATCTAACTGCTGCTCTCCCCGGTACGTTAAATAAATACGCTGAAGGACACCTTTTACGTCGCATCAGACGCTGACGGCCACTGTCCAAACGTCCTTATTTCACGAGTTCAGAATGAGAACGGGTTGCATCGTAACAAGAACCACTTACTGAAGTGTATGAGGTGACGGTTTGTTTGTTTTTTGAGCAAAGTGCCGTCGGAGGAGTCAAAACACAGCACGTCATAATAACCAGACTGCACTCTGTAGTGGGCTGATAGAGAACAGTGGGCTCCGAGTGCAGGCAGCCTAGGGACAGCCTACCTAACCCTAACCCATGACTGAACACCGGCCCTCGCGACCAAAAAACAGACTGGCCCACCGGGAATTCTCCCGGTGCTCCCGATTAGCCAATCTGGGCCTGGTGAAGGGGGTGCTGTTGTGGTTGTTGTGATGAAATACTCATACCCTAAGAGTTGAGGAGCACTTCTTTTCAAACTCCAGCATACAAGGAAGGAAGCTTTTCTGCTGTCATAAATGTATGATGGGGGGGAACATGAAAAAGCCAAAGATTTTCAAATATTCACAAGTGCTGGTTTGGAGTGTCGAAGTGGAGACAACCAGATAGAAAGTTTTATAAAGAAGTCTTTCTGAACATACCACAAAAGAGAAGTTTTTCTCTGTTTCTGAGAAAGTAATAAACACCTTTGAAAAGGTTTCCAGGCTGTGCGGTCTCTCCTGCCCTCCTGCTGTGGTGCTCTTTGTTTCTAATGTTCTAAATGCCAATTCCTGTTTATCAGCTCCGTCTGCCTCTAGCCTATTTTGATTAAGTTGAAACATGTCATTTTCTCATCATGGCACAGCAGAATGAGATGAAAGATCCCACCACAGACAGACAGTGGTTTTGTTGTTGGTTTCCTTTAAACAGGAAACATGGTTGCCGCCATTGAAAGCAATTGGGCAATTGTTATTGTCCTGAGAAGCCAATACAATGTTAAAGCAGCAATGGTAAGCATCCTTGAAACCTTAAAGACTTGAAAGTGACTTGTAATTTGCTTGTAATTTGCTTATGAAGACTTAAGAATTGACTTAGACTTGCTCTCAAGGACTTGAGATTGTCTTTGACAAGACTTAAGACTTTATTTGAACTGGTCTCGATTTACTTTAGACTTGAATTGGACTTGCTTTCAGGGACTTGAGACTTGACTCAAGGATTGCTTTGAAAAGTCCTGAAGTTTGACTTAGGAGTTAACTTGCTTAACCTGAGACAAGAAATGGGAGTTTTTTTCTTGCCTCTGTCGCTTATGGGGGAATGTGGTCTAGAACTGGGGCCTCATTATAGAAACTTCCTAAGTCTGAAATTATATCGTATCCTACAGTTTAGGTTAAAGGGGAAAATCCAATCTAATTATAGGATAGGAATTTAGCTATTACGGAACCAACAATTTCCAAGTTAATAATCCTAAATTAGGATGGCATAGGCTCTGTCTTAAATTCTAAGTATCTTCCAAAAATGACATCAGCACTGTTGTAAGGTCAGTATGGCAATGACAATTAAAGTTGTGGAACAACATGAACACTGAAATATAATGATTGAAAGGCTAATCGAGCCGTATGTTGACACTTTAAATTTCTCGGACCATGTATTGATAGTTAGGCTATATATATATATATATATATATATATATATATATATATATATATATATATATATATATATATATATATCGGCTGCCAAGACGATTCATTTTAAATTTGATTGACGTGCTACGCCTGGCTCTGGAGAGGCCATCAAGGAGGCATGGGGCTCTGCCAGCGGTCGTACAGATGACTATGCACTTTGTGTTTTTTGCAAAGGGTGACTCTGAAATAGGATAGGACACAGCCATGAGTTTAGGAATTGCTTCTGTAATGGAAGATAGGAAAAATCCTATCTTTGAAACTTAAGATAGGACAGTCAGGATATTTGTCATGAAGCCACTGCTCTATATAAAAAGTGTCCTGAGAGAACGTCTGTAATGAGTTGACACTATAAATAAAATTGAATCATGCCCTCATGGACTTGACTTGGACTTATTTTAAATGACTTGAGAAGTGACTTGGACATGCCCTCAACATCATCAGACTTGAGACTGGCTTTGACAAGACCTGAGACTTGACTCGGACTTGTCGCAATTGAATTGAGACTTGAAATCAGTCTTGACCTTAAAGAGGAACAATGCCCATTTCGAAAATGCAAATATGATATTCCTATGGTCAAAGACAGTCCAAAAATATTAGTGAACATGAACAACTCTACCAAATCCAAAAACCTGAGTGTTAAAACTCAAATTTGGGATGTCATCAAGTATAAAGTCTGGAACTGCTCCATAGACAAATGGTCAATTCTGTGTGTGCGTGTGTGTACAAATCTGCGAGCTCATGTTTTACCTTCCGTATTGGACAGATTTTCAGCGGCCTAAAACGTGCCAGGCCAATTACAACAGTATATTTAATCCAGGGTGTGTTTTAGATGAGGGCTGCAGCTGATGTGGAACTTTCTGTTGAAGCCTCTATAGCATCCGTATTGAACAAACTTGACGGTATATTTTCACTAAAATAAGAACAATCAACAGTGCTTTTACTGAGAAGAACGATGTGTTTGCCGTAGTTCTGACAGGATTCGGCAAAGGTTTAACATACCAACTCATAATATACCACCTCATCTCTGCACGCTGTAGTCTGTTTACATGTTATTTTTTCTCATACTGGTCCCACCCTAATGGGCTGTGATTGGGTCATACTACTCACCTGTGATTGGTCATTTACACCAGGCGGGCTTGGTCACTTGTCGCTCAGCGCTACGTCACATGTTTCGTTGCTTTGATTGGTTGCAAGTCTACTGAATTGCGTCCAGAGGCATTTTGGTCTACGTCTAAAAATGGCCCTTTGAAATCGTACAGAGAGGTTTCAGACTAACTCACATTTGAGATTTGGTATGGTAATGTCAGGCTAGTTACAGTAATCACACGACTCCACTGAGGAACGGAATTCCTTTCCAAATTGTACTAATTTCACCTCAATTTTAGGAGACATTTAAGTAGCTTTTAAGGTACAAAATTAACTTGAAAGCACTGAAAGGCTAAACATGTACAGAGGCTAAATACATTAGAGCCAGTTATTAAAGATTTTTAACAAAGATTGTAAAACTCAAAAATAACTAAATTATAGACTGAAAACAAGTTAAATAAAAGTCAGAGGAGTTTGATACAAACAACCATATAACCACCTTTCTCCCTTAAAAATACTTTTTCTCTTTCTTTGTGTTTTCCTCCCTGACTCTTCCCCGCTTGCCCTCCCTACAGGGTTATTCCGTGCAGGGTTAAAGAAATTATGAAATGTTGTGTTGGTGTTACAGCAGCAGTGTTAAATCTTTCAGGGCACAATGAGAGCTCAGACAGACTAAACAATCTGCTTCACAGACTTCACAACTTGACAGTAGTTGAACTTCAGCTGCTGCTGGTATTATTGTGCATGTGAACAGCGTGTGTGTTATGTGCTTTGAATTCAGTTTCTGTTCCGTTTGTTTGGGTTGTTATTTTTGTTTTTCAGCTGGAATCACTGATGATAGATCAGGGTGGTGTTTTTCTGCCTGGTGAATCCAGATATGTTGAGCTAAGGTTAAGACGTTCTATTCTATACATACATCTACAATTAGCACTATTAAGGAACATGTCAGTGTTTAAACCAAATGGTACTGATTTTGTGGGCAGTGCTCCAAAGATACTGAAGCCAGGTTAAATTTCATTAACGGATGTCCACTAATCTCAAAATTGATGCATTGAAGTCAGAGCTGCTTGTAACGGCGACTAGATGCTGCTCAAAGAAAGTTCCGACTGTATTGACAGGAATAGGAAAACCTCTAAATTCAAAATTAAGGTTTAACCAAAAGGATTTAGTGTCTCAGAAGACACTTAAAACAATCTAATGTAAGAGCTGGAGATTTTGATCGTGTGTGTGTGTGTGTGTGTGTGTGTGTGTGTGTGTGTGTGTGTGTGTTACCTGACTGGTGCTTTCTTCATGTGCTCTCCGACGAATGTGGCATTGGTCATCCCCATCAGAGTGTTGGCCAGTGAAATTACTGACAGCAGGTGCTGTGTGGTGACGGCCCTTGAAACGCCGTACGTCCCCTTCCCAACGATGTCAGTCAGAGTCAGCTTCAGACCAGTCGCCAGGGACAACTGCCGCAGCAAGGACTCCTGGGAAACAGAGGCAGACAAATGAACCAGGGACCCTGGAAATACAGGTCAACATGAGTGTGTTTTACTCAGCTCGGACACTATAGACTGCATGTGTTTGCTGTCATCTCCCACTTCACCGATTCAAATGTGAACATTTTAAACAGGACCTGACCGATAGACCTGATGCTCTGTGCATGGTCTCAGTTTGTTATTTGTTGGTTTTTAGTTGTGTCCATTGACTGATGAAGTACTTTATGACACTCCATAAAGTACCATAAAGGTGGTACAAAATTGTGCTAAAAAAAATCACTTACTAATACTGTTAGAACTGTCATGTCTGAAGTTGAAGTTCTATATGAATAAAATAATAACACTAGTAATAGTAATTACAACTGGGGTGTTGGAATATAATTATGTATAAGAATGTATGGAATACAACAAGATCCCATCTTTTACTGTATGTTATTCATTATTAGTTTGGAAAAAGGTACCTAGTATCATTTAGTACTTACGGCAGTAATGATTAATTTCATTATTAGTTAGACTTCATATCATCTTTCAATAAGTAAAAAAAGTATCAATCACAAAATTCAATTTACGAGAAAAACAAAAATTCCTGACATCACAGCAGCTTAAGTCATACATAAACTAAGTGAAAGGTAATCAATGTAAACTATCAAAATTGGCACTGATTACTTTATCGGTTAATCATTTGTTTTTTTAAATGAAAATAAATTGGCATACAATGACTTTATTCTTCTTCTTTGTGCTCTATTATCTTTGTTTGATACAATTTTATTTATTTTTTTACCGTGCACTATATATATTTCTTCTTTGGTATCTTGTGATATAGAGCCATATACAGGATTGTTTAGCTTGACAGGGGGTCTGTATCAGCCTGATGGCTATTGATCAAAGTACCTTGAAGGTAGGCAGCATAAGGGACATGTGACCTCCTCTGGAAATCAGGCCGAAGGAGATGGGGCAGTGCGGTCTAAGCATGCCCAGTCGCTCCAGACAGATGCCATCAAGCTGTTCGTTGAGACCCCAGGCGTGCAGGCAGGACATGAAGAGTTTGGCCGTGTCCATCGTTAGGTTGTACTCCAGCAGACTCAGAGACTTGGACTTCTCCTCCCGCCTCCTCATCTCCTCCTCCTCCTCCTCGTCTTCGTCTAACAGATGCTCCTTGATGGTCTCCTTCATCGTTTCCTTCACCTGGTTTAGACAGGGGACAATTTTATTTAAAAGAGGAAAAAAAGAAAATGGTAAAAGAAAAGCATAAGAGTAAAAATAAGACACTAAATAATGAAAATCCTGAAAATATTCAGACAACACGTCCTAGCATTATAAGCTTTATTAGCCAATTTACATGCTGTTTGATTGTTTAGGACCAATGAATGTTCCCTTCTTTTCCTTTGTGTTTACTAACCTGTTTGAAGATCTTGTTGGCCAGGAAGGACCCCCCCTTATCAGCCCCAGCCTGGCTCTTCTGCAGCGTCTCTGGAGACACCAGCGTGGGGCTCGGTCTCTGGGCTTCCTCTGTCAGCAGCTGAATGATCACCGCCTCCACATCGAAGAACAGCACGTGCATGTCAGGGTCCGTCAGGTTGGTCTTCATCGCCTGGACCACAAGGGCATTATGGGAGTATTTCGGCAGGTTGCCCTAGAAGAGAGACAGATTTAAAAAAATGGTCAAAATGAAAGCAGCAGAGGCCGAGTTATTCTGACTATTAGTTCCCACAACTAATAGCTAATAACTAGCCCAAGCTCTAACATTTCCCATAATGCAACCGGATAGTGTTTTTGTTAGTCTTTCCTTGCATGGTTAACGCCCATATCCCATAACTCCATGCTCCAATCCCAAACTGAGATAGCACTAACTGATGACATCACAATTACATCATCAGGGTTACTTTCTCAGACTTGACAAAGCTCCTCCAGTGCCACAGAAGACATAATACAGCTATTCACAGGTTAAGTTGTACTAACCATGAAGAGTAAACTGATCTTGATGAGTACAATTTGTGAAATGCCCCTTTAAAATTCACACAGCACGCAGCCACAAACTCCAACATGTGTCTCCTGGCCAGGACCAACCACTACATTTATTTATTATACATGTTTATTTCATTTATTAAACAAACTTAATGCAAACACAAAATGTAAAGTCCTGAATGAAAAGGAGCAGAAAGATTAATCTTATAGAATTAGATTAGATTCAACTTTAGTGTCATTGTGTACTAGTACAAAGACAACGAAATGCAGTTTGTGTCCAACCAGAAGGGCAAAAAAGCAGAAAAGTGCAATGTGATATTCAAGTATAGACAGGTGGTGCATAGGCAGGACAAGAAATACATTGCAGTGTTATAAGAGCAGAATAAATATGGCTTTGTAATATGAACAATGTATGAACAACATGTACCGGCTTAGTAGGTTAATTGTCACCGGGATGCAGAGTTAAGAGTTCAGTAGGCTGACAGCCGCGGGAAAGAAGCTTCCTCTGATGATGCTGCGCGCCTTACGCAAGCATCGATTGCCCTGGATGGCCTCGATGGAGGGGAGTGAGGAACCAGTGATGTGTTGGGCAGTTTTCACCACCCTCTGCAGTGCTTTCCGGTCATGGGCAGAGCAGTTGCCATACCAAAGTGTGACACAGTTGGTGAGGATGCCCTCGATGGTGCAGGTAGAAGTTCACCAGGATCTGAGGAGACAGGTGGACCTTCTTGAGTCTCCTCAGAAAGAAGAGACGCTGGTGAGCCTTCTTGATCAGGGTAGAGGTGTTGAGGGTCCAAGAGAGGTCCTCATAGATGTGGACACCCAGAAACTTGAAGCTGGTGACACGCTCCACCTCAGTCCCGTTGATGGGAATGGGGGTGTGTGTGCTAGCTTTAGACTTCCTGAAGTCCACAATGAGCTCTTTGGTCTTCTTGGTGTTGAGAGCCAGGTTGATGATAGGTGCTGGACCTCCTCCCTGTAAACTTGACAATGGTGTTAGAGCCATGTACAGGTGTGCAGTCGTAGGTGAAGAGGGAGTAAAGGAGAGGGCTCAGCACACATCCCTGTGATGGTTGAGGTGTGATTATCTAACCTAACAGACTAAGGTCTTTTGGTTAGGATGTCCAGAATCCAGTTACAGAGGGAGGTATTGATGCCCAGTTCACTGAGTTTGGTGATCAGTTGAATGATGGTGTTGAATGCTGAACTAAAGTCAATGAACAGCATTCTCACATAGGTGTTGCTATTGTCAAGGTGGGACAGCGCAGAGTGAAGTGCCGTAGAGATGGCATCCTCTGTGGTCCTGTTCTGACGGTAGGCGAATTGGAAGGGGTCCAGTGAGGGTAGTAAGCAGGTCTTGAGATGGGCCAGGACCAGCCTCTCGAAGCACTTCATAATGATGGTGGTGAGTGCAACTGGACAGAAGTCATTAAGGCTTGTTGCAGTGGAGTGTTTTGGCTCTGGCACAATGGAGGTGGAGGACCAGCAGCCTTGCGTGCATTAATCCTGCTCAGTGCCACACACATCGGTGGTGGAAAGTGTGAGGGGCTGGTGATCTGCAGAGACCACAGCCTTGATGGGCACTTCTTTGTTTTCCCTATCAAAGCGGTCATAGAAGTGGTTCAGCTCATCAGGCAAGGAGGTGTCTGTGACATGGGGGGTGGAGTTAGTAGCTTTGTAGTCTGTGATGGCCTGGATGCCTTGCCACATGTGTCGGGGGTCAGAGTTGTTCTTGAAGTTATCCTCAATCCTTAGCTTGTGGTTGTGCTTGGCCTTTTTGATGCCCCTATTCAGGTTAGCCCTGGATGAGCTATAGGCTTGGGAGTCTGACCTCAGTGTTCATCCATGGCTTCTGATTAAGGAAAGTGGTAATCCGTTTGAGTGTGGTGACACTGTACAGTCCAGAACGGAGGAGGCATATGAATCACTGTCCGTGTGGGAGTCATAGGTGGCCTGAGTTGCGAACACTCTCCAGTCAGTGTTTCCGAGTCAGCTCCTTCTGGCCACACTTTGACTGTCCTTACTGTTGGTTTCACACGTTTGATGAGGGCTGAATACTTGGGCAGTAGAAACAAAGAGAGGTGATTTGAGTGTCCTGGATGGGGAAGGGGAGCAGCTTTGTATGCATCAGCCACATTTGTGTACACTTGGTCTTAAATATTTTCTCCGCTTGTGGGGCACGATACATTTTGATGAAATTTAGGCAGTACAGACGTTAAATTCGAGTGGTGGAAGTCACCCGCGACAATGTAGGCTGCCTCGGGATGCAGAGTTTGTTGATTACTAATAGCAGAATGCAGTTCTTTCATGGCAATCTTAGCATTAGCATCTGGAGGTATGTAGGCTACTGTTACTACAGTTGAACTCTCTGGGCAAACAGAAAGGTCTACACTTAACCATGAGATATACTCAAGGTTAGCTGAGCAGTGACTTTCGGTGACACAAAGTTTTTATTCACATAAATGCACAAACCCCCACCTCGGGTCTTACCGCAGTCATCAGCCGTTCTGCCCCTCTTTCACAAAACATACATTAACAAAACAAATAATTAAATAATAAAACTATTCCCTTCCCCCTTACCAGTCACAAAAGAACAGAACAAAAACTGAATTCACATATTTCATATTGACTCAACATATTTGCTTTAAATTGTTTGTTTTTTTTAAATAAAATGTTGGTCTTAGATTCTTTGGTTTCACTGTTGAAATTGTTCCATAAACTGACCCTTTAATGTGATGCAACGTTCCCTCAGATTGGTTCTGTATCTCGTTTTTTTTTTAAATATCTCAGTTCCTTTGAAAATGTGATGACTTTCTCTTTTTTCAAACCTTCTCTGGATGTTGGCAGGCAAAATTCTTTTGTGCGCTTCATACATTATTTGAAAAATACTGTAATCTACTAGATCCTGAAACAACGTTAACTGAACAATCAATGGATTTGACAAATATTCGTATCGACTTCTCCGATGATTCTTATGGCTCTTTTTTGTAAAATTAAAACTGAATTAGTGTACGTTTTACAAGTACTTCCCCAGACTTCCACACAGTAGGTCAGATATGAAACAATCACTGAATTATATAAAATGTACAATGCTTTATTATCTAATTATTTCTTAACTTTGTGTAACAGAGACTGATTTAGATATTGTCACCTTTGTTTAATTTGTGATTTCCAATTCAGATTCTCATCTATTGTGACACCTAAAAACGTAGTTTCCTTTATGAATTTCAACACCATCTATATTTATTGTTTCATCAAAATGATTGCCTTGTGTGCTAAATATTAAGTTTGTCATTGATAATTTATTCATATCAAACCCTTTTTTTCAGTTTTTCTAATTACTTTTCAACCATGCCCAAAACCTGTGTTATGTTTGTTCCAGGATAAAATAAAGTGGTATCATCAGCAAACAGAATACACTTAAGCCGTTTGGATACTACGAGATCGTTAATATGCAAATTAAACAGTTTTGGTCCAAGAATGGACCCCTGCGGTACCCCACACATACAGTGCCTTGCGAAAGTATTCGGCCCCCTTGAACTTTGACCTTTTGCCACATTTCAGGCTTCAAACATAAAGATATAAAACTGTAATTTTTTGTGAAGAATCAACAACAAGTGGGACACAATCATGAAGTGGAACGAAATTTATTGGATATTTCAAACTTTGTTAACAGATAAAAAACTGAAAAATTGGGCGTGCAAAATTATTCAGCCCCTTTACTTTCAGTGCAGCAAACTCTCTCCAGAAGTTCAGTGAGGATCTCTGAATGATCCAATGTTGACCTAAATGACTAATGATGAAAAATAGAATCCACCTGTGTGTAATCAAGTCTCCGTATAAATGCACCTGGTCTGTGATAGTCTCAGAGGTCCGTTTAAAGAGCAGAGAGCATCATGAAGAACAAGGAACACACCAGGCAGGTCCCAGATACTGTTGTGGAGAAGTTTAAAGCCGGATTTGGATACAAAAAGATTTCCCAAGCTTTAAACATCCCAAGGAGCACTGTGCAAGCGATAATATTGAAATGGAAGAAGTACCAGACCACTGCAAATCTACGAAGACCCGGCCGTCCCTCTAAACTTTCAGCTCATACAAGGAGAAGACTGATCAGAGATGCAGCCAAGAGGCCCATGATCACTCTGGATGAACTGCAGAGATCTACAGCTGAGGTGGGAGACTCTGTCCATAGGACAACAATCAGTCGTATACTGCACAAATCTGGCCTTTATGGAAGAGTGGCAAGAAGAAAGCCATTTCTTAAAGATATCCATAAAAAGTGTTGTTTAAAGTTTGCCACAAGCCACCTGGGAGACACACCAAACATGTGGAAGAAGGTGCTCTGGTCAGATGAAACCAAAATCTAACTTTTTGGCAACAATGTAAAACGTTATGTTTGTCGTAAAAGCAACACAGCTCATCACCCTGAACACACCATCCCCACTGTCAAACATGGTGGTGGCAGCATCATGGTTTGGGCCTGCTTTTCTTCAGCAGGGACAGGGAAGATGGTTAAAATTGATGGGAAGATGGATGGAGCCAAATACAGGACCATTCTGGAAGAAAACCTGATGGAGTCTGCAAAAGACCTGAGACTGGGACGGAGATTTGTCTTCCAACAAGACAATGATCCAAAACATAAAGCAAAATCTACAATGGAATGGTTCACAAATAAACATATCCAGGTGTTAGAATGGCCAAGTCAAAGTCCAGACCTGAATCCAATCGAGAATCTGTGGAAAGAACTGAAAACCGCTGTTCACAAACGCTCTCCATCCAACCTCACTGAGCTCCAGCTGTTTTGCAAGGAGGAATGGGCAAAAATTTCAGTCTCTCGATGTGCAAAACTGATAGAGACATACCCCAAGCGACTTACAGCTGTAATCGCAGCAAAAGGTGGCGCTACAAAGTATTAACTTAAGGGGGTTGAATAATTTTGCACGCCCAATTTTTCAGTTTTTTATCTGTTAAAACAGTTTGAAATATCCAATAAATTTCGTTCCACTTCATGATTGTGTCCCACTTGTTGTTGATTCTTCACAAAAAATTACAGTTTTATATCTTTATGTTTGAAGCCTGAAATGTGGCAAAAGGTCGAAAAGTTCAAGGGGTCCGAATACTTTCGCAAGGCACTGTATTATTACATGATTCGGATTTTATGTTATTTATCTGAACAAACTGTTTCTTGTTGCTCTGATTCCGTATTTATAAGTTTGTTAAGGAGCATGATATGGTCTATGGTGTTGAATGCTTTTTTGAGGTCAACAAAGACGCTTACTAAATACTGTTTCTTATCAATTGCAGTGAATATTTCTTCAGTTAATTACATACGTGCCATTGTTGTGTATTGCTTGGATCCAAAACCATATTGATTGCTGCTTAAAATATTATACTTGTCAGTAAATTTGTCTAACCTAGCTACAAATAATTTCTCTAATATTTTGGAGAATTGTGGAAGCAGAGATATCACTTTGGCTATTTACATTTTTTTCAGGAAAACATTTACCATCACATGGTTTGTGTACAAGTTTTTTGGCCACCGAGACTGCTCGGTGAGAAAACTGTTCCCTTCTGCACACCCTCAGTATATTCCGATTTTTAGGATCGAGGCTGCTCGGGACCGTTTCATCTACCTTCCACGCATACCTTTTTGCTGTAGAGGCCGGTTGTTTTTAGCCAACATTGCTGTTAGCTCTGCAGTGGCTTCTCTGACATCAGCAATGTTATATATTAATATACAATTTATCTTATCACAGATATATCAGTGTCTGTGTATATAAGTCAGCCAATAAGTAACAAGAACCGTCAGTCCAGAAAAACCAACAATAACAGTATATTTGAAGTAGTCTCCATTAGACTTGAGCACTGACAAGACTATTTTTTAACTGTAGAATGTCCCACTTAGTCAGTACACAGGTTGGTTACAATTCCTTAAAGCATTAATTGCATTATTTGATGTTGTGGCCAGATGGAGGCAGTAACACATGCTAAAAAAATCTAAGATGTTGGCAAACAGTTGCTTACCGCTTAATGCCTACCACATCCAGCAGACAGATAAATGTAAGTCCAACACTCTATTTCATTTTAGCTCTGGTTTGGTCTCCACCAACACCTGAGAAACATATCTGGAAATGTAGCTGTAGTAAATGTGCTGTTAAACCAAAACTCTGAACTAAAAGACGGTGTCTTGCTCTTGGGGGAATTACTAGAATTGTTGGGACTTTATAAATTATAGAGTGTGGTCTAGACCTACTCTATCTGTAAAGTGTCTCGAGATAACTCTTGTTATGATTTGATACTATAAATAAAATTATATTCAAATTGAATTAAAAAGCCACCATGAGTTACACCTTTCACATGAAACACATCCATTGTTAATATAAAATATACTGTGTACTGGAGCTTTAATAACCACATTTAGGAGATCCTTATCAAAAATCTAAACAACATTGTCCACTTCAGAGAATAATGATTTAAATCAGTCACCCTTTTAAACACACACACACACACACACACACGCACACGCACGCCATTAGCTGTAATTGCCACCGATACTTCCACACCGCTCAATTTAATTGTATTAGCAAAGACACCTGCGCAGAGTTGTATGTAGAACAGTACTGTTTGTTTACATGTTAATGACCTGATGACTGCAATCAGACAACTGTGATCCTGTTAAGAGTCAGAGGAAGGAAAACGGGAGGGGGGTGATTAAGAAAAGAACAAGTGAGGAAATAAAGAGGGAAACAAGGGCAAAACTAGATTTTAATCTGTGTTTCATGAAGGGTTTTGTATTTGCTGTTCTCTTGCAACGGTTTCCTTCTGCAAGAGGAATTATGTGTTTAGGTAGTCTTAAACTGGACAGACACCGTACAGCCTGATTTTAGCCACGGATCGGTCTTGAGACTGCTGTGATATAAAACTGAACTACACTGCAGAACAGACAGACCAGACTGTCTGTCTGTGATTAAATTGTGTAGTGTGAGTTAACACAACATACAAGATCAATGAAAACAGTACTTTCCCAGTTTTAGTTGCATTTAAATTGTAACAATGTACTGTACGTTCCATTACAAAAAAAGTGAGTGTTATCTTCGCTGGTTGACATTCAATGAATGTGTTGTCCAGCCAACAATCCAAAAGATAATCCGTTTCTGATGACACAAAACAGAAAAAATTCACACTGGACAAGCTAGATCCATAAATAACTTTGCTCGATAGGCCAATCAATCAATGGACTAATTGTTTTAGCACTAGTTATGTTAACATTGTAGACCTGCTGCTTTAGCATTACTTTACCCGACTACAATTTGACTGTAGTCAGGTATTATAATGCTAAAGCAGTGGTTAGCAATAAAGAATATTAGAATTTGTTACTATATGTCTGGCTATACTTCAGATTTAGGTGTTTTCACCATATTGTTACTTTAATTTAATTTAACTAATTAGTATTTGTCCATGTTGCACTTTCTGGTTTAGGAAACACTGTTTTTAACCTTTCATGCCAGTAACGATCATTGAATAGAACTGGATGGGACTGTGTGAGAGACAGAGAGAGAACAATAATTAGCTGTGGAGACCGCTGACTGACCGAGAGACACAATACACCTGCAGCTGGGACTGTGTGTGTGACTGTGTGTGTGTGTGTGTGTGTGTGTGTGTGTGTGTGTGTGTGTGTGTGTGTGTGTGACTGTGTGTGTGTGTGTGTGTGTGTGTGTGTGTGTGTGTGTGTGTGTGTGTGTGTGTGTGTGTGTGTGTGAGAGAGAGTGTGTGTGAATGCATGTGTACTTGATCCACACAATGCAACTACCACATTGTTGCTATGCCTCCTGTACAGAGTTACTCTATTTATTCATTTAAAGAGCTTTTTGATTCTAGCGCATATCTTTTCCACAAAGACTGCAAATAGAACACTGTGTCTGCACTACGGTAAATATAGATAGTGAAAGCTTGCTGACATTTTACCTAGGAACACTTTGAACTGGCCTCAGTGAACAGTTTGTTTTGTTAGAGGTCTTGGATTTTTGCCTGGGAAAAGGCAAGACATTTGTGTCTCATTCCTATTTTTCAGTCCGAGTGTGTTTGCAGTGTTAGTGTGTGTGTGTGTGTGTAATTTCAGTGGATGAACACTGCCATCTAAAGGCAGTTAGCCTAAACACATACATGCGGAGGGATTTGTGATTGAACTGATATTATTTCTGAGGCTGTGAACCCACGCAGACAGAGAAGCTACAACTAACCATGTTTGGTTTTGATGAATCTGAATTTTCTGTCTTAACAAATTCTCTAGATCTCCTTAGTGCTGTAGAGTATGTAGCAAAAAGGGAGACACAAACGCACAAAGTCTGTTTTTTTTCAATGAAATGTCTTATCTAAGCGTGCACACACACACAGTGTCCTATAGCTCCTGGGCAGTAGGTCTAAAGGTCATTGTCCTGCAGGGCCCTTCTGGCAAACACCGCTGGAGTCACACACACACACACACACACACACACACACACACACACACACACACACACACACACACACACACACACACACACACACACACACACACACACACACACACACACACACACACACACACTATAGAGACATCAGATGCACAAATACTGAATACGAACAAGAAGAAAATTCTATCTTTCTATGAAACTGACTACATTTACATGTGCATAATATTCCGATTTTTGCCCTTATTCAGAAATAGACGATATTCCAACTAAGCTAACATGGCTAATGAAAGTGGATATTACACTAATATCCCAATATATCCATAATATTCATGAAAACGTGAATAATACCGCCATATCTTATGTCTTATGTCTTAATCGTAAAAAGGTAAATTTGGGGAAAGGCCTTATTCGGAATATCCTGTTTACATATCCTGTGTCAAATTCTGAATATTGTCATATTCTGAATAATAGTGGAATATTGGTGTGCATGTAAACGTGTTCACTGATTTACATTAGAGATGTTCCAGTATCGGGAAGTACTGCAGTTTATGCACCGATCTGATACCACGTAATAAAGCCCTAAAGAAAATCTATGTTAAAGTAGTTTATTTATGTTCTTTTTCCGTTATAACTGTCAAACTGCAGAATAAAAGAAAGTTCTGTGGCATTCATTGTTTGTGATTGTTTATGTTTCACAAAGAGTTTAACCTGAGCCAGACTGACAACAAAGATAGAAATCATATCACATCCATACAGGGATAGTAGTATACGGCTGTTAAAACATAATAAAATATATGACACACTGGTATCGGATCGGTACTCGGTATCGGCCGATACGCAAGTTCAGGTATCAGAATCGGTATTGGGAAGCAAAAAAATGGTATCGGACCATCTCTAATTTACATGCTTCCACCTGTTTAACTTGGAATAACGGACATCTGGTAGACATGCTCTGTGGAGGTGGGCATGGTTTGCATTCAGCGGCAGGGGAGAGAGGTGTGGGGATGACTCATGAGAGCAGCGTGAGTTAATTGGCACAGCTAGTGCTTGTTGTCTAATTACACTCACTTTAAATGCAGTAGCATGCTGGACCTCAGTGACTGTCACACACCACAGACAGACGGACACTGGGCTGGGTGTTAATATCTGTGAGCAACCGAACTGTGCGACAGGCAAGAAGCAAGGTGGACTCACCGCCAATCCAAAGAAGTGTGCAGTTGGATGGAGGGAAGTACGGTAACTTGGGTACCACTTGGGCGGCAAGCAGGTGTATCCTCAGGTAGACAAGACAGCAGCGATTGCAGCCTTGAAAATTAAACTACATATTTGTGAGCCCCAATGTGCTTGGGGTTGAGAGCCACAGACAGGGTAGAGAAGTCAGTATTGAGAGATGAACTAGCCACAATGGCCATGCCATGAATGCCTGTACCAAATTTCACAACAATCCAGCCAATAGTAACAAAATATAATTTTGACATCAGCACTGAAACTCTGTATAGTATTGCCAATGGATACCCAGGCCAAGGAGCTGAGTCCTGAGGTTGGAGGGGTATTTATGTGAATGTGTCATGAAATAATGATGCAAATATAAAAGCACTGGTTTTACTTACTTTTACCATTTGCTATTCTTTATCTAAACTTCTGCAAAAACTTTAAAGAATTTTACATTATTTTCTTTGCTGTTTTTATCCCCCCCAAGTTATAATTGTTTCTATTCAGTCATTACTTTTGTCTTTACATTGCCAAGTTGCATTTTGTGTATGAAACGTATAAAAGTGTATTATGTCTGTCTTGTTTTGTCTGAGACACAGTTGAAACCCCAAATATATTTAATTTACAACTATATATAACAGAAAACTAGCAAATCCTTAAATTTCAGATAGTGTAAACAGACAATGTTTGACAATTTCAGTTGAGCAAATTGTGGTCAATTCATTTTCTGTTGATTGACTAATTATTTCAGCTCTAGTTTTATTTTTTCCTTCGTGTGACAAACCCATTCACAGATAAGCAGCTTCAGCAAACCTGCCAGAAGACAAACCCAAAGTCACACATGTACTTCCTCACACACAAACTGAAATGTGAACGACAACAACAACAACAAACATCAGCTGTAAACACACAGACAAAGACCAGAGGCCTGTTGTACGAAGCAAGATCAACATGCCCTGGATTTATTTCAGTTACCCGGCTTCACCTAACCTAACAACCGCGGTCCCGCATAAGCTGTGTCACGACGGTGGTTAACAACTAGTTCAATCAATCTAGCGTTTCCCAATCTAGCAACTTGCACGTTCACATAAAAGAGGCGGTGTTTGCACAGCACGACCAATCGCAAACATCTACCAGAGCTGCATATTTTACATAAGAGCAAACTATAATTCTACATAAACATGAAGAACACAGACACAGGTTTTACAGGCAAAACGCAATACAGTCGCTGCTTCCTAAAACAGGAAGAAAGCTGGCAAAAAAAAATAGCCAAACCGATGAGCGCGTTGGCAACACACGGCTCAAGAAGCCGACAAATAGCCTATACGTAATTCCCTCTGCTGAAAATCTATATCTTTAATAAACATACCCATCAGGGAATGTTAACAGGGTTGTCGGTCTCTAAATGTTTTAACTTTTATGAGCGCACCTCTCTCTCTCTCTCTCTCTGTGCACCGAGCTCCGCCTGATCGTCTAAGAACGATGACGGCGTTATCAATCAAGTATTGACTGGTCAGTAGGTGTTCAGCATAAGTTACCACAGCAATTTAACCCGGTAACAAGTGATCCACTGTCGTGATACACAAAACCCTGGGTTGAACCTGAAGTTACCTCGTTAACGCCAAATCTTGCTTCGTAGTACAGGCCTCGGGGGCTGAATGGGTGTAATGTCTGTGTTGATAGTGACATTTCATGGTCATTGTCTGTCATTACACACAGTAGGGGGGAACACACACACACACAGTAGGGGGGAACACACACACACACACGCGCGCACACACACACACACACACACACACACACACACACACACACACACACACACACACACACACACACACACACACACACACACACACACACACACACACACACACACACACACACACACACACACACACACACACACACACACACACACACAGGATAGTGGGTAGTTTTGATCCGTAATTTGAGTAGATATGAGGGAGAAATGACACAGAGGTGGGAGGCAGAGTGATGTATTTCGGATCGAACTGGGAGGAAAGATTGCAGCTGTTGTGTGTTGGCCTTTTCAGAAAGGACCTGTGATTATGAGCAGTCATGGCAGGAAAAACCTGGGAGACACCTTCAATAAAACCAACACACAAGAGGGGAAAAAGAAACGACACAAAGGTTATCTGGTGGAAGAGAAGAGGAGAAAAAGGACGCACCCAACAGAAGAGGAGACGAATGCTGAGCTAAATGGATTCCAAGTCAAACTATAAAAGTCAAACTGTACCAGCATATGAACTAAGCGCTGTTCAGATACTAAATAATTCATAGCGTTTGTTTTCTGTGCTGGGAGGCCCAGGTGGGCGGGGTTTACTCCATCAGGGCAGATCAGATCATCCGAGTCTGACAAGTGAACCTCTGATCCTCTGAGGGCAGACAGACAAGCTGGTCCACAAAACAAAATGGTTAAAAAAAAAATGTTGGCTTGTTTGAAGTGTTATGTTTGAACTATGGCTGAATGAATGAGTGCTCATATTATGCTCATTTTCAGGTTCATAATTGTATTTAGAGGTTGTACCAGAATAGGTTTATGTGGTTTAATTTTCAGAAATCACCATATATTTGTTGTACTGCACATTGCTGCAGCTCCTCTTTTCACCCTGTGTGTTGAGCTTTCAGAGTGAGACATCTAATTTCTGTACTATCTTTGTTGGGAGTCGCACATGAGCAATATGTACTGCTAGCTTGTCAGTTTCAGAGTATGAGGGCGTGCCATGCTAGCAGCTAGGCAAGCATTATAACATGTGTTACAAAGTGACCACGTTTGTCTCTGAAGTAAAGGCTGGACTACAATAGAGCTGTTTGGAGCAGTTTGTGAACAGTGTTTTCTGTTGGAGATGGTAAGTCCCTTTGCGGTGGACTTTGGGCTTTTTCACGTTGTAAACCTATAACGTGCACAAAAAGATATATAATACAATAAAGGAAAGGGGAAAAAGCAAAAAGCATAATATGAGCACTTTAAATATGGCTTACTGTCGTGATGACTGGAACTTGGATTGGTTTAACTGCTTTCAAATGCAACGCACTTAATGGATGAAATGTGATATAAATGGTGTGCCTTTGTGTGAATATTGAAATAATTGATTTAAACCAATCATTCTACATTAGGTTGCTGAACTGTCTTGAAGAAAACTAACACAGAGCTCACAGTTCAACTTGTTGCACTGCAGTCAGAGTGGCCTTAGAAAATATTACTGCACTTCTCATTTCCATGTCTTACCATTCTCTGTAAATGCATTATTTTATTCAAAGCTGCATGTAGGGCATGGTAAGAAGGAGCCCTACTGACTTTGTTTAAAAGTTGATTCCGGAGCTTCTCGGCCAAGACAACTTCAGCAGGCCAGTAAAAATAGATCGAGCCCAACGAAGTCGGAGGCCCATGCCACAGCCTAACAACTGGCCGCAGGTCATCATTGCCAAGGTCCGCAGTGATCGAGACGTGATCAACATACTACAGCTCATCAACATGCACCCCTGCGCTACCATGGCGGAGATTTCATCACAGCGACGGGTCTTTAACGTGAGGAGGCAGCTAACCGAAGCTGGTGCTAAGTGTTCTTTGCGTTTTCCAGCCAAGCTCCATGTCGACTGCACAACTAAGACATTTTATTTACCGGCTGAAGCCAAACGGTTTGCCAACTCTTCAGACCCAGTAGACACATCCTAACTATTGGTAACATTACATGATATTATCTTTATGACTTCGCTTTCCCTAAGCAGCCACATGATTGATGTTCAGATCTAGCACTTTGCAGTGGTTGAACGTTAAGGTTGTAAAACGCATTTGCACTGGGAAGTGGGAACTGCTCCTTTTGTTTTTATTTTGGCACACTTTGTGTCCTCCGGGACTTTTGCTACGCCTCACGTACAAACAATCCATGCATGGCGTTAAATGCCATATTTATGGCCTCCCATTACTTCAGGTTGACAGGACTTAAACGAGGCGGTTATTTTTCCTCGTTTTAAAACAATATATATTTTAGTTGAATATTAAGCATCAAAATGTTTGCGTTTGAGGAACGTATGCCGTAACATGCTGCATTTACTTTGGTGCATCATATATAATATAATAAGCCCCGCCAATACCCTAATTTATTATCCTCAGGTATTATCAAAACTGGTTGGCAAACCCGGTGGACATTTTTTTCTTCTCGTCTTTTTTTTTTTTTTTACATCATGTCATTTAGCAGACGCTTTTATCCAAAGCGACTTACAATCAAGTGCTTTCAACCCTGAAGGTTCAAACTCCAGACAAGAAATAGTAAGTGCAAGTAAGTTTAAGTTTTGGGGTTTTTTTTATGTTTATCCGAGGTGTAGTCGGAAGAGATGTGTTTTTAGCCTTCTGCGGAAGATACATAGGCTTTTGGCCATCCTGATGTCAATAGGGAGCTCATTCCACCATTTAGGGGCCAGGACAGCAAACGGGATTTCGTTGAGTGATTAGTTCTCCCTCGCTGTAAGGGGGCAGCAAGCAGGTTGGCTGATGCAGAGCAAAGTGGGCGGGTTGGGGTATAGGGTTTGACCATGTCCTGGATGTATGCTGGGGCTGATCCGTTCGTGGCCCTGTATGCAAGTCTTTTTAGGTTTATCTTTTTATGTTTTATATGCTGCACTGGTTGTACAATCTTCCCACATATCCTACTAAATGTATGATCTGAATATTTCTTACATTAAGTATATTCCTGAGTGTGCACGTTTAAGGTTAGTTTATATCCTTTTTTCTTGTTCTCTTTTGTCGTTGCTGTTACTCAACGTACTGCCAGCTCTCTATGTGACATATGTCAACATTTACTTTTTGTCCATACTTTTTATCAATTACTCACTTAGATAAGGAATGAGCCACATCACTTTTACTTCTTGGAATTGTAGGGGTATGGGCAAAGCCCTTAAATGGGGCAAAGTGTTTTCGCACTTAAAGTCCCTATCATCTGACTTTCTTTTTTTTTTTCTTTTTTTTTTTTTTTACAGGAGAACCATATCCAACCTTCAGAGCAGAGGCGCATAAGATCTGTGTGGGTGTCTCAGGTTTACTAGTCCACCTTTTCCTCCAAGGCGAGGGCGGTTGCCATTCTTGTTCGCAGAACCATTTCATTAGTGTTCAATTCACAGTCTACTGATCCAGGTGGGAGGTTTGTTCTTGTTACCGGTGCGGTCAATTCAGTTCCGTTACCTCTCTTAAATATGTATGCTCCTAACTGTAATAGTCACGAATTCTTCAGTAAAGTATTTAACCTTGGTCCTGAATATAACAATCATAATATAATCGTCGACGGGGATTTTAATTGTTACTTTTAACCACTGTTGGATGGATGCTTCTCGAAAGTGTCCCCATCATTGAAATCCGTCCCTGTTCTTAATAATCTTGCCAAATCTCCTGACTGGTTGACATCTGGAGGCATCAGCACCCCTTAGAGAGGCAATATTGTTTTTTCTCCCCTGTGCACGGTAGCGTTTGCTAGAATTGACTATATGCTAGTTGTCTCTAGACTAATTTCCAATGTAATAAGCTCAACGTACCATAGTATTTAAATTTTTGACAATGGACCTCTCTCAATGACAATTGACTTTATGCCCCTCAAAATAATTGGAAATTGAACCCCTCTCTATATTTAGATGATTCTTTTAGTGACTACATTTCAGCCAAGACTGCGGACTTTCTGCTCATAAATGACAATGGCACAGTCTCAGACTCTACTTTGTGAGAATCCTTAAAAGTCTTTATAAGAGGTCACATCATCTCGTATCAATCGTCTCGTAAAAGGGCCACGCTTCGACGTTTAATGGACATTGAGGCCAAACTAGCATATTGAAGTACTCTTACCGAGACACAGGTTCTGAAGACACCCTTAGTTCTATTTTAAAAGTAAAATATCAATACAGCCATATTCTTGGTGAGCAGGTTAGGAACTATATTCGCAAATTAAAGCAGAAGCATTTCGAGTTAGGTGAGAAGGCTGATAAATTGCTTGCCAGGCAGCTGAAGGACGTCCAAGCTGATAGGGCAATACATAAAATGTCTTCAGCCACTGGACCACTATTAACTGATCACAACAGATTAACAGATTTTTTTTTTATTTTATAGTGATGATACACCTCTGGATTCACTGCCACTGATTCAGATATTGCTACTTTTCTCCATATATTAGATATTCCAGTCCTTTCGGAGCCTGCGAGACAGGAACTGGACTCTGAATTTACTATGGAGGAGATCAAAAATGTCGTCCGTTCTTTGCCCAACGACAAAGCTTGAGGCCCAGATATATTGACATTATCGCCCCTCTCTGGTTCCAGATAATATAAATAAATAAATTGAAATGTGCATTTACACATTTTCTTTTCTTTGTACTGAGTGAGTGCTGGCTGGCTGTTTTTGTTCAGTTTGTTGTTGTTTTTGATGGTTTCTTGTCTTACTTTGTCATTTGTATGTTCTTGTCTTTATACTGTAATATTGTAAAATTTGCATAAAAAAGGGGAAAAAAAGCATGGTAAGAAGAAATATTCTTTGTGACTTGTAGGGTGGGTAAAAAAGAACACCCTGTGGTTGAAAAGTGAGAAAAAAAACACACACAGGCAAGGCGAGGGAGAGCAGCGCCTGACAGGGCAGACACGTCTCTCTTTAACATACTTTTATTCAACGAGGGTTGTATAAAACATTGCTTGCCAAAATCTGCTCAAACCTTTTTTATTTACATGAACAAAAGAGTTACTTTTAAGAGCCCTGTTGTCATTCAGGTCTGATAATGCCTCTCTGAACACTGGTCTGTCCATTAGTGTTATGTGGAAATATATTTTTTATATAGCCTAGATGTGCACTTATAGCCTACGTGCCCAGAGACAACAGATGGGAATTATCATTGTGATAGCCTATATCTGGTCCTGTTTTAAGCCAATGAATGAAAATTATAAGCTTTGGTGTTTCCCCTTGAGTCTAAATAACATATGCCATTATTTATTATTTACACATAGGCTATGTTAAAGAGAGACCCATCTCTCTACCCTTTCAGACGCTGCTCTCCTACTCCTCTGACTCCTTCTCTGGCTGCCCAGCAAGCTCGTAAACCTGACGCCCGCAATCGCTTGTGGAGCTTTTTAACTCCGAAAGGCAGATAACCACAGGTTGTTGTTTATCTTATAATGGATAATGTGTTTTGTTATTTAAACAAACGATTGAGGAAATAAACTTGTCCATGAGTCTATTGAGAGACTTCCAGCTGACAGCGGGGTCTGTGAGCATTACTGGCCGGCCGGCGAGCGACCAATCCCAGCTGCCAACAACTGGCTGTCACGTCAGGCTGAAGCTTATCAAGTCTGACAACATCGGAGCAAATATGCAATTCGCCATCAATTTTAGTAAAACTGCCCATATTCAAACTCTACGCAGTTGAACATAAAAAGTCTCAAGTGAATTTAGTGGTGAAATAGGAGACGAAAATTGTAAAAAGTTTTTAGTTGTTGGCTGCTGCTACTATGGCAAACTCCCGATCTAGATTCTATAATCAATTGCTTTTCCTTGGGAAAATATATTAGTTGAATTTTAAACATTGTATTTTGCGTCTGAATTTTTTTACGTTGAATTATTAAGTTCCGAAATTATAAACTTAGAAAAATAAAAGGTGAAAATTAGTTTCAGAAAAATAATTTCAATGCAAACATATTTAGTGCTAAAAATTCAATGGCTTTTTAATTTCAAAATCCGATGAAAGATATACTTCCATATAACAAACCTGTGTTTTTGATATTACTGACTGCATGAATTTTCCCCCTGGGAGAATTAGACTACAGTATACCACGACGGCATATTAGGGCCATTGTATGGGGGGAAAAAAATAAAAAATAAAATAAATAAATATATATATATATATATATATATATATATATATATATATATATAAGCCAGGGGAGGGGGGTAATATTCCGAAAAAAAAAAACAATTAAAAGTAGTAAATTTACAAGATAAAAACTCAGACATTCTGAGATTAAAGTGGTTAATTTACGAGAAAAAACACACAAATTTACAAGAAACAAAACTTGGATATTATCTGAGATTATAAATCATAAATTTGCGAGAAAAAAAACACAAGGAACCACATTGGTTCATTTTGCAAGGTTGGATGCACCTCATCACACCACAGATGCTGCTGCTTTCTGTGTGTTATGCCTGCCGTGATGATCTGCTGGACCACAAATCCCATTGATAATAACTAGGGCTGTCAATCAATTAAAAAATGTAATCTAATTAATTACATACTCTGTGATTAATTAATCAAAATTAATCGCACACATAATTAACGGTGCCTGAACCGATACTTTTTAAGAAAGTAATAAAAGGAAAGAAAAAAAAAGGGTACTAAACAACAGTTGGTGACATTAAAGAACGGCTTGTTTATTGCTAAGGCC
The DNA here is from genome assembly GCA_023566125.1 of Zingel zingel. NCBI lineage: Eukaryota > Metazoa > Chordata > Actinopteri > Perciformes > Percidae > Zingel > Zingel zingel. Next base: position 5,783,199 of record CM042329.1, on the reverse strand, counting down.
ATATGGTCAAAATTAAATGATTTAATAATAATGTATAACAATAAAAATAACTTATTTCACTAGTAAATTGCTGTTGAACGACAAAAACAACCACCAGAAGGGAAAAGGACATTTACAATAACTTCAAATGCACCACGAGGCTGTAGTTTACCAGTTTCATTGAACGCACCGTCTGTGTTGTTTTTCCGACGGCCGTTTAGCATTAGCTGTCAGCATTGTAACCGTTTTTAATCCTTCTTATATACTGTCTATGGTTTAATCCAGCTACTAGCTAGCGGTAGGCTAACGTTAGCTGCTGTCGAGTATAGTGTTAACTAGCGTCACGTGCATCAGAGAGCAGCGCAGACATATCAGTGGATCCAGATTTCAGTAGCCAGGATTGGCAGGAAGAATATTTTTATAAGTAAATGTTCCAATTAATGATCCAGGCAGCACATTCTCGTCTCCCTCCTTCATTTTACAGTCCAGTGGTGGCTAGAACGGCTCCGGGTCAAACGTCAATATAGAATGGATTAATCTGCGTTATTTTTTTTAATGCGTTATTTTTTCTCAGATTAATTAATCGAAATGAACGCGTTATTTTGACAGCCCTAATAATAACACGTGTTCAATACCTAATTCATTTTCATTCATTCATTCATTTAATAATTAGTATAAAAATACAGAACAAGTTTATATGTTATGCATTTATAAGGGCATGGAAAGAAAAGATAACACTGACATTACTCTTCATTACAGTGGAGGCCACTAAAAAATACTGCGATCATTCTGCCATCAGAATTATTGGGCTTTTTTTTTTTTTTTTTTTTTAAAAAAAGGTCCCATGGCATGAAAATTTCACTTTATGAGGTTTTTAACATTAATATGAGTTTCCCTAGCCTGCCTATGGTCCCCCAGTGGCTAGAAATGGTGATAGATGTAAACCGAGCCCTGGGTATCCTGCTCCACCTTTGAGAAAATGTAAGCTCAGATGGGCCTATCTGGAATCTCCTCTTTATGACATCATAAGGGGAACGGTTACCTCCCCTTTCTCTGCTTTGCCTGCCCAGAGACTTTGGCCCGCCCATGAGAAAGAGAGAGACATCATGGCTTGAAAACAAGCGAAGCATGGCAGTTGGTCAAGACCACACCCCCACCCTCCACCTTGCCCCCCCTCTCTCCTCCTCAATAGCATTTAAAGCCACAGACACAGAAATGGCACATCCTAAGGAAAGCTTATTGTGGGACTGGCTCTAGTGGATGTAATTCTGCACCAAAGCTGAATTTCGGCAAAGAGACTTCAGATACAGTATTAGGGGACCACTAAGGCCTATATTAAAGCATCCAAAAAGCAGCATGTCGTAGGACCTTTAAGAACCTTTGGACACTCAGCTGCCATGACATTTTACAATGGTATGTAGCAATATAGCCTACCAATGTGATGGCTAATGCGGAGTGGGCGCAGCTGCACCACATTCCGACTACAATGCGGCCGCCGGAGTTTACAGTTTACAGATTGCCTCATAAATATTATCAGGTTCCCTATTAGCGTTGGGTTTAAACTCCTGCGACGCTGCTGTACGGAGCAGACACTTTCAGTTATGGTAGATCGCCCTTAGTGTTCTAATCCGTCAAAATGACAGACCACTTTCAGATTTTCCATCATTGTTAAAAAGACCTCTGCTCAGGACCCCCATTACTCCACCTTATATTTAAATACAAAAATATTGGTTTGCTGCTGTTCTGAATATTGAGTACAGCCCCTTTAAGGCAGAGTTTAAAAAACAGAGTAATAGACCATAAGTCCACTCTGCAACAGTGACTCATGTCTCCTTTAAACCACTAAAGCTGCTCTCTGGAAATTCCAGCTCTGAGAAAAGAAACACTGCACTCTTTATTTATATATAATTTTGACATTTAAGAAAGTACATCCTTCCCTGAGAGACTACAGTGGTGTCTCACTCACACAAACACACACAGGCTGGAGAGTTGACCTTTGGTTCGTCAACAGAAGTTTTAATTGGTCTGTGACTTTAGCCAGCTATCTGACTGAGCTGACCAGAGCCACTGTGTGTGTGTGTGTGTGTGTGTGTGTGTGTGTGTGTGTGTGTGTGTGTGTGTGTGTGTGTGTGTTAAAGGTACTGTCTGTTTTGATGAATGACAATAAAGTGAAAAGACATGAGGAGAAAGAGAGACAGATCTGAATCTGTTCTGAATCAATTCAAACTCAACAATAGAAGTCAGTAGAATGAATACATCTGCCAGAACTGAACGATTCTTCATCCTGAAGCCAGACTCGGTGCAATTTTGTAGTGAAGTTGCAAAATTTTGCATTTTTCATTTGGTTCAGTTAGCGTTCACACTGCACAATTGTCAAAATGCAACAAACACTGTAAACAAATGTCACGCAATGTAAAACGGTCAGTTAAAACTCGCCAACTCCTTCTGGTTTCATAAATATTGGAGCAACACCAAATGTTTTTGATATTTTAGAAGAAGCCGAACAATATGACAGTGAGTGAAGGGCGGGCCCTGATGTGAGAGAGAGAGATGATGTGTTGTTACACAGATGACAAGTGATGTATGGTTATCATAATAAGTTATGGAATTGCAAGTTATCATCCATTAAATCATATATAAGACTGTAAAATTGCGTGCAAGATTAAATTAATTAATTAAAGTTGCAGGCTAGTAAATGCACAGCTTTTTGGTTCACTACCTGTATTTGGGTCAGATTGTGTTCTTACCTAAATTGAACCAAACTCTAGTGCACTTGGAAACGAAGCAAGACCCTGTTTTCAAGTGGACCAACGTTTTGTGCAGACAAGCGCCAGAGTTCAAATAAGCTTTCACACCACCCCAAACGAACCGGACTATCCCACAAAATGCTCCAGGGTTCAGTTAAAATGGACCAAACAGCTCCGGCGTGAAAGCACCCGTAGTAACTGCTTCTCCAAGTTCTCATGAAAAAAAAGGTGTCATAAGTCAGACTTCAACGCGGCACAAAAGTTATGGCTTAAAAAAAGAAAATTGTTCTTTTGCATACAACTACGTTTTACATTATTTGATCGTAATAGTCAGAACAAACCGACCCCATCACCACATTGAACTGGCTGGACGGGAACTTCTTTGGTCACAACTGTACTGTAGTTATTTTGTTACTTTGTTCCAGACCAAATTAAAGAAAAAACGGATTATGAAAATAAATAGTTTAGACTGCAACTGTATCATAAATAATACAATCTGGTAGAAAACAGGATAAAAAAGATAATTATATAAACTGTAATATTATGGGGTCATAGTTGTGTGGTCAATGGGTTTCACTCACTTTTTAATGAGGAACTGCTAAAATACAAAACACACCAGTGTTTAAAGGTATCAGAGAACATGCCCACACTAATATGATTAGGTACCTGTGTACACATGGTAACCACTGTTATCATGTGATTTTGTATATACTCTATATAGTATTTTCCCTTTAATAGTACAAGCCAAAAATCGTTTTTTAATGCCAAAAATAACCAAATATCCATAATGTTTCCCTAGCATTCATTCTGCAGCGACACTGCGTCCATTAACGAGGCAACTGTCTGAGGTTAGTTCATGTCTGTAACAGCACGACAGTAGCGTGTGTTATCTAAACTGCTCGGTAGTGAACGACGCGCTAAAGTGCTGACAGATTCGGTGCTGTTGGGTTTTGTAGCTGAGCTGGACCAGAGAACATTCGGTTAAAACAGATCAGTGATGCTGTTTTGCCCTTATTGTTCTCTGTGCAGTATTCTGGAAGTTATGTAATGTAATAATTTTCTGTTGACTTAATTGGCTAATTACCTAGCACTAGTACACATGGCTGAAAGCTAAAGTCATTTACCAAACAAAGCCTCCCTTCTGCTGTAGTGTGACTGTTCATGGTTTGTCTGTACCTTGTCAGCGTTGTCTGCAGCCAGCAGGTTGGTGGCGAGTGTCTGCAGCTTGTGCTGTGCCATGTTTTTCAGTGCCGCCAGGCTGCGGCGAGTCATCGCCTGCTTCAGGTTCACAGCTGAGTGGGTCAGAGCGTCCACAGTGGCAGGAGCCAGCTCGTCACAGGCATTCAGGATCTCTACTGCTGTTATGCCCATCACACAGCGGTCCAAAGCTCCTGAAAACACAAGCAAGTTAACAAACCTGTATATGTATATCTAAATGCTACAGTGATATTTTAGCGTAGAATAACTTGACTGGTCTGCACAGAGCTCTGACCTCAGCCCGATCCAACACCTTTGGGATGAACTGGAACACCGACTGTGAGTCAGGCCTTATTGCCTAAACATCAATAACATCAGTGTTGGACCGCACTAATGCTGTCATGGCTGAATGGGAGCAAAACCTGTTATAGCAGCAGATCATTGCCCATGCTTTTGGAATGCCATATTCAGCTATCGCATATGTGTCTACATACTTTTGGCCATTAAAATTACACTAGCCTCCTTCTGTCTGTGCTTTTTCTCTCTCTTTCTCTCCATTCCTACCACCCACTTGCTCTCTGTTTCCATGTATCTTTCTCCACACTCCTGCACTCTCCATATATATATATATATATATATATATATATATATATATATATATATATATATATATATATATATATATATATATATATATATATATCTCAATCTTCCAATCTCTCTCACATCATCTCCTACTCCACTTGTCTAGATGTCATCTATTGTCTCATAAATATGATTCAGGTCACATATAGTCATCTCCATCTCTGACTGCAACAATCCTCTACCTTTACAGAAAGAGAGGGAGACATCATTAGCTGACAGAGCTGACATCAGTATTGGCTCTGGTATTGAGTGAGAGAAGAAGTGGTACCATTATACCTGGGTGTGTGTGCGATGAAGGGCCTGTGAGCCATGGCCCTATTACATGTCCAACGCTCGAGTACACACACACCTTCCTTAATTTCACACTTAGCTACCCTGCAATCTCCCAGCACTACAGCTCATTCAGGACACACACACACACACACACACACACACACACACACACACACACACACACACACACACACACACACACACACACACACACACACACACACACACACACACACACACACACACACACACACACAGGCTAGTGATGTCTCAAGCTAATGTTACCTCGACATGCACATACTGCAGATTGTGTTGTCATGGTAACAAGTAAACAGAGGATAGAGGCATCAAAAGAGAGCGATTTAAAGGAATTATTAAACATTTTTTTCCTGAGGCAATCTCGATATCAATCTTGTGTCTGTGTTACGTACAGAGCTGGATTTAGGAGGTGGTTAGCCTAGCTTAGCATAAAGACTGGAAGCAGGGGGAAACAGCAAGCCGGGCTCTGTCAAATTTCAACAATACCCTGACAAAACATCTCTAATGCTCACTTAATAACATGTCATAACATGTTTGTTTAATCCACACAAAAACCAAAGTGTAGAAATTTGTGGTTTTAGGAGGAACTATTATTATTATATACGTGCTGGAACTATTACTAATAAAAAGGCCTTGGAAAACGTCCCCAGAACTAAATTTAAACCCTGGTTCCTGCGGTTGAAGCGCAAAAGGTTCCTCAGACAGTTCCTAGTACCAGGGAAAGCTCCTGCGGCAAAGAAGCAGGTAAACTGAAACACAGGATTTTGAAATTTGCTCTCCTTTTTAAAGTTGAAGTGTATTGTTAAAGCAGCTGAAAACGGGTTTAAGGTTTTTAACCTTTATTTCAAAAACATTTCAAGGACTACACTTCCAACATATAGCAGGTTGTTAATGGTCTTTAGGGACATACTGTATTTCTGGGTTAAAAAAGGAAGATTCCTTTAGAACATTTTATTATTGTGCAGGTTAACAAGTGAGATGCCACCACTGCAATGGCGGCTTGGTTACTTTAGCCTAAAAACTGGATTTGTTCATAACGTGGGGTGCCAAATACAATCCCTAAAGTTGAGTTTCCACCAAGCATTCCAGTTCAGTTCAGATCGTTACACATTATGAAAATAATGGTTATTTTTGCATTTCCATTAGCAAAATTTTGAAGGTACTTTTTTTGGTGCCACCTCGGTCAAGGTTCCAAGCGAGCTGAAAAATACTGCAGACCACTAATTGGCCAATGAGAATTGTGACTAGCCTGACATGGGACAGCTTGCATAACCCGGCATTTTTTTAAAGCCGGGTCGCATCGAAGATGCTGTCACGGCAGTTTCACAGTTTTCCCAGTTACCAGATTTAAAATGTTTGGACCTGTTTTCACTGATACGACCGAGGCTTTTTTCTGAAATAAGCGATCATGCTGAGGTTAAAGCAGATGAAGCTAATGAACCTTCTGAAGTAATGGGACACACTAACTTCTGTTGAATTGCCACAGGATAGTAGAGAGAAATATTTGTGGGAATGGATTGTTTTGGAGCTATTTAGTTCATTGCCATTGGAGAAAGAAGTACAGTAAGGATGGCATCTGCAGCTGCACTTTAACTCATGCTAATGGTTCAGCATTTACCCAACTCTAAGCAAGAAGAGGTCACCGAGTTCTCACCTGTATCCATCTGCCAGACGTAGACGGAGCCGTCAGAGCATCCCACCACCAAGTAGTCATCTGCCGGACGCCACTTGATGACCTGGATGGGGAAGAGGTGTCGCGACGCCAGCATGATGCACTTCCTCTCCCTGAGACTGAGCAGGCCAACGGAGTGGTCGCTGGCCACCGAGCAGACGCAGTGCTGAACCCGAGTCTGCAGAGGAAACACAGCAGGTAATAATGATCATCTAAAGAACTGTACCTGAGGACAAATTGGAAGGTCACTGACAGATTAGTGGAGGAAAAGATAGAATTGAATCTGAATTCTTTAATATTCTTTTAGGTTTCAATCATTTTAAAGCCTGTGTGTCTAGAATGATTCCTGACTTTGGCTCCTTCTTGTGTTTAGGGGTTTCACAGAGTTAAGTAGTCGACTATTTCATCCACTAGTCAGCGCTGTGGGCAGTAGTTGACTACTCGTGTAGGATATATATCTGTATAGGATATAATTTTAGCAAGTATCGCCAGATTTAGAGTAGCTAATGTCTAAAACACCAATGCCTGTATATGTTTACATGGTTTCTGCTACATCCACTCTGATGTGGCGCCACAGCTATCCCTTGGGCATAATATGACCCATCATAACACTATTTACCAGCAGTGTTACAGCTGGAGCACGATTTCTTTTCTTAACCAATAATTTGTTGCGGTAAGCTAAAGACTACTACTGCTCTTCATAACACAACACCTCCTGCATGTGATTCATGTGTTGCTTTTAATACGAAGGCAGTGGTAGGCCTTTACTGTGAAACAACCACAGGAAATTTTAACAATGCTAGAGATGCGAAGGAATAATTAACTTGTCACCTGGTTAAGGTAATCTTAGAAAAGGATGTAGACATTTTTTAGCACACTTTGTCAGAAAGATAAGTTTAAACATTGCATGGGTGAAATGGAAACATCTCTGACAAATCAAGACAAAGGAGAGCAGACCAGAAAACGAGGACTGACAATTAAAAAGAAACATTTTTAAAACTTTTTATAAAGCTTTAAACAGTAAAATTGAAAAGTACAGAAATTGACTAATGACAAAAACACATATTGACATACCTAAAACACATACAAAAGTATAGGATCCCCTAATGATTTTGTACATTTATACACTGACAAAGAAATATAATTTGAATAGTAGGTTCATTTGAACAGTGAGAAACAGAATAATAATTAAAAAGAATCCAGACAAACGCATGTCAAACACGTTATAAATTGATTTGCATTTTAATGAGAGAAATAATTATTTCTACTATTTATAGATTTCTGGCTACCAGGTGTCTTTTCTACAGGTAACAAACTGAGATTAGGAGCACGCTCATCTCATTTTGTTACCTGTAGAAAAGACACCTGTCCACAGAAGCAATCAATCAGATTCCAAATTCTCCACCATAGTCAAGACCAAAGAGCTGTCCAAGGATGTCAGGAACAAGATTGTAGACCTACACAAGGCTGGAAGGCTGCAAGACCATCACCAAGCAGCTTGGTGAGAAGGTGACAACAGTTGGTGTGATTATTCGCAAATGGAAGAAACACAAAATAACTGTCAATCTCCCTTGGTCTGGAGCTCCATGCAAGATCTCACCTCATGGAGTTGCAATGAGCATGAGAACGGTGAGGAATCAAAACTATACAGGAGGATGTTGTCAATGATCTTAAGGCAGCTGGGACCATAGTCACCAAGAAAACAATTGGTAACACAATACGGTGTGAAGGGCCGAAATCCTGCAGCACCTGCAAGGTCCCACTGCTCAAGAGAGCACATGTACAGGCAAGTCTGAAGTTTGACAATGAACATATGAATGATTCAGAGGAGAACTGGGAGAAATTGTTGTGGTCATATGAGACCAAAATCGAGCTTTTGGCATCAACTCAACTCGCCGTGTTTGGAGGAGGAGGAATGCTGCCTATGACCCCAAGAACGCTATCCCCACCATCAAACATAGAGGTGGAAACATTATGCTTTGGGAGTGTTTTTCTGCTAAGGGCAACTTGACCGCATCAAAGGGGCGATGGACAAGATGTACGTACCATCAAATCTTGGGTGAGAACCTCCTTCCCTCAGCCAGGGCATTGAAAATGGATCGTGGATGGGTATTCCAGCATGACAATGGCCCAAAACACAAGGGAAGGCAACAAAGGAGTGGCTCAAGAAGAAGTCAAGCCAGTCTCTAAACCTTAATCCCATAGAAAATCTGTGGAGGGAGCTGAAGGTTCGAGTTACCAAACGTCAGCCTCAAAACCTTAATGACTTGGAGAACATCTGCAAAAAGGAGTGGGACAAAATCCCTCCTGATAAGTGTGCAAACCTGGTGGCCAACTGCAAGAAACGCTGACCTCTGTGATGGCCAACAAGGGTTTTGCCACCAAGTACTAAGTCATGTTTTGCAGAGGGGTCAAATATTTATTTCCCTCATTAAAATGCAAATCAATTTATAACGTGTTTGACATGCGTTTGTCTGGATTTTTTTGTTGTTATTCTGTCTCTCACTGTTCAAATAAACCTACCATTAAAATTATAGACTTATCATTTCTTTGTCAGTGGGCAAACAAAATAAATCAGCAGGGTATCTTTAACTGTAGAAAGCCAGAGAAACAAGTGTTTTTTCCCCCTGATTTGATAGTGGGGGCTTATCGAAAATGTAGAGTGAGGCAGTTCCACAAAATGGGCCTGGCCACAGAAAAAGCATGGTCACCTTCATGCCTCAAATGGCTATTTGGGATGGAAAGGAGCAGCTTTTCAGATGACCTCAGTATTCTAAGAGGGGGGGGGGGGGGGGGGGGGCAGTAGGAATGTAAAAAGTCACTGAGATATGCTAGAGCTAGGCCATTCAGAGCTTTAAAAAAGGAAAAGTACAATCTTGTAGTCAAATCCAAATGAGAGTAATAGTGTACAAGAGTCAACCCCCAACCTGAAAGCAGGGTTTCCACTGATTTTCTGTCCTTAACTTTATACAACAATAACCTGACTGGTCAGCAGTGATGTAATAAATTATTCAAACAAAGTTAAAAAAAACAATTTCTAAGTTTCTCCTGCAGTATTATTGTTGGCTCTGAGAGACATTTACTCACTGCAGATGCTCAGTAGACCAGCTGTTAATTGAAACAGGATACTGAAGTAACATTTGCTTTGGCGATAACTTCTCAGAGAAAGAGCCAAATTACTTTTGTAATATTTCGAAAAAAGAGAACAGACACAAAACATGAAATGTCTTAATTAAAGCATGTGTGCGATAGGTCATTCTCATCAGCATGATATCTCATTCCATGGTAACCACACAATTCTGACCATTGGATCTTAATGTCAGTTAAACGGCATACTGTTTGGTTTAATGGACGACCGTGTGTGTCTGTGCATTCAACATTTGACCACAACACAATGTCATTAAAATTCTCTCCAACAATAACATCACCCCCATAACATTTACATCTAATGTCAGCAACAAAACACACTGCTCCCTCTCGGTATATTCATCACACACAAACGCAACAAAAAAAAGCAAAGAAAAACAAGCAACTCAAGACTGAAAAAAGAGAATGTGTCTAGTGAGCTATCCTGAAAAAGAAAAAGGCACAAAAGAAACAAACACATAAAGCTACACGTCAGAGGTCTTACACTGCAGTTTTCAGGTGGGACAATGAGCTGGGTGATCTCTCCTCCGTGGACACAGAAAATGTGCTTCATCTCTCCGGTGAAAATGTCCCAGACGATGACGGAGAAGTCCACTCCTCCGGACACCAGCGAGCGCTGGTCGTAGCGGGGGGAGATCTGGTACGGATACAGGATGCACGTCACCTTGTTCCGGTGACCTCGCAGGGTACGATGGGGCGGCCAGCCTGCGGGACAGACAGACGCAACACTCATAATAGATGAAGATATAAGATACGCGGAAGGGAGGCAAGTGGAGGACTCGAGGAGGCAATTTAAGGGTTATGAGATGCAACCTATGTGATAGTAGATGTGTGATTTTAGCAGGAAATCGTAAGCATTCAATTGGTAACCTGCATGCGCATCACCACGAGTACAGGAATTTTCTCTAATTAATCAGATAGAGAGAAGGAGATATTATTTTAATAGTTCCTCATTATCATGAAGGTCTAAGGACCCCAACGTCATCAATAAAATGATGCAGATTGTGCTGGATTTATTTTTTCAAGTCAAGAGTTTTTGATCATGTGCGCCTGTCACTAAGACTTTATGGTGTGCAACAACTTTGTTGAAATTGCAAGCATTTCCTCATCAATAATTGAGTGAAACATAACAAACCGTAAATATCCTTCCCTGCTATTACACCACAAGATGCATCTTTTTCTTCTTGTGTCTACCTGTTCTTCATTATTCACGATACATGAGGTTGAGTTGCAATCTGGACGAACAATGGTGTTAACCAGTCAAATATTCTGACACCAGAGAAGATAAATAAGCACAAGTGAAGTAGTAGAGTGCAGCATGACTTACTGACCTGATGATGCTGGATGACATCACTAAAACTGTCCAATCAATGTGTTACTTGTCACTCCATATGAACCTATGTTTACATCTCCTAATTTGTTTATAATAATCAGTGTGAACACAAAATGAACCAGACCTAAAAGGCAATGTTGTATCATTTCTTCTTTAGTCCAGATCTGATGAAATGAACTAGCTCCTGACAGCAATGATTGGAGCTATTAAAGTTTAGTTGGCAGCCCAGTTTTGTTTATGTATTGATTGTTTAATGTAGATGGCCTGTTTACTGTTGACTTTTTGTCAATCTTTTTCCAGCGTCTACTTTCTCAACACTGGACAGCTTCTAGCTCCCTGTGTCTCTCCCTCCCTCACCTCTCCTGAGCATGTGCTCCCCCTGCAGCAGCTGGACAATGGCGGTCTGAGTGGCAGGAACCAGGATTATGCTACCGTCTTCTCTCCCACACACCAGGCGACCCTGAGAGGGGATATACACGCTGGCTGTCACCTGCGGGAACCACACACACACACACACACACACACACACACACACACACACACACAGTCAGAAACCTAACAACCAAACTATAATGCCAGTTATCCAAGTATAGCAATTATTATTTATATTATATCCTATTTTTTTTGTTTTAAACTTTATCTTTGTTATCTTATCTTTATCTTACTTATTTCTAGTATATTTCTTGTATTTTGTATGTGTGTCCTCGTAACTTGCTGCTGTAAGATATCCATCTACCTACCTACCTACCTAATCTAATCTAAATATTCAGTGCACAAATACAATCTCAGAGAGGATATCCAGAATCCCAACTGGCTTTCACAAGAAAATGAGGAGAAACATATGAAAATCAGGAGAAGAAACAACATCTATTCCATCTGTATGACTTTCAACGCTAAACTAAACACTTTGATAAATTCATTTTGAAAGTGCATTCTATAAACATTTCATTTTAGCCAGGGAATTTGTCTGAGTTCAAACCTTGATGGGTCCTTCTTTTCCAGGAAGAGCACTTAGCTGGTCGATGATCCCTGCAGACACGGGGGTCAACTTATCAAACGCCTCCTGGAGACTGATGGTTGACGACACCTGCAGCTCTGCACAGAGACAGAGAGAGGCAGAGATACAGCCTGAATAAAGCCTTTAAAAAAGAAGTGTTGACTAAAGTAATAAAACACTAAACTTGAAGTAAAGAAATAGAACAGAAAAGCAATTTCACGCAGCAAATGTCATATTTAAGGCATATGACTATTATTGAAGCCATCATCTACTGACTAAATGGATCAAATAGAACATTTAATTAAAAACAATATATTATCATTCCATATTGCATATAGGGAGCCTCTAATATTTATCTTTTTTATATAACTTGTTTATTGTTGTTTTAGATATCAATTTACTGTTTTTGGTTGGATCAAATCCTACTAATTTTTTTTTTTTAATTAAGTCAATTCTATGTGAAGTTGTGTTCATTTGCACTAGAGGCAGGTTTAAAAAAGGGCAAATTTTGGTCTTTTTCTGAACTTTCATTTTTACAAAATTAAATTCACATTCTGCAAATCATGAACCCATTTAAGGAACAAAAAATGTCAAAACTATTAACTGCCTGCCAACCAACCAGCCAGCCAGCCAGCCAACAGTCCCATGACACATTTTGACCACTAGATGTCACTCAGCCTCAGTGTTTCAACACTCCACACGCTAACAAAAAGTAATCTATTAAAGGTCAGTGGAACATTTATCAACTATGTGAAGCATATGGACTTCATGGCCAATGAAAAAGAGAAATCAATATGATTTATGATAAACCATGCAGGAAACATAACTTTATTTCTTCTATTTTAATGTTGAATTGAAATTGGTATATCGTATATATTATTACCAATGGTTTTCTTTTCTTGGTCATATTTTATAAACAGGCAATGTATATTATAAGTGGTTATTTCTGTATAAATGATTACTAAGAGTGATTACTGATCGCAAGAAGTGTGTTCTTATCAGTTCTTTTGGTTGTTTTTCTCTTTTCAACTTTTTTTTTTATAAACAATCATTTTTTGTAAAACTATCTTTTAGATAATTTGTGAGGGGGGAAAAAATATCATTCTGTAATGTCACTGTAAGAACACCAGTGGACTGCGTGTTTTTGTAGTTCATTAAGACCAACAGCGGCAGTCACGCCCTCCTTACCTGCAGCGGTCGACAGTGGCTGCAGAGGGGAGGTGTCTGGGATGCTCCACAGGGACAGTCTGCCCGCTGAGTCTCCCTGGATCAGCAACTTATGGAGGGGCTCCCGTCGGCTGAAGAAGAACCGAGTCACAGGAGGACAGATCAGGAGCTGGAGGATGGTGGAGAATAAAAAGAAAGACATGTCATCATATGAAAGCCTGAAGCGCTAAATCTCCCAAATAACACCTTCAACAGTAGTGTTTGGGGGAATTTCAGCCTAAAATTCATCAGAGCACATTTTTCTTAACAATTGGAGTATTCCTTTAAAGACTGTTAGTTTAGTTTGTCATGCTATAATGGTTCTTAGTCTGAGAATGTGAAGCTGAAATGTTTGGTTTTGCGCTCTGGTTGCCTTCAAACAAACAGCAACAACACACAGCACACTGCAGGAAAACAGAACCACACAGTTCTGATTCAGCTGGACATCTGACTCCTCTACAGGCTGAAAACATGAACAAATCATTTGATAGTAAATACTGGTTGGATCTAACATGCTGTTTGGGTCTTACTGGGGCTTTTTCATCAGGTCAGGGCTGATAGGATCAGAGATAAATGAAGTCCAGCAGCAGAGCAAATGTAGCCACTGTAGAATTCCAATGATCACACCCAACTGTTGCTTCCCCTATCAGAACATGTGCTAAATGCTGCACAGAGGAAGGACTGGTGGGGTTAAAACTACAGGTACAAATAAAATGAGGCTCATGTGACTGAAGCTAACCAAAATATAAGTGGCCAGCAGTCTTCCCAGGTACTTAGGTACTAATATGTCTAATATATCATGTCTGACCTTTTGAACGCTCAGCTGGTTTGATCAGTTTACGGTCCTTTTATTCACAGGCTTAGAGCATAGTCGCTTCATGTCTTATGCCGCATTTCTACTGCATGGTACAGCACTTCTTTGGTTTTCCATTGGCAAACATTGTAGATACTACCTGGTTCTTTTATTTGTACCACCTTGTTTAAGGTTTCAAGCGAGGGTACAATTGACTATGTGCAGTAGTCTTGTGTCATTCGAGAATGAGTAGTTCAAAAGAACGCATGTTTTGGGGGAACGAACTGATCTGAATCACTTTCAAGAGTCATTCTTTTCTCAGTTCATTATAACCTCTTTGTCAAGTTAAGTCAACTTTATTGTCAATCCTGCAATATGTGCCAGACATACAGAGCAATTAAAAATACGTTTCTCTCCGACCCACGGTGCAATAAGGACACGTACAATAAGTATAATATAAAAGATAAGAAATATATACAAATAAAGATAAAAAAAGTTAAGTAATATGTACAAATAAACATAAGTAATATATATAATACAGTAATACATTCTAAATAGTGCAAATGTAAGGCAAAATCAAACAGTACAGAAAACTAAAGATGAAGATATTTGAAATGTGCAATATAAAAGGAAGAGTTCCTGAGTGTCTTCTTTTATATAAAGTGGCCAGTGCAGATCCTGATTGGGGGGGGGGGGGGTGTGTTGAGCTTCCTGACTGCCTGGGGAATGAAGCTGTTTGACAGTCTGGTGGAACAGGCTTGGATGCTCCGGTACCATCTCCCAGATGGCAAGAGGCTGAAGAGGCTGTGTGAGGGGTGGCTGAGGTCAGCTCTGTCAGTTGTGAGTCGAGTGCGAGGAGCAAACGTGCAGGGACTCACTGAGTAACTGATTTGAGTAGTTTGACTTTGAGAAATGGTGTGATTTTTTTAATGCCAAATGCAGGTGGATATCTCACTTACAGTAAATCCTTCAATCTTGAGAGCCTAAACATGACCAGCTTTCTTAACTACATAGAGCCTTAATCAGTCACATTACCTTCATGATATTTGTCCCTCATCAGGAGGAGTGGATCAGGTGTTATTTACAGTGGTTACCACTATCCATTAACAGGTAGTCAGTTTCCCTTTGCTCGGTTCAGCAGCAGTGAGGTGTTACGCATGTTCAATCATGGACAAGACCAAGACCCATAGACAGTTGCGTCAAATCTATTCATCTGGATACATTAGAGCCTGACTGGTTTGAACAGGAAACTCACCAGGGCTCCAATGTGCAAGAAGGACCAAATGAAAAGTTTTGCTAGGAATCACCAAAACGAGGGCTAATTTTTGTCTCATTACCAGCCATGACCATATGTGAGGAAAGGCCATGTGTAACTTTAGCTGTTGTACATGCCAGCTATGCTCATAAGGTTTCCTGCACAAGTCGGTCCTGTTTGCTTCAGCTGTGTCCTGGTGCCTTATGATCCTAATCAAAAGTTTGCTGCAACTCATTGATTTCCAACCCTCTTGATAAAATGGACCTCTATTGGACCAAATAACTACTGCTGGAAGACAGAATTTCCATATAATGGTGTTCAATGGACAGGATGAAAGCTTGTGAACCTGTGTGTGTAAGTAGGATGGGCTGCCATAATCACAGCAACAACAAAATTTAAAGAGGTACAGAAGCGGGGAATGGCTGAGGTGTCCGGTGTGTACGACAATCGGTTAGTTTGGCTCATCTGAACGCTGTACACAATCACAGAGAATATGCAAAGTGCCACCAAATGTTTTTTAAACACACACAGGCAAACTAAATCACATCTTGATATAAGATGTGAATAGAAAAATCCAACATCAGTGAGTGTTATGTTTTGAGCAGACAACACAGTGGCAGTGAAAGACAGAGAGAGAATATCAACCTATAACTGCAAGAATTTGTTGTGTTTGTTTTAATTGGCTCTATGCAGCAGATGGGTGGGGTTTCTACCAATTCACCTGGATTATATATGGCAAAAACTCTAAATTTAAAGACATAGTTTGGATGTTTTGAAGTGGGGTTGTATGAGGTACTAATCCATAGTCACTAATCCATAGTCACTGTACATGCTTGGAGAATTGGACACGGAAGCTTAGCAATGTACTGCATTGGGGGGGCAGCAGCAAATCATATTTTAGCTACCTAAGAAGAGGCCCACCTAAAAATAATATCTGTTTAAGTGAACGCTATATTTAGAATATTTTCACTGCTTCTCTACTACTACTACTACTACTACTACTACTACTACTTCTCCCTGTACACCAACAGCTCCACCTCCAGTCATCAGTCCGACAAGCTCCTAAAGTTCGCGACGACACCACCCTGATTGGACTCATCTCTGGTGGGGATGAGTCTGCCTACAGGCGAGAGATTGACCACCTTGTAGCCCAGTCCAGTCAGAACAACTTAGAACGCCCTGTAGACAGTGGAGATGGCTGTGGCCTTAAGGAAGGATGTAGGCCACCCACACTCCATAATCCTGGGTGACTCCACAGTCAATATTGTGGAGTTTTTTTCGCTTTCTAGGCTCCATCAGCTCCCAGGACCTTAAGCTGATGTTCAGCTCCCTCATCAAAAAAGCACAACAGAGGATGTACTTCCTGCAGCTGCTGAAGAAGTTCAACCTGATAAAGACAACGATGGTGCACTGCCATCATTGAGTCCATCCTCACCTCTGCAATCACCATCTGGTACGCCGCAGCCACTACTAAGGACAAGGGCAGACTGCAGCGTATTATTCTCTCTGCTAAGAAGGTGATCGGCTGCAATCTGACGGCTCTCCAGGACCTTCACAACTCCAGGACACTGAGGCGGGCAGGAAAGACTGTAGCCTCTCCCCTCTAGCAGGAGGCAGCGGCCCATCAGGACCAAAACCTCACGTCATAAAAACTGTTTCTTCCCCTCTGCAGTCAGCCTCACCAACAAGGTCCCGGACCATCACGGTCATTGACTCTCTCCTTTCCTTTGGCACTATATTTTCTCAAGAGTATAACTTCTATATTCCTACGCATGAGCGCAACTGTGCCCCGAACTTTATTATGCGGCAGATTAGCTGTTTGGGTCAGACTTTCAGAGGTTTAGGGTAGAGACAACAAATGGAGCAAAATAAAAAAAATAAGTGATTATGACCGCAATGACAAAATGCCGTTCACTGTAAAGACAAGGAGGACACCTTTATTAGCCAGGGTATACAGAAGAACAACTTTTGCAGAGGGAGACTGAACGGGCTAAAAGAGAGAGAGGGAAAACTTCTACGAAAAGGAAACATGGTGTCTAAAGGTAAAGCAGTGATAATATTTGAAATATAACACAAACTTTTAGGTGGGCCTTCTTTTTGGTGTTTAGCTGATGCCACCATCCACAGCAGCACATTGCTTAGCTTCCGTGTTGGTACTTCGGTCCGTTTCTCCAAACTGGGGGCGTGCTGACTGCCATCTACTGTAGGACTAAGACTAGAAGTACTTCATACAACACCACTTTAAAATATCCAAACTATCCTTTCAATTGGGTGTAAAAATACAAGGATAACTTAGAACATGGTTGTAAGGATAATGTACATGTTTTGGTTTTCATTCACTACCTAAATCTAATCACCTCTACTTGTTATATCATTGTTAAACTACTGTCAATGGAAGTAAACTCACTTACTGCAGATGTTTTTAAATTAAAAGCCTACCAGGACAGGGATAGATGTCTGTGTTAAAAATCGCATACTAATGTACTGGGTACTACATACTCAATCAGTATGTACATGCATACTGCCTACTAAATTAACAATTAAGTATGCCATTACCAGCAGACTGTTCACACTGAAGCGATACGTCTTCTCTGCAAACAACTGTATCGATCACATGACTATATATGCACATGACCGTATTTGCAATTGAAATAGTACTTTTGTTAGAGAAAATAAACTTTCATACTCACCAGCAGACTGGTGAGTATGAAATGTCTCTGTTGTTGTACTAATGGAATTTTCCGTTTAAATGTACATTATACAAAATTTAACAACAGGTCTGATGACCACACAGAAACACCATTTCATCTCGTCTTATCTGTACCTGAAACTGTATTTGTTAAAAAAAAAAAGAAGGTTGCATCCACGATTTTAATATCTAAATATGCAGATGCATTCCACAGTTGGCGAATGGTCTTTACCTGAATCTTGTCACAGCAATTACATTTTAACGTTGGTGTCTCTTTTATGTTGAGTATGCATCATTAGTGTTAATCCTTTGTGTTTTAAGTTTACAGACAAACGTATAAACTTTTTAGTCCAAAGTGACAGGTTCCTGTTGAAGATAAGCAACCAAATTTAACCCAAAATGTCATGGCATTTCTGTAACTCTTTTTGCATTTGGCTTATCATAAACTCAGGGACTCAGTGGATCATTATTTTGTTAAAAAGCAGCTTGGGGACTTTGCATGCATCTTCATCAGCATGAAGACAGATGAGGAGGGTGATGGTGCTTTTAGAGTAAGAGTTCTGTTTTAGTGGGAAGAGAGCATGACATCAGGTGAACTAGAATGAGTTCAGTCTCTCAGTCAGGCAGGAAGGAAACCCAAGACAGGAGCAAACAAAACAGGCAGTTCACTTTCAATGGCATCAACTCAGCGTCTTACACTTCAATTCCAACACTTTGAAAATGAGTCTAAAGGCTACATGTAACACCTAAAAATTACTTCTCCTGGATAAACTTTTTAGCTGACTTACAGACATTACCATTTTCATTTTTCTGCTAATTATGGTGTTCCTCCAGAGTCCATTTTTGGCCCGCTGTTGTTTTTAATATTCATGCTCAGGTCAGGTCATATAGAACCAATGTTGTCTTTATATCAGGGATACCAGTAGCATTTTATACAGGAGGGGGCCTGCGTCACCTGAAAAAAGAGCACCTCAGCTAATGTCAGAAGAAATTATATATATATATATATATGATCTACCCAGGTGCCCTAGAAATGATATTTTTATGAAGTCTAATATTATGTTTATTAGGCTTTGAAGAAATGAGTAGTGGTGCTACATTACAAAGCAAATGCCACGTATTTGATGAGTAAGGCCATTATTAAAACCCTTCCTTTATTACTGGATTGTTGGGTCTCTGTAAATTATAGAGTGTGGTCTAGACCTTCTCTATCTGTAAAGTGTCTCGAGATAAGTCTTGTTATGATTTGATACTATAAATAAAATTTAATTGAAAATTGAATTGAATTCCTTTGGTAAATACACTGATAATGAGATGTGGTGCATCAGGATCTGTCTGATATAGTAGCTCATCAAGTGATTGTTTGATCAATCACAATTTAAACTAGGTTCCCAATAGAGTAAGAAGTATCAAGTTAAGGTTGAAAGTTAGGCTTGACCAGCTAATGATAACAGATGATAGCATTAATGACATTTTATTTTTGCCATCTGTGTTTTAGGTTTGAGTGCAAAGACAGGCCTGATGTGGAATCTAGTAACTTCTGACTGTAATTCATTGTATTTGTCCATTTCTTTCTTTTTAGTTCCATTATGGGTTTCCTACGGAACCCCTGTGAGGCAAGCGAGAAAAACAATTCTGGTGATCCATTGTCTAAGTCTGTTCTTAATTGTTTCATCTCCTGTGACTTAAGAATAGGTGGGAAAAGTCTTGCCAGGGTACATTTTTCTAACCAGGTGATTCCACAACTAGTCCAGCAGCGCCGTGGTTTTGTGCCTTTCTTCGCTGTGCATCTTACCACGCTGGGCGCGTTTCAGAAGCAGAGCGTTTTGCGTCATTCTTTCAATTTGTGGTTCTTCTCTAAAAGTAAGTAATCTACATAGTTAAATGATTTCTTCAATTTAGTCCAGTTATAAAACAACATGGATCAAAGATGTGTGGCTTGGTTTTAGTTGTTGAAATGATAGATGGGGCGCCCTGGCAGCTCACTTTGTTGAGCGAGCGCTCCATGTACAAAAGGTTCGGTCCTTAACGCAGAAGCTGTGGGTTAGATTCCGGCCTGCGGCCCCTTGCTGCATGTCATTCCCCCTCTCTCTCCCCTTTCCTGTCTTTAGCTGTCTTGTCAAATAAAGGCCTAAAATGCCCAAAGGAAGAATCTTTATAAAAAAATAAAAAAAAAATAAAAAGATTGCAGTGATGCGATTGATTTTGCGAGTGCACCAGGGTTTGGTGCATGGATAAAATTAAAACTATTCTAGTTAATATAAACTATTCCCATCTAGCACATTGGGTTGTGGTGCAGTTCAGTATATTGTGGCCAAAATGAGTATTACAGCAACAAACATTAAAAAAAGATCTTTTTTTCACCTGTTCATAAGCTATAAACAAAGGAGAAAAAAAATATTTAAATCAGAAAATGGATCACCAGAATTTATTTTTGTCACTAAGGGCTTCCGTAGTTTTCTGTTTCTTATGGAAACAATAAGTCTTTTTTTTTTTTTTTTTTTTAAAGAAAAAAAGTAAAAGAGAGGGACAAACCTTTAAAAAGGCCATTATTCTTTAAATACCTATAATTGTGATCATCATTATTAATAATAGAATCCCATTTGTCTACGTACTTATACTTCTTACTAAACCATAAACTTTATTCAAATGCAATTTTTGTGCTTCTAAAGATTTTTTTCTTTGTATAATATTTTTTCAGAGCAGACGTTTACAGAACTAAATAGCAAGTGGTCAAATTCCCTCTGAGCCATTCTGACTGAAACGACAAGGATTCAACACATTTTCACATGTAAGCCCTACAGACATTAGTTAATAAATCTGGAATATTAAATTGTGCAAACATAAATTCTCAGCTCGGTTATGTTCGGTAAATTAGCATTAGTCACGATACCGCAGAACCCTTTGAGTTCTCATGAAAGGCAAAAAAATAAATAGTCCTCTAGATTAAACCAACTATACTCTTCCTTATGAAATTCAACAATTATTTTGTTTCTGAAATGCAACATTTATTATTAGTATTGAGGTTTAGAAAGGCTCAAAATACCCTACATAAAACTGACATGACCTCCCTGTTTATTACCAAGGTGCAGAGTGAATGTGAGCCACTGAGTGGATGTCTGTCTTTTCGCTGCCGTTCTCACAGTTTGCTCCTCTCATCTCAGCTCATTACTTTCTGGCTGAGCTGCAAAGTCACAACTCCAAAATATCAAAAACTATTTACATTTTCAGCCTCTTCATCTCAAAAGTACAGTACATTTAAAACCTCATACTGAGCTTAACTCTTACACGCTACTATCTACACCTGACACCAACTTCACTTAAAAAGGACCATACCAACGTTTTTTTTTCACAGATTTGACCTTAACTGACATTGGTTCATTTATATGAAAATCACAGCTATCCATCCCAGTCTACGTTTAGTTATCTTAGTCACTTTTATTTTTGTACAATTAGGGCAGCAACTAACGATTATTTTCATAGTCGATTAATCTGTAGATTATTTTCTCGATTAATCGATTAGTTGTTTGATCTATAAAAATGTCAAAACATGGTGAAAAATGTGGATCAGTGCTTCCCAAAGCCTAAGATGACGTACTCAAATGTCTTGTTTTGCCCAAAACTCAAAGATATTCAGTTTACTGTCACAAAGGAGAGAAGAAACTAGAAGATATTCACATTTAACAAGCTGGAATCAGAGAAATCTTATTTTTTTTTAATAAAAAAATGACTCAAACGATTAATCGATTGTCAAAATAGTTGGCGATTAATTTAATAGTTGACAACTAATCGATTCATCGTTGCACCTCTATGCACAATTCTTATAATCAATTAAGTCATTTGAAAAGCAAAAACATCAAATATTCCATCCAGCTTTGCTTATGTGAGGATGTTCTACTTTTCTTTGCTTCATTTCATTGTAAACTGAATATCTTTGGGTTTTAGACAAAACCTGACCTTAAGCTTTAGGAAGGTACACAACTGTCTGACATTTTATAAACTAAACAATTAGCCGATTAATCTAAAAATGTATAGAATTAATAGTAAATAGTTAAAAGGTGCAATATGTAATATATTTACTGTTTAAAATCCAAAAATGACCACAATATGTCATCAGTTATTAAGGAAACATGCTAAGCTTTTTTTTTCTGACAAAAATGCTAAAGCCAGTATTTTTTCCCCTTTTAAATTTCCATTCCATGATGGAATTTCTGTTTGTGTTTTGGCCTGTGTGTTGTTATCAACTGCCCAGTTTGACAGCCAGGCCGGGTTGCCAGATGGTCTATAAAAATGTAAACCCAGTGTGCTACAGCCGTACTACAGCCATGGAAGCAGCAAACAAACAAATGGGATCAATGGAGATAGATTCTACCCGACTAAAAAAACCTTGGCATGTTTTTAACAGTCGCATA
The DNA here is from genome assembly GCA_023566125.1 of Zingel zingel. Lineage (NCBI taxonomy): Eukaryota > Metazoa > Chordata > Actinopteri > Perciformes > Percidae > Zingel > Zingel zingel. The sequence goes on along the minus strand of CM042329.1, from coordinate 5,760,815 downwards.
ACCAGAGACGTAACAAAACCCAGGTAAATATTGGATATGTATTTGAAAGATGGAGACAGCTTGGCTAATTTCCTCCTAAACATGTAAGAAATAATATTCAGGCTAATTTATCAAGGCAACTATGGACTGGCATTTTCCGTCATTTCAACATTCGTGAACTCACATTGAATTATATAGAGTACTCAAGTTGGTTACTCGCAAAAACAATTGAGACACAGGCAATAAAGTGATCGCGACTTGTCCTGGCTAACGCCGCCACGCTAACAAGCCATAACTGCTAACGTTACCGGAGGACCAGGCAAGCCGGCCACGGCTGTTTACAACATGTAGCCTGTTCAGCGGCCGAAGCCGGCAACAGTGTGTAATTTTAAGCTAAGAAAGGGTGGCTGTAAATCGGGTAGAGAGGACCGTGAGTTTGCACCGTTTCTAGTGGTTGTTGCCGTAATTTTAAGCCGAGAAAGTGTGGCTATCAGTCGGGTGGAGAGGACGGCGAGATGATGATGTTTTAGCGGTTGTTGCAGTAATGTGTAGTGTGTTCCATTTACCTCGGAACTCGGAGCTGGGAATGGGGACACACCCGAGTTGAATGTGTTCCATTTACAAGTCAGATTTTCATTGTTTTTATTAGCTCTAGTCCGGTTAGCCAATGTTAGCAATACCAGTTGATAACAACGCATTACACCGTTTTTGGTGCATACAAACAGCCTAACAACATGTCCACAGATAGAAGTGGAACATGCCTGTGTGAACAACTGATTTAGTGAGACACAAATAAGACAGAAGTGCTTATAACTTTGTTACTACAGCTTTCACAACTGTTGATACAGGGGGCAGCCATGTTGGATTTTGAACTGGGTTGTCCGATCCTCGAGCCCGGAAATCCGAGGTCAGGGGGCGTGTTCCCGACTTTGATGTTTGAAAATCCGAGTTCCGAGTACAAATGGAATGCACTATAGTTTTAAGCCGAGATAGGGTGGTTGTCAGTCGGGTACAGCCTTTGCTCCGCATGTGCAAAGGCTTTTATGACAACATGTCAACATAGCCAGCATCTAACGTTAGCTAGTCCGCTGTGATGTGGAGTAAAGTCTGTCTATGTAAGACTAGCGTCTAGCAACGTTGTTAGATCCTGCTTTCTCGACCTGGCAACCTCTGTGAACTGTGAGTCTGGGGAGGAGGGGTCGGGAAGACAACTCTCTCCAGTATTTTGAATTTGGACTGCAGTAACTATTTACAGACCTAATATTTTTTAAATGTTATACAGAAATATGTTTGCAGCGCAAATTCTGAAAACAAAAGCGGTGCATTCAAGTATGCTGTGAATTCTGGGCTTAATCTTACAAATCAGTATAGGACATATTCAAACACCATATATTTAGCAGTAATATATAGAGGGAACCACGTGTAGTCAATGAGCCAAAACATGCTCAATCATTGGTATGGTCCTTTAAAAATAGCATAATGCTTTACTTTCATTTGATGGTGCAGAAAATGCCATGAGTTTAGAACTAATGACTCTTTGATTTTAAAAGATTATATATTTTCACCAATGCTACTAAAAGTTGGTGTAATAGCTGTAATTATGTCCATTTTTGCTTTAGCAGCTCAGCCAAGAAGATGAACCTTCTTCTTCCCGCCTTTAGTATTCAGTGTGCATTTTCTGGGGCTTACTGGTGCCTCTAGAGGCTGGTGGTGGTATAGCAGCTCTGGGGTGTAGAGCTCCAAGTTGCACCCGCTGGCAGGGAGGCACATCACCTCCACAACTACTTCCTCCTCCTCACCTCCTTCTCCTTCCTTCTGAGAGGAGTCAGGAGGTCAAAGGAGGGAGGGGGCATGGCAGCATCCAAGGACAAAAAAAAATTAAAGAAACAACAACAAAAAGGCACAGACAACAAATAAATACCTACACACAAACAATACAATAAATAATAAATACACATATAACAACAACATACTGAAGGTCCAAAACGAAATCATAACCACACAGAAACCACACAACACTAAGGGTCAGGCTCACGCACATGGATTAAGCATGGCCATTCACCATCTTTTAAATGGTACTGATGATTAGGCTAAGTAACAGTACTATCTAGTAGTATGTTTGTACATTTCATTATTACATTCTCATATAAAATCTGGTATTCAAATAATGGCAGAGTCTAAATTAATAGGCGATCAAATAAAAACTGCTCGCCAACGAATTACCGGTTCTATAAGGGCTCACATGGTAAATTCAGTAAAAACGCACATTTCCATAGCACAGATTCCAACAGTGCAACAACAGTCACCACTCTGCTGCTCACAGAATCTCTTTGGAAATAATGAGTAAATGAAATGGGAACTTGCGTTACAAAACGCTTTTACTTTGCTGTTTTTTCGATCGCTGTTAAAACTTACCGGAGAGGTTTCAAATGAAAAGCCTATCAGGAGGAATGGGAGGGATCATGCCCTTTTAGCTGCTATAAGGCTTTCAACGTGAAAAATCTGTGCAGGAAGTGTTGGATTTCATTGACTGCAGTTTGACAGTGAAATAAAAACCAACAAAGAAGAATACACTGGACTGATCAGTGATTGAGAACAGGATTCGTTTTAAAAAGAGAAAGAGCAGCAGAGTGGTGACTATTGCCACATTTCCACTGCATGGTACGGCATGGCTCTACTTAACTCGGCACGCTCTTATTTGGGTCTCCATTAGCAAAATTTTGGGATGGTACCTGGTACTTTTTTGGTACCACCTCGGTTCAGGTTTCAAGCGAGCTGAGCCGATAATGGAGAGTGGAGTTAAAACACCAAAACACCGCCGACCACTGACTGGTCAGAGAGAATTGTCATTAGAAGTGACACAGAATATCCTGCACAAATCTGCCATTTTGAAAGAGCCAAGCAACCTTAAATTGAGAACACGATTTTTTTGCCCCAAAAACTGCAGCATACACTATGCCGTACAATTCACAAAACGCAGCTGTTCCCCTATTTGGTTGCCGATTAAGGGTTCAGGGTAGGGCTGGGCGATATGGAGGAAATCAAATATCACGATATTATTTACCAAATACCTCGATGTCGATATTGCAACGATGTTGTAAGGTTGACAATTGGTGCTTTCACAAAATATCTTCCACATTTAGATTTTAGATAAATAACCATCATAATGTGGCTATAATGTCTAAGTGGTTAAAGGCAAATAATAGAACAGCTAGAACAGTCTGGTAAATTCAGAAAATGACGTCGCTTTACTGTAATGCAACCTTTGAAACCAGGAAAAGACTAAACTTACCATGTAACGATATTCAAAATTTTCAAAATCTAAGACGATATCTAGTCTTATATCACGATCTCGATATAATATTGAAATATTGTCCAGCCCTAGTTCAGGGAGTGTCACGTTAAAGATGTCACGACAATTTTCAAGCGTCACAGGTGTCACAGTGGCAATCAGCTGGAATCCCGCCTACGCTGAGGAGGTACCATCCGCAGTGGAAAACAAAAGTTGAGCCGAAAGATGCAGTGGAAACACGGCATATAACTTGACTCTTGTTGCAACGATAGCATTAGTGCTATGGAAATGTTAATTATACCAAATATATCAAGACAACTGTTTAACATGGAGGATGTGTTGAGTCTGCATTAACAGCATTTTATTGTAAAATTACGGTCTGTGGTTTCAGGATTTTATCATGAAGGCTGCGCTAAACCATTTATTCATACTTAAAGGCTGATCTTTGATGACTCATTTTGCCAAACAGGCCAGTGTACTCAGCTCTGCTGAGAGCCTACAACATCTCCAATCAGTCATGTTAGCCTATGAAGTTCCTCTGAGGATTCTCTCTCATTCACACCTTTAAGAAATCACTTGGTCTAATGTGCCTGACATAGACCCTGATGATCCTTAATCAAATCAAGCACTAATTAATACAAACAAAACACAGTTAGACTGCCAACACAACACCACGGGACAACTACACACAGCTACAGATGTAGCCATTGTACAAGGTCCACATTTAATGCTTACTGCAGTGCAGCAATTTACAGGATAATTTTATAGCATCATGCTATTTAGATTATTTAAGCGTATGAACAACAGGGCCCTAATCAGTACGTTAGTTTAGTTCAGTACAAGACTTGTTTTCAGTTTCGTTCTATGAACTAACTAATTACAGTCCAACTGGCATAATTACAGTCTACCTTTTTTGTATGTACGTAACATAAGTTGAAAAGTGCAAGTTGCACACAAAACGTTTCAGCAGTATGACAGTTTTTTGTTTCCTAAACCATGCTAGTCAAGTTATCCCAGCTCCATATCGCTAAGATCATCAATATGAAAAACACAAAAGACAACCCAGATCTGGAACCCCCTATATATCAATTAGTTCCCCTATCATGTTATCTCTGACAAGTACCTCAAACAGCTAAATACACTGGCCGACAACTTAAGAAAACACATGCAAATTAAGAAAACAACTTCATTAATTTGACAACACATGCGCAGCATTCAGCAAACGTGATGCAAATACACACAACACAACCAAATACATTAATGCGCTGCAAATATAGAAACGATGCAAAAAGAAAAGCAGACAAACCCCGAAAGAACTTCCGTTGGGTAATCTGGATGCAGCGTTTATGTATTTGGTTGTGTTGTATTTGCAGCGCGTTTGCTGAATGCTGCGCATGTGTTGTCAAATTAATGAAGTTCTTTTCATAATTTGCTTGTGTTTTGTCTATTTGCGTGTGTTTTCTTAAGTTGCAGGGCGTTTGCCCCTGTCGGCCACTGTTGATAAATCAGCAACGGCATCTGTCTGTTACTGGAGGGCACATTGGGTTTAAACAGACTGGGGTAAAGTCCAAAGTAAGTAGGGAAAACCTCAAAATATCCTTAATAAGAAATATTTAAAACAGCTAAAACTATACGACATCATATCTTTTTCTGGTGTGCAAGCAGGAGTGTACAATACAACACGTTCAAAGTCTGTGCGACAATCCATTTTAAATATTATTTAATATACAAAAATAACAAACGCTCAGTTGACAGAGTGAAGGATGAAGGACTGACCTGTTTGTCTGAGCGGTCGGCAATGCTGTAGACCAGCGGAGGGATCGAGCCTTCTTTGGTTTTCCCAACATCACTGCGGAAGTGTTCACTGGCAGGCAGACAGCTGAGGAATACAAACACACACTATAGGTCTAAGTTTACAGTATTTGTGTAGCACACACACAGTCAGAAAAACCCATGGACGCATTTTAACATCTCTGCTTGTACAGCTCCCATGATTTTAGCTGAGCATGACTGAGTCTGTGCTCTTCTTCTGTGGTGTTCACACCATCAGATGATACTGAGAAGTTATGTAAAGCCGTTTTTCTACTACATAGTATGGCTCGGCTCAACTCTTTTTTTGGTTTTCCATTAGCATCCTAGTTAAATAAAAGGTCGAAATAAGCAAAAGTTGTGGGTACTTTTTTTTTTTTTTCACCTTGTTCGTGATTTCAAGTGAGTTGAGCTGATAGTAGGTAGAAAACACTGCAGGCAAATGACTGGTCAGAGAGAATTGTGAATGGGTTACCGTCAATGGCGACCACAATTTTTGTATTCACTCAATTCAGAAGTGCAGACGTTCCTCTATTGGGTTGCTAATGAAAGGATTTGGAGAGTGCCGCCTTAAAGATGACAGCAGTTCCACGCGCCATCACTATGGCAATCAGCTGAGAATCCCACCTCCACTGTGGAGGTACTATCCGCAGTGGAAAATGAAAAGAGAAAAGTACTGGTACCAAAAAAGTGAGTCGAGCATAGCCGAGCTGTACCCGACAGTGGAAACAGCATTAGGGCCAGAGGAGCAGCAGGTTTACCTGGCAGGCAGCTTGTAGATGTAACTGCAGCCGTCTTCGGTCCAGATGATGACTTTGTCTGCGGCGATGAACTCTCCTCCGGTCCACGCCTGGTCGCTGTCACTGGACACTGAGCAGAGCAACGAGTAGTCGCCTGCATCAAACACCTGACACACACACAAAAGATACACACAGTTTTATTCATGTAGTACAGCTCAGGCCGGGTTAGACTGAGGCCAAAATTGCATGTCCACGGCTCACACAGTGCTTAAAGTGCTCATATTATGCTCATTTTCAGGTTCATAATTGTATTTAGAAGTTATATCAGAATAGGTTTACATGGTTTAATTTTCAAAAAACACCATATTTTTGTTGTACTGCACATTGTTGCAGCTCTTCTTTTCACCCTGTGTGTTGAGCTCTCCGTTTTAGCTACAGAGGGAGGCATCACACTTCTGTTCCATCTTTGTTGGGAGTCGCACATGCGCAGTACCTAGGTAAGGACTACTAGCCAGTCAGGGTGTGCCATGCTAGCAGCTAGGCGAGCATTATAACGTGTTACAAAGTGACGCACATTCGTGAAGGACGTAAAGGCTGGACTACAATAGAGCTGTTTGGAGCAGTTTGTGAACAGTGTTTTCTGTTGGAGATGGTAAGTCCCTTCGGGGTGGACTTTGGGCTTTTTCACTTTGTAAACCTATAACAGGCACAGAAAAGATATGTGACACAATAAAGGAAAGGGAAAAAGCCAAAAAGCATAATATGAGCACTTTAAGTAGTCGGAGCGTAGTATTACGTAGTGGTAAATAATACAGGTTCTTACCCTCCAGTACTTGGAGCAGACAACCAGCAGGCTGCTCTGAGTAAAGGTACAGAAAGAAATACTCTGACAGCCCTGACAGTAGATGGGTTTGGACTCTTCTTCAAACACAGGGTCCAGGTCCTGAGCACACACACCACCACCAACAAATTAGAGCCTGATCCAATTCACCAATCAATATTTGAGATTTAAAAAATAGGTCATGACATTTCAGGTAATGATTTCTAGATATAGATTGGAATTGTATTGGGGACACTATATTTAAGGTGTATTCATCCATTATTATAATATTCAAATGTTCTATAATAGTCCTAGCAATACTGTGAAGGCCTGTGTTCACTTCGACTCGTGTTTACACATCTATCCGGCAGTATACACAGCTGATGCATTTGATTGGCGGTGTACCTGCATCCTGCTGACCTCAGCTGTGATGATCCAGACCTTCAAAATCCCAGTCACTGACACTGCCACCACTGTGTCCTCTACATTGAGACAGAGAAACAGAGCACCACCAAATCAAAGTTAGTGCCTAGGAAAACTACATGTGACAAATTGGCATTTTCCCATGACTCGTGAGATTACTACAAAATGCATAACATACTTTAGAACTTGAAAACATCCAATCAATGCTTTTTTTTTTTTTATAATATATAAAACGAGATGCTTAATGTATTCAGCCACCTAAAGTCATTCACTACTTCAAGCTAAAGGACAAAATACGATACAAGTTTAGGAATAGTCTCCTTCAAAACATCAATTTTAACAAAGGAGCCATGTTTTCTTTTTTTAAATCTTGTGTTAAACGTGTCGGGCTCATACAAAACTTTGCCTGGTAGCATATTTACATGGTTACATTAAACATGTTAGAGTTATGTGACCATTTAGCATAGAAAAATGCAAGAATGTGAAAAATCAGACATGTGCTCCAAACTGGATTCAAATCACTTACCAACACATACAATATTAAAATCAATCACCACCTATATCTCTCACCTTGTGTTCGGTGAGATCGGATGATGCTCATGGAGCTGATCCAGTCAGGCGAGATCTTGGACACCAGGGAGTACAGGACCTCCAGGCTGGTGGCATCCACCACAAGGATTTCTGGGTAGTGGCCATTGCATAGCAGACGTGCCTCCCTGTCAGTGCTGATGGTGAACTGATAGAACTGGAGAACCACAGAGGAGGAGGAGGAGAAACAGGGAGAGGAGACAGAGCAGGAGACACCAAAAGGTGAGGAGAGATGGGAACAGGAGGAAGAGAGTCAAAATTTGAAGGATGTGTTGATTCTCATTGACAGTAGCTTCATAGTGATTAAAAAACAGCAAAATAGAAGCGATTGGAACTAACTAGTGAATAAAAAGAATATTTGGGATAAAAAGAGAAACTGAGAGCAGCAGAGTGGTGAGTATGACATGACTTTGTTGTACTTGTGGAATTAGTGCTATGGAAATGTAAATGATGATGAATTTACCATGTGAGCTAAAGTATTACAGTAATTGCACACCATTGGTGACCTACAGTGCCAGGGCTGCTAAGCCCGTGCATTAAAACGGTTGAGACGGGTGGCAGCAGCAGCAACAACAACAACAACAACAACAACAACAACAGTGCATTGAGGGAGATAATCAGCTGAGTGATGGGCAATAGCAGAAGTAAAAGTCTGTCAAGCCAATACATTTTGAAAGGGAAATTGACTCTTCAGAAGAGGTAGTTATCTTTACTTGAGTTTCTGCATAAGAAAGTCGCCGGACGACACCAATTTCTTATTTATTATTTATTATAAAAAAGTTACGCACTAAAGCTTTAAAAAGGCTTAACGCCAACAAATATAGATTGAAGCAGAATATTTATATTATATTATATAAAAACCAGGTTTTTAGAATTTGGAAATGATTACATCTATGTTTATTTTTCAATAAATGGAGTTTTGGACTTTACAATACTCTGGAATAATTGGGAATGTTTGGATCACACAAGTCGAAAACAGTCCTACGCAGCCACCACTGGAATCCCGCTGGAATCTAATTCTACATAAAGCGTAATACTAATAATATTAGTGTAGTCTAATATGTATCTGCAACTGTGCAGAAATAACGAACAGAATGAATACACATGCAATAAAAAAAAAGCTGCACTGCCACCGAATATTGATTTAGAACTTGAATGTCAATGTTATGAATCAAGCTTCAAACTATTCAGTACAGCCCTATTGAATACCAGCTTTTATTTGAAAATATAGGGTGTGCGAATATGTGTCTTACCTGTATGCCAGTGTGAGCACAGGCCAGCTTGGTGAACTCAATACAGCGTCCATCGTTCACATCCCATAAACACATCTCTCTGGAAACATGACCAAACTTAAGTTAGACATAAATGAGTAGGAATTAAACTTTCATCCTGGGGTTTATATCTAGAAATTGAGTATCATCTCTTCTATTTGATTGAAATTAAAGTGTTGTGTATACGGTAGTCTCGCATTGCCAGAACTTCCTCCTTCGTGCTGCTGAGGAGGTTCTGGCTAGAATACACAGCATTCCGGGATGGGCGAAAAATGTGCTCTGGTTTATTGGCATCAATCACAATCGTCATGGGCGGTGCTAAGCTCCGCACCGAGCCACGGTGCCGCTGCAAAATAGCCTCGGTAAGAAACTAGTTTTGGTGGAAAGTGTATTTTCAAAAGTTGTTTCACTCGTGCGAGCGAAAACTCAAGATTGGAAAGATAGTCTAGCTAGCTGTCTGGATTTTACTGCAGCGATCTGAGGAGCAGTTAACCATAGTCCTCAGAAATCCACCAGAGTTTAAAATTCCAACACAAAGAAGGCGGAAGGAAATGGACATCGGTCGAAAAGATGCATCCGGCGGAATTTCCGACGGGACCGGAGCAATCCCGGAAGTGGAATATTGTGGATATAGACTATGTATATGGTAACCGACAATTACATTAAGCGAAGTTAAATAGCTATGCTTTAATACAATATTCTTTTAAAAGTTGATAGTTTATTCCTTTTAACAGTGATAACAATTACAATGGTATATATAGAGCACATTTAAACAAGAACAAATGTTGGCCAAAATAATTTACAGACTCTTCATTCAATACTCTATCCTTCTTAATTAATCGGTTCGAGTTTTTTTTAAATGAAAAACAGTACAAATTCTTTGATTCCAGCTTCTTAAATGTGGATATATTCTAGTTTATTCACCCTCTATGACAGTTAAATGAAAATATTTGAGTTGTGGACAAAACAAGACATTTGAGGATGTCATATTGGGAAATTTTTTTTTTACCATTTTCTGACATTTTATCGACTAAACAAGTAATGGATTAATCCAGAAAATAATGGAAAGATTAAATCGTCAATGAACATAATCATTAGTTGCAGCCCTTTAGCAGATAATGCCTCAAGTGTCTTAGTCATTTTTGTCAAGTCAAATGCCCAAACATGAAAAACCCAAGCCGTTAACGGCTCCTCATATGAGAAAAACAGTATGCCCAAAGTACTGAAATATTTGATTATTATGTCTGTATTCAAATCATAAGTCAGTATTCTGAGGATAACATGTTAATTGCATTGTTTTTCTGAAGCCTTTGTTCAGAAACTAGCCTTTTTTTGCAACGTAAATTAAATTACAAGTTATTCCGTTGCATCAGCAAGAAATCACCATCTATATTAAACTACTAATAGAGTGTGCATGATAAAAATGTACTCACCCGCTCTCTGATGCACTGACGATGTACTGTTTGTCACTACACGCACTGGCTTTAGAGAGACAGGTAATGGAGGCTGTATGGCCAAACAACATGGCCCTGGGACAAATCTGAGCAAAATGAAAAGAAGAACAAGGGGTTTTAATAAAACAATGAGTAGTAAAGCAGAGTAAATAAGTGGTGAGTGACTGTGTTTGTCACTCACCACTTATTTACACAACCACTATCATCATCACCATCATCATTGCCACCACCTTCACACTCATCAGCAGACCCAAATGGAATCTGCAGACTTTTTACAGATTTCAGCAGTGATCCAGAATGAAAATAGTTTTTTCTTCTTGAGGTGGAGATGTGTTAACATTCTGAGTTTTATTTTATTTGTTTAAAATCTGCGGGAAATTCTGCTTCTGCAGATTCCGTGTGGCCCTGTTCATCAGTACCTCCAGTTCAGGTGTCATGTCCCAGAGACAGATCTGTCCGTCATGGCAGCCGGTGATGATGGTGCTGAAGTCGTCCATCACCAGCAGACTGCTGATGCAGTGGGTGGGAGCTGTGCGGCCCCAGAGCACTATGGGCAGAACCAGGTTGTTCCCCGACATTATGCTGATGTGTCTGGAAGGAGAGAGGGACAATTAAAAAGAGAAACATATAGGGAGAATGTCTTTGACTGATCCAGTCATTTTAATACTGGGAAATCTAGGTACTTTATCACGGTGATGAACAAATCCTGCAAATTCAATATTGCCATAACACAGACCTGCTCATTGATTTTCAATATGACCAACTGCAGTGGGCATACATACTTTGGTGGAAATGTTCTCACAGTTTTTAGTTTTCTCAAATTGTAGGACAAAAAACATTTTGTGAGGCAGATTTTGAATGTTATGATCCGAGCCATTGGAGCTCAGTAAGTTCAACCTGCCTTTGGGAGCTGCTGATCCAGTTCTACACTGCAATCATCTAGTCTGTTCTCTGCACATCCATCACTGCCTGGTTTGGATTAGCCACCACACAGAATAGGAACAGAGTATGCATCTGTTTTTTCACCTTCTTGTATGTAGCCTGTATAATAGTTCTTTGTAATGTTTTACATATCTTTGTTCAGCTTAGCTGTCTTTTTTTTAGCTGTAGGTCTATCTCTATTACTATTGGAACAGTGTGTACCACTGAGAGCAACGAAAACCGTTGTCACACCCCTAGTATGTGTACACATACTTGGTCAATAAAGCGGTAATGACATGCTAAATATGCTAAATACATAGCATGCTGTTGTTGCTGTAGCATGCTAATATGCTCACGTTTAGCATGTTGACACATTATTATGTGTACAGACAATACAGTTAGATGCTGACATAACATTACGTCCAGTTCACACAATCATTAGGACTTGTCAAATCAGTTCATGTTTACTTTAGTCGTGTCATTTAACGTTATATCTCCATTCAGACACGAATCCAATGTCGAGTCACTGTCCTGTCACGAAGACAAGGAAATAAACAGCAGTGACCTTTTGACAGTAATGGACAACAAACAGTACACACTTTTACATCAAAACATCAACAGTTTGTGTTTTTGCACTACATTTGAATAACATGAATTAACCTTGACGTTTCATGTAGGTTTGCAGGTCTGTAGGCTGTGCAGCAGGTAGCCTCGTTTGGGGAGTAAAGGGTTATACATTTACATCACAGTGAGATGCAGAGCAGTCCCTAACACCTGGGAGAAGGTCAGCAGCAGAGAATTACGCAGATATTTTAACTTAAAGCTACGTGAGAGGACATATTTGCGCAGTGAGCTATGTGGTGCTTACGCTATGCTAACGCTAAACCATATGCAATGTCGCGACATTCGTGTTAGCTACGCGAATAACTGAATTAAAACACAATGTTGAAAACTGTATATACGTACCACTAAAAGTCCTACTGGAACATTTCCTTTTAATGGAAGGCTTATCGACGAACGTTTCCCTCAGTCGCAAATAAAAACAGAAATTATCCTCCTTTTCGTCTTGTTTTTAGCTGCTCGTCTCACCGAGAAGCCGACCTGTTTCGGTCAGCTGATCACCTGACAACTGAGAGTCACATCCGGTCTCATGGTTTTTTTTTTTTTTTTTTTTACTACATGAGTTAGCACGCATTAGCTCAGAGGGCTAACTTGGCTTGTTTACGCCATTGACATATATAAAAGGTTTACACCTACTCTTTTTACTAAAACAACCTGCGCATTTACCTTTCAAAATAAAAGCCCAAATGATTACGTTTTTAAAGTATTGTTTATTAATACACTTATTATTTTGTTTGTTTGTTGTTATCTTACATGGTTTGCCATCTTATACGTATTATTAGTTGTATTGTTTTGTCATTCATCTCTTTGCCACTTTTCAGTAATAATAAAAGTCGGTAAAAAAAAAAAAAATCAGACCAACCGGAAGTCTTATTGTTGATGTTGCCAGCTGCTCATACCCCGAGCTTGACTGTCGTTTTCTGGTCGTGAGTCTGCACGTGTTCGGTGATACACTGAGGGTTTTGGACAGTTCTACCACAGTTTTGTGCATTACCTGACTGTTCTGTTTCCTTTGACATGTACAACTTGTTGTTCGAGGTTCTGAAGGCGTGTCCTGATGATTAGAAGAGGAGAAACGTGATTATTCGTGCCATCTGTCCGGGGAGCTAGCGTTAGCTAAGCCGCAGAACAACATGTTCAGGCGTGTTCCCATACGCACTGAGAGAGTAAAGAAACGACGACACAAACATTATTAGAAAAATGGACAGTTATTTTAATTGGATTAGTTTGACAATTTAAATGGATTACCAGTTCCCACAGCAGCTTTTTCCTTCTTTTTACAACTGCGCACCGCCGGACTCTGTCCTGAAACACTGCGCTGGAAACTGGGGCTGCTACGACAGAGTCAGACCTCAGGTGAGTGGTTAGCTGTCAGCTCAATGCTACTGACTAATATTAATAAAGCAGTACATCTTTTTACAAACCATATCTATGAATATACTCGAGCCATGTTTGATTATGACAATATTTACACCTATATTTATAAAGGTCTCAAAGTTGAGGTTCTATGTGCTGTACTTTTTACAAATAAATATTAACAGCAAAACGTCTTTGTATTCAGCTATCACCACTATCAACGGACAGTTATCAAGATGTAATACTAGTTCTGCAACAAGTAAGGAAATGTATGATTACATCACGACACATGTTTATTAGAGGATAAAAACCATACAACTATGATACATATTGTGTCATTGGTCACATCGCCAGTTCTGGAAGCCCATTTCTGCCAGGAAAAGAAAACAAATGAATTGCATACAAATAAAAATACTTGTGGTAAATCGAAATTATGAGATATTGAGTCAAAACTTGGACTTACCCTTTTATATTACACCTAACTTTTAGTGTGTGTGTGTCAGAATCAAAAGGGTTTATTGCCAAGTAAGTAACACTTATCAAGGAATTTGCCTTGGTGGTTGTTGGCCCATACATAAAAAGTGTGTGTGTGTGTGTGTGTGTGTGTGTGTGTGTGTGTGTGTGTGTGTGTGTGTGTGTGTGTGTGTGTGTGTGTGTGTGTGTGTGTGTGTGTGGAAATGGGCTCCACTCTGCCGTTATAAACACAAAAACTAGACACATCAGTCTAGATTATTTTTTTTTTTTTTTAAATGCAGTGTAAAGACAATTCAGGTGTGTCTTTCTGATTCTGAAAAAAGTCAAGGCATATTGCTGATTATTAACAAATTTTAGATTTTGTTAAACACCAACATTATGTACTTTAAATATTTTCTGCTATGGGGATGTTTCTCTGTTTTGAATGCAGCCTAATCTTTTTGGGTATTTGGACTGTTAGTAGGACTGGATTGAAAGGTTGAAAATGTCATCTGTACTGTCACACTTTATTCTTTTTTTTTTTTTTTTTTTTTTTTTTATATGCGGTTTCAGGGCACCTCTGGTCCTCTCTCCAGCTGGACATTCACATCCAGGCATCAGGTCAGAGGGGAGACATGGCGTCACACTGAGCCGATACCAATTCCCCTCCTGTCTCCTAAAAAGTGTAAGTATCTGACAGCCGGTTTTGTCTCACTGTAGGTCATTCAGGTCTCAAACAACAGTCCCTGTTCCCCCTCCAGTTCAGATCTGGAGCACTGAGGCAGGTCTGAGACTCTACATTTAATACCTGATATGTGTAGTATGTGGTATTTTAAGTTAAGGTGAAGAACTGGAGGACTGCCAGCATATTTCAGGGTTAAGAAATAAATGACAAGTGAAACAGTGAGATAACACAAAATTTAGTTCTGCAGTTTTTTTCTGTATTCATTAAATCTAGGAGAACAGTGAAAATTCAGCCTGTCTAATCTAACCTGTTTGACATTTATATTATTGCTACATCTTTCCATCTGTCTTCTATCATTGTTTGTAATTTGTTTTACACACAAACATAGAGAGAGAGAGAGAGAGAGAGAGAGAGAGATGTATATGTGTGTGTAAGTATTTATAAACATTTCTTTCAGCTTTCCTTGGGCCTTCTACGCCCCCAGATCCGCTGGACTTCACAAAACATGTGAGTGTGACAGTTCAACACATAACAACACAGGATCAACACAGGCTAAAGAATATGATAGAAAAAAATGCAAACACAGGCCTGGCTTTACAGAAGAAGTGGTTTATGTAACGCAACATCAAACTATATTACATTTTAACAGTATTGTCTCATCCCATATATTGTTTGAAAATGTATCCATACACCTTAAAAAGTCAATATACCGCCTAGCCCTAAGTATAGGTAGGCCCGTCACAGTTTCATAATGAACCGGCTGTAGGTCGACTTGGAAAGGCTTGGGGTGAGGGTGATGGCATAAATAAAAAGAAGTTAAGAGGTGCTAGATTATTTTCACTATATGTGTATTATTTACATGATGTCAATATTACATTTTTAAATATCACTGTTATCGTCAATACCAGTAAACCTGACACCCCTAATACAAAGAATACTTTGCTTTTACATTTGAGTGTAAATAAAAGCTAATGTCCTCATTTTCGTCCGGATGTCCCTCACCTTCCGCTTTCTTTGTGTTGGCATTCTAAACTCCGGTCGATTCGGGAAACATCCTCCGAGCTAGAACCGACAATCAAATTATATTTATCATTTTAATTCCAGAGCTCACCTCCCTATGTGCGCATGTTAGACCAAAACAAGTTCCTTACCAAGGCTATTTTGCAGAGGCTCGTACTTGCGTCCGCTGCATAGATATGCCAATAAACCAGAGCTCGTTTTTTCTCAGATCCCAGAATGTTGTGTGGACCAGCCAGACCTTCCTCCGCAGCGCTGTGGTCTGGCAATGTGAGACTTAGGTTTATCTTATCATGTGGAAAATATGTAAATATGCAATGTTACATTTAATGCACAATATGGCTCATAACGTAATAAATGGAATGAATAGTAATTCTAACAAATCAGATCTATAAATAACAGAATTAGTTTAAACTAGGGCTGTCAAACAATATATTTTTTTTTTAATCGCATGTTTTATCACATGATTAAAATTCTATTATTTTGCATTTCAGAACTGTTTTTAAGTACATTTTAACAATGGAAAGCAATTCTTACCAGTGTATCTTGACTGGGAATCAAATTAATGCAAGGAAAGATACTTTATGAAGTTGATTTGTTTATGTACTGTAAACAAAAGAAAAATATGTGAAGCTGTCATTATTGCACAATTCCTCCAAGTACTTAATAAAAAACTAAAAATCCCTATCCTTAACAGAGTCAAGCAGTAACTTCTAAATAATGTTGATTACTCACTGACGTCCAGTGATCAGCGGTTAATGAGACAGCGTTTGCACTTTGCAGCAGTTCCAGTTGGGCTGCTTTCTCTGTGTCGTACAGGCTGTGTATGTTGTCTTTTGCCTTTTTGTTCTGTGTTTTGAGGTTTTTTTAACAGGTTTTGTATTTAGATGCAGAACTTCTTCATGGACCACTGCCTGGATGCCTTCGGGTGCATGAGTGAAATTCTGAGCGAAAATTTCAACTTTAAACAAGGACAGAAAGAGGTGAGATTCACAAGAATAGGCTTTCTCTTGACAATTTCTTTATTTGTTTGAAAACTGGTTAGATAAAAAATTACAATTTACAGACCTCAGTTTGGGCTCTGGAAGCATTCTGATTGTATAGAATGAAATATGAAAAGACAAAAATAGTATTAAGATGCTTGCCAGCCCTTTGATCTCCAGTTGTTCCGTTGCCTTATCTGTAACTTTTTACATGCCTTTTCTGAATATATATATATATATATATATATATATATATATATATATATATATATATATATATATATATATATATATATATATATATATATATAAGCATTGATTCAGACTTTAACCAATTTCCCCTAATCAGTCACCCACAGGTTTATTGATCACTAATCATTTAAATCTAAATTAAACAAAACACAAGTTAAATATTTCCATCATAGGTCTCACTACAAAGTGCTAGTGGCTTCTCCACCTGTTGTTATTTAACAAGTGGTTAAATAAATCAGTTATTGATAGATTATTATTATTATTATTATTAGATTATTAACATCTATTATTTAAAATGTATGTGTCTTTAATTTTTTTATGCAGAGATATCGCAGGGATTCAGTCCACATGTGGAAGGTGAAAAATGTCCTTGACATGCTGAAGTATAAAATGTGAGTGGACCGGACTGATCAGTGAATACCTCTGGTTGTCTGATTGGTGTTTTATTTTTCGTCATGTTGTATCGTTTGCCCAGATGCGCTCAGTCCTACTCCTCCAGATCTCTGGACACATACAGCGCCCTGCTGTCGGACGTGGTGCCTTCCATCCCTCCTGAGCTGCTGGGTTCTCTGCTGTACGAGGAGCTGACGGAGCAGAGAGACCGCATGCTGTTCTCTGAAGGAGCCACAGGGGGCGCTCTGGCTTTTGTCCCCTATTCACAGAGCGGCAGCAACTCTCAGCGTGGCTGTCTCCTCTACCCTGGAAACCGGGGACTGGACTGCCTCAGTATCCTGCCGATAACATCAAATACTGACATTTTAAAACAATTATTTAAAACCCAGTAGGTTTTTTTTAAACCTACATTTCTTTTTTATATAAAACGGTAATGGTTGAGGTAGATCTGAAGCAGAGTGGTGTTTTGTCCTGCCTTGTGTTTCTGCTGCCTGTGGTTCTTAACACAGTACCTCAGACTTCCATAGAGTGGAGCTGCAGCACCACAAAGGAAGTTCTTCCTGTGTGGACGTCAGCAGCAGTGACCCATTCAGCTTCCAGCTGAAAGGCCCTATCAGACAGATCAGCTCCGCCTCCCTGTTAAACGACTGTAAGAACAAGAAAGTATTTTTAAGTCTTCAGCAGGGTTTTTTTTCCTGGGGTTTTAGAGCACTTAAGTGCAAATGGCATCATACACAGATTTGCATATTGGTGACATCACGCAATTATTTTCATAAAGCTTAGTGGTTGTCGGATGCAGCGAGGGAGAGAACACTAAAGCAAAACTTGGAGAAGCAGTTTGTCGTTAAAATGTGAATAGCTGGTCCACCTTAAAGCCAGCCCACCTTAAGTTAGTGAGCCTGCGCTGAAGTTGCCGCTAGCTCCGTGGCTAACCCCCTTCACTCTAACCAGCAACTAGCAATCTAGTCTATATCGACAACGTTTCATTTCCAGGATTGTTCAGGTGCCGCCGCAAATTACGCCTGATGTCCCTAATTTTTGGCCGGATGTCCCTCACCTTTCCGCTTTCTTTGTGTTATAAGCACTATGGTTAACTGCTCCTCAGATCTCTGCAGGGTAAATCTAGACAGCTAGCTAGACTATCTGTCCAATCTGAGTTTTCTCTCGCACGACTAAAACTACTTTTGAACATACATACATAGGCTATTTTGTAGAGGCACCATGGCTCCGTCCGGCGCTCAGCGCCACCCAAGACAATTTTGATTGGTTAAAGAAATGGCAATAAACCAGAGCACTTTCTTTTTTTTTTCATTCCGGTATGTTGTGTGGACTAGCCAGACCCTCCTCTGCAACGCTGTGGATGTAGGTCTGGCCATTGGAGACTACTACCAAGCAAGATGTGGGATCTTTAGTTGGGTTTTGAGGAGTTTCAGCATTTATTCACCAACTGATAAACTGTACACACACTCTTTTGCTATGTTCACAGCTCTAACTTTACTGCTAACTTCAAACACATCGACACACACCTCTCTTTCTATTTTTCTCTCTCTCTTCACTGCACATCTGCTAAATTGTGGGCTGCGCCTCCGCCATATAATGGCAGGGGAAACCCTGATCAGGTGTGTGATGGAAAGGAAACTTTTGTAATCAAAGTGTGCAGATATTTTAACATGTTTGTTGCTTGCAGGTTGTGTTGCAGTGCGGTCGGATCACCTGTGTGGAGTTTGGCGGTTCGGCGAAAGAAATGAACCTCGTCTGCTGCAAGTTGTCAACACCAGAGAGGTCGCAACCTGCATCAACGTCAGGTGAGTGATCATCAGGGAGGAGCAACACTGCTGCAGGATGGTAGTTCAATTCCCCCTGCATCCTTGATGGTCAGTGACAGGAAGTGTCTGAGTTCTGAAAATGTCCCACCTAGGGAAAGTGGTAACGTAACATCTTGTCTGCTGTGTGTTGTCAGTCCTCATGTTTTAGGTGAAGTTCTAGTGGCAAGTGAAAGCGGAGCAGCAAACCTGTGGACTGTTGGCAGAGGGTGAGAATGTTTTTTTTTTTTTTTTTAATTTAGACAGGAAAGTGTTTACTCATTCTTCTTACAAACACAGGTCTTTTCTGTTTTCAAGTCCAGTCATAAGTCAAACTTAAAATTAAAGTGACACTCTGTCCTGTCAGGATGCAGAAGATTCGGGAAGAAGACGGCAACCTGTACTTCAACGCTAAGTCGTCATGGCGATGGTGCGAGTTCTCCGCCCACCCAAGGGTGATGCTGTACGCAGACAGGACGGGGGTGGAGCTCACAGACATTAGGGTGAGACAAGAGATTGGGTGGTTGTCTCGGTGTTTTTTTCCTATGCAGTGTGGACAACGCTGAGTTAAGTTATTGTTAGTATTTGCCCAAAGAACACAGTGTAGATCAACAACATGGGAGTCATCTCTTTCACAACAATGACCAGGTTTGGACCAGAGTTATCTGACCTGTGTTCCACCCTTCTTTTGTCAATTTAAACCAAGCCAGTCAACACAGGTTAATCCAATTCAGATTCTACCTGGGTCACAACCCGGGAGCAATTCCCTTACATGCTGGAAATAGGTAGGGGGGTTTACACGTCATATTTAGTGAAAAGCTAGCGTGTTCGCACACTTCATTCCATGTACACCACCAGAACTAGTATTTTGTACTTGAATTCCTCATTGTGCAGTATATTAGTACATCACAATTATAAACACAGTTAACTTCAACATTAAAAAAAATATTGAACTGGTTGGTCTTTAATATTATGATTAGGGCTGTCAAAATAACGCGTTCATTTCGACTAATTAATCTGAGAAAAAAATAACTTGTTAAAAGAA
The DNA here is from genome assembly GCA_023566125.1 of Zingel zingel. NCBI lineage: Eukaryota > Metazoa > Chordata > Actinopteri > Perciformes > Percidae > Zingel > Zingel zingel. The sequence goes on along the minus strand of CM042329.1, from coordinate 5,740,911 downwards.
ATAACGCAGATTAATCCATTCCATATTGACGTATTGACCCGGAGCCGTTCTAGCCACCATTGGACTGTAAAATGAAGGAGGGAGACGAGAATGTGCTGCCTGGATCATTAATTGGAACATTTACTTATAAAAATATTCTTCCTGCCAACCCTGGCTACCGAAATCTGGTGCCACCATGGATGTATTAAGAGAACGGATGCCACTGATATGTCTGCTCTTCTCTCTGATGCTCTGAAACAGACGGCAACACAAACACCGCTGCACGTGACGCTAGTTAACACTATAATCGACAGCAGCTAACGTTATCCTACCGCTAGCTAGTAGCTGGATTAAACACGGTTAAAATGCTGACAGCTAACGTTAAAACGTGTAAAGTTTGACTGTTTTACTGTAGAGTACTGTTCATGTAACAATCGGTAACAATCTGCAGCTGCCGTCGGAGAAACAACACAGACGGTGCGTTCAATGAAACTGGTAAACTACAGCCTCATGGTGCATTTGGAGTTATTGTAAATGTCCTTTTCCATCTGGTGGTTGTTTTTGTCGTTCAACAACAATTTACTAGTGAAATAAGTTATTGTTATAAATTATTATTAAATCATATAATTTTGACCATATGGCCTTAGCAATAAACAAGCCGTTCTTTAATGTCACGACTGTTGTTTAGTACCCTTTTTTTTTGTTTTTGTTTTTTTTTTTCTTAAAAAGTATCGGTTCAGGCACCGTTAATTATGGATGCGATTAATTTCGATTAATTAATGACAAAGTATGTAATTAATTAGATTAATTTTTTTATCGATTGACAGCCGAAGTTATTATGAACATAACTTTTCAACATCAAAATAATAACCTTTAGCAGACTGGGTTCGGAGGGTTTAATATGGCAGTAGCTACAGGATGTTAAAGGTCCAATATGTTATATATTTACTGTAATAAATTCATGATGACCCCAATCAGATATTAAGGAAACATGCTAAGTTGAAATACTATCTTTTCTGACATCATTGCTAATGCCAGTATTTTCTCCTTTTTGAAATTTCCGTTCCGTGAAGGAATTTCTGTTTGTGTTTTGGCCGGTGTGTTGTTATCAACTGCCCAGTTTGACAGCCAGGCAGTGTTGCCAGATATAGGTCTGTAAAAACGTAAACCCAGCGCGCTACAGCTGTAACGTTAGTACTGCCATGAAAGCAGCAAACAAACAAACGGGATCAACGGCGATAGATTCTAACCGACCTAAAAAAAACTCCATGTTTCTAACAGTTGCGTGACCAGAGACGTAACAAACCCTGCGTAAATATTGGAGATGTATTTGAAAGATAGAGACAGCTTAGAGCCCAAAAGGACGCCGAGTTGGCTAATTTCCTCGCGAGAGCATGGGCTTTTATGACCGTCAACATAGCCAGCATCTAGCTACTCTGGCTATGACTGGCAATGTGAGACTAGCATCTAGCTAACATTGACATTGTGGGACATTACGTTCAACATTCTTAAGCTGGCAACCCCCGTGAACTTCAAGTCTGGGGAGGAGGGGCAGGGGAGACGACTCCAATATTTTTAACTGGGACTGCAGTAACCATTTTAAACGCTGGCTGTCAGTTTTACATATTGCACCTTTAATCTGCTTTTTAAGCACAGAGTAGAATGCAATCTTTTTGTACTATTGAACTCTGGATGTAACATTTAGACAGCAGTATCCACATTTATTTATGTAAAAGTAATGTTGGCGGTCTAAGGGTTAACAACAGTCTGACACTCGGGGCCAATCAGCAAGCCAGGCCACCAGGAATTGTCCAGGCCTGGACTTATTCTTTCCCACCCCTTCCTCTTCTGTCCCTCCAGGTGAGTCCTGTCTCGAATCACACTCTGTTTCGCATCAGTAACACCCCAGAGTGTCGCAGTGGGGAGAGACTTATTCTGTCCAGATATCTGGGAGATGTCCATCCCTTCCAGCACCTCATCACGACTCAGGTACATCAATATTAACACAAATGTACACACATTATATACCATGTCCAAAATGTGTTTAAACCCACAGAACATTGTTTTAAATTCTAGTAAATATACTTGAGTTCCCAAAGATACCAAATATGTCAGGCTGACGTTAAGGAAAATGCTTCTCTCAAATTCTTGTTACTAAACATCAGGGTTCTCATGTGTTTGAAGTTCAACTCTGTAGGAGGAAAACAAGATTTCAAGACGTTAAAGAAAACGACTACTCCTAAGCGCGGTATCCATTGAACCTACAAATTCAGCAATGTTGTAAAATACATTTTCAAACCCAAAATTGTGTGGTTAATATAATTAACAATGATATGTTGGCGCACTTTTGCACAAGCCACAGGAACAAACTGACTGGACTGGGCGATATGGAGAAAATCAGATATCACGATATTCTAGACCAACTACCACGATGTTGATATTGCAACATATTGTAGGGTTGACAGTTGGTGCTTTAATATTTCAATCAGGAGAGACTTCGTTACAGATATGCAAAGATTTATTGTACATATGCATAATATAAAATGTACAGAGTCTTTGGGGATTAGACTCCATCATTAAACATATTTTAAAGGGGTAAAGAAGCCAGACATATTCCCCCAATGGAGCCTAGACACTGGTGATGGTGGAGAAGGAACCAGGCGACCGAACGAAGGAGCTGTCTGCCGGAAGGAGGCTCAGGTTGCTGTGGTTGACGATGACCAGAGGTGGAAGGGGAGGAGGAGGTTTGAACGTTTGCCTGAAAAGACAGCTGATAGCAAGGAGAGAAGACCTTTAAAGCAGGATGTCCTGCTCTAATTGGATCATGAATTTCGTGGCCAGTTCTGGTTGGTTTACTGAAAAGTGAACGCCTCTTAACAGCTGAATAGTTTTAGGAAGATATAGTGGTGATTGAAGTTATTTAGAAGTCTTCCTGAAATAATTTGCACTGAGCTCCATATCTTCACAATTAGATTTTTGATAAATAATCATAATCACTAAGTGGGTAAAGGCAAATTATAGAATAGCTAGAACAGTTTGGGGAGTAGAGAAAATGACAACGCTTTACCGTAATGCAGCCTTTAAAACCAGAAAAAGATAACACTTATGCTATATTACGAAATCCAAAATCTAAGACGATATCTAGTCTTGTATCACGATATTGATATAATATCGATATATTGCCCAGCCCTAACTAGAAGATTACTAAAGAATTTTGAAACATAAAATGCACACTTTGAAAAGACTAAATGTAGACTTGTTCCTACAATAGCCTGCTAATGCGTTTGAGGGTTTGCAGTTATGGGTTGGTTTGAACATTTTATCAAATGCACTTCCAGAATTTGCATCCATTCACACGTAGCTGTTTTTTATGCAATGGCCTTATGGATGATAATGGATGGATGAATTATCCTCTGACATTTCCTCTAATACCACCAGCAGGTCAAAGTTTTCACTTATGCAGGGAAATATTTTCTCATCAGCGAATATTAGCATTAGTGTAAATTACAGGGTGATCCTGATGCCTGATTTGATGCAATCAGATGATCCCTTTACAAGAGACAACTCACCACTCTTATTTCATTAAAATACAAAAACGCTGATCTCACAAGCTAACATTCCACGCACGCTGTCCAGCTCATACATCCTGCTGGATCATATAACTAAAAACTAAACTGTAAAAACTATCAAATGTAATTTCCCCTTGGGGGATCAATAAAGTGTTTTCTTATTTTAGCAGTCTGATCTTTTTTTCCAGATTCAGAAAGTATTTTTTAAATTCCTCTCTCTGACTGCACCTCTCTCTCTCTCTCTCTCTGTCAGTTCTCAGCCTACATCATGGATGAGCGTTTTCCCTGCATGCCCATGCTCAAGTGGGATCACATGATGCAGTCCCCACCCATGTTTTGTCATGCTGTTCGTGGCTCCACCTCTGGCTCAGCAGTGGGTGGGGCTAAGACCACTAAGGTCCTGCTGGGGTCCCACAACTCTCAGGAAATCACACTGCTGCAGTACTCGGGTCAGTTTCTACAACTTTGTGTATTGGTCCCTTTTTGTAATTTCAAGAGTGTCATGGTTCTGTACTAAACGTGTGTGTGTGTGTGTGTGTGTGTGTGTGTGTGTGTGTGTGTGTGTGTGTGTGTGTGTGTGTGTGTGTGTGTGTGTGTGTGTGTGTGTGTGTGTGTGTGTGTGTGTGTGTGTGTGTGTGTGTGTGTGTGTGTGTGTGTGTGTGTGTGTGTGTGTGTGTGTGTGTGTGTGTGTGTGTGTGTGTGTGTGTAGGAGGCAGAGCGGAGGCCTGTTCCACTCACGGTCCTCCTCAGGCACTGCTTAGACCCAGAGACAGTCTGAAACACCTTCCTGTCCAGATCCCTCACCGCCTGGACATCGCTACCAGCAGATTGTCCTCAGCTGCTGCAGGTGTGTGTGATGTTGTTACAACACATCAGAAACTTGTGTGATGGCGCACGCACACAGACAAACAAAGTAAAAAACACTCATTTAATTTGCTAGTCACTTTTAGTAAAGTTCTTGTTTTTAGAAAAAAGTTAAAGTTTCCACTTCCAGCTGATCCAAGTCCAAACTGCGTGCGTGTGTGCATGGGCACTAAAGATTTGGTTATTAAAGAATTGAGACCAATATATGTACTGAGCGGGACATTTTACAGTTGAAAATTGCTCTTTTGCAGACAAATTCTGTCATAGAGACACTATTTCCTAATTTACCTCAGATGTATCTGCTTTTTCTGTTCTGGCTTTTTTGTTACTTGTCCATTAAAAGAACATACACAAAGCTATTTGTTGACCAACAACTGCTCGAAGCAGTGACTGCACGCAGCACCCCAAATACTGTGGTCATAGTGGTGTTGGCTAGGTTTGAGCACTGTCATAACTCCACTGTCAACAAAGTGGTGACTAGCTTATTACATAACAAGATATAACATATTCTTTGTATAGTTGACATAATATTCCCAACTCTTACTTTTAAAAAAAAAAAAAAAAAAAAAAAAGAAGATAATCATACAAGTATGATGTGGCTAAACCTTTGTGTTTAGTATGTTGTTATACATTGATTTGTCATGTTATCAGGTCTAACTTGTATTCAGAAGAGAAGCGGAAGAGAGGCCGGTGGCGAGGAGTGTATCTGCATCCTACAGCTGACGGAGGCGGGAGATATTTTCTACCAGATCCTCAAATCTGAGCAGCCTGACACCAGTCGACCTCCAGCAGCAGATGACGATCTGCTGCCACAACCAGCTCTAAAAGAAGCCACAACTTTAGGGAGAAAACCAGCCAAACCGCTTCAACCACATTCTCAGATGGTTGTATCAGACACATCGAGCGATGAGGGTATAATCGGACCAACTCAGGGTCCAACTGTGCAGAGGTTTGTGGCTGAAACACCAGAGAGGGAACAACGAGCGCTGAACTCTTACTCTTCCTCTGAGGATTCAGACTCTGGAGGGAAAGGTCAAAACCTGAAGCAGTTTGGGCTGCAGGTCATCGTCAACGATGATCCAGAGCTGTATCAAGCGTGTGGATTGGAAGTAGGTGTGAAAGATGGAAAGGTGGGTAAAGATACAGCTGATAATACTGAGGAACCCAGCAGTTTGGGTCACGTTGGTCCCTCTGAGTGGCAGACTCCAGTAAAGCTCAGTGATGGCGCTCTCGTCACGTGGAAACATTGGCTCCAGAAATTGATGCATAAGAGTCGTGATAACAAGCCGCGTCCACGCTGCCTACCGCACTTCACAGTCAAAACTGGAGGCCTCCTCCACCTATCTGAAGATGAGAGAGATGAGGCACAGAGATATTCGACAAAAGCTAAGCCTGTACAGAGCTTGAGGCGTGATCTGAGAGCGTGCATGTCCAAACGCTCGCTGCTGGTTCACAGTGCTGTCTCTGCCTCCCTCGGGGCTCCAGATGTGGTAATGATGCCAGACCTGGTGGATACAGAAGTCTGGCGAGATCAGATCAGCCAACGTCTGACCCTCTCCTGGCAGGGGGAGGAGGCGTGGCGGGCGTGGTGGGACGATCAGCTGGGGCTGAACAGGCAGGAGAAGGTGGAGGCTCTGAAGAGGAAAAGGAGGAGGGAGAAGGAGGCGAAGAGAGCCACCGGCCGACGCCTGGAGCTGTCCGGGAGCTTCACCTCGTCTGTCAGCTACCAGTCAGAGCTGGCCGATTTTTCTGATTCAACGGGCTGGTCCTCTGCAGCGAGCCAGGGGGCGTGGTCAGACACGGAAAGTAAGGTGTCCCAGTTGGAGGGCTCTTTGGAGTGCGGGACGCCAAGAGCCTCAACCCCCTCCACCATGCAAACGGACACTCCAGTTTACACACCGACCACCACACCTCAAAGTGTTAAAGATAAACAAGGTGACCAGCAGACTCCCAGCAGCTCCTGCACCCTTGCCCTGTCTCAGACACCAAAACCTGACTCCACACTGGCCAGTCAGAGGAGCAACAAACGTCCAGCTGAGGACTACCTCAGCTCTCTGTTTGCACCACAGGTAAGAGTTGTGTTGTGATCAGACACGCGTCATGCTGGCTAAAATATGTGCGGGAGGGCACGTTGTACCGCTTATCCAGTATATTTATCAAAGCTGCAAGCCCCAGCCTAGTTACCGTGCTGAGGTGCAGCAAATCTTTTGCAATGTTTGAGTAAGTACATTTCGGTCAGTGATCCTTGTCGGGTAATATTTTTGTGTACTTGACACACTGGTGTTCAGCTTTTTAGCTGTGCAACTCTCGTACATGGCTTTTAGGTGTTTGTTTTTTTTAAGTGGTAACACAGGTTAGTAGTGTAACCCAGCGAGGTAGCAACGTTAGCAGGGCAGGTTTTGCACTAGGGCTGCACGATATGAGGAAAATATTCGATCAAGTTGCTGAATGTCGCGATAACGATATTACTTGCGATAAATAAAGATATTTAAGTGTACTCATTTCTGCCTTTCTGCTGCTTTCGGTATTCTGCTAAAATACAACAAATTGCTTTATATTTATAACAAATAAAACCAACGTTCTTTTATTGAACAAATTGAACACTGAATTGAATATAAAAGGCACCACTAAAAAAAGTGACATTTACAGTTACACTTTAAAGTTTCCTACTGATAGCTTCTTTCAAACCAACACAAAAAATCTCTGAGTGTCTTTGGCAATGTGTCGCAACCTTTCACAATGCGTTTTTTGCGCTAGTTGATATTGCGATGACGATAACAAAAATTATATTATGCAGCCCTTTTTTGCACAATACCTTGTGCTTGGCAAGTTGATGCTTCCTCTGCAGACTGCTTTACTCTGGTGTGTCACGTGACCAGAGTGTTATCGCAGCTTTTGCAATGGAAAAAAATCTAATTTTAACATATTGCGATTTAATTGCAATTAATCGTTCAGCCCTAATTCTTATTAGTTAATTGCCTCAAGCATATAAACCCAGCACCATGGGCCTTTTTAAAAGTCCTTTTTTTTTTTTGGGCATGAACAGGAAGTAAGAAGAGGGATGACATGCAGCAAAGGTCTTCAGCAGGAGTCAAACTGGGGACTTTGTGAATACATCGTCAGCATCCGAAATCCTAAGGATACAAGGAAGAAAGGCCCTTTTGAAAATACAGAATTATGACTTCCCTTTTAAACGTGCAACAACTTTTGTTTGTTTTTCTAGGATGAGCCCTCGCAGCATGACGGTTATTTCCTGGAAGAGGGGAGCACCGTGCACCACCCACCTCCACCTATGGCCTTGTCCTCCTCTCAGCTCCGTAGCGCCCAGTCTGTCCCTCAGAGGAGCCTCAGGATGGATCTGTCCCAGGACACCGCCGTCTGGTCAGGTTTCTCTCAGTCTCAGTCCCTCTCCCAGAGTTCACAGGGTCGGATGGGGCTGTCGCAGGCGTCGCAGCCCAAGAAGAAGAAGTCTCTGATGGGATTTTAATTCATTGGTTGGTCTGTCCAACACACGAAGGGGGAGTGAATCGTTTGGATTACATGTTTTCTCCTAATAACTCACCAAAACAAGAGCAAGGGGCTGGACTAACCGGCCTCAAATTTAAAAGGAATGTTTTTCGGATTTCTGTCGTCTTCAGCTGCCTCAGGATTTGTAAAAATGGATTTATAATGGTATGGTATTATTCACTGGGATTGTACGTACATGAATGAACTTAACTGTAAACTGGATCTAATGGAGGAGGATAAACTGAATGGATGATGGAAAAGGATCCATCACATTGTTGGTGATCCCTGAACACGTCTGCAGACTGGCTGAAGAAAACTGATTGCAACTAATTTGGTAGGTGTGTGTGTGTGTGTGTGTGTGTGTGAACGTGTGTGTGTGTGTGTGTGTGTGAACGTGTGTGTGTGTGTGAACGTGTGTGTGTGCGTGTGAACGTGTGCGTGTGAACGTGTGTGTGTGAACACTCTAACAGAAGGAAGTAGGAAAAAGAAAAACTGACTGGAGGCCCCTGCCTGTTTATAGGTCCAATGGCATGACAATTTCACTTTGAGGTTTTTTTAACATTAATATGAGTTCCCCCAGCCTGCCTATGGTCCCCCAGTGGCTAGACATGGCGATAAGCGCAAACCGAGCCCTGGGTATCCTGCTCTGCCTTTGAGAAAATGAAAGCGCAGATGGGCCGATCTGGAATCTCCTCCTTATGAGCTCATAAGGGACAAGGTTACCTCCCCTTTCTCGGCTTTGCCCGCCCAGAGAATTTGGCCCGCCCATGAGAGAGAGACATGACGAGCAAAGTGGCAGTTGGTCAACACCATCCACCTTGTCCCCAAGTTTTGATTTAAATTTTTGAAGTCTCACACTTTTCCAAAATACAAGATAGCCTAGTATAAGTGCCATTGTAACTTTACTTTGTTAAATGTGAATTTTGTGACATAATTGATAAAATGTGTTAAAATATAACTATCAAATCAGCTTTTTTTTTTTTTTTTTATGATGCGACATATTGATGAATATTTTACTTCACGGACAAAGACCTCATCTGTCAACTTATCACTGTGGACACAAAGTAAATTATTCAGAAGCGCACTACCCAATTACTATTTTAATGTGGAGAACTTGGATTTATTTTCTCCTAATGATGGCTCTAATGCTCTGTCATACTAAAAGAAATATCTGCTGGAGGATTTAACCCGTGTTGTCTTAAGTTTCAACCTTGAAAAAAGTATTTTTCTGACATTTGTGACACCTTTCTTCACAATTAGTTTTTGCTTTTTCCAACGTTTTAAATTTGTAAATTTTTCTTCTACACATTTTCAGTGCTTATTTCTATGTCCAATATTTTCTGATATAAAACAAATTAAAAACGGGCCAATGCCAAGACAACACAAGGGTTAAACTGCATAGGACACCCTGCCCTGTGAGAGTGCAACATCGATCTCTAAATAAATCTGTTATGTTCACTCATCTGGTCCATTTAGTTTACACTTATCTTGTATTTAGATCCAAACAGCTGGTTGTTTTCAGACATGATGGAAGAGAGACAGACAACAGATAAAAAATAAGATTTTTATAAGATTTTAGACTTTTCAGTACAATTGACAAAAAGAGAATAAATAACTTAATATCTACAAAGAACTATTAACATTTTTTTGTACATCATTTACAGTTTTCCACATTTTTTTACATTTTTGAAAAATTTTATACTTTTTTTTTTTACACTGTCAACATTATTTTGTTCCATACAGCATTCTCACATAACAGTTTCAAAACACCAAACTTTAAGCTTCATCCTAAAAAATGTTCAACTTTAAACCAGGGTCATACGTACACACATCCACCAACATACACTCGTTAAGTTGTTTTTTTTTTTTTTTTTTTTTTTTCTCTCTCTCTCTCTTCGGAACACCCTGTGGTGTCTGTCAGCAGGGTTTGAATCTGAAGAACAACTGACTGATTCAGATCTCTCCCCCTGCTGCCTTGGAGCAAGGCACGTCACCCTGCTGTGACATCCAGGACTGACCAAACATGTCGAGCTCTAAACAACTCTGAACAGTTTCTGACACATCAAATGAGATAAAAAGAAAACTGTGCAAATTAAACTTGACTACAGAAGATGAGCAGACATGCTCACAATGTAATGATCTCAAGAAATGACAAACAATGCTACAAATTTACCTTTTTAAACCCTGTTATCCAGAAAAAAAAAGACTATTTAGTTCTGATTAGGACGTCAGTGTGTCTTTATCTCAGAATAATTGACTTATTTCTGTACCTTTTATGTTAAAGGTCTTTTATAACTTGAACATTTAAGTTTTGACCACAGCCGCTCTCAGCTTCTGTACATCAAGATCACACCTCCTTGACCTTAATAAAAGCGGTCTTAGATCAATAACAGTCACACACAAACATTCTAGAAAATAAATACCACGTTTTGGCAAATTATCTTGTCGATAACATGAACCTTTTCTGGTCTGAACTGAGAATCTGACTGCAGTGTCTCATTGTAGCTCAGCACCTTAAAGACCAGACACCGCGTCATGTCGACCAAAGTTTATCTAACTACGCATAAATCTTGCATCCTGGAATGTGACATCTTAACATGCACCAACACATCCACAGACTAAAACCTACCAAATCTACCAGGAAGACTGCTCAGCTGCCAGTTGTTGTGCGATTCTCCACCAGCACCGGAGATTATTAAACAATAAATTAAAGACTTCAGGTAAAGAAGTTGAAGGGGGCGGCAGAGCACAGGGAGGCGTCAGGCGTGGAGGGGTTGGCGGTGTTTTTGGCGGCGGAGGTGCAGAGGAAAAAAGGGCCCTTCAGCGTCGCTGCCCAGGGAACTGCTGAGAGACTCCTCACCGGAACTCATCATGTCCTCACATGAGTCCTCACTGTAGAGACAGAGGGATATGCTGTCAGCATACACAGGTATATAAAAGACCGTTTTGACAGAAACTACACACTGTAGCTTTAAGGAAATGTGAATTAACTAATAGTAAAAATAAGCATCACTTTTCCCCTTAGAGTATTAACATTTATGTCACACTGGGACATAAGAAGACAGAGTTTATGATTATGAGTGAAGAAACTGTATTTAAATCTCAAGCAGACCATCTGCTGCCATTTATCACCACCTGATCTCATGTTCTGACTTGTGACAGCTAAAGTCTGACTCAGCTGACTGTTAACAGCTGCTGAAAGTTCATATGTGGAATTTCACATAAAAAGGATTGAAAAACCATTTTATGATCAGCAGGTTTGTGATTTTAGTTTAACGGAGTTGCTCTGTGGGTTACTGCTCACTGTTTACAAGAATCAGCTGGGAAAAGGCTCCATGTTTCAGTTCCTTCTTTTTACACACCCCAGAAGTTCCATGTTAAACAAAGGCGAGGCCCTCTGACTCATGTGACGTAATGGAAACATCTGTGTCTGTGGGACGTGACCAGTGACTTGCACACATCCTATGATGCCGTGCTACGAGATATGAGAGGCCCTGACGAGCTCAGGCGGAGGGGCCGGTCTGTGTGTGTGTGACGTGTTGTTACAACACATCAGAAACTTGTTGCTGCACAGACGATTGCCTCACAGAAGTGTGACGGCACACACATGAGTGTGTGAAAAACACTCATTTAATCTGCTAGTCACTCTTAATAAAGTCCTTGTTTTTAGAAAAAAGTTCAAGTTTCCACTTCCAGCTGATCAAAGTCCAAACTTACATAAATAGCATGCTGAATGGATTACATACATAAGTATTAGGACACAGCCTTTTCGTGTGTGTGTGTGTGTGTGTGACTAGTTATTTTAAATGCCTCCGTTATTGTTGTCAGGAGTGTTCGTCACACAAGGTGTGTCTGACTGCTTGTTATTTTAAATGTCTCTGTTATTGTTGTCGGGAGTGTTCGGTATTTAAAGGCACATTTTGAACTGAATACCTGCATCAGAATGAAACCAAATCTAACACAATCCATAGTTCAATTAAGCTACTGACAGTCTGATTGTTGAAGTTTGCTTTGAAGCACAGTACTGCGAGTTCTGACTGAAGTGTGTTTGTAGCACTAAGTATCAAAAGCCATTAGCTTCTCAACGTCAGCGTTGAATATTTGGTCAGATTCTCGGTCTTCAATTCATTCTTTTTACATCAGATATATGCATATTTTGCAAAACGAGAAAGAAATGTATTGACCTGTATTGAGTTTGTGATTCTCAGTGAGTAAGTGTACATTTGTGCTAAGTCTTATTAGAGAGAGAGGGAGAGAGAGAGAGAGAGGGAGAGGGAGAGAGAGAGAGGGGCAAGTATTGTTAACCTATAGTATCTTGCTCAGGTGTGTTTGGGACTCTGACAGTATCTTGCTCAGGTGTGTTTGGGACTCTGACAGTATCTTGCTCAGGTGTGTTTGGGACTCTAACCTCTCGCTCTCATCCCAGCAGCCCTCTGGGATGGTGGGCAACTCAGGGACAACGCGGTAGCTGTGCAGGTTCTGGGCAGTCCGTCGCGACACAATCCACTGCAGCTTCTTGTGATTGGGTTTGCTGCATTCAGGGGAGGAGTAGTCCGACAGACACAGAGCCACACGCTCACTCCACAGCAGCAGCTCGCCGTCCGTAATCTGAAACCAAATGCAGAGCAGTTCAGTTTAGCGGTTTAGCCCTCTGCTCTATTCACTGACTGACATCTCTGCATTTAAAATAACCTAGTTACTTAACAGTATGTTCCTGTAAACGGTAACCTGGTTTCTTTTTTCAGGTCAAGAGGTTAAGAGAAACTAGGTTAAAACAGCTTCTGTACGTTTGTGCTGAAACCTGATCAGCTGGCCATCAAACACCTAAAGGGGTTTTTAAGTGGGAGGGTTGAGCCGATGTATCGCTGTGACAGCAACGTACCAGGATAAAAAAACGATCTCTAAATACAATTTAGGAAGAAAATACTGTAGTTAAATGTCCATGGTGGAACATTATTTGAAAAAGAAAAGCTTCTTAATTAACAAACTAAAATACACCAATACTGGTACTATATAAATGTGGCAGGGAGGTTGTGTGCATGCATGTGCAATTTAAGATACTCAATAAGAAAAAAACATTTCCATTCTGGTAATTAGGTAAAGGAGGATGGAAATACTTGAAAATATTACCAATTTATCACAAACATTTGGCAGTTTTCAGAAATCCCACCGTGACTGCAAGCATTTAAAAGTCTCGTTTCCTTTAACGTGTGGGAGTCCAGCCGTCGCAACACCAGACACCAGGTTGCATAACCACGAATATTGTGGACCAAAGCCGGGCCAAGCATAAATAGACACCCCCCCCCCCCACTCCTGCTGCTATTCCGACTATTATTTTACATAATTCACTTCCATTCAGCCAGAAACTAGAATCTCCCCTTGAAGTAATAAGCCTGCAGGCTGTGTGGCTGGTTAATCAAGTTGGGTTTTTTCATGTTAATGTTTGTGGAGTCATTCTCTCCGTATGTCTCGAAGGGGTTTCCTGTTTGTAACTGATCCAGGGAATTTTGAGCCACCTTTAGACTCTCATTTCCTCTAAAGTGAAAGTAAGTAAGTAAAGTGAGTGTTGTTGTCCCCAAACTTTTTTTTTTCTCATTACATTAGGTTTCCACAGATGTTACTTTCCCTCCCTGGATGAGTTGTGTAATAAAGTCTTGCGTGTTTACCTTTAGGTGTCTCTGGATGTGATAGGCTATTTCCAACATGTCCTCCGACTGAACGCCTTCGATCTCCTGCCTCAGGAGAGACAAGGCTAGGACGGACGGCTGAATGGACAAACCACAGAAAGAGTTTAATATTTTACCACAGTCTCAGAGTTGTCAAACTAACAGCGACATAAAAAAAAAAAAAAAAACATTTCTGATTTCCTCATAAGACTGCTGAGCTACTGTAATGTTGTCTGAACTTTGACCCTCTGCTGTGAATTCCTACCTTTGCTTTAGAGAAGGAGATCCGGCACAGGCAGGCTTTGAGTTGAGCTTCCAGCTTCTCTAGGCTCAGTTTCTCCTTCCTGTTCATAAACAGAGTCAGATTCAGGTGTGTTTTCAGGTCAATGGCGTTTCCCAGACCAACAGTATTAATGTTCATTAAGTAAAGATCATGGAATTAACACGTTTTAAGACAGAAAGGCAAATGAAAGCAATTTAACTATTGACTCATAAGATTTAAGACCGCTAAAACTGAAAACATTGCAAAAGCAAAACCTAAATTAAACTGTGTTGAGTTTTTAACCAAAGTGCAGCTTATTGAAGCATACTGTCGGGTTACGCAAGTGCAAGGTGTTGGTGCCGGTAGCAGCAGACAACAAATGTTATCGTGCACTTCGGTCAGACACCGAGATGATTGCTGCCCTACATCAAGTGGAACTGCTGTGACAAACAAGCAGTGGTGTGAAGAAGCTCTGCCAATCCAATCATGGGAAAATCTTTGTGTTCACACGCCACTTGAACTCTGGCATTTTATGTTGACATTCAAGAGATGTGAAACCAATTCTGAACGTGCCTCCACCAAGGCTAGGTTTGTAGCTGATGCAGAAGAAACTAAATGTTGTCTTTGATTATGTATCTGCAGCCACTTTCAAGTCTCTACAACAAGATTGTGTTAGCCAATGAACTTAAACGAATGCATCTAAAACCTGATTATTTGGAGAACAAACAGCAGGAATGTAAACTTAACAGGATATTAGCTCACACTTATGCCCTGTATATGGTGGTCTCACCTGTCTGTGGAGTGGGAAAGTGCTATCTGGTGGTACAAGTGCAGAAAAGTTAAGGCAGTGATGGCTTTGGACTTGAAGTTGAGCTTCTCTGCAACGATCTTCTCCATGCGGCAGAGGTCGGACACAGTGAACCTGCACTGTCCGATGCGGATGAGATCACCGGTGGGCGCCAGGTTGCACTCCTCCTCCGTCACTTTGGCCGCCATGTGGAGGCAGCTGACGCTGACGCAGGACAGGTGCTTTGGCTGGATCTGAGGCGGAGGACACGTGAGTAAGAAACTGTTTGAAAATGACAGGTTGAGTAAGAATTTCACATCACTGAGCTGAACCCAGTTATATTAACCATTTATGTATTATTCAGTAAAGAACTGAAGTGATTTATTACCACGAAAAAAATACGAGGAATATTGTTTTTATAAATCATGCACTAGTTTTCTGTGGATTTTATAATTTTAAAGCTGAATCCTTTAACCAAATAAATAGACAATATCCTTGTCATGTAAGTTGTTTACCACATCTGCTAATAACACATTTGAGAGGCTTCAGGCTTTCACAAATCGCATAAGCAGCCAAAATGTGTCGCCCGACCCTGTAAAAACGAAAAATGCTAAAGTGTCCAATGTCTGGTCCTGTCAGGTGAGAGCTTTGCGTACCCTAATCATGGCCAGGAATCTGTCCAGCAGGTTAACAGCCAGGACAAAGGTCTGCGTGCTGTAACCGAAAAAGCTGGTCAGACTCCACAGGTCCTCCACTTTGGCATCTCTGCACTTGGCCGAGATCCGACTGTCATCCTGGAAAATAAAGATGTGCTGTTGATTACTAACCTTGTTTATCTGCTACATCCTGATTATTACTTACAATTTGGCAGAATAGTATTGAAGAGGCCTGCTTGTCATAGTATAAAAGCAGCTCAGACTTGGGACATGGCTGACATGTGTCATTTTTTTGTACATGTTATAGGCTTAATAAATCAACAGGTCAATTCAAATCAACATATTTGAACTTCCAAATGTGGGAAATGTTCAGAAGAAGATTTAATGACTACTGTGAATTAATGATTTTTTTTTTTTTTCAAATGTGCTCACCTCTGTTGTGGACTCAATGAGGCTCAGCCCCGTCTCTTTAGGGAGATAATGTGCCTCCTGCTCATAATTCACCCTTAGTTCCTTCATCAGCTTGAAGGCGTCCATGTCTGGCAATGGAGGAAGTGATCTTGTGTTTTCACCACAGTATTTTCACTGCAAAACAGGAAAGCACCCAGGTTCACTAGTAGTCAGGTGTTCTCTAAATATAAATACAATCCACAAAGAATATTAAGAAATTCAGAAAAAATCAGTAGAAACGTACCACCATAATTAATGAACAAGAAATGGAGACAGCTTTAAACACAACAGCATGCTCGTTTGGTTTCAAGGCTATTAGAACATTTTGTTTAAACAAATAATGAAAAGAGAGGGGAACAAACGAATATATTTTTATGTAATACCTGGGCAACTGCAATCCTTAAGATATTTATCCGTGTTTGGTAAAAAAACAAACAAAAAAATGTGTTTTTTCTTTTGTGATATGTGTTGTATTGGCCTTAATTTGCTCTCAGTCCTAACAAGGGTCACAGCCCAGCTCAAAGCCCAGCTCAAAGCCCAGCGCACTTCCCTCAGCTGGGCTCCGGTGTCAAATTTCCTCTAGTAGACGCCTTCCATGTCCTCTGACCTAAAAACAACTGCTTTTCCAAGGTTCTGTCTGTTACTTAACAACTTAAAACACACAAAACATAATCCACGCTGCTGGGAATCCTTAGTTGTATCCTTTTAGTTGATGATAACCGAGGAAGCTGCCAGCAGCAGCTAGCTAACGTTAGCGTTTTAAATCCTTTCTGGTAGGAGCGGGGGAGGGGCTGCTTTTTTCTTTCGTGAAATAAAGGTCTATCAAAACTAAACTGTTCAACACCATTATCAGAAACGAATGTTTTATAGATTACAGCTTGGCATAAATGTACTAAACCGATCAAAATGTGTTTGTGGTGGTTTATTTTGTGAATATAATCGTGTTAAAAAGCTCTGCTTTGGACAGGAGTCGGATCCAGTGGATACCAACAACAACAGACCAGAATAAAAATATATTTGGCTATAGGAAGGAAATCGTACTTGCAAACGAATGTTACATAGCTATTATGTTTAAACCCCTAAAAGAAAAAGGAAACACTCACTATAAATGGCACTGTTTCCTTACAGAACTTGCAAATACAAAATACTCTTCAATACCATTTCAAACGTTCCGTACGAGTTCTGTCAACATTTTGCGATGGGAAAATGATTGTAGAAAAACAGACACGTTATTAATTTTCAACAATCATTAGCTTTTCTTAATATTATAGCTAGCTAACGTTAAAGTAAATAATGGAGGTCCCATTGTCGACCGGTCACTTTCATCCGTTGTTTTTCTCTTTCGAGTAAGGTGTTAGCAGAAAAAAACCGCAGAAGCGAAATATGTAGTTCGCGTAGTCTGTGTCATAAACAAGTATAACGTCAATTTATCCTAAAGGTTTACTCTACCTGTTATTGCAAGTTAAATCCACATATCTGTTGTCTTCTGCTGTATCCTTAGTCGTTCTCGTCTTCTCTCTCCCTTTTCCTTTCTCTTGTTCTCTCTTTTGTTGATGTTCATAACGCTCACGCCCACATACCGACGTCACACGGCAGAAACCAATCAAAGGCACCTCCTTTCGGGCTTAACGGTATAAACTAAAGCGTACACTTAATATTTTGGTATGTTTTGACTTTATTTCTAACATTGTCGTCGAGAGGTTTGTACTTGAGATCGATAATAAATCTTCAAATCAATGATAAATGCCACAGGAATCGAAATACTGAATGAGACGATCCCTCTGTTATTGATTTTCCCCTTAGCCAATCAGCAAGCCGCAGTTTGGTGCGTTCAAATAGTCCGCCCAAAATGGGATACTGTGATTGGGTAATGGATGTACAGTCCTCCTGACACATCCTGGCATTACGTGTTGTATGTGTGTTACTTGTTGCAGTGCTAAAAACATAGGGTAACAGATATAGTCAAATGAATTGTAAATATAAAGGTGAGTAAATGCCTAATAATAATAATAATACGTTTATTTATAAAGCAACTTTCAAGAGCAGACGTCACAAAGTGCTTCACAACAGAAGACAAAATAGCAAGTAATAAAGTAGACAATCAATCTGCATTGATAGTCGTTATCACCTACATGTAGTCCCATATCCTGTATAAGCCTAGCCTAATTGTACTAACCTTAATTTTGTTGTCATAACCACTCAAAGTGAAATTATTTCGATTTCAGTAACTATCTGTTGTAGTGGCAAAAAAGTTCCGTTTAGGAACCATCACATCTCCAAACGTAGCTAAGTTATTATATCTATGGGTTAGATCCATAGGTCATAGTTAGTTACAGACAAATCCACCATAAACACCACATTTTGCAAACTATTCATAAATCTGGTTAAGTTGGCCAACAGAAAATTGATGAAAGACACAGAAATAGGCTATGCGTTATTTTTTTTTTTTTACCACACTGTCATTCCTTGGAAAAATGCTACATGCTCCCACAAAGGACGCTGTGTATTACAATTGGTGCTCCTGTTCTCTGGAACACAAGCCCGGTGACCAACCAAGATCTGTCTCAACTGTGTCCACATTCAAAAGTAAACTAAAAACAATTATAATTTCTCAGGTTTATGATTACTGTATGCTGTGGTTGTGCGGTAAATGGGGGGGGGGGGGGGTTTGTCTGTATCACCTCCAACTGTGCAATATGTCATCTCTATTCATCCGCACCTTACTCATCGGTATATCTGTGTATATATACTGTCTGTTTATACGAGGGTGTTTATTGTGTAAATATGTTTGTATTATTACTATTATTATAACTTATTTTATTATTTCAATTTCTTAAAATAGAATTTAGGGGGGCTCAAGCCCCCTAAATTTCATCTCACCCCCCGAAAAATTATAATAATATATATTATTATTAGTAGTAGTATTATTATTTTTTAAATCAATTTTGGTGCTTCAAGTGAGAGTTTGCGAACTTGTCTGTTAGTGACAATTACAGGTTCAAAGGGCTTTAAGCAGTTTTAATATCCTGTGTGTCTGTCGCCGTTGCTACGCACCTGTAAAGCTCCTGACACACTAACCCGATAATCGGCCGTGGACAGTCTGGTGAGGTCGGTGACTCAAATCTGTTTGGTATGTTCTGTGCCGTTGTCCGTCTGAGGGGCCACTGGCCTTCATTTTGGCCGACCTAACATGCTCGGTCGGAAGGCGGGCACTGCCGGCAGTCGGACTCAAATGACCAATCTGATTGGTGGAGTGCCAACCCGGAAATGACGAGCTGGATTAGCGTGACTAACGCCTCTCAAAATGTGATAAAAATCTTTTAAAGTGACCTTTGTCGATCTGAAAAGAAGAAGAATTGCATGGCCTATTTCTCGCTTAAAATGTTTTCAGAAACACGTTTCGGTGAACTATTTTAGTAAAATATGAGATTGTTTACAGAACAAGCTGCCATGACAGTCTGGCTTAGAATTTCCCATAGACTGTATAAGAATGGACCAACAGATCCCGTTGCTCTGGACGGAGACCAGTGAAGGCCATTAGAAGCACTTTTCCGGTGAGCGCCGAGCGTTACTGTGCAGCCTCTAACTGAGAGAGACTATGTAAATGTGACGTGAGCAACGTGTCTGAAAGTTGTAAGTCTTCTGGTAGCTGTGCCAAGAGAAATCTCAGTCATTCCCAATTTTGCAGAGATGGAGAGCGTAGGTATATGTAAGGAGATAACATAGGCACAGGCTAATTATTGCTAACTAAAATGCTAGTTAACATTAATAATTAAACTTAAACAGCTAATGTAAGTCAAAACTGTCTGCGAGCTTCTCCTGTACTATACGGTAATTCCTCTACTATGCGACAGTAAGTTGCGTGGTTATGACACAATCGTTAGCCTATTTTTACAAAAACGTCTGCTACGGGGCCATAATGTGAGTTACAAGGTAATGGAGCCTTTTATACATTGTCGTGTTTCTTTAGAAATAAACAATGGACACATAAAGTCTTAAGATGTAAAGTTATTCGCTGTCAAAGTGACGTCAAAATGAATGGCAGTCAATGGAATGCTAACGGGAGGTGATGGCTTATTAGCATCAAAATAGCGCCATAGAAGGTTCGGGTTGTGAGGAGACTCTTACCCCCTTGGAATTTCCGGAGAAACCAGACCTACGTGACGTGACGCATTTGCCCAATCAGCAGTCGGCATCGCTTCGGTGTGTTCCGAGGCACTTTTTTTGGCCAACTCGGGGAGGCAGTCAGTCCGACTGCCTTTTCTGCCAAAGGTCGGCTGTCGGGTTGGTGTGTCACCAGCTTTACCCCCTCAAGGAAAGGGTTAACAGAAACGTAGTGTTGGCCAATCAGAGGTGGTTGTGCCAGACTCCCGCCTTTGGCTGAGTCTCTATCTGATCTGTCAGAGGGAGAGCAGGAGATGGTTGTAAAGTTTAATGTTGGTAGTCCCCAAAGAAAGAGAAGAAGCTGGTAATTTCATGGCACAGATTAGAATCCAAATTGAAACGTAAGCAACTAAAATTTCTGAATTTTAGAACATTGTGTGAAATTGGTTGTTATTACTGTGACTTATAAAGTGTCAGGTTAAGTTCCATCATAGTGTTAATAGTGTCAAAAAACGTTAGCTCACGTTGTTCAGTAGCTAGCTCAGAGATTTTCAGCTAATAAAATTACTGATTTAGTTAACACATTTGCAAGGCACTGTGTCCGTGTCACTAGGGCTGGGGGTAAACGATTATTTATTAAACGATTAATCGGGCGATTATTTTATCGATTAGTCGACTAATCTAACGACTGATTGGACGATTAATATAACGATTATTTTTCTGTTGCTCGATTAATAAAAACCATAATGTATCTCAAACAAATACCAAACAAATCTTAATAATATACTTTATTAAACAACAGTTTTGCACAGCAAAAAATCTGCTTTACACAAAATAAAATAAATAAAATTATTTTACTGTTATACAAAATGAAAGGCCAGCCTGTTTACTCTTTTACAGTACCAATATAAATCTCTTGTTGTAGTGCAAAAAAACACTGCACAGTACAGACATTCCTGGGAGTGTTTAACACAATATAAAATTCCTGTTTTCAGTTGTACAGTCCCAACATAAATCTCTTCTGTACAAAAGATAAAAAATGCAGTGCAAAAACAATGTGCAGTGAACATTATAGACATTCCTGAGTGTTTAAACACAATATAACAGTCCCAACATAAAACCTGATGCACAATCAAACTGACTCTCTTAACTCCCATTCTGTAAGCTTACATGCTAATGAAGTGTGTGCAATATAGTACTGTCCACTTTCCTCCGCTTCTCTCCTCCCTCATCCATCACCACTCTTTGCTCCTCTTCTACACTACCTACTCTGAATTACTGTGTATGAATGTGAGCATGTCCACGTGCTCTTTGGTGAGGCTTGCTCTTTTTTTGTTCACGATGGTCCCTGCTGCTGAGAACAGACGTTCCGAAGGTGTGGATGTTGCAGGGGCAGCCAGATAGGATTTCGCCACAACAGCCAGGGCGGGGAACCTTGTTTCATTTTCCTTCCACCATTGGAGTGGGTTTTTGTCCTTTGGGATGGGTTTCTTCCCAAAGTACACAAGCAGCTCATTCCTGACAGCATCTTCCCTCTGGTCTTGGCCTGGGTCTTCATCTTCCAGCTCCTCCTCATCATCTGTGCCAAGCAATGTGTCCAGAACAGACTTTGGCTTCTGTCTGGCTGGCCACTGGGGGAGTCATCTTCTTCAGGCTCTTCCCTCACTTGCACTCGTCTGGCTTCAAGTGCAAGGGTCTGAAGTTTGATTTTCACCTTCAGGATGTCGTCTGTGGACAGGAACTTGAGTTTTCGGAATCTCGGATCAAGGGCCGCTGCGAAGATGCACACATCGTTCCCGTTTTCATCATATGTTGTCTCAATCTTCCATCTGACAAATAATGGATTTGATTTGCACACTTAAGATAAAAGAAATTTAAGGTTTAAGTAGAGAGAAAGATAACAGTAGAATCAATAGCTCTACATGATAGAATGCCAATGGGGAAACATTGAAAGATGCAAACTGGGAAAGCTTAATTAAAATATTCAGTTTGTTCACTATAAGAGATTTAAAGAGCTGAATAATTAAACTAACCTTCAAGCAATCTCTGCTGCGGCTGCTGTTTGGAAGGTGGCGATGGGAGCAGACTCAAAGGCTGTCTGCGTGGACTTCTGTAGGCCTTTCACCAGCGGAGGCAGGACAGAGACTGTGACGTATGCCTCTCCACCCTGGAAGACGGTGGCTTGCTCGAAGGGCTCAAGTGCTTTCTATAGCTCCTCCAGGAGGCTCCACTGGTCAGCTTTCATGTCCATGTAGTGCTTTGCTGCCTTGGTGACCTCTGGGTCTGAGAGGGTTGCGGTTACAGGCCACCGCTGCTCAAGGAGGCGTGTGATCATATAATAAGAACTATTCCATCTAACAGCTACATCCTGGGTCAACTTGTGTTGAGCTGTGCCCATTTGCTCTTGTTTGAGTTTCAACTTCAGGGTGGCGACATCGCTGCTATGGAAGTACCCGACGAGGCTCCTTGCTGCCCCAAGTGCCTTGTTGATCCGGGGATCTTTCAGAGCATGGTTGACGATCAACTGGGTGGTATGGCCAGCACATCGAAGTGAGGCAACGCCATGCCTCTCCTCAAGAATTCTAAGGGCTTTCACCACATTAGCTGCATTATCGTGGACAATCGCCTGCACATCATCACGGAGAGATAAGTCAAACTTCTCGGCAACCTCTTCAATCCAGCGAGCGATGTTTTCTGCAGTGTGTCGGTCCTCAAGGGGCTTTGTGCACAAAACGAATGAGACCATCTCCCAGTTGTCGTTTATGTAGTGGCAAGTCACTCCGGTATGCCTCTGTGGCAATACTTGTCCAGGCATCGGTGGTGAGTGTGACTTTTGAGGACCTCTTCTGTAGGTCTTTCTTCAGATCTTCAAGAGTACGTTGATATGCCTTCTCCAACTGCTTTGTGAACCACCACCTGGAGGGACATTTGAAGCCTGGGCAGGCATATTCGATCATGTCTATGAAGGCTTCACCCTCAACAAGAGACAAAGGCCTCATGTCTTTGACGATCACCTGTAAGATAAAGAAAATTATTATTAATAACATGAACAGAGCACCTTTCATAGAGCCATATGTTGCTTACAGTGTAAGAAGATTAATTATTAGACAATCCAAACAAGGACACAAAGAAAAGGGCCAAGTTAACTGAAGAAACACCTATAACCTAGCTAATAAATATACACAAAAAATGGGCACAGCCAGTCCATCCTAAAAGATACTCAAAGCAAGCAACAGTGAGCTAATAATTACTTACTCTCAAGATCCTTTTGCTCAGTTCGGCTGCCTTCTGTGGAGTGCATTGCGTTTCTTTCCCAAAATAGGACGGCAAGGTTTTTTTGCTTTGTCCTAGAAAACACAAAAGCAATGCATATTAGAACGACAGCTATGACAGTGGGGCATTTTAAATCTACTCTTAACCTCATTGCAGTGCTGCTATACTATGATTAGTTTATTTGAATGCTGTCGTGGCTACTTTTAAAAGTAATGTTATGTCCAACAATGCATTTCATCATCATGGTTAGGCTAGCCAGCTGCTAACGTAGCAGCTGTGTCTCTGTCTGTGTTGTTTTGTAACATGCAAATTGCCAGGTGCACATAACAATTTTGATCTGGTTCTCACAGGAGCACCAGAGTTTGTTTCTTGGTGCTCATGCATTCATGTTTATCTAGAGGCTCGTAGAGTACTCTGTGCACACTGTAAAATGTTTGGTACTCAAAGGAGCCCTATCACACTTGGATTTGGTGCTCATTTTAATGTTTTCAGTGCTCATAAAAACATCCATTCATTCATGAGCACTGCGCACCAGCTTATGTACAGCCCTGGCCTGGACATTGCTTGGCTCAGTTAGTTGACATTGGCGAACTAGCGTACTGAATCATGATACTATAAGCTGGCTAACGTGAGTCTAATGTTATGTATTTGACTCGTAAACGACCACAGCATTAGTTAACGCAAACTACCGGTAAGTCGTGAGTTAGCTAACGTTAGACAGATACCGTTAAAAGCTAGTAGCTAACGTTCACGTTAGCTCAAGCTAAACAAAACACTACACAAACATGAAACTAGTTTAGCCAACGTTAGTACTTACTTGTTATTGTCTCCCTCACGAGTGACAATGGGGTGCCTGCTGTTGTCCTGGTGTGGTATGCAACTCCATTTGGCAAAGAGCGCAAATAACGACACCTTTACGTTTCGGACTAAATTTGAAGTATTCCCATACCTTCGATGGTTTACGGCGAGCTGTTTTTTGGGGACTTTTTGTTTTGTTTTTTGGGGAATTCTGTGAGCAGGTTGCTGTTTCTTCCTGCATTATGCAATATTTTGGTCTCCCACGAGTGTGTGGTGATGCGTCGCCGCAAAAATATGACGTTGACGTAATTTTGACGTCGACGCGTCAATGACGTCACTCCAGGCCTACGTGTCACATTCGCATTAGGGGCTGAGCCCCCCTAAAGGTCGGATCCAAAGAATCGCCCCTGTTTCTGTATATTTATTCTCCTATGTCTATTTAAGGTGTATTTGTGTTATTCTGATGTGTGTGAATTTTTTTCTTTTGAGCTGCTGTAGCACAGACATATCCCCAGTGTGGGATTAAATAGTCCATTTTATCTTATTTTATCTTATTTGAGCCATTCCCAGCTCTTGTTATCATTTGTATGCTGTATATTTCGTTAGTAAAGTAAAAAAAAAAAAAAAAAATTCCATTGCCAACTAAAATGAATATAATGGGAATATTCCACAGATTGTTGTTTTGTCCTCCCGTTGGCGAATTTGCGTTTTCCTAGGATGGCGAAAGAATGGCCCGCCCTACTCTGCCTCTGATTGGCTAGTACTCGTTGCCTTATTGGTTGGATTAGTTAGGGCAAAGATCCTAAACCATTACTTGTTAGGGTTAGACCAGAGTGATAGAGAAAGACTATCTCTATGGCTCTGGGTTAGACATGAGGAGTGAGGATAAGAATACCAGGGTAAGCCAATCAGAGGCAGAGTAAGACAAAGTAGGGCGGGACATTCCTTCGCCATCCTAGGCCTCCAGTTCTGCCTGTAGGTGGGCGGAGCCTCAGTCCTCCTCTCTTCCCCCAGCCAGCCCCCCCTCTTCCTCGGAAGTAGACGCATCCGTCTATATTCCGTTCTTTTATTTTTATATTTTTGTAACCCCTTTTCCCCACCACGTAGCACTATGGACGCCAATATGAACGACTAAACCGAAGAACGGGTCCACGATTTCACCCCTATATTTATCCTTGAATTGAGTGGACCGGATGAAATCCCACTGTGGTTTTCTCCGCTTCGCAGGAGAGGTAAGGCTTGGAGGCTCCGTCTACTTACTGGGTCGGAGTCAGCCATTTAAATGGCCCTATATTGTGTAGTTAACATAGTCCTCGTCGTAAACGCGCTCCAACTTTTTTTACATAACACAATTTGAGGATACTAGCCAACGATTTCAACATTTATTTGTTTATTTGTATTTGTGCGCGATGTCACTTCAGTTAACGAGTTGCGAGCGACTAGCTCCATTCCAGGAAATAGTCGCATTCAGGGTGATAATGGAAGAAAATGCTTGGTAACGAGAATGCACCTGCTTCAAAAAGCCTGGTGGTTTCCAAAAAAAGTGTGTCCTCTCTGAGGAGGTTCAAGGTAGTTCCCAACAAAACGAGAAGTGTCGTTACGGGCGGTGTCTTATTTCACTCTAGTAGCTATACTTTCTACGGTGACTGATGATAGTTGCCTTTTTAAGATTCCTTTTATTGTCATTCAGCAAAACGCAGAAATGTAAAGCATGAACGAAATTACGAGCATTGCTCATTTTAAAAATAGATAAAAACAGGGTAATAATTAGAGTTCTATATGGTCTTAACTTATTCAAAGTCAAAAAGTTTGTTTCTGTGAGTAACTTAACGTTACGTTTTTGGGGGGGTCTTCTCGAACCAATTGAGAACTGTTACTGAAGGGATAATGTTACACAACATTGAGCATCTTCAATGCTCTGAAAAACAAACATGATCAAAAACGTTCCTTTGAGTATGTCATCAGTCAGCTTTGCTCTCTCAATTTGTTCCGTTATTAACAGCATAGGAAAAATGGATTTGTCTTAAACTAAATTTATATTTATAATTTTTCATACTTTGCTCTTGGGATGAGAAATGTTAATACATTTCTTTTATCCTAGTATACCGTATATCATTGTATATCCCAGTATGACATATATCTTGATATAATACATTTTCTGTGGAATCTATTGGTAATCGTTAATGGTTAAAATAGTCCAAAATGTCTGGTTTCGGTTAGTCTAAATTAAACAAACCTGGCAAATCAAAGAACTTCATAACATTGGCTCAAAATAATATCGTAATCCAACTTTGCTGTAAAGCAGCCCTGCTTATGGATTTGTAACATTACGGCCCCAATACACTCAGAGATATTAAAGTGATAGTAATTACAGTATAAACATGACCTCTGATAGTTGATACATTTATATCATCACACAGTATATGGTCATATTGCCCACCCCTACTTTGCTCCATTTGCATGTTTCTTTTTAATTACTGAGTCATTGTATCTAGTCAGACCCCTAAAAAAAACAATTGGAGAGGGAAAAGTTACTTTGTGGCTAGCTGGGCACAACGTGTTAACATAATGCAACTTTGACCAGGGCCTACAAGTAAATATCACTTCATTTTCAGTGGTCTCAAACCAAAGAGGTTGGGAACCAAATTGCTATTGATCACAACTTCAGCTAACCCTAAGTAAATATTGTCCATGTTCACACCTCTATCTGTTCTTAATCCCCAATGTTTTATTAGGCATTGTTTGTTTAAGTATAAATCAAGCTGGAAGAGTTAAAATATGTGATGTTCTGATTTGCTGTGTCGCTGTGCAGGTAGCTGTATCCAGTGGGGAGGTAGGCTTAACCAGGGGAAAGAATGAAGTTCTTCGAACCCTGGGGACGCCAGAGGCTGTCTTTTCTTCTGGAAAAGGCCGCCTCTAGGGAAGCCAAGATGTGGAAGGTCTATGTGCCAAAGAAACCCTCCTCACAGGTGAGGATTTACCTCTGGATACCTTCATTCATTAACTAATGCACAGACAAAATACATCTTAACATTGACAAAAAAAATGATTTAGGAGCTATGGTGTGGGCCAATGATTCTGCCGTTGAATAGCTGCATCTATACTGTTTGACTGAAGCAGCAGTCTCATAAGTTTTCCCCAAGATAACAACTTTTACACTCCATAACTGACCTTTTTAGTAGTTTGGTCCATGTTTCTATATATGATGTGCTGTCACAGCCAATTGTTTCCAGCAGCTGAAATAGTCTGACATCAGTGTTTCCTCTGTTATTTTGTAGTGGCGGCCCACCATGGCAAAATTTCTGCCACTACGGTATCAGAAATAGGGCTGTACAAAAAATTTAGTCGCGGTTACCTTTTTAAATTATCCTGCCGACATAATGCGTTGGCTGCCGCTCACGTTGCAATTTAACAACAAGTAGAACTATTCAGAGGTTATTGGGCCCATCCAGTTTAACTCCACATACTGTTGTGTTGATGTCGTTTATTTTTAAAACGTTGGCTTTCTTCAGAGTCGACTATTAAACGAACAACTCCACAGACATGCCCCCACTGCTAAAAAAAATCTTAGAGGAAACTTAAAGGTTTCAGTGATCAAACCAGAGAGGACCTGATAAAGATGTCTGTTTTCTTGTGAGCTTAATTATGAATGATTAGGGCTGAAACGGTTCCTCAAGAAACTCGAATAATTTGATTATTAAAAATCCTCGATGCAAAATGATTTGCCTCGAAGCTTCGTTTAACCAATGTTACAAACGTATTGCTCGCAGTGTTTCCGCACGGAGGATTATTACTGTCACACACCGGTCTGACGCTGTGTGACCGGAAACTGACGGCGCAGTTACTGTGTGCGTGTCCAAAAGTTTGGAATAAGTTCACACGTAATTAAAACGAAAACTCTGTACAGTGTGTCTACTGCAAAATCAAACTAGCTTACCACAATAATAGCACAACGTCAATGCTCCAGCATGTCAACAGAAAACATTGAGTCTAACTTAAAGGAGAATTCCAGCCAATTTTTACGTTAATCTTGATCGTTATACGCGAGTACTTTCGATAGAAAAAAACCCCCGACCCGAATCAGTGCAGGCAACACGGAGAAGCTGCAGCTACATGTACAAGTGTCCCCTGAGCTAAAACGGCAGTTGTCGGGGCAAGTTTTAGAGTGCCTTTGTGCCTCTTAACAGACAGAAAATGCAATTAATGTCTGTGTCACATGAACAGGGCCCTTACCTGTCAACAAGATGCGTTTTTGACTCAGACATTGTTTAAATTCACCTATTCTGTCTTGATCCTGCCGCTGCGTAGCTTGGCCTGTTAGCTGCTATCTGCCGTCCGTGATAAATGTGTTCAGCCAGGCTTTTGTAAAAAATCATCACGCAGCAGTTCCATGTGTATTTGTAGCTCATCCATTTTGTGTGTGATCGATCCGGTGTTGGTAGGTAGGAGGCTTGTCAGTGTCGATCTGTGTGGTAGCTAGTTCCCTTAGCCAGGCAAGCAGCCTTCGTCCCCCTCCTGCAGCCGACAAAAATCCGCCGAGCGCCCGGTGGTCTGGTGGATGTCCTGCATAGGACAAATCATACCTTCGCAGCAAAAAGATTAGTTTATTTCCCCCTCAAAAATAGGTAATTGAGCACTGTAGTGGTTATGACCATATCAGTGACTATGTAACTACATGGAAACGGGATAAATGATGTCTGTGGCTTGCACAGCAATAGCGTTACTGAAGCTTAGCTGTAGCATCGCGCTGTCTCCTGGGATTGTTTTGCAGAAAAAGGTAAACGGTAGTGTGCAGATCGGAGCGTAGTTTGTGAAGAGCGGAGTTGTTTGTAGGGGAAGAAGCTTGGAGTAACGTAACTATGGAGAATATAGCAGATATACAACACATGGAAGAGCCTTTTGAGTTTGATGGTCGTCCTTATTTATTCAAACCCGAGTATACAGATCTTATAAAACTGTTACTACATATACCTGGCATTGTTTCATAAAATAAACACACAGCAATAATAAAAGCAATGATTTATTGCGAACTAATAATCATTCTTCCGCCAAGCAATTTAGTTTTTCAGTGATATTTAGCAGAATGGTTGCCAAGCAACACACAGACGCAGTGAAAAGCAAAGCCGGCTACTTTACAAATCCAAAAGAAGTTCTCATTATGTTGCACTTAGCCTACATTATAACCATGTGTATCTTCCATCAGCAACTATTATGCTCACTTTCCCCTAGCTTGTTGTCACTTGCCAGTGATATTGTTTTGTTAAAGTGTAGCCCGGTTACTTGCTGAGTAACCATGACAAAAATTATATCGCTGGCAATTGTTAACACAGTAAAGAAAAGTCAGCATAATAGGCTACAAATACATTCAAGAAAGCTAAAGTTACATCGTTAACCTCGCTTACCATAGATTGTTGGTGTAACTAGTTTGTCCGCTATGGATGGAGATAAAAGGCTAATGGATTGGGCAGCAGCAACGACAGGTATTTCTCCAACGAAGCAACATGTACCGTAAGCTCTCTTTGTTTCTTTCATCGGCATCTTTGTGTTTTTTTTTTTTTTGTGCTTTCATTAATTTGAGTTCCATACTTCTGACTGTTCGTGTCCTGGCGGACAAATTGGCGAAGTAACGCTGAAATTATGATTCAGTCGCAGTATGTTTATAGAGCATTTTACAGCGGTTTCTAAAACGGCTCAGCCAATCCCAATCAAGAACTGGACTGAACTATCCATTTAAAAAACATGTTATCATAAAGCAGCAATGTATCAGAAACGCAGTGAGTCACTGAGCAAAGAATCCACTGACGCAAATGTTTTGTTTCATCACATCCACCATCACCAGACTCAGCTGGTCCCACCTAGTTTCAAGACACATCCTCAAACTATCACAAAATGTTTTGTTTCATCACATCCACCATCACCAGACTCAGCTGGTCCCACCTAGTTTCAAGACACATCCTCAAACTATCACAAAATGTTTTGTTTCATCACGCCCTCAGCTAGTCTCTTCCAGTTTACAGGCGCGCCCTCACAGGATATCAGATACCTGTGAAATCAGCCCTCTCTGTGTAGCTGTGACATTCTGGTAGATTTAATTTCCGCAGATACATGTTTTACTTGTATCTGTTTACTTTACTTGTCGCATGATTTATTTTTGCCTGCTGGCAGAGGTGTTCTTCTTTGTTTCACCTTTGTTCTTTGTTTCACCTTCACCCCCTGTAGTAAATGCATACGAGTCTGCTGAATGTTGATACTAGTCCCCAAATACACCTGAAAGGCCCTGTAGTAGTCACATTAACACATCATCAAATACTTTGATAACGTGTTATGTATCTATCTATCTGTTATGTATCTTGTTATGTATTTGTTCCATCTAAATTGTGTTTTAAGTTTTATCTGAAGACACCTGTAAACTTCCATTTGGTAGTGACAGTAACAACCCTACATCCTGCATCTGTTTTGTAAATGTTCTTAAAGTGCCCATATTATGAAAAAAAAAATCACTTTTTCTGGGATTTGGGGTGTTATTTTGTGTCTCTGGTGCTTCCACACACATACAAACTTGGAAAAAAAAACATCTATGCTGTTATGAGTGAGATAGGGGTTTCTGAATGTGTCCTGCCTTCAGTCTCCGGGTTAGCTGTTCAAAATCGGCAGGGCTTTTTACGTCAGTAGCCGAAACGAGTTGGCTAACCTAGCATTCTAGCTCGTTCTGAATGGCAAAACACTGCTACAACACACACTAGTTCACCATAATCTACAAAAGAACTACTTACATGTCCCTATTCTGCAGGTATTCCATGCAAAGTTGGAAGTGTGCCCTCGTTTAGAAGAACTCTCCCGGCTAATCCTGCCTTGTACTACTGAAGTTGTAGAAACAAACAAACAGCTAGCTAGATGATGGATCCTTACCTAGCGATTGCGCATGTGCGACTGCCAACAAAGATGTTACAGCAGTGAGAGGTCTCACTCTGTAGCTAAAACTGAGACCTGGACACAGGGTGAAAAGAGGAGCTGCAGCAATGTGCAGTACAACAAAAATATATATATATATATATATATATATATATATATATATATATATATATATATATATATATATATATATATATATTTTTTAATTAAACCATGTAATCCTATTCTGGTACAACCTCAAAATACAATTATGAACCTGAAAATGAGCATGATATGGCCACTTTAATAGGCCATGAATAATTGCTTGTCACTGTTGTATCTGCTGAAGTAAAAAGGTTCTTTTTCTGGATCAGGAACATTTGTCAATGTCTAAATAGGGGCTTTCCGACTGGAGGGATTTTTGCGGTTCTTAGAACTAAACGTTCCTAGAACACTTTTTTCGTCATGTTCCGACGGGAAAAATTTGGGTCTTTCCTCTGGCCGCAGTAGCGTACTTTATTAGCTCCTACTTCAGAGCAGGGTCTTTTCCCTTTTCCTAGGTGTACTTGATTGGTCAAACTTATAAGTCACGCCCACTGCCAACTCGGAACTTGCAGACAGAGCAACAACTGGACATTTTTAACAATTTTCACCATCTTAATCATCATTAAATTCTGACGTTTTAGGCGAGAAATTAACTGTTTAGAGTTCGAATATAGGCAGTCTTGCGAAAATTGATGCCGAATTGACAATTTGCTTTAAAGTTGAGGAGCTCCATGAAGTGAGGCGACAGCCAACAAGCGCCTGCCCCGGCCTCTAGCTCGTCAGTCAGCCATGACTGGCTCAGACACCTCGCTGTGAGCTGGAGGTCTCTCAGACCACTCTCGTAAATAAGAGGCTTTTATTTCGTCGTTGATGGTTCATTTGTTTAAATATCACAACACATGTCCATCATAAGATTAACGGGAGCCTGTGGTTAACTGTCTTTTCGGAGTTAAACTCCACAAGCGTGTACTGCGGCTCGCCGGCCGTCACACTTTAGTAATTTCCTGTGTAGGACTTGTTGCAGTTGCTCTCCCAACGTCAAATGAAGTAGTGATTGCAGCCTCATCCAATCAAGCTTATCATGCTAACTGAGCTAATGTGATAGACAGGGAGGTATTCCTCGTCACTAATCTGTACATGAGAAACCTGCAGTTCTGCAGTTACACCAATAGAAAAATATCGAGAATATCCTGTAATAAAAAATAAATTTTTGCTGAAAGCGTAAGCTGTGAAAGTTTGTCATCACAAGACTGGTTTATGACCAAACTATTAATGTGTTAAATGTTGATGATGGTGGTTTGTGCTTTAATTAGCTTCCTTTACTTTCTTCACTCATATTGTTTTAACTCCTCAGGCATCTGTGTCCACTATGTGCTTTATTTTTTCCCCTTTGCTATTCTGTTTCTGCATGTGACACTATTGCAGCTACTTGCACTTTGTTTCCATATTCACAGCTGATTTAAAGCTGTAGCTATTCATATTAGCCTAAATGGAATTAGCATAGGGGCAATCTTTGACTGTTAATCCAGATCTGCTGCTGCTGAGTCACTGCAGCACGTTTATGTCTCTGCCAGTTAATCTGGCCAAAACAAGGAACATTCTGGTTTCTGGAACAATCCGATTTGGCCATGTTCAAAGCATTCATTGTGGAGGTAGCTGTCCTGATTTATGGCCAGAAGGTTGTTAATGCCTGTCGTGGCAGCAACCAAACAAGCTGCTAACACTAGCAGTTAGGTAGGCAAGTGCCAATAGCCGAGTTTCAGCACCAATGCCAAAACAATACTTTGATACCTTACTTTTGAGAAGTAAACAGGTTTTTCTGAAAAACAAAAGGAAACATTAAATGCTGTGTAAATATAAGCGGGCAGTCTAAAATGGGCACAATTGTGATCAGGAAGTATCTAATTAAAGCTTTAGTGCGTAACTTTTTGACATTAATGAACGTCCGTTACATTTAAGCCATTGCCAAATGAATTGCTACAAAGCTAATTAAGACTATCAGCTCCACACAACTCTCTCTGTTTCTCAGTATGGCTATGTTCAGAAGATTGTGTCGTCCGGTGACTTTCCCGCGTAGAAGCTTGAGTGACGATAATTACCTCTTCTGAAGAGTCCATCATGTTTTTTTTTTTTTTTTAATCCTCCGTGTCCTCCTTGCATACTAGGAACTGCGTGGAGGAGGGGTGGGGTGCGTGCGCGATCATGTAAGGCTGTATCATGTGGACACGCAGACAGTGTTGTTGTTGTTACTTAGAATTCCTCATGGGGGAGACAGAAACTACTGTAGCTTTAAGTGAAAGGAACACGTCGAGAAACTAGACCTGAACAACAAACCCACTGTGGAGGGGACAGACTCAGAAAAGGCACAGAAGACCCATTTCTCTATATATAAGGGGCACTTAGGAAGATTCTCTTGAACTGGTGAAGGATTTGGATGATGTTGGACAAACTTGGTTGACATACCTCTTCAGTTGTGTGGAGTTTGAGAACAGTGACTGTGTACTGGCAGAAATGGTTATGTTTTTTTTTTTTAAAGGCAAATATTGGATATGCAGTTATTCTAAACTTTTACGAAGCACTAGAAGGATGACATGTACACTCTGACCTGTGAGTGCCTCAGGATTCTCCAAAAAGAAGTGTCTGGAGTACTTTGCTTAGAGGGTGACTTAGTTTTTTTTTTTCAACCTGTACCCTATTCGCCATGTTTTTGTGTGTTAGTGACCAGTATGGTGCTTTTGAAAGCTTATATTTTACATTTTGATGTATTTTTATTGAGGTAAATATGTAATGATATCATATTGATGTTGGTTACATCATCCAGCCCTATTGCATACAGAGTGATGTAACCTCATAATTTTTGTTTTTTGCTGTCCTTATCAAAGGTTTATGCAACAATGTACACTGTACAATCTGTTCAAGAATTGAGGAGACCACAGTTTTATGACTGAGAAGTTGCTGCAGTACAATAGTTATTTTACTACAATAAGTAAACGGTAATTGTTTTGTAAGTCTACAGTATATCTGTTTCCGTTTTTTTTTTTTTTTTTTCAAACTTTCAGAAACTTAGCTGATTGTATCTGCAACCTGTTAAACCCAGGTCAGTTAGGACATGTTGACCCCTTCAGACCAAAATCCCAGCTTAACATGCTGATATGCAAACTAAAATGTTGTACATGTCATAAAGCCCTCTTCATACAGTATCATTTTTCCATTGGATAGATGTAACCTGTCAGATGATTAACAAATGGAATTCCTGGAACGTTTTGGGTCAGGTTTCGTCTGTTTGTTGAGCTGGTTTAGAAATATGCTGTTCTTTTAGTGGAAGTATGTCAGTCACAAAGGCTTTACTAATGATTCAAAACTAGGTGAGTCAGTTAAGTCCTGTCTAACCCTTTTGAGTGGAAACCAGGTCAAGTTTTGCCCTAAACAAATAATCAGCAAATTAATTGAACTGTCTTAACATACTTGCTGACTTAGGCCTAGGCTAGAGAAGAAAACATTTTTTTTTTTTTTTTTTTCTCATCATAAGCTTAATTTGTTGTCTTGACAAACTTAGTTTCTTGACTAAACAAAACATTTTGTCTTGTGTCATTCTGTGTCTTTACATAATATATATTTACTCTGTTTCAACACTAAGTTTTCTTCTAATAGCAGAATGTAAATTTGTTCACAGAAAAACAAAGCTTAAATATTAAGATCACAAAATACCAAAGATGGATTGTGATTATCAAAGGCATCACTGTAGATTATCTCCAATTATAACCTTTCACACTTAACATGCAAATGGATTTCAAAGTAATAAATAAAGTAGGCATTTTGGGGACTATCTGCTCCAGTGTAGTAATATTAATAATAATATTAAAAGTAATATTATAAACAGGCTTTATGTATGGCGTCAGATACTGTATGTCATATGTCACGATTACATGCTTACTGACAAATTATATTATTTCACACACACAGGTATTACCTGCCACTTGACAATATAAGTCCTTGTGCACCAATTCAACAACCAAGAGTTGTACAGGCAGCTGTAAACATGAAACAAAACATAGGGAGAGGCAAATAATGGCACTTGTGTGTATGAAACTAAACCGCATATCCCAACAAAGGATTGTATACGTTTCTCTCATCCGTTGTGTTGTTGGGATATGTTGATATGAGCATGTTTTATTGCGTTCGCGACATATGACATCTGACGCCATACTTATGTCACTATGATGCCGTCATAACATGTATGAAGAAGTATGAGGAAGTATTCTGTTGTCCTCATTAGTAAACATGGACAAGAACAAGTGTATCAGTGGTCAGTACAAACATCCCAAACACCTAGCTTGATGAGGCTGTTGATGTTGTAGTTAACCTTGTTGTTTGTTGTAGGATATAGACATTACCCCTGCCCAGCGGGATGAGGCTGTGCGCTGGTTGACAGAGCTCCACAGCAGTCTGCAGCTGTACCCGGAGACCCTGATGTTAGCTGTTAGCATCCTGGACCGCTTCCTTGCTACCATCAAGGTAAATTGATACCACCAGTTCTACTTGAATACAGATGTTACTGCGAGTGTTAGCATATTTACCAAGTGGAATTGTTTTTTTTATTTTTATTTTTTTTATCAAGATTATTTTTTTGGGGCATTTTAGGCCTTTATTTATTTTTAATTGATAGATAATGAAACAGGTAAACTGCCAAAATGACAGTGGTGACCACTGGTCAATTTTAGAAGAACCTGCATATTTCTTTAAGGTGCATTTTTTCAAACCCTTTTTTCTCTCTAAAATTTTGTGCATTACAATGAATTACATATACCGTGGTCCGTGATGGAGGATTTTAACCTTTTTCTGCCTTTTGTAATAATTTTTTTTTTTTTTTTTTTAAACGTATTTTAATTGAGCAGTTTGGTTGTGGTGGTAGTTAAAAGCTCTTCAAGCTTAACATCTGAAAACAAACAAAAGGAAAACAAAACCTCTCGGTCTAGACCTTATGTTGGGCGGGAGTTTGGTTAAATATTGTCTGTGGATCAGTGGGACGTTCTTGATAGTGCCGTCTTTGTTTACCACTGTCGAACAACTATGATGACAAGGCTTTTGTTATAGCTGACAGTTTGCATTTATGCAGGAAGAGGAAGTGTCAGTTCTGAATGTCCCACATGTTCCAGTAGAGAGCAGACTTCTTCCTTATGCTTACTACCCTCAGTGTAGTACAAACATGTTTTAAATAGTAGTGTTGTAGGAATTATTAATAACCAGTGGTGTCAAACTGGATATTATGTTCTAAACCATAATTCAGTAACCCATATGCAGTTTACAGTGAAAACAGTAGTGTACTGATGTACCAGTGTTGTAGTCAACACCACCTAAACGGAGACATCACCAAGACCAAGCCAGTGCAAAATCCAGAGTCCTCTTTATCTGAGACTGAGACAAGTAAAAATGCTTTTGGTTCCGAGACGACCGGTCTTGAGCCCAAGACCGATCTCGAGTACTACATCACTGTGATGTACCACTAACATTTTTTACTTATTTTTAAAACTATGAGTTTGATTGATTTCAGACAGAGGGAGGCAAAGGCACGCTGTTCATTTCTAGGTGGCGAAATGACAGATGTCGCAGGCAGACTTCATCAGCTGTAGCTAGCTAGTTAGCTAGCTGCGGAAATTACACAAATGTTAGCTCCATTAGTTGGTTGGATCGCCGTCTCTACCTGACTTTTTTAATGTTCCCCACTGCATGTTAAAATGCCTGCTGTGAAAAAATGTCTCTATTATCCCTAGTTTGTACTTAGCCACATGA
Source organism: Zingel zingel (assembly GCA_023566125.1). Taxonomy (NCBI): domain Eukaryota; kingdom Metazoa; phylum Chordata; class Actinopteri; order Perciformes; family Percidae; genus Zingel; species Zingel zingel. Next base: position 5,704,270 of record CM042329.1, on the reverse strand, counting down.
GAAGAGGTCTACACCTGTGTGGGTGTACAGGACATTAAAGAGAAGTTCAACACACAACAAAAATAATTATTAATCAAAATCACAATGGTTGTCTTCCAACATACTTCAGCAAACACTTGATTGATTTACTGATTGATGGGAATGTTTGTCTTCAGGCCCGTCCAAAGTACCTGCGCTGCATCGCTATCGCCTGCTTCTTCCTGGCTGCTAAGACCTGCGAGGAGGATGAGGTGAACACACACACACACACACACACACACACACACACACACATACACACACAACGGGGCAATACACACTGAGGTGCAACAAAAACTATGCAAATTTAATGGAGCTTTATGTTAGAGATCCCACTAGCCAAAATTGGACCAGAGACTTAAAGTGGGGGGCAATGGCCCCTTTCCTAATTCCTATCCACCTAATTCCAGCGCCCTTGCTAAAACCACACTCCTTTTCAAACTCTGCCTACATTTTGCTTTCAATTACACACCTGTAAAATGTTGTGACTGCATCTTGAATGGTTGTGATGTTAGTGTGATGAGAAAATCTGTCCAAAGACAGACATAAACAGCTGGCAAGGTACTCAAAACCACCTCTGTGGTAGTTCCCGCTACAGAAGGTGTCCCCGATATTCACGTTTCGTTACTCGCATGAGTTTCATCCCGGGATCATTTTGTGATCATTTGTATCTACTTGCGTTACTCGCGCTGGTGTAGAGCTAGAGGCACCAATGTTTCTTTCCTTCATCAAAATGGCCAAAAAAGATTGTTGCAAACTATTGTTGCTTTGTACCTGTTGTGAAAGTTCCAGATATGTCAAAAAGCATCTCATCTGGATTAATAACTAGGGTTGGGCATCATTTACATTTTAACGATTCTGATTCCAATTCTTCCTTTCAATTCCGGTTCTTATCGATTCTCGATTCTGATTCTTTGAGGGGTGGAGTTGGAACGGGTCACATGCCTATTATCACAAATACGAGGAAAGTTTTATTTTGAGTCAACGGTGAATTGCAGTTTTACAGCTTTTTTAACGTAAAATTCCAAACAATTCCAATAAAGAAACGATTCTACTGGAATCTTAATTTTTGAAATGATTCCAAGTAGGAATCGGTTCTTGATGCCCAACCCTATTAATAACATTATCTGGAGGAGCAAAAACCATGTTTATTAGACTGCCGCTTCCAGCGCTACTTGAGGTCCAGATTTTGCTGTGATTTAATTGCAATAAACAGATAAATAGTAAGCTGAAATAACTACATCATGATGACTATTTGTAAAAAGTCTGAATTCATACTTTATCAGATCTAACTGCAAGATGACAAGCAAACAGATTTTTAAATGGTTGTTTTCTGAATGAAGTTCAGATCGATCAGGGCTATCGACACAACAGACACATAATTTCAGAACTTACAGGGTAGGGCTACTTCCTCACTTACTTTTCCCCAAGAAAGCTCCCCTTTTTGTCAAGTCTCTGTACAATATGAGGTACTATAGAGCTCTGGGTTCCCACAGATGGCTACAATATTTTACTCCATTTCTGATTCAGCGACATCAGGAGGATTTAAACACGGATCGGCTTTCCACACAGCATCACGCGTGTATTCGCATCTGTGCATAAACTTTGTATGTAATCATGCTGCCGCAAAAAGCCTAGGTGTGAACACGCCTTAACTGCACACGACCTGACTGGCGACAAAATTCGCAGTCATTTATAATGTATGGGAAGTGACTAAATTCGTTGCACAAAGCATGCTAGGATACCTGTCGAGCGGACCGAGCTGGTGGTGCGACATGGATTGATTGTGTGTGTGTGTGTGTGTGTGTGTGTGTGTGTGTGTGTGTGTGTGTGTGTGTGTGTGTGTGTGTGTGTGTGTGTGTGTGTGTGTGTGTGTGTGTGTGTGTCAGCGTGTGCCCTCCCTAAAAGAGATGGCTGCCTCCAGCAGCTGTGGCTGTTCTCCATCAGAGATCCTGAGGATGGAGAGGATCATCCTGGACAAACTGAACTGGGATCTGCACACCGCCACAGCACTGGACTTCCTGCACATCGTACGTCTGTCGCTCTTCATGTGATGTTTTAATAAATTAATACAAATCCGGTTCCTACCATCTGCAGATGTTAAACAGCACTCAACAGTTCACCCCCTAGTGTCATCTGTCACAGAGCCATTATCATAACAACATTAAGTACTGTCTAATGTAAAATAAATAATGGAACAAAACATTATTTACTTCTTAAATGTACTTCCTAGCCAGCAAGACTTGTAATGCTGATTATGTTTTCTTTTTTTTTCTCACTGATTAACTCCTCCTTCTCTTCTATAGTTTCATGCGATGGTGCTGTCATGTCGTTCTGGGTTTTTGAACTCTATGTTGGGACTGAACCGCTCTCAGCACCTCACTCTGCTCACATGGCGACTCTACAACTGTCTGGCCGACCACACACTCATACAGGTTGAAACACATATACTCTCTCTTTAGATAGATATCTCTGCTCCTCTGTATTTATGTAATACTGGTAAATCTAAGCATGTTCTGTTTTCGAACACAACACAGGGGGAAGTCACCCTCTGAGGCTCAGGTTTTCGTACATCTGGATTTGTCACCTGCCTGAACACGTTTGTCCCTTATGTGTTCCTGTAGCTCAGAGGATCCATGCTGGCCTTGGCCCTAATCTCCCTGGAGCTGGAGACCTGCTGTCCTGACTGGCTGGCTCTTACCATTGACTTGCTGAGGAAGGCACAGGTATCAGACCGACTCGCTTCAGAATCAGAATAAGATTTATTGCCAAAGTAAGTTTTCACTTATAAGGAATTTGCCTTGGTGTTTGGTACGCACACACATATTAAAGGTAAATAAACAATAAAGCAAAGTACTCCAACAGTTAGGAGCAAAAATAAAGAATAGAAATATTACAATCACAAATATGTCAAATGTAACCGTTATAGAATTAGATAAGAAGACCGTACGGTTTTGTACAGGATGTGCAAAAATCTTGATCAGGGCATGTGCAAAAGTTCACAATAATAATAATAATAATAATAATTAGAGATGCACCGAGTGACCGGAATTGGCCGATTTTCACATGATAGGCCAGTCAGTCTGACATATGCCGATTTTATGCCGTTCAAATGCACTCGAGTGCCGCATGATTAACATCACGCAACATCAGCATCACACGTGCACACGCAGGGTTTCCGCTATATGCATGTAGCAGCAGCGCACCGCCGTTCCATCAGCTGTTTATGAAATGTCATTAAGTCGCACTCACGCGGGTCCCGTGAAATATGACAGCTACAGTTTATCGGAAAATAGCGTTGGGCACACTGACTTTGATGAATTTATTGTTGATCAGACCTCACCTGTGTGAGACAAGAAGCTAACGTTAGCGAACGCTGCGGTCCCTCTGCCTCTGACTCCCCGCTGCAAGAGACGCTGTATTCCTCCGACACGCTAGCCTAGAAATCTAGACGCACCCTATCGGCTGCAGCCAGGGGGTCTTGCAACTCTCCATTGGCTTGTGAGCTGGAAAAGCCAAACTCCAGCCGGGCCAATCACATCATGTATAAAGTCGGTGGGCGGGCTTAACATAATGACGGCAGAGTTACGACGGTTCCGCGTCAATTCCCTACTACTTGAAAACATGAACGATGGCTGCTGCTGCTGGCGAACAGCGGTCTTTCGAATCAGCTTTGACCGCAACTCTGGAGACTTTGAGTTAAGCTTTTCTTGACTTTCACTGAAGTCATTCTTAAAAAAGGAAGATGTGTTCGGAGTTTTGCCGACCGGATATCTTCTTCGTTCCTCTGGATGGTTGTAGCGCTATCCTGTTGTGTGCAGAGGGAATTTGAAAGACAACAGTTTATCCCGCCCCTCCGATTGAGCCCTGCCAGTGGTGAGTTCCCAGACCCAACATCTTGATGTGGGTCTGGCTTGTCAGGCTACCGACACGCTGTATTAACATTACTGTTTAAAACGTTTTCCAGGTTAGTGGGGGTGCATACTGCTCAAAACCAACATTAAGAACGTAGTAAACTTCGCTCAGCATTTAGTTTTGTTGCTAAACTGTGTGTAAAATGAGCGGTGACGTTAAATCATCCGTTTCAGGTAACTGCACCCTAGTGTACCGTCTATTTGCTGGATTGTTCCGAGGTAACCGTCGGTAGCTGACGTTAGCAGATAAGATCGCTGACAGCAACGGTATTGTTCATATTTATGCACAGTGACAAAGCAAACTTTCTAAAAAAGGAATTGCACGCTGTTTTCAGGAACTGTGTGTGTGTGTGTGTGTGTGTGTGTGTGTGTGTGTGTGTGTGTGTGTGTGTGTGTGTGTGTGTGTGTGTGTGTGTGTGTGTGTGTGTGTGTGTGTGTGTGTGTGTGTGTGTGTGTTGAAAAATATCTTTATACTGCAAGGCTATATTTATTTTATTTTTATTTATTTATATATTATTTTATTGCCATTACCTATTTTACCTGTTTTCATACATAAATAAGTTTAGTTTGCTAATTGTATCAAATTATTTTAGTTTGATATTGGATGTGAAAAGGAAATGGTTCTTCCATAACATTGCACTTTAGATGTGTGAATTTCCCACACCAGTAATTTTATATAGTTCTATTTTATAGCGATCGATTATCTTTTCAAAAAATGTTCTATGTTCTATGCAAAATGTAAAATGTTCTATTAAAGGTCCAATATGTAATACTGACAGCTAGTGTTTAAAATAGTTACTGCAGTACAAATTCAAAACACTGGAGAGAGTCGTCTCCCCCGCCCCCTCCTCCCCCAGACTCGAAGTTCACATTGGTTGCCAGGCTGAGACCGCAGCATTCAACAATGTTAGACAGCGGAGTAGCTAACGTTAGATGCTGGCTATATTGACGGTCATAAAAGCCCGTGCTCACACAGAGCTCTGTACCCAACTGACAGGCACACTTTTTCGGCTTAGAATTACAGTAGGAACCGCTAAAAACCCGACAACCTCGCCGGCCTCTCCACACGCCAGACAGGCCCACTTCCTTACAATAGGAACCACTAAAAATACCACTATCTTGCCGTCCTATTCCACCCGACTGAACACACGTTATTGGCTTAGAATTATGGCAACAATTGCTAAACACACTGCAAACTCACGGTCCTCTCCTCCAGATTCACAGCCTCACTCTTTTGGCTTAAAATAACTCACCATTGTACATGTTGTAAACAGCCATGGATTGCTTGCCTGGTCCTCCGGTACCGTTAGCAGTTAGCAGGGTTAGTATGGCGGCGTTAGCCAGGACCAGTCGGGATCACTTTACTGGCTGTGTCTCAATTGTTTTTGCGAGTAACCAACTCGGGTACTCTAGCTCTATAATTCAATGTGAGTGCACTAATGTTTAAATTACATAAAATGCCCGTCCCTTGTAGCCGTGAGAAATTAGCCTGAAGCTAATGCTTACCTGTTTAGGAGTAAATTAGCCAACTCGGCGTCCTTTTGGGCTCTAAGCTGTCTCCATCTTTCAAATACATCTCCAATATTTACCCGGGGTTTGTTACGTCTCTGGTCACGCAACTGTTAGAAACATGCCGTTTTTTTTAATGTCATGTAGAATCTATCTCCGTTGAGCCCGTTTGTTTGTTTGCTGCTTTCATGGCAGTACTAACGTTACAGCTGTAGCGCGCTGGGTTTACGTTTTTACAGACCTATATCTGGCAACACTGCCTGGCTGTCAAACTGGGCATTTGATAACAACACACAGGCCAAAACACAAACAGAAATTCCTTCACGGAACGGAAATTTCAAAAGGAGAAAATACTGGCATTAGCAATGATGTCAGAAAAGATAGTATTTCAATTTAGCATGTTTCCTTAATATCTGATGACATATTGGGGTCATTTTTGATTTATTACAGTAAATATATTACATATTGGACCTTTTAAAGTAAAGATAGAAAATAAATATCTGTGTATGCTGTAAAGTGGTTAGAAAAAATGAAATTGGAATCGGCTAAAATCTTTATCGGCAGGTGAAAAATCGGAATCGGCCTAGAAAATTGTAATCGGTGCAGCTCTAATAATAATAATAATAACAACTTATAATTACAAAGCGCCTCACACGAAACCAAAGGACACTTTACAGTGTTTCCAGAGTGGACATTATATGGGTATAATATGTGCACTGGTCGTATTAGCCCAGGATATTTCCCCATACACAGGCACTGTAAATCGGTGGATACATTTTTTTTTATTTATTTTTTTTAAAGATTGTGTTTTGGGCTTTTTATGGCCTTTACATCGACAAGATAGCTTGAAGACAGGAAAGGGGAGAGAGAGGAGGGATGACATGCAGCAAAGGGCCGTGGGTCTGATTCAAACTTTGGCTGTGAACAGGGGTTTGTCATCAGCTGTCCTCACAGAAGCTGATGTATGACGTCACACCCTCTGTGTACTCTGACTTGTATTAATAGGTTCAAGTTGTGGCCAATCGGAAGCTCTAAAATGCTCAGCGTGGATCACGTGACCAAAACAAACTAACAGAAGTGTTGATGGAGAAGCAGCCGAAACTAAGCTAACTTGTTGTTGTTAATGCCATGATCTGGGTGAATACTTAACTCTGATTGATTCTGGTGGCCATAAAAAAGTGATATAGGACACCTACTAAAGGAGTTCCGGTGAAACTGACAGTTTAGTGTTCTAAATGAAAGTACTACATTAAAAGAAAAGAATTAAGTTACACTCTACACTGTCCCTGTGAACTGACTTTTGTTTCACATCCCTTTCGCTGTTCAGCTCTCTATTACAGGCTACGGCTGACAGTACAAATGGCGTATCATTAAGTGTGTCACTAAGAGTGGAAAGTCGTATCTAAGGTCCGTCCTATTGACTGGAGCAGTGAACAACGTTTGCATTGCATAAGAACCTTATGGGATGGGAATGGTATAACCGAGTTAATTAATGCCCTTTGAGGGCGCGTCGGACAGTTCACGCCTGTCTGTCGTCCATAAATACCTGACAATGGACACCTCGTCAGGGCATTAACCCTTACTTGTAGGACTTCTTTAAAAATACACATAAATCAAAACGGTATCCTTTTCATGTCTATTATTTCTGTTCCTCATAGTTTGTCTTTGTTTATATGCTTTATTGTAAATAACTTAATGAACAGTACTTTAAAATTAATGTGGTCATTCATTATTTTGACTCGCACAATAAGGCCTAATAATGGTGTCAATCTTTATGTCCAGAGCAACATGTAACAACTAATAATGTTGTCATGCTACAGAGGTAAATTATAGGCAAATTAGGCAATTATAGGCAAAATAAATTATATAAGTAAAATTGAAAAATTAACTCAGTTTGCTGCATATTTGTTATGCAATTCTACAGTAAAATGTACCTTTTGTTGGTTTCATTTTACCCGCTGAGTTATACAACCATGTGATCAACAGCTGAGTGATTGTGGTTTCTATTCTTTATTCATGTTGCCTTTATTTTAAAATAAGAGACAACTGTTATTTATTTTTTTAGATACCTTCATCCAAGGTGAACAAATCTATGGAAGTAAAAAAAGTTTGATTTTGAAATTAAAAAGCCATTGAATTTCTAGCAGTGAATATTTATGCATTGAAATTATGTATCAGAATTTTTTGCTTCTAAATTTTACTCTAACTCTTTTAATCCAATATTACTCTACAAATTTTCATCAACTAATTTTCACACACAGCTCGTTAACATTACGCCCGCAATTGCTTGTGAAGATAACCACAGGTTGTCAGCTGTTGTGCGACCGCTTTCCAAACATGAGCATTTGCCGTGAAAAGATACAGGCAACGCAATGTTCTGTTCACGTTAACGGCGCATGTTAAAATCCGGTGCCCGGTATCTAACGGATGATATGGCAACGCGGATTATGGTGCCACTTAATTGTCTGCTGCTCCAAAACAGACGTTAGAGGCAACAGAAACATCACTGCTTGTCCCGCTAGTAAACACTAATAACACGTTACACAGCAGGTAACGTTATCCTACCATTAGCTACAGTAGTAACTGGATTAAACATGGCTAAAATGCTGACAGCTAAACGGTGTAGTGTGACTGTATTTCACTGTAGAGGATTCCAACAGCGGGATGTACAACAGTAACTACATCAGTTTACATCTAAACTAAGCTGTGCGGTGCAGGGAACAACTCTGATTGATTCATGGATGCACGTGATCAGAGAGTGGTTTATGGAGCTTTGGAAAAAAAACTTTGATACAGAGCATTCTATGAACGGAATGAAGCATTTTAAATATTGCTCGATCACGTGAATTTGATCGTGGGAACCCAAAATCGTGATCGTGATTAAAATTTGATTAATTGTGCAGCCCTAATCCGCATAACAGTGAAAGTTAATTGAGTGTTTCCTAATAATATTGCCTAGAGGAAGCATATATAAGGAGAATAGAATTGGTCCAAGCATTGAGCCTTGTAGAATGCCATGGGTAACTTTAGCGTGCCTGGAGGATTCATCGTTAACAGTAACAAATTGAGATCGATCAGATAAATAGGACTTAAATCAGCTTAGTGCGATTCCTTTAATGCCAACTTTTGTCGTTCTTTCCAGCAGTCCTGCATTTAAAGGTGAACCATTAGAAGTTGAGGGCAGAAGGTGATGAATTTTATCTCTAATTGTTATAATTGTATCATTAAAGAAGCTCATGAAGTCGTCACTACTCAGAGCTATAGGAATAGATGGTTCAATAGAGCTGTGACTATCTGTCAGTCTGGCTACAGTGCTGAAAATAAATTGTGGGTTGTTCTTATTTTCTTCTATTAGTGATGAGTAAAAGTCTGATCTGGCATTTCTGAGGGCCTTCCTATATGTTTTCAGACTGTCTTGCCAATCTAAACGAGATTCTTCGGGACTGGTGGAACGCCATTTACTTTAAAGTTTTCGCGAGGTTTGTTTTAATTTGCAAGTTTGGGAGTTATACCAGGGTGCTAGTTTCCTTTGCTTCATCATCTTCTTTTTGAGAGGAGCAACAGAGTCTAAAGTCGTCCGTAGCACCGTCTACAAAATTATCAATTTGGGAGGGACTAAAGTTAACATAAGAGTCCTATGTTATATTAAGGCACGACATTGAATTAAATGCCGTTGGAATATCTTCCTTAAATTTGGCTATAGCACTGGGTGGTGATGGCGCACTGGATATGACACATATCCAGCCTTTGGTGTGGGAGATCCGGGTTTGATTCCCACGGTGATACATCAACAAATGTGTCCCTGAGTGAGATACTTAACCCCTAAAAATTCAGAATACGGACTATAATTGGCTGTAATGTTTTCCATGTTGGATGTAGAAGATTAAGAACAAGGCTTTCAAACGAGTTATAATTTAGTTTAAGTTTAGGATTAATTAACAATTTGAATCAAAGATGGCTGCAACTCCCCCTCCTCAGCCAGAGCCTCGAGGAATTTGAGTATTAATATGACTGGGTGGAGTGGATTTTTTTAGACTAACATTCTTCATGGCACAGCCATGTTTCGGTAAGACAGAATAGATCAAGTTGATTATCTGATATCGAATCGTTTACTAGTACTGCTTTAGAAGACAGAGATCTAATATTTAATAGTCCACATCTACTTTTCTTATTCTGTTCTATCATTGCAGTGCTAGTTTTAATTCCAATTAGGTTCTTAAGTATAGCTCCTCTTTTGTTTACCTTTGATTTAACTGAGCTGAGTCGTGGTTTTGGGACTATGAGCGGGCGACTGCTCCAACGGAAGCACAGAGAAGCGCGTATCACTGCACCTCTGATTCAGTGCTAGAAATTCAATGGCTTTTTAATTTCAAAATCCAATGAAACAGATTTAATTCCATACAAATTAACCTTCCAACTTAATTGAACAAACGTAGCTAGATGAGAATTAACAGGAACATTTAAACTGGTGAACTTCATGATAGCAATGCTTAGCCACGTTTGAAGAGCACGGCCCTGGTAAGGCTCAAAGAATAATAAAATCATCAGTATATTATTTGACATTTTCATATTGTGGCTGTAATGAACACTGCAGGAGATATATATATATATATATATATATATATATATATATATATATATATATATATATATATATATATATATATATATATATATATATATATATATATATATATATAAATTTCTTAGTTGCTGTCTTCATCTCGTTTATTCTGTGTTCGTCTCTTTTGTCCTTCTTTCCTCCTCTTCCCTTTCTCTTAGATCGACAGCTCTGAGTTGATTCGGAGTCGAGAGCTGGTGGCTCGTAGTCTGTCCACACTGAGATCTTCCCTGCCTCCAAACACTGTCTACATCTACCAACCCCTTCAGAGCCAAACCACCCTGCAGCCTCCAGACCAGGACCCCACACTCCCCTGCTGCACACTGGGTATGTTTAAAGGGGAACTCCACCCATTTTACACATCAAAATCTGTAAACAGGTGTTAGACTGCAAAATTAAAAAGTTGTATAAAGCCTTTTTGGGCTCCAGAGGGAGCTGTGTAAAGTCTGATAAATATATCCAACTGATGTCACTTGAGTCAGCTTCTGTTGGGACCGAAGACTAGTTAAAAAATGAAAATCTGATGATCAAAGTGGACAGCCCTAGGTATATGTGTTCCCACCTGGCAGAAGAATGTGTCCCAAAATGCGTCATGAATGACCACTAATTGGATCTCACTTCCCCGCTCCATATGCAAATAAACCCGTACATTATTTCCATATTGCATATAGCCTTGTTATGTGTTATAAAGGACAAAACATGACTTAAGTCTAAATGAATAAATAAATGTATAAATAAATATATATATATATATATATATATATATATATATATATATATATATATACTGAAATAAATACAGATAAAAAAAATGCATAAATTACTAAATAAAACTGTGGCATAAACAAAAGTCTTAAATCTATTTCTACATTTTTGTTCACCTACATTTATTTCTGTATTTCTGTCCATATGTTAATGAGGTAGGAGATCCTAACCTTTAATTCTCATCGTAAGGCAATAGTAGTAGACCCGACTTGAGCACAGTCCTGTAACCAATCATGCTTTAGACTGAGGTCCCACCTCATTAACATATTGACGTATAAATAGAGAAAGAAAGAAATGTAGCTGAACAAAAATGTAGAAATAGATTTTAAGCATTTATTTATTTATGTCCTGTTTAATTATAAACGTTTCAATATTTATTTATGTTTATATGTATTTATTCATTTATTTATTAAGACTTAAGTTACAGTTACTCTCGCATAAATTAGGGCTGCTCAGTTAACCTTTTTTTGGGTGGGGGCGGGGGGTGGGGGGGGGGGGGGGGTAGCAATTGTTTCTAAAAAGCATCATACATCTTACAATTACATTCCATGATATATCTTTCACGAGTGATGACATCCTGTCACTGTTCCAGTTGCTCATCCTCAAAGGGGAGAGGAGAGTGGATGACTGTGAGCCCAGAAACACTACATAAAGTGCAAAATAATAGTTTTTCTCGATTACTCTTTTTTTTTTTTTGTGATCGTTAGGATCCGAAATCGTAATCACGATTAAAACATTTGAATAATTGCACACCCCTAACATAAATCATACATTGGAAATGTGAAATGACTAATGAAAGGTGCTGCCCATGGTCTGCCTGTGTGCTGGGATAACAATGTCTACTGATCGATTTGAAAAACTGGGTTGGCCTTTCTGGATCAGTCCTAAACTGGTTTGAATCCTATCTAAAAAATAGACTACTTTGTGTCTATAGGCGATTATGTATCTGAGCGTAAAATTATGACGTGTGGAGTTCCCTAAGGCTCAATTCTGGGACCTCTCCTTTTCAACATCTACATGCTTCCATTGGCTCAGATTATGGAAGATTAACAAGATAAGTCACTATAGCTAGCTATGCGGACGACACTTTATATAACTTTAATGCCAGGAGACTATAGTCCAATACAAAAACTGATTGAACAAATCAACGAGTGGATGTGTCAAAAAATTTTTAAGTTAAATGAAAACAAAACTGAGGTAGTTGTTTTTGGAGCAAAAGAAGAGCAATTGAAAGTCAGCGCTCATCTACCAAACGGCACTGTTAAAAACAACAGACAAATCAAAAAAATCTTGGCGTAGTGATGGACTCAGACCTGGATTTCAACAGCCACATTAAGACTAACAAAGTCAGCCTATTACCATCTTAAGAATATATCAAGGATTAGAGGACTTATGTCTCAGCAGGATTTGGAAAAACTTGTCCATGCTTTTATCTTTAGTAGACTTGACTACTGTAACGGTGTCTTTACAGGTCTCCCTAAAAAATCAATCAGACAGCTGCAGCTGATTCAGAACGCTGCAGCCAGAGTTCTCACTAGGACCAAAAAAGTGGATCACATCACTCCAGTTCTAAAGTCTTTACATTGGCTTCCTGTGCCTCAAAGAGTTAATTTCAAAATACGTATGCTGGTTTATAAATCACTAAACGGTTTAGGGCCAAAATACATTTCTGATCTGCTACTACACTATGAACCACCCAGACCTCTCAAGTCGTCTGGGACAGGTCTGCTTTCTGTCCCCAGAGTCAGAACTAAACAGGGGGAAGCAGTGTTAGTTAGTTTTTATGCTCCACATATCTGGAACAAACTCCCAGAAAACTGCAGGTCCGCCCCAACTCTCAGCTCTTTTAAATCAAGGCTGAAGACCTTTCTTTTTGATGTTGCTTTTCCTTAATAATTTTTTTAAATTTATTTATTTATTTTATACTGATCAGTGAATTTTATTCTTGTATTTTATTTCGTATTAAATTTTAATACGGAACTGTGAATTTTACTTTTTTTTTTTTTTTTTTTTTTTTTTTATCTTCGATGGTATTAAACTTGTATTTGATAATATTTTTATTTTTAATTATGAATCACTACTTTGCTCTTTGCTTTTCAATGTTAATGTTTTATGTAAAGCACATTGAGTTGCCTTGTGCTGAAATGTGCTATATAAATAAAATTGCCTCGCCTACTGACCAGGGTGGGGAATTAACTTTTTGAGCATCCACCAGCCACTGTGGCTGGTGGATGCTCAATTTTACCAGCCACTTCTATTTTTTACCAGCCACTTTTTCCAGAATTCAAATTTATAAAAAGTGCATTAGCATATTTTGAATTGCTTCAATACATATTTTTTTTTATTATTAATACATATTTTATTAATATAGGCAAATAAAAAGTGATGTGAAAAAAAAGCCTGCAAGACCATGGTAAAATTGTGTTTGGTCATATTCTACAGTAATTGTAGGCCTACATGTTTAATGAACAAAAAATATATTGACTCATCTCTCAGTAACATAGCATTAAACAGCCCCTCCAGGATTTTGCAGCCTTTTTTTGAGATTGTTGGGGCCCAAAATGCATGATTTTGCAGGAGCTTTTGTAAAAAATTGCGATAAAAGTTTCGATGTCTTTTGTATTTCTGTTGCAATGAAGTTGCGAGAGACTGTGAAAGATTCTTTTTTGTATAGTTCTTTAAAAATAAAAAAGAAACTTGTTTTTGGGAGAATAAAATTACTCTGCGCTGAGTTTTCCTAGTAACCTTTCCAAAAAGGCTCAAGATGCTGCAAATGTTGGTATAATATGAAAATGGCTGGTGGATTTAAGACAAAAAATAATAATTTATTGAATGAATCAAATTTTAACATTTCTGTCAGTGGCTTGTTGATCTTTACATTGTTAGTTAATTTCCTAACCTGGCCTGGGACACACATTCATACGGTTTGATAAAGTGGGTGGGTGTGTGTGGGTGGGTGTAGGTGTGTGTGGAACTGAGCAGCAGAGAGCCGACAGGATTAAAACAACAGCAGCTTTCAGCGACTGACAAAATCGTTACAGCGTACATTGATGTTTACACGTTGGCAGGACGGTCTGAAATGTTTTGCATGGTCTTTCACTACGTTTTGTCAATGCGCCACTTGGTCGAAAAGTAGGCTACCTTCTCTTTTTCTTTACTTCGCCCTCAACAGTTTGTACATTCATAGCTAATGCTGACTCCACGGCGGGCCTCTTAACACCGGGGATATGTCGCCACATGTTTTTAACTGATAATTTTCGTTTCATCTGTACCTCTGCTCAGCTACATGGTGTCACGGACGATCGCTGAAAACTACCGTACTCGACAAAAGTCTGGAGTTGACGGACATATGCGTGGTCAAAGCCCCGGCTGTGAACGGTTTCATTTCCTATAACTTCTTCGCAATAAAAGTCCTCCGTTATTTTGGTATTTGAATGTTTTTATTGTGAGGCAGCAAAATCCGGAAATGTTGGGCATTCATTAGCAGTAACGTAACGCGACTCCTATAAGCATTGTGCATTGTTTCTTAGCAACAGCATTCTTTGACAAAAGTCCAAATTCACCCACCACTGTGACTGGTATACAAGGCAAAGTCACCACCCTGTTACCGACTCTAGTTTAGTTTTGTGTATGTATTATATCTGCTTTGTTTTAAGTTTCATGTTCGATTACGTTACATTTATTAAAAAGACACTTTTTGTATTGACGGTCAACATGTTTTACAAACCGTAAACAGTAACTACAATTTGACCCTTTTTTGGTCAGGGAGAGAAAGTGCCCAGTTTTCCTTAAAAATCAAGCCTTTTCGCGAGTTAAGTTATAAACCATGTGAAACGCACACTCTCATACACATCAAATATGATAAGAACAGCTGATTTCAGGCCAGAAAAAGCTTGTCTCCATAATCACTGCTCTACCTGGTGGATAGTTAGACAATTGCAACTCGTTTTCCACACAAGGTGCTTAGGGGTGTTTTGAGTTGGCCCTGCGATTTCATTCCAGCCAAGTCCAGACCACAGTCCCACCGGGAACCAGTCACGGACCTGCCTGATTCCCAGCACAGAGGCGTGCAAAGTTATAGATGGCTTCATCTGTATTATTTAAAAGTATTTCTGTAACTTTTTCTTTTCAGGGATCATCACCTCCACCACTGAGTCTTCCTCTGCCCTCGTCACTGCCATCCCTGCCCAGCTACAGACACCTGCTGATGGGGAAGAGGGGAGCCAGCAGCCCTGGAGCACCATCTCCTCCACAAACAGCAGCATCCCAGTTCTACTCTCTCCACCCAAACACCTCCGCCATCTGAACCACCTGCAGAAGGTCACACTGCGCTGCAAGGCATCCGCCAAGCGCAAGGTAACACTCTTTTTCTTTAAAAAAAAACAACAAAAAAAACAATGTAGAGACTTGAGAATCAATTAAATTAGTCAATGGACAGTAAATGAATTGACAAAGATTCTGATAATCGATTGTTTAATTTGTTGCATTGCTGGTTCTAGTTTCTGAAATGTAAATATTTGCTAGTTTACTTAGTCGTGACAGGTATTTTTCTCGAACGATTACCTGATTAGACATGAAAGTAATCAGGAGAGTGACTGATAATGAAAATAATAGTTGCATCCCTAGACCTTAGTCACAATATAAGTCTTTCTGTCTATTCAGGTGGATGAAATGGAGGTGGATGACTTCTACGATGCCATCAAACGCCTCTACAACGAAGACGTCACCACCTCCACCGCTGTCCAGGAGGGGGCAACATCTTTGATGGGGGCAATAAAAACAAGTGGAGGTGGTGGAGGAGAGGGAGAAGGTCTGGGTGTCTGCAGCGTCCTGTTGTCCCGACAGGAAGGCAGCTCTTCCCCCTGCCCGCCACTGCAGTCAGTCAGTGCCTCCTAGAGACCAAACAGAACCCTGTTTACCAAAACCACCTTCACACTGACATCATCGTTGACTTTTAAATTAAACTCCTCAGTTCAAAATAGTTAAACTACATTTAGTTTTTTGATCTGTGATATTTAGGCAGTTCTTTTGGCAACAGTGATGGGCAACTCCCTCAGCAATAGGCAACAATGAAAGAGAGATTGTATTCAGTGTTACCATTTGCATAAGAAAGCAATGTAAAAGGCAGCTCCTTGTGAAATGTTGCCCATCAGTTGATGGAGAAAATTCTTCTTTACATCACTGATTTTGATGAAACGTACAGTAAAAGAAGAAAATAAGAAAATTATACTGTACTTATACTACAAATAAAGCAGTGATACAGATGATTTCAGTGGTTAAGATGGTTTTGGTTACAGTGCAAAGGACCCAGCGTGACCCCCAGCTGTTCAGTTGTCCTGAGGTCAGTTGCCATCATCCCCTGCAACGGGAAAACAGAGCCCAAAAAAAATGTTAACATTCAAAAAAATAAAACACATGCTGCTGCTACTATCTTATTAATTATATTTGTTGAACAAATACAATAATACAAAAGGTTTAAAAAAAATTATAAATAGAAAAGTTACCTTAAAAAAAACTAGAATTGACTTCTCTACCCCCCTGTCTCTCTCTGTCCTTTTGTGGAAGATTTCTGTCATCGTTTGTCAACTTATATTTGTTCTTCACATCTTAAACTCTTCCATTTCATATATTTGTTTTTATTCTATCCTCTTCCCTTTCCTTCCTCACTCTGCATGTTTTCCTCTCTATAACGTCTTCATAGTCTCAATGTATGGATGATTATCTGTATTACTCACCGAGATAGAAAACCTTTTTAAGTGAAGTGCAGTTTGATTGTTAATAAGATGCTAATATAAATATCCCTCCTATGAAGCTGTGCAAGGTGCCACCTGCTCATCAGATAAACATTCACACACATTTACGCTCTGATGGATTCAGTGTCTTGCCCAAGGACACTTTGACATGGGAGTGCAAGGCCAGAGATCGAACCACCAACCTTCCGATTGGCAGGCGACCGCTTTACCACTGAGCCACAGCCGTCCAAAAGGTCTTGGTCAACTCGTTGCTTTGACAATAGCCCTTGTGGAATTCTAAAGGAAACAGCCAGGCTTTACAAACGTCCTCATACAAAGAACAAGGCCCTGGTAAAAATCACTCTGCATGTGGTTTCTGTGTTTAAGCACCCAGAGGGAATTTAAATTCTCGTTTATATATTCATATGTAATAAAACAACCTTGAGTTATTAAAAGCATTTTAAATAAGCTAAGAGACCGAAATGTGTTTTTTTTTTAGTTGGTGTCTCAGCTTATGTGTGAGGCAAGTGACACTTTGATGTTAAAAAAAAAACACAACATGCTCTGTTTTTTTTATCTCTTGAAGTTCTGTTTAATATATTTTTATTCCTGCAAAAAGCTCTGTTTATCCTGCTGTGGGAGCTGCTGGTGGCTTCTTCAGGTCCCTGAATGCACCGGGGCACCAATAAATGAAGAGGTACAAGAATGAAAACGGAGCGTACTTTGTCTTCATTTTATTACACAAAAACATTCATTTTTTTCATGTTTTACATTTTCATTATATGACTGAGTTTACCCAGCAGAATACAATTTCAGTTCATGGATGAACATCACAATACAGGGAAGTGGTCAGGGGTGAAATGTCACAACATACAAGTCAGTAGATGCAACAAAAAGAACTACAATGGGATGATAATGTTGCTCTGTGTCTGCCAGATGTGGGAGTATGCAGATGTTTTGCTAACAGTTTAGCTAGGACAACTTTACAATTATACTGTATGTCAGAAATGTGTATTCATATTGTGACCAGCATTAAGTTTAAACTTGGGTTTAAAGGGTCAGTCAATCCAACTTACAAGAAAAATATTTGTATTCACCAGTGGTATCTATCCATGGAGTTAGTTTTGGTTTCATTTTTCCAGGCTTTGAGATTTCTGCCTCTATGGAAAGTTGTGGCATGTAGTTTGACGCTTACAGCATGAAAAATGACATTTAAAAAATTGAAGCAATATCTCTTTACAGAAACAATATCCCTATTAAATCAGACGTTGCAACTTATACTCGCAATCACACTTTCCATCAAGGTCGAAATCTTTTCTACCTAGTAGTCGACCCCATTATGAATCTACACTTCTTTAAACTATGTGATGGAATTAGTGGCCAATTTATTATTGTTCCTCATTTCTTGGCACCTAACTACTTCAACACCGTTCAACATAGAAACTTCATTACAGTTTTTCTCAAATGCTAAAACACATTTCACAAACGTTTCCTCCATGTTCCCCGATGTCTAAACACAACACCCTTTTCTAAAGCTACATAAACACAACCACACCTTCTCACTTCAAAACTCAAACTTTCACACCAAAAGAGCAGCTCGAAGCTTTCACTATACACATCATTACACACTACAGCAAAACAATTGAAAACACAATGCTCAATTTGTGAGAAGGTTCTTTGTTTCATAACTGCCAATGCATATTTTTAGAAACTGTACAGTAATGGATCGTCTTAGATCTCTGCAGAGGATTAGGCATTTAGATTTGTGAGTTTCATATGAAGAGTATAAATCTATAGTAAATTCTGCATGTACACTACTGTAACACAACTCAATGCTAAAACAGAATCTATTGCACACAACAGTACTCTTGAAAACATGATCAGGGTGTGAAGTTTTTTTATTTACTTTATTCACACCACAATCACTGTGGTGCATCATGGCGCTGAGCTGCATCGGGCCACATCACCTCATCCACATCGCAGGCTATATTGTCTCTTGCCAGGCACCGCGGGAAAAACGCCCTGGAATGGCGAATCCATCCTTGGAAGGCCTCCACTGGGATGCCAACACAGGCCAGCTCCATTGCCCTTAGGAGGTTCTCTCTAGTGTATGGTTGTCTGTCATAAACCTTCCATCTCCACGATGAGAAGAACTCCTCTATAGGGTTCAGGAAAGGGGAGTAGGGTGGCAGACAGACGTTTAAAAAGTGGTTACTGTTGGTGGTGAACCACTCTGATTTGGTTTGTTCTGTGGAAGCGTACATTGTCCCAAATGATCACATAAATGTGATGTGCGGGCCCAGGATGGTGGTGTTGGCGGTCCAGGAGGATGTCTTTTAGCTCCTCTAGGAAGGTGAGGAGACATTGGGTGTTGTAAGACCCAAGGACAGCATGCCGGTGGACAAGCCCCTCCAAACCCATGGCCGCACAAAGAGTAATAGTACCCCCCTGTTGGCCAGGAACCTCAGTGATGGCTCATTTGCCAATGATGTTACGGCCTCTTTGCCTTCGTTTCTGCAGGTTGAAGCCAGCCTCATCCAGGAAGAGGTACTCATGAGGTCTGGCCATCGCGTCCAACTGTAATATCCTCTGTGAAAATGTGAAAGTGCACAGGTGTTCAGAACAACAGTCAATCAAACCTTCTCCTCTCCCTTGTTGGCCTCCTCCTCTACCTCCTCTGATTTGAACTCCTCTTCCTCGTTGGCCTGCTCCTCTTCTTCCATGGCCAGCTCTTCTCCCTCCTCTGACTCAAATTCCTCTGACTCTGACTTCATCCATTGTGTTTGTTTGGAATCTTCAGCAAACTGTGCACTCTGAACTTGCCTTTATACACGTGGTCACAGCATTAGCAACAGGTGTCTTCAATTTTGAGTCGTTGTGTGTAATGAATGACGCCAGGTGTGTTCATTGTGTTCGAATATTGCTGACTGTGGCAAGCATTTTGCATCACATGAGCTTTCATTTGAGAATATGAGCAGAGTTCTTTTGCAACTTGTGTTTTAGCAAAGAAAAATGTGTTAAGATTTATGAGAACGGAGGATTGTGTTTTGTGAATTGTGTCTTCATGTGAAATGTGTTTATGATGTTGGAAAATGATGGCTAGATTTAGTAAATGTGTTTAGACAACTGGTCATTTGGTTTAGAAGATTGGCTTTTGTGTTTTAGCATTTAGAAAAACTGTAAAACCGCAACAGCTTTTTGAGGACATTATCATATTGTCTTTAAGTGTTGTATTTTTTATTTTTTATACTATTTTTTTTTTTTTTTGGAATTCAACATTTCCCCCATTCAGAGTTAGTGGGATGTATCCGTTAAACTGGAAATATGATGTAACTATACACAACAGGTCTAACCGGCTGTTTCAGAATGTACACACAAGACCTGCTGAGCTTGTTCAAACAAAAACTCGCGCACAAATTTGTATTTCTATACTTGTGAGAGACCTCAATGACTTATGACATAATACATAACCTAAATCAGAGTCTAATCTTAACCTTAAAACCAGAGGCCTGTACTACGAATCAAGATCAAAAAGCAATACAGTCGCTGCTTCCTAAAACAGGAGGAAAGCTGGCAAAAAAATAGCCAACGCTGTTATGTGTAGATTACCAGTTTCAAAACATTACATTTACAAGACCGACTGATACAACTGCTGGGTGGACCCACTGAACACAACCCATATGTCACTGAGGTGACGTTCCCATATGTTTTTACATCTTTACAGTACTTCTATTACTAAATACCAGTCCTACCCAGCCCATAGGTTTCTGTGTCAGTTCCCTTGTGGTCATTTGAACAATTTTATTTTGGATTAAGAACTATGTTAGCACACTGTAATCTAAAATAATTAAGGTCTTAACAAGGCCACTGGAGACAAGATAAGGTTAATAATGCAGGACCCAGTTGATGTTGTCTTTTAGAGGTGCACATTTCGCCACACATTTGCAGTGAATCCAATCGAGCACACAATTGCCACACAGTGAGAATCAGGGCAGTTGCCCACTTCCCTCAGATCTGACACACCCGCCTGCTCTCATCCCCAACTCTCTGGAGCTCTGTGCCTGGAAAAGGCAGCTGTGTGGGTAGCAGGGGGAACGCGGGTGGACAATAACCTTGTTTAATTGTAATACAATTAACCCGAATTCACAAATATAATATAATATAATAGGGTAGGCTACAGACATTGCTGTTCTTACGTCACAAGTTCTGCTGTTGCTATTTGGAAGCCGGCGAGTCTGAGCGGTCAAATTCTTCACAACAAAGGTCCCCCGCCATCTTGTTATTTAAAAGTTATTATTATGAAGCAGCAAAACCAGGAAACGTTGGGTCTTAATCAGCAGCAACATAAAACGGTAAAATAAAGCAGATATTGAAACTAAACCTAAAATCCCAGTTTCACTTAGAAGCTACAAACGTGACTTCAAAACGTATTGCTCTCCTACATAGGTGGTCTTTTATGGTTTATTTTTAGGTTCCTAAAATATGTTGCGCAGAGAAAAGTTACGTTCTTTAAAGTTACATTTTATATGAGATTAACAATTAAAATGTACACACACACATATTCAAACGGAAATGATGTAGGCCTACTTGTTTATTTGGGTATAGAGCGGGGAAATGAGATCCGATCACAAGCTTTTACAGTCTATGATCACAAACCCGTTTTTAATTTATTTTACCAACTGATTGAGGTTAAAGGGAACTATAAAGGGTTTTTTTTGCACTCCATTTAATTAATTGACAGTATTATCTATTGAAGTTCTGTTACATTTTTAACTTTGTTCTGCCTTTTGTCTTCTTTTCTTCCAGTTTGATGAGAATGGATCTGAATAGAAACCCTCTTGTGGCAAGTCATTCATATCCACACAAAAAGCTGTTTAAAACCACAAAACCTCCAACTGTGAAACACATGAAATACTCATTGTGTAAACAGTGGTGTGAAAAATACTGTACATACTTTAGAACATCACATTACTAAACCACAATCATGTTCAAAGGAAAACACACCAGGTTCTTCCTTGTGGTTAAGTGTTAAAGGACAGTACTCGTGCTTCAACATGTTTTACACCATTTACTACAAATCCTGTATGAAGTGCAATCCAATACAACACCATCACAAGCCATGGGCTCAGAAATCAAAGGATCATTTCATTACATTAACACTTTTAGCTCTTATTTTTGTAGCTTGTCAATCATTTTTACCAGTACTAAAAACATTGAACTACTCATCAAGTTATAGGAACAGTTTGACATTTTAGTTAGATGAGAAGATTGACACAACTCATACGTGTACGATAAATATAAAACAATTAGCTTGGCCTAAAGGCTGGATAAAGCAATCCTGGCTTTGTCCAAAAGTAACAAAATCCACCTGCCAGCACATTCAAAGCTTACTTAACATATTATATCTCATTTGTTTAACATGTACAAAAAAACAGAGTGCTATCACAAGGGTTATATGCTGATTTGATTATCATTTTTGAAACTTGTATGGGGGCTTGTTTACAGCCTGTCTAACTATCTCACTGCTCGCGTTTCTCAACCTGTCAGACTTTAGTGATGTTGCTGCATTCCCAGATCTCAGCTGGTGAATATGTTATTACCGACAGAAATTATGGACAAATATACAAAAATAAGACCCAAGTTGTAATAAACTAGACTTACCTTAATCACTCCACCAACTTAAAACACCTCTGATTCAGTGCCAGCAAAAAGTGAAGCTTCACTAAGTAGTGCCTACTGCAGTGTAATATTATTTCATTGTACAGGCGTTTGATGTCCACTACCTCTCTAAATTTAATTTCAGTGCATTTTTATAGAAACAAACGTGAGTTTTAAGGCTGTATTTTGGAAACAGTATGAGGAATGTAAAGTACACATCAACAGAGATCAGATGTGGGCAACAAGTGTTAAAAAGCTGCAATATCATCTCTGTTGCTGACGGTCTTTGAATTCTGAAAATGTCTTCTGTGAGACAGCTTCAACCTTGTGTTTTTTTTGTCCTCTCATAACGACATCAGATAATCACAGTGAAAACCAACCCGCTCTGCAAGTGCTTACAAGTTACCACTTGCTTTAAGCTATCACGCATCTTTGTGACAGTCTTTGTCAAACAATCTTTTCTTTGGCATTCATATCCAGTGAAAGAGAATGCTCAGGGGCAGAAGCTTGTGCTCCCTGTTGTTGCAGATATTTGGACCGAGCTCAAGGCTTTGGACTAAAGGAGGGAATCCTTTTTTAAATAAGGCTTTGGACAGTGTGTATACTGTTAAACCACAGCAGGAACAAGCTACATATCCAAACTAAGGCTGACAAAGTACCAAGAACAAAGGTTCATATAACTGCTGTCATAAAATCAGTGTCAACTGTGAGAAACTTGTTCTCTTTAAACTATGACTGTGTCTCCTGAAATGTAATACTGGGTGTAAAAATGTATTTGAGTTCTGAAATTAAAGTAAGAAATCTTACTTGAAACCCAGAATTCTGAGATTATTCAGAATCAGAAAGTTCATTTCTTCTCAGATAATTCTGGATAAAAGTCTTTTTTTGCAGAACTCAGAACAATAATTATTCATGTGGCCCTAATGTTCTTCAGTAGAGGGAATGCCTTCCGGTTGAGAATGAACTTGAAAATCAGGAGTTTTGTACATCCACAATGAAGTAAATGTAGCGGTTAAGAGAAGCTGCAGTAGCAGACCTTCAACTATCCTGTTTCAATTTTCATTTGGCAGCAAGATTGAATTAAATGAAAATTACGTTACAGTTTACGTAGCATATGCTGGTTCACTGTTGGTATGCTTGCTGATCTACTGCCATACATCACTAATAAACAGCATGCCACTCATGTTCCACTATCAGATACCACTAACCAATGACAAACTGGTAATTTTTGCCACTATAAGTGCTGTGGTCAGATCAGAAATTGGCATAGCAAAGGTGGTGTGGAAGCTTGGTGAAACAGTGGCTACTGGAGGGGCTAGCTGGTGAGCTACTGTAGCTGGAGAGCTGACGGCGCAAATGGTAGTTTGCTAGACTTCAGTCTGGCTGCTGAGTCTACACCTCTTTCACGTAGCCTGTAGTAGAAGTAGTTTCTACTTGACCAATGCAAATCAGACGCGCAAAACAGCCAATATGAAAGCTTTCTCTATTTTGGGCTCGATGGCGTTTTAAGCCCCCACGGTCGACTTCAAGGCAGCGCTGCGACCGTCGACTTCAAGGCACCTAACCTAACCCTAGTAACTTCCATGCAGCGCATCCTGGAAGACGATGTTGGGGGCTTAAAACACCCTATTTTGGACTTGTGATTCTCTCCACAATGTCAAGACAGATTGTGAACATTTTGCTCAGATTTACTTTGTATTATCGAATCCAGTGATTGGGGTGATTCCACTTAAATTAATTATAATCTGACATTTTTGTGGATATAAGGTAAATGCTGGTCTGGCTGGCCTCTTAAACTCCTTGAAGCGTTATTATGGATCCCTACGTAACTTCTAGGCAAGTCCCACCCTACAAAGCAGCTCAGTTGGTTGGGGTTAGGCACTGACCTTGAGTGGTTAAGGTTAGGATAGCCGATTGGTCAGGGGGTAAGACCTAAACAAATCAGGTTAAGTTACTTTGCGTAAGCATTGACGCCTGGCCAATAGTAGTGTGTGAATGCTATTGAAGGGCGGGTCTTGCCTATAAGTTGCGTGGGTTCCATAATAACACCTCCTTGTAGGCTGATGTTATGCTAATGGATAAGGTAGAGGAGTTAGCCATAGCTAAATATTAGCCATGTCAGTATAGTGAGCTTTTTAGTTTGTGACAAAATTCTAAATACAAAAGGTTATCATCGTTTAGCTATATTTTGTGTGTAGGAATATCACAGTAGATAATGACAATGTAAAAAATGATTTTTTAATGCCGTGAGAAGTATTTTCTGTGGTACAGCAGTAAGATGTTTTCACACCTAACCTGTTTAGTTTGGTTCAATTGAACCCTGGCCCGTATGGTGGTGTGAAAACTGTCAAACTCATTAACTAAAATACGAGACTCTTTAGAAGTGTTGTTTATATTAAGCCAAAATCATTTGGTAACCATGGTAACATGTCAGCACATGAATACAATCAGGATATGCGTCTGGGGGGTACCTGCCAGTGGAACAAGAGAGGCATATCATTAGCCACTTTTTGGCCATGCTGTGTGTGGATAGGCCTAGGTGTAAACCTTGTTTGTGTTTATGAAACCAGCTGTCCAGCAAACTGTTGTTCAGTTGAGTGGTCGGTAACCCGAGAACTCTCTAAACGAAATCTGACTTAAACCATTAGATGAGTTTTTAAACGGAGGAGTCAGATTGATGTCCATGAAACTGCAGCAGCGATTTGTGTTTGAGGAATGCAGCAATTGACGTGGACCTTTTGACCCTTGTGGTGCCTGACGTGGTCAGCGGCCTCTCTCCCGGGGAAGCAAAGGAGAGGTGATGCCGCCGACGGCGGGGGGTCTGCTGACGCTGTTCCTGGTCTTCTCTCACAACTCCTCCATCTCCTCCCCCAGCAGGTCGTGATGGAGCTCCCAGCAGCTGAAAGACATCTGGCTGTGCCGTGCTGCTCAGGTACTGCCAGGCCTTCTTTCCCGCCGTGTCCCTCAGCTTCACATCTGCGTTGAACTTGTTAACCAGCAACCGCATTATGTTGTTGTTGCCATGGATGGCAGCAATATGGAGAGGCGTGTGGCCACATGTTGACTTGGCATTCATGTTGAAGGTCAAACCAGCTTTCTCGACTCCATACCTGAAACCCCAGCCAGAGAGAGCAGATCAGTGCCTGTTTGCCTAAAGTAGTTTTAATTTACCTTTTACGTCCCTCACACAGTAATTTCATAAATATTCTTCAAGTGCATTTTGATTGTGTGTCAGTTTTTTCACTGCACAATTAAAATATTTAGCAATCAAATTAGTCTGTCTTTAAAGTGCTCATATTATGCTCATTTTCAGGTTCATAATTGTATTTAGAGGTTATATCATAATAGGTTTACATGGTTTAATTTTCAAAAAACAATATTTTTGTTGTACTGCACGTTGCTGCAGCTCCTCTTTTCACCCTGTGTGTTGAGCTCTCCGTTTTAGCTACAGAGTGAGACATCTCACTTCTGTTCCATCTTTGTTGGGAGTCACACATGCTCAGTACCTAGGTAAGGACTACTAGCCAGTCAGAAGCAGAGTATGAGGGCGTGCCATGCTAGCAGCTAGGCGAGCATTATAACGTGTGTTACAAAGTGACGCACGTTCGTCACGGAAGTAAAGGCTGGACTACAATAGAGCTGTTTGGAGCAGTTTGTGAACAGTGTTTTCTGTTGGAGATGGTAAGTCCCTTCGGGGTGGGCTTTAGACTTTTTCACTTTGGAAGCTTATTACATGCACAAAAAGATATATAACACAATAAAGGAAAGGGAAGACGCCAAAAAGCATAATATGAGCACTTTAAGGCTGACATGTATAGAGAAAACATCAGAAACATATCAATGATCCATGTAAGCAGCTCAGATATCACTAATTACAGCCCACAAAGTACTGTAGTATTCCAGTTTCAGAATGCTACCTGAACCAAACCTTCCTGTTTTACAGCTGACAGAGCTAACTGCTAGCTGCGTACCATAAGGTGTTGAGGACTCTGTGGTCACCGTGTTTTGCAATCCAGTGCAGCACAGTGAAGCCGGAGATGAAGTCTTGTCTGTTAAGAAGGGACGAGTCCTCCCTGAACAGGGTGTAGATGTCGGGCCAGGCACCCGCCGCCCCCTTCACCAGCCAGGCGTGCTCCCTGGGCTCCAGAGGAACCATTGACTGATGACAGGGGCAAATAACTTAATCAATGTCCCTCCTGGGAATCAATAGTGTTATCATATTGTGTCCTTCATTTAAAAAAAAAAAAAAAGAGTAAATGTTTTTGTTTTGTTAAGACCAGAAATGATTGGTCTTTGCTAGTTGTCAATCTCACTGTGCATCATAACTACAGCTGGGTTTGCTTTTTATATTTATCAAAATGAACCACATCTCTCTAATGCATCAGGTTTTAAATTTGTCTTCACACAAAAAAGAACTCAAAATGTTTCTAAATTATTATTTTAAATCAGGTAATATATTATGAAATAATAAGTAAACAAGGCAACTTCTGATACACATTTTGGTAATTACTCAAAAAAGGATTGAGATTCAATACCTAGCCTCTGCACACAGGTAACTATTTTGATTATGAGTTGGAATCGGATTTTTTAAATCAGATTTTTATATATACACTACCGGTCAACACATAAAATGCAAACCATCTGGACCAACTAACTGATTAAGTCAATAACAATTAAATATAAACTTTACACTGTTAAAAAAAGTTGAGAACGAGACAAAAACATAGACACAGGTCAGTACTTGTATCTAAATGGACATAATCCATTTGAATCACTCCCAATCAATGCAGTTGGTTTTCCAACCTAATCTATGAATATGTTGAATGAAAGTTTGTTATACCTGTAGATTTGTCCATAAATCATTTGAGAGATTAAGTGTTAGTGTTACCCTGTCCTCTCTTATCAGCTAAACTACCATACCAAGGTATACAGCAGGTTTGAATGGAACATTTAAAAATCTACACTGTACGGTCTATAAGTCTCACCTGTCTACTGGGGCCTTCATGACGAGCAGTGGAGGAGGCGGCAATGGGAGAGCTCCTCCTTCCTCCTCTCCCCTTCACCCCCTCGTCCAGGTCAGCGAGGCTTTGGCAGCGAGGCGGTGTGGAACAGGATGACAGCGAGGAAGACGACAGGTTGTAGCGTAGGCTAAGTGAGGAGGAGATTAGGTGGAGGCGGTTCAGCCTGGCCGCCTCACTTCCTCCTCCTGCTCTTGACTCCTCCTGGACGAGCTGGTCGAGATCGGCTCCCAGACTGCGGCACATCCTGCTCCTCAAGTGGCTGCCGAGCCGCCTGGCGACTGCCGGGTGCAACCCCGGCGGCGGCGAAGAGGTGGAGCCCTCGCTCGACTCAGCCTCTTCTCGGTCGTAGATATCACCTGTGGGGTGGAGTTTGAGCACAAATAATTCCCAGGCTGTACAAAACATTTGGATTGACTCACTAATTAATTGGTGTAAATATCGTCAGTATTGTTGCCCCTCTACAGTCCCTCTATAATTTCAGTCATGACAAAGATATCTTCAAATCTAGAGACTGTTAAAAATCTTGATACTTTTATGAGCACAGAGATGTGACCTGTCAAATGATATTTTCCACTAACAGCTGATGACTAATAGCCCCTTCACTTATCAACTTAGTCCTACAAACTTTAGCTCTGACCTGTGGAGAGGTGCCATGGCACCATACAGGGTATAGAGTTCTGGTTGTCGTGGGGATAGTCGGAGGAGTAATGGAATGGTGACAAACGAGCTGTGGGCTCCTGGTCGTCATGGAGATGGCCTGTAGAATTATGCCAAGGCGCCGTTGTTTTACTGTTGGCACAACGGGCTCGCTCCAATACTTCCTGGATTTTAGACCCACCCCCAGTCTCACCTGTTGACAAAGCAGAATTAAAAAGGGATATTCTGCAGCTTTTTTATACCGTTTTCTGCTCTCTACAGCTACAACTCAAAAGGAATTGCCTCAAAGCTTGTCCATTTTAAGGTAGGCTATCAATCTAAAATAGTTTTTGGGACTGACACATATTAATTATAGTAAATATACCAAAAGTTGGCATTGTCTGTCTAGTCAGAGTCATAATTGTGTTTAGTTATTCTTCATCAAATAGTTCTCGATTAAAAAAAGAAGAGGTCTTTAAGAGATTCTGACATAAGGAAATTATAGAATATCACCAGACTTAACCTTACAGACTGCTGCTGTACCTGCTCTGGCATCTAGATCTTCATAGCTGCCGTTCCACCCCAATCCTCTGGGGGAGAGATAGTCGCTGCTGGAGGGGCCTGGGTCAGATGAGGGGGAGAAGATGCTACTGTGGCTAGATGACAGCCACTCCCCTTGGCTTTGATTTGGCCCCTGCCTGGGCTCCAGCTGGACACCTGCAGGCTGCGAGTATCGGCGGTCTGCGTGGGCATCATGGTGAGGCACCACCTCTGTAGCTCGGTCAGGGGACGCCATGTAGCGCTCTGCCTCTAAAGGCAGGCTTTGTCTGGTGGACTCCCCTGAAACAGACCCAGGTTCCAGTCCTGGCCCATCCCATTGCCCTCTCTGCCCTACCCCAGACTCCAAGCTCCAGCCTGGGCCACGAGGGGTCATCGTTTCCCTTTCCACATCCTGAACGTAAATCTTAGGGATCTTCCTTTCTGATGATGAGGATGAAGAGGAGGACACGACAACTGGAGAAACAGGTGGGTCTAAGATACATGGCGAGTTGGCAGAGATGGCCCTCCCCACGTCTCTGAGAGGAGTGCTCAGGGGCAGCGCTCCTCCTGCTGAACATTGCCTTATTTGGACCTCCTCCTCTTCCTCCTCATCTTCATCAAAAGACACAGCAGATTTGTAGCTCTGCCTGAGTCTGATGTGGCGTGGAGCAGCCTGCAGCTGAAGACTGATGGGATGAAGAGGAGGTTCCCGATGAAGACCTCCCTCAGGCTGCAGACAGGCCTCCCTTCCTCTGAGGGTTTCTGGGACTGGGAGCTGCTGGCTGGTTTCTTCATGGTGTCTGAGTGCAGCGACCACAGGTGTGATTCTAGGAGGCAGCCCAAAACCCACCCTGTGCTGTGCTTTAGTACACTGATCTGGGGCAAAAGGCTCAGACAGACTGGGGGTCTTTACTTGTGCGGTCTCTGAGATCTGACTCACCACCTGAGCTGCTGCTGGTCTACCACAATGTTCAGGTGTGCGGATTACCTGCTGCCGTTTCTGTTGTAGGTTTAAATTTGTTTCCATGTTGCTGTTGTTGTTGTTGTTGAGTATGATACCAGCCGCAGGTAAAATTGTAACTCCCGGCGGGGCGGGTGTTGTCACCTCCCTCGGTTTCTGCCGAGGCTTCTCTGTGCTCATAGCCGGACTCAGTTTGGCGTTCTCCGGGGAAGGTTCGGTGTTCTTTCGGGCGCCAAGTCGCGGCGGCTCGGAGGAGCCCCCTTCACCGCCGCCGGTGACATGTCCTTTGAATTTCTTTCTGAGAACGACATAAGAGACGCCATCGATCTGTTTAACGGTGGCCAAGGAGTTGACAAACTTTTTGAATTGCTCCCGGTTGCGGTTCTGGTCCGCATGGTCCCTAATGAAATGTCTGAAGTGCAGAAGCAGATCCGAGTTTTTCACCGTGCCCCCGCTGCTCTGGAGGAAATATAACAACGTGTCCTGAGTGAATTCTGTAGCCATTCTGCTCTGAATGTATATCCTCCTGTCTCTCTCCACTTCTCTGCTAGTCTCAAAGGTCGGGAAGTTGTTTCTGTCAGAAGAATATAGCTCCGCCCAGCTCAGGTAGGCTATTTAGGCTGCTGCTGCATTCCTGCAGAAACCCGGATGTCTGAATGATGTAAACATTCACACAAATACTGTGATTGGCACAGCAACTAAATGTACACAATAATAGCATAGACTATGATCAATGAATCAATTATGTGTGTGTATTTTCATGAGTTTCTTTTGTACGTTTTACACAAACACTTTTGAAAGTGTCTCTAATAAGCAATTCATGAATAAGTCTTCTGATTGGCCGATACATTCAGAATAGGCTAACTAAAATATAGGCCTAGGTGTTAGTTTTTTCTTATTAATATTTGATAAGTGTGATGACTGCAGTATTGGAATTGACCCCTGACCCATGCGTTTATGTGCAGTGAAAACAAAAATTAAATGTTCATGTCAAAATTAATTTCTAACCAATTTTTCATTCTCCCTTTTTACCGTTTTTGTCTTTCTCCTTTTACCCCTGCATATATTAATTGAACTAATATTTTCTATGAGCAATAAAATAAAAACTCTTTAGGCCTAGGCCTATGTGTCTCATATGAATAGGCCTAATGATGAAATGTAAAGGTACACTGTGGAGTTTTTGACAACTAGTAGCACTACCCATCTTTAAGCAACAATATTGTATTGTATTGTATTGTATTGTATTGTATTGTATTGTATTGTAGGCCTATTGGAGGCACCATATTCGCACGCAATTACATGTCTCAGAAAATAATTTTAACTTAATCAGCTGGGATAAAATACAAAAATGATAACACAAGTAAAATATGTCCTATCCAAATACACTTAAAGCCAAACTGAATTTCAAAATTGTAGGTGTTGATGGTGCACTGAGAATGAACAGAATATGGGC
Organism: Zingel zingel; assembly: GCA_023566125.1. Taxonomy (NCBI): domain Eukaryota; kingdom Metazoa; phylum Chordata; class Actinopteri; order Perciformes; family Percidae; genus Zingel; species Zingel zingel. Next base: position 5,673,442 of record CM042329.1, on the reverse strand, counting down.
CATAAAACCCAAATTGTGAGCTAAAAGATGCTAAAGGGTTCTGTAGAGCATAGATAGTTGTTGTAAATGATCTGTGGGTTCAGCACATAAACTAAAAATAATGGATGGTTATTGGTTATCAAACTACCGTTTGAAGTTTGAGTTTTGGCGTCGCCATGTTAGTATTTTGGAGCCAGAATTGACCATATTTGGAGAAAAGGCCGTAGCAGGAGAGCATGACGCAGCTAAGCCAGTTTCAAGCTAAATGCGCTAAGCTAAATGCTGAAGAGGGAAAGTCGCCGATTTTCAACCCTTCTGACGCGGGTAGACGCCGACCTTCAGGAGCTTTTTGTCGGCATGTAGCCTACGTCAGTACAGAAAATCGGCAGACTTTCCCTTAACCTTTGTGTTGTCTTCCCATTGACAATGCAACTTTTTATATTTATGGGTCAACATTTAAAATTAAAACTCTTTTCCAACTGTTTGCACGTCTTTGTCAACACTTTTGTCACTTTCCACCGATGTTTTTGTCACTTTTTTGCACTTTTTTTATTTTTTCAAATGCTATGAAATTAAATAAAATAGTAAACTGATCATTTAATCTACTTGTGAAGAGCGTTGTATAGAACCATCCACGTGCATTTTTTGACAATTTGGTTGGAAAAAAAAAAACAAATTTCTGATATAGAATTTTTTTGAAAATGGGTCAAATTTGACCTGAGGACAACAGGAGGGTTAAGTTACCAGCTAATGCTAGCATCAGCTAATGCTAGCATCAGCTAATGCTAGCATCAGCTAATGCTAGCACCAGCTAGCTAGCGTTGGTTGACAAGGTGCTACTGAACACTAAACCAGACATTTTTAGTCAACCAAAATGTTCCATTCAACTTCGATGACATGAAAACACATAGTGAGAGAGGGTAAAAGGTTAGTTAATAAATCAAGTGAGATGAAGGATAATTTCCCCATAGACATCCATAGAAACAGACTTCTTTTTGGAGCCAGTGGAATCGTTCCTTGCTAGAAATGAGATTCAGGTTTAAGGCACTTCTGCATTGGCTTAACTTTTCAGGCCCGGAAGTTGCCGCTTGGTTTAGCAGTAGCACGGTTCACATTCAATAAATCCTAATAAAGAAATAAAAAATCGTTGAATGATTTCCTTCCAAAGCCACGTCAGTGTTTTCTGATCTGACCCCAATCAGCGGGACGTTGTTGTCAGTGCCCTCCAAAACAGTTACAAATGACCACTACAGGGGCAACTTGGTAGCTGAGTGGTTACAGGGCATTACTGCGCCATATTACCGCAATATCCTGGTTTTATTCCAGCCTTGGGACCTTTGTTGCATGTCATAACCCCTTCTCTCTCCCCATTTCCAGTCTGTCTTTACTTTGTCAAATAAAGGCGAAAATGCCAGAAGACAAAAAAGCTGTTTGATTGATTTGAATGTTTTTTTTTTTGTGATATGATAGTTAAGCCAAAGCTGCTTTTTTTGCATTACATTACACAAGGCCATTTGATAAGTTTTTAATATATATTAACAAGGGATCAAATGGCCTTTTGTATTAATTGATGATTGTGTATCAATTGATGATTGCTGGTGTAAATCTGCATACAGCAACAGCTGTATGCAGATTTACACCAGCAATCATTTTTGTGGCCACTTGGTGGCAGAAAACACAACACTAGCTGCATTTTCATTTAATTGGCAAGTGAATTTTAAAGCTTTAGTGCGTAACTTTTTGGTATTAATGAATGTCCGTTACATTCAAGCCATTGCCAAATGAGTTGACTATCAGTTCCACAAAACTCTCTCTGTATTTCTCAGTATGACTATGTTCAGAAAATTTAACACACACACACACACACACACACACACACACACACACACACACACACACACACACACACACACACACACACACACACACACACCTGCTTGTTTGGTTTGCCTTTATGCTTGTAATTGGATAATGGATGTTTCTTGATTGAAGTATTATTGATTATTGATAGGTATTGCTAAAGTTAAATAAACCTTATAGTACCTTTAAAGAGCAGTTGTCTGTGATTATTTGTGCATATGTGTTGTAATAACAGCTAGTTGTGACGGTTGCCTAACTTTAACATTTTGTAACCATGCCTTAAACAAAGGCACCAAATGTGACACAATGACACATTTTCTGTTTTGCACTTTGTTTGCAATTCTGCAACACACTTCTGTGTCTATGGGTGTGTTGTCAATTTCAGATAGTGTTTTGCACTTTGAAGAGAAGTGTTTTCCCAATGATAGCAAGAGTTTTCATTCTTGAACAAAGTTTCTAATGTAAGAAACAGTGTGTAGTGCAAGAACTGCAAAGCAGAAAACGTGTTTGTTTGTACTTTTGATGCCTTTGTTAAAGGCATGGTTACAAAAGTTAGGGGTTTTGATGCTTAGTCTAAGCATTCACTTGTAGTGTGTAAGCAATGAGCAAAAACTGTAATAATGTAAGCTAACTTGTGAACCTTTGCTTATTCTTAGTTATAGGATGCATGGCAACATATTTATATTTGTTTACTGTACAGAAAAATCTGCCAATTATCTGTCCCTCCATCGTGTGTGTGTGTGTGTGTGTGTGTGTGTGTGTGTGTGTGTGTGTGTGTGTGTGTGTGTGTGTGTGTTTTCAAAGTAATTTACAAAATACATTTATTTTGCAAAAAACAGGAGCTGTTCTTTAATTGTCCTTCTTTCATAAAGCCAACATTGAATTTCATTCTGAAAATAACATGAACAAACAATAATGAACAGTAAAACCTGGGTTATTGTGTGGTGTAATATTTAGAGAATATGACAAACACAATATTTAAAAGGTGCACAAAAACTATAACAGTAAAAGGAAACATGTACTGTTGATGTAGAATGAAACAAGTAAAAAACTGATCAGTACTTTAACTATTTGAACCATTTAGAGTCCCTAGATAACTTGAACTGAAGGGAAGCCAAATAGCACCTGCTACATGGATAAACTGGTGTGACTCAAATATAATCCTGAGCCTTCATTGGCAGACAGAAGAGTTGATCCAAAGTGGAAAATGTGTTCTGTGGTAAACTACTGCCCAGAGAGGACAGTGCACTCTCAAATGAAGGTAAAAATGCCAAGCAAATTAACAACTTCAGAAGTGCTATTTTTATGATTGTGACTTAAAAGGAGTAAGAGAAAAGGAGGACACTTTATGTTTTTTAATTATTCATATTTTATCATTTTAATGTTTGCATTGTCTTGACGTTGCACCTTTTTCCTTTTCATATGTACTTTACCCACTGCGCACAAATTGATGACCATACTTTTTTTTTTCTAATTCCAACAATTATTAATCCATGAGGAGGATAGCCCCTTAAAATAAGATCAAAGGGGCAATCAACCAGTTTTACACATTAAGAAGATTAGTTTACTTGTAATGAGCAGTTCTAATCAGCCTGTGAAAACAGCCAGTTGTGTAATGTCTACTGTGGATCTGTAGGAGAGGTCTATAACCATGACAATATCATAGTGATGTCATCGCGGGAACACTCAACAAAATTATGTTTTATTCCTCTGACTCACGGCTTTGTATGGCACTCCCTCTCTTCATTCACTCTCTAACTCGTTCCACCACCACTGCTCTCTCTCTTTCTCTGGCTCGTTGAGCCGGAGGGGAAGGCCAACTTTGAGAGCTGTATGTTTACAAACAGTAAGATACCTCCTATATCTTAAACAATAATCACACAGCTAGTCAGTTTATGAATTCGGTGACTGACAAAACAATTATCAGCAATTTCAATGACAATGCGTATAAATGTTTTAATTGTTGCTTATTTTCTATTTTATTTATACGTTAAATATCTTTTGGTATAGTAAATTGTGGCATTTGTTGTTCTTGACATTTTATGGGTTAAATATCTGACCGATTAATCAGTCACTGACTGAGAGATTATTCAGAAGTTAGAGTAATGGTGGTTGTCGTAAAAAGTTGAAACTTTGAACAAAGGGAAGAAAAAAGAATAGATTTTTTGGCTCAAACAAAACCTCAAATCCAAAATTAAACCAAGTTGATGTGTGCAAACAATTCATCCTGTTAAAATCTTTGGAATCTAAACTTCTCCATTTTTTGACATCAAATGTTTCAACACATCAACTTTCAAAAAGGCACAAGTAGAACAATGTTTATCATTCAGTGTAAATTCTGAAGCAAACAGTAGTCAAGCTGCTACAGTAAAAAGTGCAACAAGCTCCAGACATACAGACAGTAGTGATAGTAGTATTGTTACAGTCTCATATGACAGTAATTAGAACAGCTACCGTTCAGGATCTGTGCACTCAGTTTCTGAGAGTTTTCATTATTTTTGTAGCAGTAAAATAAAAACAGCGTCCCTCCAATTTTGGTGTTAGTTGATTTTTATATGTTGACTGTACATGTGCGAAAGCTGACCTGGTCTTCAGAAAATTTCTGAAATGTTTGACAAGATGACAATATTATTATTCTAAAAATGATGGTATTTTGTCTTTGGGAGATAAAACACCTGCTCACTTCATCTTGTCAGTAGAAATAAAGACTACATGTCTAAAAGTCTAAATGTTTGAGGTTCATGAAAGCACCATCAGGGTTATCAAAGGACAATTCCAGAGTGTTCTGACTTTTCGCAGACTTTTAAAATACATTTTCTATCTTTTTACTTTTAATTCAGGCTGCTGTCTAACCTGTCTGTCTGCACCAGGATTACCTGTCAGTTTATTTAAAACCCTTTGGAGTTTACAGCTGAAATGTTCTCATGTTATTGTTGAATGCAGGGCCGAAACTACTACAGAGGACATTGACGTCCTCTGGCTTTCTAATCTGGAATCTGGAAAATGGAACTTAAATTGAAGCTGAACTTTACATTTACAGCTTTAAATCGCTGCTCTCATTGTTACTGAGAAAGATATTTAGAATATTTAGATATTGAAAGCAAAAATATCAAGTATTTTTAACGTAAGAGCTGGAAAACTGCAGGGAATTACCCATAACAATGGAATTGTCCTTTGAAGTATTTGACAATGAAATTCCAACCTGAAAACACCTTATGGCCCTTAGATATCACCTTTCAGAGCAGAGGATTATTAGAAATGTTGGCAGCAGTCGGTTTAGTCCAAACAGCGCTGGTTGCTGATGTTGAGGTGAACAGAGGTGTAACGTACAGTTGAGTGTGGATAAAATGAGGCACATTAAAGGCTTTCTTCTTCATATGTGAAATCTACATAGTTGTTTCAGTGTGAACAGGCCTAATATTCCTTTGTGTAAAGTTCCTTCAATTTAGAGCATCACTCAAGCTCAAAGTGAGTTTTTAGTGAGCCAATTGTCTCTTCTTCTTTCCCCATCCTTCACTGCCACTCATAATAGTGACCTGTCCGTGACATTACAGTGATGTCACAGTGGTGGACCTGACTAAGTGGCCTGGAATAGCAGAGGGTGGAAAAGGAGAAGAGCAGTGGGCTAGGCTTGATGATGAGAATAAATTCCCTCTCGACCAGCCGTGAGCTTCCGCCTGCTCCTGCGGCAGGCTCTCGGCCAATCGCGTCAGCTGCTCCTCCCCCTGCCGTATGAGGTCGTCGATGTGCCGCTGGCGAATCAGAAGGGAGGGTTTTGTGCTGACAAAGTGGCGGTAGTCCTGGAGCTGCAATTCTGTGAGGTAGCCAGACAGAATGGTATGGACCACGTGCTGCCGCCGGTCCAAGTTCTCCTTCAGCTCCCAGGCGTCTTCGGTTTGACCAAGGAGCAGAGAGCGTTTGTGATAGAGGGAGTCCTGAACAGGAGGAGATGACAACAAAATATTTATACACAATTTTGTTTATTACTAATACTTTCAACTGTTCATGTCAACATCTAAATAGACTACAACTGCAAATTTCAAACAGCAGCAGTGTGGTTCTAGGAGTCTAGGCAGTCACTTGGGTCCACTTCCTGGATGGATTGGCACAAAACAAACGTTTTAACAGTGGACATTTTGACATGTCATAGTTGGAAGCACAGGTAAATAAATGATGGTTAAATTTCCAATAACTTGCTTCAGTTTCAGGGTCCTGGTATTGTGCATGCTGGCTCACTGTCACACTGTCATGGCTTAACGGGCAGGCTGTTCTCATTCACTGTTCATACTTAGCACTGCAGGCACACTGATCACTTGTGTTGCATGACATTCATAACACGTGAAAAAATGTGCATAACTTTTCTTAAGGTGTCATACGAACTGTTGTATAAGGACAGTTGCATTAGGGCACTTGAATAAAGGAAGCCATCAATAATGTTATTACTATGTTGGTAATAACACCAGTGCTTTACCTACAACGACAAGTCAACATGTCTGTTGGGAAAAATGCCCATTTTGTATACATGTTCCTCAGAGGATGAATCCTAATGACTTTCATCAAATGGCAGCTGTAGGTCAAACTGTAACTATAGTAAATATGTACATGGTAACATGCCAAACATTAGTATGTTAACATTCTAGCTGTTAGCACATTAGACATATAAAGGAATCTCTAGTCGTATTGAGTAGTATTGCTATAAAACAGTGGCAGCAATGAGCTGGGCACAGAACGCCAGTCTGTGAGCAAAGAAGACATCCTGGGCATGTTTGATTTTTACATGGTTTGTATAGACTGTAATACAAGAGACTTTCTTGGTGTGAATAAATCATGTTTTTGTTACTTCACACTTGCCTGACATTGCTTTTTCCCCACTAGGTTGTTAAGAAAATAGGCCACCATCTGGCCAGTTTGTATTTTTGATAGTATTTGCACAATAAATTGTATGAGGCACTATGTGACTGAAATGCCCGAGTTATGTACGATGCAGATGCACGACTGTGATTTGTAGCATGACAGTCCTGGAAAAAAATCCAGTGTGTTCAACATCTTTCAAGCAAACAATCTGGATAACACTGGCAAACTCAAGCTTAGACTGAAAAATGCAGAGCCATGTTTGACAGTGTAGTAACTGACCCTGACAAGCTAAGTCTTACATTTCCTGAAACAGCCACAGTACAGAGGATTTTGGTTTAGCATGACCTTTCCTCACGTGCCACTTTCAAGACAAACTTAACATGCTTTTCCCCCAGAATATCCAAATAGCAAGGGGGTGGCTAGCGTGGCTGTAGCCGTTATTCTTTCTCTGAAAGCTCAGCTATGTCTGTCAATAAATGATACTGGAGTATGTGAACAAACATGGATGACTTGTCTCAGCCAAAGTCCATCATTTAGTGTAACTACACAAAATTCTTACTTACAGTAATTTTAATCATGAACCAGCTACCATACCATGCCTCAACTTTAGACCAATTAATTTAGTCTGATAGTCACACCCAGTTAACTACCGACTGCTGTCTTTAGGGTGTCTGGTAATGTGAATGTTAGCAAGTTGTTACCACGACAATCTGTCCATAACTGCCTTTCAAACCACATGACATGAACTGAGATTACATATGGTGACTTCATTTCTCTGCTTCTCTTCATAGTCGTCGGATTCATCTACCAACCCTTTGTAGGCTGACTCAGGTTTTCCTTGGTTTGCCCAGCTCTAAGTTAACTCCTATAGTTTGAGACTGCCGGGGGACTTTCTTTAACACACTGAGCTCTCTCTCCCAGTAATGCTTGTTATTAACTTAAAAGTTCCGGGGAGTTTATTCCCCGGAGTCCTTATGTTTTCTCACCTCGCAGATTTCTTTGGATTGGGGTGGCACCAAGGTTATTATAGTTTTGCATTTTTCATTAGTTTTTATTTTTATTTCGTTTTGACTTTTTCTTTTCAAATTCAGTTTAGTTTTAGATTAGTTTTTAAAGCAGGTTTGCTAATTTAGTTTATTTTTAATTTTTTTGAAAATGCTTGTTTTTATTAGTTTTAGTGTTAGTTTTAGTCTTTTTTTGTAATATGGGTTATTTGTATTTGTCAGGGGCAAGATTCAAAAAGCTCAGAAAAAGTATTGTGTAATATTAACTCAACAAAAACATCACACAATTTAATAAATATGTATTCACAATGTATTCAACAATAACACCAGTACATAAAATGTACTTTTGATGAGCACAAATATGTAAACAGTCTACACAAGACGCCGCAGTAAGTGACGTGTGCCAGGAAAAAACCTAAGTAGCCAACAGACTAAACAGATGTTTTGAACTTTGGTTCAAGTAAAGTGGCAAACTTTTTGAAGTCAATTGAACTCACACAGTTGTGTAGACATCCCAGTATCAATACACATATTAACCCACGCTTCCTCCCGCTTTTGGTGTTCCTGCGTATTTACTAACCAGCAGCTGATCACTGGTCACCGGTCACCGGTGAAAGCACGCCTGGAGTGTTCTCTGTCCTACGGTCGTCATGCTGCCTGGCCCTGTACCCATACATCCATGCCTTGTACCGGGGTTAGCTTCTGTTACGGGGAAAGGAGGCTTTGCGTTCTCCTTTACCTTGTTAAGGTAAGCTAGGTTTTAGCCTTGTGCGCGCTTCTCAAATGTACTTTAAAATTTGACTTATTTTATTTAATTTTTAATTTTTGTTTGTTTATTTTCTTTATTATCATTATTATTGCAATTCAACACGGACATGACAGGTTTTTCATTTCAATGAGACATTCTTACATTGAATGTATTGACACCACTAACAAACACTAATACAATAAAAAATAAAATAAAAAAGGAGAGAAAAGGATAATCACACACGAAGGAAAGGGAGCGACCACTGTCTACAAAACCATCACTGCAGTAAGGTTAACACTACTGCCTCATACATTTATTTTATTTTAGTTAGTTTTGCAAACAGACATTACAGTTTTAGTTATCGTTTTTTTGTAATGCCTCGTTTTTATTTTTATTTCAGTTAACGACAATGTTTTTTCCCACCTAGTTTTCGTTATTTTCTTCGTTTTCATTAACGATTATAACCTTGGGGCACCTGGATTGTGTTTGGAGCTGCTGCCGTGGTCCTGCTCCCCACCCTGCTATGCCCTGCACTCCTACTACTATTATTTCTAGTAATAGTTCTAGTATTATATTACTATATATTATAGTATTATCTTTATTGTTACTATAATTGCCACTGTTCATTATACCAACTGCTATAATTATTATGAATCGTATTTCTCTATATCTGTATATCTCTATCAGTGTCTCTGTGTCCCAACCTGCATTGGCAGATGGTCGCCCACCAAGAGTCAGGGTCTGTCCGAGGTTTCTGCCTGTAAAAAGGAAGTTGTTCCTCGCCTATGTTGAACAAAATGCTTGCTGTTGGGGGGGTCTTTGTAAATTATAGAGTGTGCTCTATCTGTAAAGTGTCCTGAGATAACTCATTATTATCACGATTTGACACTATAAATAAAATTTAAATTGAATTGAAATTGAAAATGACTTCTAATAATTAGAATACTTCATATATGTTTATTTACTGTACAGCTATAGCAGATTTGCATGGGATCAAAAACACAAACGACCTACAGTTATTAAAGTCACAGGAGACCTTAAACCCAAATAATACGAGTCCTGTGTAATACACAGTTACAGATGGATGGGCAGGTAAATAGGCTCTTGGGGAAGTAAACACACCAGTGTCAGACGTGTTGATTCTGTCCTGTCTTACCTTCTCGTCTGCCGTATCCTCCTGCGTCAGCTCCTCTCTTTCCAGAGTGTGCAGAGATCTGTTGATCCTCGACAGCCGGCTGCACAGAGACAGCAGCAGGTTCACGATCTTCTCCAGATCTCCTGCAAACACAACCAGGTCAACATCTGAGTTTCTGACACACTGCAGGTATATAACCAAAAAAAACATCGGAGCTGTAGTCACTGAAGTTATTATTAATACAATAATTGTTGTTATATCAGGGGTTAGGGTTAGTTTTTTTACAGTAGCAGACAGTCAGATGTCGTACCAATGAACATGCTGTACTTATCCCTCTCGTTGGGTTTGAGGCGTTCCAGCACCAGGGTTTCAATGCTTGCCCCCAGCGCCTGGTGACATCTCTCCTCCTCACACAGCACCTCTTTCTCCTGTCGCAGAGCAGCCACACTGCGCCTCAGAGCTTCACACAGCTCCACCTAGTAAACAGGGTGAGAAAGTGGATAGAATATTAACTAATAATAATAATGATAATAATGATGATAATAATAACAACAACAACAATATGAGTGAAGAGCTTCATAAGAAATACATTGTTTACCTTCTTTGTGTTAAGGTCTTTCCCATCCTCATCCAGATCCGTCTCCTTCCCTTGATTCGTCACTGTGCTCTGAGCAGGATCACACACGCCATCTTGGATTCTTTGAAAGGAACATTATTTAACAATCAATATGCCATTTCATATTCATCTGTATAGTCATATTCTCTCCACCTGTAAATAAATGTATTTTTAGTGTACATATTACCGTTACTACTCTCTCCTCATTTTCTCTATTTCCTATTTTATTCTTTGTGTATTTTTCTATCCTATTTATATTTAATGTGTATTTTTCTTATTTGTTGTGCTTCATTGAGCTGCTGTGACAAGTAAATCTCCCCATTGTGGGATCAATAAAAGTATCTAAAAATCTCTCTAACCTAAATTTTAATTTTGAAAATGATTTTAAATGCTATTTTCTCAAGATCTGTTTATTAATTTTATGTTTACACTGCTGATGTTTATGGCCAAGAGGAGATGTATTTTTCAAGATCAGTAAATAGAGCAAAAGAAAGAGAATCACATAGAAAGCAACAGAAAAGGAAAAGTAATGAAGATGTAAAGAGCAGGATAATGTAAATACACAAGTTTAAAAACTAATCCAGAGTTTCCCTCAAGTACAGCCTCTTAAACATACAAACTTTTTGATATGAAAATATGAATTTAAATTAAAAAAACAGTCAGATGATCATAAGAAGTTCACAATAAAAGTTCATGTTGATGCTGTATTTCTATCCAACTCTGGCCACTAGGTGTCAGCGTTATTTAGCTGTTTAGACTGCAGGCAGCCATCTGTCTGTCACACACTGATATGCACACATATCATCTGCTATGGTTAGAAGGAAAGACAGTAAAAAAATAAGAGTCACATATGTCCTCTGGACAGAGACTTCAGCCTTTTAATCATGTGGAAATTGAAAACCTTTATCCAATTGGTTTTACAACTAAGATCAGTAATGTTTTTTATTAATCCACAGGTCTTCTATGATCCGTCTGTTTAGTGAAGTTTAAAGAAACAGTCACTGTGGATGTGGTTCTTTCCACAATTTGCTGTTGAGAAACATGTATCCGGTTTGTCTGGCCTCTCCTGTCGTGCCTGACAATGTCAACACCCTTGTTGTGTTGAAGTTGAAGTTAGTCAACACTTATAGGGCCCTATCTTACACCCAGCGCAATTGACTTTGTACAGCGACGCATGTATCATTCCTATTTTGCACCCGACGCACAGCGGACGTTTCCCTCCACAGACTCACGTTGGTAAATTAGGGAATGAACTTACGCTCCTGGGGCCGGTTCAGCAAACTATCAGAAAACATTCTGCCACAGAAAAACCTAGTCTAAAGTCAGTGGTGCGTTATTCAGATGCTATTTTAAGGGTGCATGCTTGGCTGTAATGTAGAGTGTGCACACCGCGCATACACTTTGCTTCTCTCATCTCACGGACCCAGCAGTTCCCATTTTTGCAAACCATACTACAAGGAAAAATATGACCTTGTTTTACACAACATTTCCATGAAGCATAGATGTGTTGGATGACATAAATGAGGAAATATTAGAGGACTTAAGGAGATGTGATGTTGAACTGCATGTGCTGATGCCACTTAACCCAAATGCCCCAGCAGCAGCCCGGGAGAGGAGAGACAGAAGAGCTGCATCGTCTATAGTGAGGTAATCTCAGTCTAATGTTAGACTACATTGCAAAAAATATCACCATGCATTCATGCATTCCCAAAACAGTATGTTAACAAAGTATGTTTTTGTGACATTAGTCAACAATAGTCCTCATTAAACCACCAAATTTAAAATTCCAACACAAAGAAAGCGGAAGGAAACGGAAAATACATGAATCCGGCGGGATTTCCTGCAGCACCGGAGCAATTCCAGAAGTGGAACGTCAAGGATATAGACTAGCACTAAGTCAACAGGAGATCTTATTTTTACCTTCAGGTTACATCATCACTCTAGCCTGTTTCCAGACCTCCTGTAAATTCAAATGCATCTGGTGGTCTGTTCATTGATGACCTGGTTGGAGAAGTATTCGAAACAATTAGAGCTTTGTAGGCGGGATTAAGAATGGGGACATCTTCTTCCTACACAGCTAGCTAGCTATCCAGCTACATCCAAGGTTGAACCCAATGTAATTGCTGGACAACAAAGCCTCAAAACTAAATATACTCATTTTCAGGAGCGGCAACAGTAACAAAAGAAAACATCTGTTCCAACTTTAGAACAGAGGAAAACATTACTTCCAACTTGTAGGCAACATTACAACAGTATAGCTGCAGAATATGTTTCACCGAGGTCAAAGCTAAAACACTATCTTCCTGCAACTGACTTGACTCACTATGTATAACAGAGAAATGATGCCTCTAAATTGATGGTTGTTTTCCTTTGTTTTAATGAGGAAACATTCCTTCCCTGAACATCATGTTCACCAACAAACCAAAACACATTCAAGATGCCACTGACTTTAAAAGTTACAACTTGCAGAGACAGCAGAGGTTTGTGATGTTCCTTCTATGTGTCAGCAGCAGATAGGAGAAGGACATTGTCAGCAAACACAACAAGAATGACAAATGTTGGTTTACAGGAAGTCCATTTCCCCCAATGATAATGTTATCCTTCAGTTGCATGAAGTGACCTTCTGCAATGGTGGTCTTATGGCTAAATAAACACACTCAAGATAAAGGTCTTTATCCTTGTGTTACATATGGTTACATAAAGCACTTTGAAGGAAATTCTATGTGATCCTCCTCCAAACTACATCACCAGTCGGTGATGTTCAGTGCATTCAATTGTTCTCATTCGCTTTCTATTTGATATCCACTGTACTGCATTTCCTGCATTTCGCTGTTGTTCTTAGGTGAAGAGAGTGACAGCAGTAGTAATCATCACAGAGTTGTACTTTGAGTAAAGCGTGGAAATTCCTCTGTATATCTACATCACAAACAAACCAGCAAGATTTAATCAGGAGCACAAAGAGTATTTCATAGAAAGTGCTGTTTGAACTCCCTTTTTAGAGTTTATGTTTGCAGGAAAATTAATCAAAATATTCACACACAAGAATATTCAAAGGCAAAACACAGAATTACCTTTCCTCCAATCTGCTACTGCCCCTTTGTTGCCATGGTGATTTACCAACCAATCTGATGTTTGGAAAGATCTCCTCCATAAGCTCTACAGTGGATTTACCTCCCCACGTGTCCAGGAGAGGTACCAGAGCGCGGTCCTGCAACACCTGGATAAAGTGAAAAAGGAAGAATCAAACTATATAAGACAACAAAGGTGGAGTCAGATTTAGCCAAAGTCACCTTTTATCGGCTAAACTCAACTGCAACGGCCTCTGAAACGACCGGCACCTCACAATGACGATACCCAGCTCACAGTAACCTTTTCTCGGTGAAATTTAACTGTAAAGACCGCTAAACATAACGGTCGCCTAATTTCGTAGGATATTATACGAATTGGTTTGGATACGTTTTCATACAATATCATGTACACGTTCAGGAGAATGCGTTGACGACAATGGTAGTGTCAAAACTAGGTACACTGGCAAAAGTAGAGTCAGAACTAGGTACTACAAGAAAGTCAGAACTGGATTCTACAACAAAAGTAGAGTCAGAACTAGGTACTACAAGAAAGTCAGAACTGGATTCTACAACAAAAGTAGAGTCAGAACTAGGTACGAAAACAAAGGCAGAGTATAAACCACGTACAACGACAAAGAGTGTCAGATGTAGGTACGAAAAGGCAAAGAAGAAGGAAAAACTAGGGACACTGATTATGGTAGAGTCAGAACTAGGGAGAACAATGAAGGTAGAGTCTGAACTATGTATGACAACAAAGGTAGAATCAGCACTAGGTACAGCAACCTTTATTCAAATTAACTGTTGACTCCAGGTACCCACCAGCTGCCGGGCCAGCGCTTCCACTCGCAGCTCCTCAGATGTCTTTTCCCTCTTGGGTAGGGGCTGGTACTCAAGACCTAGGCTGTTCTTGGCTGTGGTGGATGTGGTGATGGAGGTGATTGTGGAGGGCTGTGGCTTCAGGGAAGGAAGGAGGATGGACATAGGCGAAGGAAAGATAGAGGAGGAAGGGGACATTGGAGGGGAGTGAAGGGATGACTTCCTGGCTGGAATGACGGGGTTGTTTAAGAAATCCATGCTAGGACTAAATACAGGGAAGAGAGCAGATAAATGGAAAAAGAGAAAGAACCGGTAGAAAAATCAAATAGGGTCCATCAATAATATATTTCAATTCAGGTTTAAATATGAAAATATTTTACAATGAACCTTTCCACAATCTGGTGTCCAGCTTCTTGCTCCAAATCGAGGAAAGGAGGAGGAGGTGGAGGGAAGTCCTCCAAGATGCTTCTCTCTTTGATTAGTGGAGGAGGAGACAGAGAGGCAGGATTTTGGAGGAAGAACTCGTCAAAGTCCTCCTGCAATAGGCCTATGGAGGATTCTAGTGGTTGCTGCTGGTCAGTGGAGTTGGAGATGCTGGACTCAGAGATTTGCAGAGAGGACTGTTGCTGGGGAATGGACGGATGGGAGGATGGGGGAGGAGACGACACAATGCTCCCACTGTCCTTCCTGTTAAGTGGGAATGCAAGTTGGAAATGGGGCAGGCAAACTGGTGTGGCTCCTCTCATCTCTAAGCTGAAGGCACTCCCTCTATATGTGTCCTTTGCAGTGTCTTCTAATATGCTGGCGTCACTCAAACTGTGTATTGTCTGTCTGTCTGTCACCAGGGGTTCATTGTAGGCAGCAGTGTTACTGCCATCACCGTCACCTGTGCTGGGTTGTGGGATGCCTGGGAAGGTGATGGCATCCAGGTTGGCCTGGCTTAGCCTCTCGCTAGCTTGCCACTCAGCGCTGCCTCGGTTCTGAGTCCCAGGCGGGGAGAGGGGGCAGGGCAGGCCAACAGAGGCTGCCAAGGTGGAGGTACGTTGGCGCTCGCTGTTCCTCTGTCGCTCCCTGCAAGTGACAGTAGTGTGGGAGGAGCCTGGGTCTAGGATCAGAACACACGGAAGGGTCACAGAGGACTCACAGTGCTAGGAGATATATTTATGTGCCCATGATAGTGAATGTTTTTATTTCTATTTTGCTCACCTTGCGAAGGTCCTGCAGACTGGACGGTGTTCTGAATGTTTTGGGAGTGTTGAGGAGAGACGAGGCCGTCTGATAGCTGGACTTCTGCAGGTCTGAGAGACAGAAAAACAGATTTAGACAGGGGAGGGAGTAACATAACAACAGACTTTATAATGTTCAGTTTAATTTGTGGCTGTGTACATTTAACTTCATTTAACTATGGAAATATGGTCACATTTTAGTCTGTACTACAAAGTTGAGACAAAACTAGAAGGGCACTTGGAGAGTGCAGACCTCCGCCAAGGCATGCCATAGTGTGAATTTTCCCTTTTGTGAACACAGTTTTCTGATTATTCCGTCACCACATGAATGCAGCACAAATGCCCTATTTCGCAATGTTAATGAAAGTGAAAAATAATTTGTGTATCCGCCTTCTGATTCTGATCCGCTCCACAATTTGACAGGTTCTTCCTTGGCCTATGCTACACCTTCACATTAAGTTCCATTAAATTAGGCCAGCAGGACAGTAATCATACTGACAACCAAACAAGCAAACAAATGGACAAACCAAACCGAAAACATAAACTCTTTGGCGGAGGTAATAACAGGAACATCTAACAGTAGTATACAATCAAAAAACAACAATAGTTCTTGTTCAATTTGTGTTTATCTGCTCTGTGCCTTATCTGCTATTACCTGTCACACGTTGTGGAATTTGTTTCGTATGTCTGAAGGCCAATAAAAAAAGTTGATCACAAAAAAAAAAACAACAACAACAATGCTACAGAGAAAAATATTTTGGGAAAACTAAATGTTAATGATATTGTAACTGTCATCTTTGTGGATTTTGGAGGAGGAGGCAATGGTCACATTCCTGCTCCCAAAAGGATGACCCCTCTAGATTTAATGACCTTTTCTCTAGCCACCATCAGGACAGACTTAAGCTGCCGATCCAGTTTTGCGACACGACTCAAATCCTCACCAGAAACACCAACAGTCAATAGCTTTCTCCAAATCCTAGTTTTGTTTGTTTTATGGACTACTAGGTGGTCGTGGAAGTGATCGTTAAAACAATAAATTGTCTTGTAAGCGGATCCAAAGTTTCACAGGCACCGTTGTGGTACAACAAAGGACCTACAACCTTGTGCTTTCATTGGATAGTCGCGTCGTGAAGATTTTTGACGGGTAGCATTTTTTCAAAAGCAGCGCTGCCTTCCCGGGATGCTTTGCAGGCATGTTAAAGTTGCTTGACGTCACCCATAGGAATAAAGTGGAGTGCGGCGCGGCAGAAGTGTCACACGGCCAGGTGGATCTGCACGGTGACAGTGCGGATCAATTTTTGCGACACGACTGAAGCATGGTGGAGTGACGTAATACATCCATGGTTGATGCTCCTCGCCCTTGACCGGCAGCTGATGGACGAACGCATCATGTGGGTCTGGCTACTCCCAAATTTCAAAACGACCATCATGGCGGCTCGTAGAGAATACGATCTTGTATTTTACAAAAATAGTTCACCAAAACGTGTTTCTGAAAACATTTTAAGTGAGAAATAGGCCATGCAACTGCTGAATCTGTCTTCATTTCAGATCGACAAAGGTCAGTTTGAAAGATTTTAGCCTACTTCTATTGGATAGTCACATCGCGTTCAACGGATTCATTTGCATAAAGATGGGTATCGGCCAGCTTTTTTGACACGCAGCTTTCAAATGCAGAGCCGCCTTCCTGGGATGCTTTGTGGGTGCGTTAAAGTCGCTTGACTTCACCCATAGGAATAAAGTGGAGAGCGGCGCGACAGAAGCGTTGCATGGCCAGGTGGATCTGCACTGTCAGTGTCTAACCAAGCAGCAACCTCCCGGCCTCCAGTGACTTGACCAGTGTCCTCTCAATGGCCAGCAGAGCTAGGCTGCTTAAACGGCCTTGGCCCATTGTGTTATGGGTGTAGGACTTGAGCCGCTTTAAACAGGAGAAGCTTCTTTCTACAACTGCACCTCTGTCCAACTCCATGTCTTTAAGGAACACCAAGTAATCACACAGCTTTCCTATGTTACAAAAATAAGCATCTTAACTTAAGATGCTTATACTGTATGCAGTTACAGCTAACAAAGAAAGAGTCTAGTGGTGTAAAAGTAATTTGTACTCCTCGCCACTAGGCGGCGACATTGACCAGTAAATGTCAGAGTGAACTCTAAGGGCAAATCAGAACTAGCATGAATTATCTTGAGTTTTGGAAAAGCGTCTGTGATGTCAGCAGCTATTACGCTAGTAGAAACTACAGTGTAACTAAATGTCTTTCTTCCGTTAATTACAGGTAAATAAGCAATTGGCTAGCAATTCTGCCAAGCAAATACCAAGAAATAGGTTGCAGCAGTTTGTCTTTCGACTACACTTGGAAAATCCGTGATGGGACTGAGCTCAAATAGCTTCGACTTTTTATAGTACAAAATCACTGTCAATCAAAAGGTGATTCAGTCTTTCGACAGACCCTCCAATCATCATAGAAGCCCGGAGTCCAGGCCAGCCCACTCCTCCATTCACCCCTAGAGACACTGAGCGTCCGTGGGTGGGACATAATCGCAGCATTTATCCAAAGGCTGTCTAGTTTCGAAGCTTCCATTGCAGTCTTAAAGAAATCGCCTCTGGTCCATTATTTTTTATAGTCTACGAGTGGAGTGGTTGTCCTGGCATCAGTACACACAAAAACATGGTAGGATAATGACAACTTGCAAATCGCTTAATACTGGACCAATTTCAAAAATTGTTCCAATTTAGACACACTTATTAGACAAACAAATTCGAAAAACAGGGTACAGGTTGAAAAATATATAAATTGCTCTTTAATACAGTATGGCAGTACACTCTCCATAGAGCAGTGGCACACTGCCTGGATGTAAGGTAAACAATCTAAAAACTGATGGAGGATTTGGAAAATTAACAGAAATGAACATGCAATTTGTAGTAAAAAAAACAACGTGTTATGGGTCTTCCAATATGTTCTGTATAAGATTTATCATTTACTTGTTACTACCGTCCAGTTTTTGAACATTCAAATTTCTGATCTTATGGGCTGCTCAGTAGCTAGTAGTGGTGTATTCATTTCCCTGGTTACATTCAGGCATCAGACAGATGTGTAAACACAACCACAGAATTCCTGAAGTAACCTCTGACCTCGACATTTTGAGAGTAAACATATTTAAGAGTTTTAAGTGAATAAATCCCTGTGGACTGGAGTTGGTATTTTGTTTATTTTTCTGTCTGTGCCAGTGCCAAAAATTCCTCAGTTCCTCCCTTCTTCACTCCTCTGTCTCACCTTTCTCTCCTCCTCCCAATGAACTTCTCTCCCCTTAACTCCTTCTCTTTTCTTTCTTTCCTGTCATCTGAACCCTTGACTTCTTTGTGTCATTTTTTATCTTCCTCCATCCTCCTCTCCCCTCCCCTTCATCTCGTACTTTCATACCAAGGCATCTTCCTCCCCAGTATCTTTCAGAAAGTCTGTCGTAAAGCTGCCTGGAATTCAATTTCAAACTTTCTCTCTTTTTACCTCCTACCTCTGTTGTTTCACCTTCTCCATTCCATCTCTTCTTTCCATCTCCACTCTTATTCTCCCTCCTTTAACCTCCTCCCCCTTCCCCTTCCATTCCATGTCCTTCCTCATTCCTTGTGGCTCTCTCCTTTCCTCATCTTCTCCTTTCTTTAATCTTTTGCTCCCCTCCTCTCCCTACACTCCCTCTTTTCACCTCCTTCCCCTACATCTTTTTACACTTTCCCTATTTCTTCCTCCCTCTTTCACCTACCTTAATCTATCCTTCCCATACATTCCCCCCTCTTTGTTCATCCTATGTTTCACCTCCTCTGTTCATCCCCTTCTTTTCCTCTCATTCCTTGTCCTCAGTCCTTACTTCCTGTCCTCCTCTCTCTCGTTTTCTCTCTGTGGTGCCAGTAGCAGGGCACACAGACTCACAGCACCAGTTAGTTTTAAAATAGCAAAGAGCCTAAAGCACACAAACACACACACACACACACACACACACACACACACACACACACACACACACACACACACACACACACACACACACACACACACACATATCCTGGCAGCCTATTATGGAAGAGAGCTAAAATATCAGTGCAGGAATGTGAATTCCCATGATCCCCTAGTTCTAGCAGGAAAGAAACAGCAGTTTGACATTGTCAAATTAAGTGTGGTTCAGCTTTGGTGTATAACTTGACATCTATATTTTGTCTTTTGTTCTGAAGTTTACCTTTTATTGATTTATACATGCTAATAGAGGTTACTGAACTGAACTAAGAAACATGATAATTAAATGATATGACATGAAGGGACAGATTTGTTAGGAATATTTACTAGTACTGTAGAGAACAGTCATCTTAAAAGAATGCCTGTTCCTTGCAAAATAACACAGAGTACATAGTGATATACACACACACACACACACACACACACACACACACACACACACACACACACACACACACACACACACACACACACACACACACACACACACACAAAGCTCTGATATATAAGGGTGTGGAGGCAGTTAGACTGGTTTGAAATAGTTTTAATTCCTCTTAAAGTAACCTGACACCATCCTTGTAAATGAGTGAATGGATGATTGTAAGAACCCACAAGGAAAAACCTGTTCTGAAATTTGAACCATCAGCTGTTTGGTCACATGATCACTTGGTCTGAATGGATGTGTGACATACCTGTCTTCAGCCAGAGAGTGATGTCCAGGTTCAGAGCTAAAGACCCCAAACATCCTGACATCACCTGGAGGGGAGTCCTGAAACACACAAAAACAAGTTTAGTCTTTTAGGAAGAGACTTCCAATACTTTTGTTTTTCCTCTCCTGATGGAGTCATGTTGCATCATATCTCATATAATTCATAATTCACATCATTGGGAATCTCCCAGCTGGGGATCGGGGGTGCATTCGAAAATGTGGAAATCTATAAAAACTTTGACAGAAAACAGTAATTGTGAAATATAAAGTCTACTTGTGTTACTTTTGGGGGGGCTGAAGAACACAACAGGACGACACAAATGGGCCATTTCAGTGACACTCCCACCGCTGCACAACACTGTGGCGAATCGCCGGATCGCTTTTTCTGGTCTGAATGTGCCCTTAGAGCTGTAAACAGCTTTAGCTCTCCACCACAAACTAAACATGTCTGTGTAGTCAAACCCAGTTCTACATTTACATTAAAAAGAAACTCCATCAAAGACTATACACAATACTGCATCAATCAAGTGTGATAAAAAATACAGCAAAGGAGTTTTTTTTGTTGCATTTCAGGCCTTTATTTGATAGGAAAGCTTGGAAATGAAAGGGGAGTGAGAGGGGAGAATGACATGCAGCAACACCACATCAATAATATTACACTGCCACCATCCTTGTCCACAGTCTCGTCACTACATCTCTCTCCTCTTCGGCCTCCCTCACAAATCCCTCCATAAACTTCAATTGGTCCAGAATTCAGCTGCCCACATCATAACTTGAACCCCCTCCATCCACCACATCACTCCTGTCCTCCAACAGCTCCACTGGCTCCCGGTCCAGTTCTGTATCCAATTCAAAGTCCTCCTTTTTACATTCAAGGCCATCCACAACCTCGCCCCCCCATATTTGTCTGATCTCCTCCAGGGTCCCACTCCCTCCCGCTCCCTCAGATCCTCTTCCTCCATACACCTGTCTGTCCCCTCCGCCCGTCTCACCACCATGGGGAGCAGAGCATTCAGCCGCTCTGCTCCCAGTCTCTGGAATTCATTACCACCCCAACTCAGAAACATCGATTCCGTCCCCCATTTCAAATTGCAACTCAAAACACATCTGTTTAAAACTGCCTATTCCACTTGATGTCAATTGCTCTGCCTCTTTCTGTTGTTTTTATGTGTTGTTTTATTCTTATTTTTTTTTTTTTTTTTGCTGCTTTTAAATGTCTCATGTATCCCTGTACAGTGTCCTTGAGTTCAGAGAAAGGCGCCTTTAAATAAAATGTATTATTATTATTAAAGGGCTGCAGGTCGGAATTTAACTTGCAGGACTGAGCCTCTGTATACGGGGCGCACGCTATACCAGGTGAGCTACCAGGCGCCCCTGATCTATGTTTCATATGCAGTTTAGAAAATATTCCTTCCTTGTGTGTTCAGGGACATTAAATTCCTTGTCAGCTGCAGTAGAAGCAGGACTGTATGACCCTGCAGTGTAAGAGGACAGAGTGTCTGCTTGTCTGACTGAAGTGTAATGATGTTTATGTGACACCGCCTGCTCTGATCACTGAAGGAGATAAAAGACAAATTCATCCTTTACTGCATTCCTTTAAAAACTATTGTTGGGTGTCTGATGTATGTACAGTATGTGTGTGTGTGTGTGTGTGTTATCTTTGCTATCATCCACATCGGACAGCGCCCAGTGACCGTCTCCGGCTCTCTGGCACCTCACAGGAAACTTTGAGGACTCTGGGTATTTCCTGTGTGACTCAAGGCCAAATGTCCAATAATCGCAAAATCTCATCAAATAAATGCCAAGAGGTCCATGAATGTCGTTGTCTTGGCATTCCATTCAAGTTGATGATATATTTAATTTTGGACCAAAGTAGATTAAACTATAATAACCTCCTTGCAGTTGTATACCTTTGCCAACCAGTTGGCAGTTGTTGCAGTTTAAATACATGTCTGTCCAGACATACATAAAATATGTAGTGAATGCTTTGAAGAAATTTAATAAAAGGTGTATTTTTTGGCGAAACGTGGATGCTTAACACACATTTCAACCTGGCAGCACAGAGGATCTATGATTAGTGTCACCAATTCAGTATCTGACCAAATGTCTTCCATTCTGTTCCTGAGTTATTGCGTTGAATAACGGCCAAAATAGCATTTTTGCAGAACATCATTATGTCACAGTTAACTTGACCTTTGACCTTTTGGAAATTAAATCTCATCACTTGTGACCTTGACCTTCACAATCTAATCAGTTTATCCTTGATTCCAAGTGGACGTTTGCTCCAAATTTAAAGAAATATCCTCAAGATGTTCCTTAGATATCACATTTACAATAATGGGAAAGAGTAAAGTCACTACCTTGACCTTCGATCTCCAAAATCTAATGAGTTTAAACATTGACTCCAAGTGGACGTTTGTGCCATGTTTGAAGAAATTCCCTCCAGGGGATCCTGAGATATTGCGTTCACAAGAATAGGATGGACAGATGGACGGACAAACTGAAAATGTATTACCTTCGACCTGTCTACCTTTTGTCGCTGGCACGGAGGCGTAAAAAAAATTTATAAGATGAATGGTGTGATGTAATTTTTACACTGCCGTTGTAAGACGCAAAGAGGAAGTTATTATTCCAATATTTTATCTATTGTTGCTAACGACCACAAGGTATACAGTAGAACTATGGCTTTCAAAGCTACACCACAGCTCCTTGCCTGACGGTGCAGTTGCAGTCCACTGGACAACCCTGCGTTTTATTGCTGGAGCCCTCTGTATTGATACCCCTGCTGCATCGCCGACTGGCCTCAGTCAACTGAACAAGGGGGTTGCATTTTGTTCACACAGGGGCTAAATCGGTCTGAAAGCAGCTTAAAATAGAAGCAAAACATCCCTGAGGAAAAGATCTTGTTGTTATTGTAATATTGGTCACACTTTCACTATGATTCCTTGTAAAGTCACTCCATTCTGTTGTTGTTTCTAACTTTCTGTCTTAAATGTCTTTAGCCAAAGTGATATTGCTTCATACCTCTTTGCAAATGTATTAATTAGAAAGTATACTATATTATTCTTGGGTTATTACATAATGTTTTTATCCAGTTATAATGGACGGCCAAAATTGAAATATTGTAAACAATATTGTATTTCATTAAATTAATCTGTTAATGTAAAGCTATTATTTCTAAAACTATGTCTAATGTTATAATTTGTAACTTATAATGCTTATAATTCCTGGCTAATTGTCTGCACAAACTACCAGCTACCACCTAATGCAATCACCCACCACTCACATCAACAAACTCAACTTATATTCTGATTATGTAATTTCTTGATTCTATAATAGTGTTATTGCTAACTTGAAACTTAAACTTAACTTAAAAAAGAAACAACTTGGCAAAACAAAATGGTTCAGAAAATCCACAGTATATTCAGTAATTTTGGGCTGCATTCAATATTAACTAAAAGGTGAGCTCACGGTAGGACTACCCTGTTACCTGGTTCAGTCTCTCTTCTGTAGGGGAGGAGCGGCAGCAGTAGTGTTGAGGAGTCATTTGTGTCTTCTCACATTTCTCCAGGAGATTCTCAGCAGAAGCCGTCTTCCTGGAGTCCCGAGCTGACCCGGCCCTCTGCAGAACCCCATTGAGCTGCTTGGACACTTTTATGTTGAGTTGAGGCTCTGTGGCCAGCGATTGGGGCTCCAGTCCCAGGTCTCTGCTGGGGGACTGACTCTGTCTGCTGAGCCCTGCGTCAGGGATGATATCCTGGAGGATCTGGGCCTGGGGCTCAGGAAGGGAACCAGAAAGAGCACTGGGAGTAGAAAACAGTGGAGTTATTAAATTGTAATAATAATGTAATAATTCAACTCCATATTAAAATGTAAATGTAAGGTATTACAATCATCCAGTGGTGAATGTGAACTTCAAAATGTGATGACAATGAGACATTTCACTTAATATAGTGCGTAGGTTCTCTCTTCGCCATGAGGAATTCTAAGTAATGACAGCAAAACTATTGGTGCATCCACATGATGCAAGACTTCAGTGATCGCACGCAACTCCCACCCAAGATTAAAAAACATGAAGTAGGGCGCCTGGTTAGCTCACCTGGTAGAGCGGGCGCCCATATATAGAGGTTTACTCCGAGCTCCGACCTGCGGCCCTTTGCTGCATATTATTCCCCCTCTCTCTCCCCTTTCAAGTCTAAGCTGTCCTATACAAATAAAGGCCTAAAATGCCCCAAAATAATCTTTAAAAAACATGATGTACTCTTCAGAAGACGATCACTCAATTTTCTGCGCGCAAAAGTCAAGGGCCAACACCATTTTCTGAACATAGCTATACAGAGAGAGTTGTGTGGAGCTGATAGCCTTAATTAGCTTTGTATCAACTCATTTGACATTGGCTTGAATGTAACGGATGTTTATTAATATATACAAACACACTAAAGCTTTAAACCACAAATAATGAGTTATGTCACTGGATAAGTGAAAACTTAACTGCTGGTGACCAAAGCCATTAGGTTTCATCCTCTTGGGAAAATGAATGTCTGTACAGATTTTATGGCAATCCATGTTGTTGAGATATTTTGGTATAGACCAAAGTGGTGGACCTAGAAACTGACAGACCAACATTGCCATCCCTAGAGCCACACTGCTAGCAAGGACAATTAACTGTGTTATATGCAGTTGGTTTGGTTACCTAAGAGGTGGTTGCGCCGGAGCCCTCGGAATAGTCACCCTGCCCGGGTAGAAAAGGTTGGAGTGGAGGCTCCGCAGGTCGGCTTCAGGAGGCAGGGTGGAGCAGAGACGCCTCTCTCCGAAGGAGAAGCTTCGATCTGCACCAGAGTCTTGGAGTGAGAGCAGGCTGGAGGTAGAGGAGAGGCTTAGGGTGTCTGAGTGACAGGAGGAGACTAGAGAGAGGGAGGGGAGAGAGAGGGAAGAAAGGGAAGAACAAAGACAGGAAAAAGAAGAAGGAAAGAAGCACATGATTAATATATTTGTTCCACTCTGTCTATCAATTAAATATTTGCTTTACCCACCATTCTTTATCTACCCATGAAACCACCACCCCTTACCACATCCCTTTTCTTCCCTTCGTCTCTCCACCCACCTGTATAGTTGCTGTTTTCAGGCTGTAGATAGGCACTACGGGGCCTCAGTCCACTCCTCTGTCCTCCCTTGTCTCTTTTCACACTTCTCTTTCTCTCCACATAATCAGCCAAAGCGCTGTGCTGAAGCTGCCGCAGGTCGGGCCTTGACGTGGCATTTTGCAAAGCAACGCCCCTGACACGACTTGCTACAAGCTCAAACATCTTCCGCCGATCTGCCACGCTGGTCTCTGACAGACAGGGAGATCAGGGTCAATGCCCATGGTTAGCCACATACAGACTTTTGATGTTTCTGATGTGCCATAATAGATACCCAAACATCACAATACTGACATTCCTAATGTATTTTGTGAGCAGCTTCCATGCAGATGTCCAGCGGTGCCCAGAACTGTTAACATTCTACAATGTGTTTGTGTGATGGAAAAGCTACTATTTATATATCAAACAAGGTCTTGGTTGGGCTGGATATTCTTCGCAATAGTTTCAATACCGTTGCCAGAACTAAAGCCCAGATTCAGTAATAATATTGTATGATACTTACTAAAACAAACATGTATTTCTAGAATACAATTTTAAGTGATAATAATTGTGTCTGTAGTCTAAGGGCCTTATTTTAACGATCTGAAATGCAAGTATCAAACGCCAAACGCAAGTACCTTTGTGGGCGGATCTTGGGCGCTGTTGCTATTATACTGGCGGGATAAATGACTTGCGCCCGACGCAAATCTAAAATGGGTTGGTCTGAAGTAGCTAATTTACTCATACGTGTGGTTTGGGCATAACGTGCAATAAACCAATCAGAGCGTTATCTCACATTCCCTTTAAAAGCAGGCGCGCTTGTTCCAATGCGGATTGCTATTATAATGGCGGATTTGCTAGGCGCACGCTCTTAATACATCCATGGGCGCACGCCAGGAGCGGTTCACAGCCGAGGAGACAGATGTTTGCTATTGATTTTTCTTTTTGACAAAAGGTAAATAAAGAAATGTCACAAAACATACTTTGTTTTTGGCTCACTCTCACTGAATCATGAGGTTATGAATGCATGGTGATATTTTTGCAATTTAGTCTAACATTAGACTGAGATTACCGCACTATAGACGATGCAGCTCTTCTGTCTCTCCTCTCCCGGGCTGCTGCTGGGGCATTTGGGTTAAGTGGCATCGGCACATGCAGTTCAGCATCACATCTCCTTAAGTCCTCTAATATTTCCTCATTTATGTCATCAACACATCCATGATTCATGGAAATGTTGTGTATAACAAGGTCATATTTTTCCTTGTATTTATGTATGGTTTGCAAAAATGGGAACTGCTGGGTCCGTGAGATGACAGAAGCAAAGTGTATGCGCTGTGTGCACACTCTACATTACAGCTAAGCATGCGCCCTTAAAATAGCATCTGAATAACGCACCACTGACTTTAGGTTTTTCCTGGTCTGTGACGGAATGTTTTCTGAAACTGCAAAATAGCACTAGGGTACGTTTGCGCCGGAACACGCCTCCTTTTTTTGTTGAACCACCACCGGGAGCGCAAATTCATTCCCTAATTTACTGACGTGAGTCTGTGGAGGGAAAAGTCCGCTGTGTGTCGGGTGCAAAATAGGAATGATACATGTGTCAGTGTACAAAGTCAATTGCGCTGGGTGCAAGATAGGGCCCTATATGTTTTATGTATGTTTTTGTCTTTTGATTTTTATGTAGTTAACAAGTCAAGACTAATTAAATTATTTTCTCTTGTTTGTGCATTAAAGACATGCTGTATGACCCAAGTGTATGACCCAAGTCATTTTGATCCCTTGTCATTGTGATATTTGCAATATTGACTTGATTATTTGGAGATCTTGTGGCAGGTATAGGGATAGGTTTGTCACCACTATGAGGGGTGTAAAGCCACAGCTGTTTTTATATCTGCATTTTCTAAATTTACCTCCTCCACGCCTGAAGAGGGCGTCTGTCTCTGCATCTGAAATCCCGACCTCATTCATGTTCTCTGGCTCAGAGTATGATTGCTTCTTCTGGTCCACAGTCAGCCGCTTGCGGCCACAGATCCGCATCAGAGCAGGAGGTCCAACCGGTGGGAGACTGGGGAGGGCTGGGGGGCTCGGGCCTCGAGTCTCTGGGCTGATCACATGCCGCTCCTTTGGGGTGTGAAGGGAAGTGAGCGGTGGTTGTGACTGTGGTGTAATGACAATGCCCTGTGGTTTGGGCATGGTTTTTGGGCCTTTTTTCTCCAGGGAGTGGTGCTTGGCAGGAACAAGTGGAGGCTGATTGCTGCTGGAGGAGGAGATGAGAAGAGTAGCTGCAGGAGGTGGGGGGCTGATCGAGGAGCTGAGGTCTCTCCGTCTGAAGGAGGTGGATTGCAGGACTTTAGATTGGGCGTCTTTTAAAGAGTCCCTATAAGATCTGATTAGAGACAGGGTATTTGAGAGAGACTCAAGACACTGACCTGTTGGAACACTCTGACCTATTGAAAGACACTGACCTGCGGTTTTTACCTGTTGGAGTACTCTGGCATGCTGAAGGACTCTGACCTAATGGAGCACACTGATCCATTGAAAGACTCTGACCTGCTGGAGGACTGACCTGTTGAAATACTCTGACCTTTTGGAGGACTCTGACCTGTTGAAAGACTCTGACCTGTTGGAATACTCTGACCTGTTGGAGGACTCTGACCTGTTGGAGGACTCTGACCTGCTGGAAGACCCTGACCTGTTGGAGGACTCTGACCTGTTGGAGGACTCTGACCTGCTGGAAGACCCTGACCTGTTGGAGGACTCTGACCTGTTGGAGGACTCTGACCTGCTGGAAGACCCTGACCTGTTGGAGGACTCTGACCTGTTGGAGGACTGGCCTGTTAAGAGACTCTGACCTGTTGGAGGACTCTGACTTGTTGCAGTACTCTGACATGGTGAAGGACTCTGACCTGGGACTCTGACCTGGAGGACCCTGACCTGTTAGAACACTCTTACCTGTTGAAGGACGTGTCCTGCATGTAGCCCAGCATCTCTTGGATGTCCTGTGTCCGGGGGAAGTCTTTGCTGCTGTCACCCTCCCTGGATTCGTCCAGGTGGAAGCTGCTGCGGCTCCTCTGGAGGGCTGAACTGGGATCTACTGGGGTCCTAAACACCACACAGAAACGTTTTAAGAAAGTTAAAAAAAGAAGGGTACTAAACAACAGTCTGCTACATTAAAGAACGGATTGTTTATTGATAGGCCATATGATCAAAATTAAATGATTTAATAATAATGCAATAACTATAACAATAACTTATTTCACCAGTAAATTGCTGTTGAATTAGAAAAACAACCACCAGATGGGAAAAGGGCCTTCAAGAACATCTTTGAATGCACCACAAGGCTATAGGTTACCAGTTTCATTGAACACACCGTCTGTGTTTTTCCGACAACGGCAGCTGCACATTGTTACATCCCGGTGTTGAATCCTCTACAGTAAAATACAGTCACACTTTACACCGTTTAGCGTTAGCTGTCATCATTGTAACGGTGTTTAATCCAGCTACTAGCTAGCGGTAGGCTAACGTTAGCTGCTGTTGAGTGTAGTGTTAACTAGCATCATGTGCAGCGATGTTTCTGTTGCCTGTAACGTCTGTTTCAGAGCATTCGAGAGAAGCGCAGACATATCAGTGGCACCAGAATGATGCGCCAAAATCCGCGTTGCTATTCGGTCTGGTAGATACAGGTCGTGACGGCACCTATGCCGTATTAGCAGAATATTTTTATAAGTAAATGTTCCAATCAATGATCCAGGCAGCACATTCTCTTCTCCCTCCTTCATTTTACAGTCAAATGGTGGCTAGAACGGCTCTGGGTCAAAGTTCAATATGGAATGGATTAATCTGCGTTATTTTTTTTAACGTGTTATTTTTTTCTCAGATTAATTAATCTTAATTAATGCGTTATTTTGACAGCCCTAGTATGTACACAACTCAACAAAAATATATAACATAGGTATAGTCATTTTTAAACATTTTAATGCAGAAATGTTACATATTGTACCTTTAAAGGCTGTGATCAGGGAGGAGATTATACAACATGCTTACTTTCGTAAGAAGAATATAGTGCTAAAGCACTGTTAGAACTAGAAAGTAAAATCAAATCAGCTGAAACGGGGATTAAACAAAGAATGTCACAGGATGGCCTGGGAAACCTGACTTAATTAAAATACCAATGATAATAATATTCTAATAATCTCAGAAAGTTGAATTCAATTTATTCAGGGCAAGACAACATTATTTTTAATCAGGAGACAGAGCAGGGAAATTACTCGCTAAATACATAAAACAGAGGAAATCAGCTTCCACTATTTCTGCAGTTAGATCCAGTTCTGTAGATGATTTTACAGCAACTGTAGGTATTAACAAGATATTTAAAGAATTTTACACTGATCTCTGTAGCTCATTATCTACCTCTACTGATGAAGAAATGTGTTCCTTCATAGAGCCACTAGGGCTTCCCAAACTGACAGAAGAGCAAAGAGAACTTCCTTGATGTGGATTTGACTATAGAATAAATTAAAGAGGTAATGGGGGCCCTGCCTGTGGGTGAAACCCCAGGAACTGATGGCTTCACAGCAGAGTTTTGCAACTGAAATGGCTCCACTTCTGTTAGAGGTATGTAAAGAGGCACTGGAGGAGGGCAAACTTCCACCAACATTTAGGCAGGCTTTGATAACTTTAGTTCCTCAAAAAGGTAAGGACCCAGGAGACTGTAAGAATTACCGCCCAATTTCCCTAATGCAGTTAGACGTTAAGATTATTTCAAAATGTTTTGCAAATAGATTAAGGTTTTTACATCTTTAATTCATCCTGATCAGGTGGGGTTTATTAACAGGCGCAGCTCGTCAGACAATATCAGGCCTCTCATTAATATTGCATGGTCTGTAGCTGATAGACAATCCCCAATAGCTGCTATTTCCCTTGATGCTGAAAAGGCGTTTGATATGGTTGAATGGGGCTATATGTTCAAAATATGCTGCCATACATTTGGAAATGTATGGCAGCATATTTATAAAGTGGATTAAGGTGCTGTATAAGCACCCAGAGACTGCGGTGCAAACTAACGGGTTAATTTCTGAATATTTTGCTCTTGGAAGGGGAACAAGACAGGGCTCACCTCTTTCTCTTTTGTTGTTTTGTTTAGCCATAGAGCCTTTGGCAGCAGCCATAAGGGGAAGACTAACTTCCCAGGTGTTATGGTAGGAGGGTAGTGCACAAATGTATGCTTTAAGCGGATTATAAATTACTTTTTGTGAACCTAGCAGACCAATACCCTGTCTACTCTGGATAATTTACTTTCTCGAAATCTTCCGGTTATAGGGTAAATTGGGCCCAGTCAGAAGCATTACCTTTAACAGCTCAGTGCCCCATAACAGCCTTCCATCAGGTGCATGTCAGTGGCCAAAACAAGGCTTATGGTGTTGTCATTATATATTTATTTGATTTATTGTCTATTTTGTTACTATTTGTTGAATGGTCTGGACTATTGTAGTTACTGTGTCATCTTTTCTTTTTTTGTCTGGGTGGGTGGTGATGACGGAAGGGTGGAGGGCAGGGGGTGATTTGTTCATGTTGCGAGTTGTATGTTTTGTATATTGTAAAAAAAAAAGAAGTCAATCACAAAAAGAAAAATACAGTTGCTATTATTGCAACATTTATTGGGATAATTTGTTATATATTTATATATATAGTTTTATTAATTTCCCACGATCACTCTACCTGTATTTCGTGTGTTCGCTACTGCCTCCTCTGTAGCTAAGAGTTCTGTGGGCTTTGATCCTGCTGGTGCTTCTCTCAAGCATGTTTCTGAGGTCACCTGCTCCACATGGGGTGCTGTAGCCTTTGTCAGACATCTGATTAAAAATAAGAAGACATAAAGCAGAAGAAGTATCATAGCCAACAAGAATCAAGATTTTCAAATTAAGTAGGAAATCTTTTCTGGGAAGTCAAAAATATTCATACAAATTAAGTTTTGTGTTATTTTTTCCCATATAAATGACTGCTAGGTTATTGTGTGTTTTGAAAACTCTAAGTTAACCCACCAAAAGAAAACATGGTGACTAAACAAAGTTTGGTTTGAGTTACCCTTAGATGCGTTGCCTTGTCTTGTACGTTGGTGGTGCTGTGACTCCGCTGCTTTCCGGTGCATTCCCGGCGCTCAAAGCGACTGACCTTCTCTAGGACAGAGAGGCTACGGACTGGTCCCTGGCTGTCATTACCAAAACTACTGTTGCCATGGCTACTTGCGGAGACAACACTATTGGGGCTGGCACATCGCTGGACTTCGGCAAGGGCAGTCTCCAGACGGGTCAGTGGGTGTTCCCTGTCTTTGTCCTGCTGTTTGTGGTCCCAGTGCTGGTACTGCAGAACTGCTGAGTCACTGAGGTGATGGGGGGGATGCTGGGAGGCGGAGGGGGGTAGATCCTCAGGCTGAGGGTGAACAGGTAAGTGGGTAAGAGGCAGTTCTCCCTGAGTGAGCCTGGAGGATGCCACTGGCTCTGAATGAATGCTGGCCTGGTCCATTGATCTGGAGGGAGGGATGGAGGAAAAAAAGGAGGACAAGAAGTTTGTAAAGGAGGGGGAATCATTACTGACATCAGCTACTTCTCCTGATACTACAGCACATCCAACTATTGTATGCACTATCCAACCATTCACTGTCAGGAAGCAACTTTTATAGGTGGAAATGTATCTGGCAAAATAGCATATGCGTTTGTGTTGTTCAGTCCCTCCAGGATTTCGCGAGGTCGCGATCATAATAATTTATGCAAATTCAATCAATCACCGTGAATTTGGTGCAACTTGCAATTTTGACCAATCACCGCAACTTTTCTGCAAATTTGACCAATAACCGGAGTTTCCACTGACCAGGCAGGAGTGAGAACGGGTTGACGTGACACACGCACGTCGCAAAATTCATTTCCTTGTTTCTGATATGAAGATGAGACGTGTGTGACTCGAACATCTCACATTTACCAACAAAATGTACAGCGTAAGACAAAATATTTTGGACTGTCTTGCCAACCTGTATACATTTTAACATCAATGTACGCTGTAACGTTTTTTCACTCTAAAGTCGCTGAAAGCTGCTGCTGTTTCAACCCTGTCGGCTCTCTGCAGCGGGCGGGGCTGAGCTCAGTTCCCCCCGCAACTGACGCGTGCACACACACAAACACACAAACACACACGGTAGATGCAGGAAAAACCGGAGATGAGACGTACAGGATGACCTAAATTGAGGACAGCTACGCTCGTTATTGTAAGTGCAATGATAGGTTAAAGTCCAATAAGTACTTTATCAAAACGTATGAATGTGTGTCCCAGGCCAAGATTAACAAGCCACTGACACGTGTTCAAATTTGATTCATTCAATAAATTATTATTTTTTGTCTTAAATCCACCAGCCATTTTCATATTATACCAACATTTGCAGCATCCTGAGCCTTTTTGGTAAGGTTACTAGGAAAACTCAGCGCAGAGTAATTTTATTCTCCCCGAAACAAGTTTCCTTTTTATTTTTTAAGAACAATACAAAAAAAAAATCGCAACTTTTTTTTTGCAACTTTCACTGTCTCTCGCAACTTCATTGCAACAAAAATACAAAAGACATCACAACTTTTATCGCAATTTTTTACAAAAGCTCCTGCAAAATCATTTTTCACAACAATTTTGGGCCACAACAATCTCAAAAAAAGGACGTGAAATCCTGGAGGGACTGGTTGTTGTGGATGTGTCTGGTTGCTGGGCCCAGTAGCACAATGTTAATGTTGAACTAGTTTGGATCTAAGGAAGTACATTTTCAGGATAAAGTCTTTGCCAGGCGTTACCCCTCACCTCCCACTCTATGTGTGTTACCATTCTCAAAATCCCTTTGCTACTGGGAAGAAACAAACTCCGAGCTAGAAAGCTACACGTTAAAGATTGCAAGTTCTGAGGAAAACTTGGATAATGCAGGCTTGCTTGGTTCTTTCGGTCAATGATTGTAAAGATTCACAAAGAATATGTTTACGACATTTGCTTTCTAACTGGGACTGTTTGGGATCTATTGGCAGGGATTGCTGTGGACGAAGTACACGCAGCAATACACCAGTAAGAGCAAATTACGTTTAACTTAATTTTAATTTAAACGTAACCCAGAGCATTTTTATTCTTCTATCCCAGAAAGTATATTTGGTGTAGCTAGACCTTACACCACAGTGCTGTGGAAATCTAATGTCAAACCAACTTCCTCTCCAGTTGTTTCAAATCTTAGCATTTTCTGGCAAAGGCACTGGGTTTGGCAATGCGTTGCCTGGAGCCCTCCAGCAGCAGATGAGGCTCTTTGGAACTCTATAAGGGAGTGTCTCTTGTTTTCTGCAAAGCTAGTGTCATCCAAAATAACAGATGAGTCTGTGTTGTCTTGAACACTGCTGGTAGTATGACATAAACTTAAAACACCACCTTTGGACCACGTTGAAGCACTCTGACCAGCTGGAGGATTCTGACTTGCTAAATGACTTTAATCAGCAGATGACTGACCTAAGAAGGACTGCCAAGTCAGCAGTTGCTTTAATATGCCATGAAGTCAAGTCCAGTTTATTTGTGTAGCCCAGTATCACAAACAATGTCTCAAAGGTCATTACAGGCTCACAATGGCACAAGGTCTGTGAGAAGAGGAAAGCCACAGAGCAGACAGTAACTCTACATCTGGGAGCCAACAGTTAAGCTTACTAAACTGGGTCACAAATTACCTTTAAAACTCATTAACAAAATCATTCATTGATTCATTCACCGCCAATTGTTTATGTTTTTGGGGAGCTGCTGATTGCATCTCAAATGAGGTTCACAAAGACAGACACAGAATCAGAAATCTTAAAATGCTGTGAAGTCATAATCAGAAATTATTTACACATGTAAATTCTAAGCACAAGCTCTGGTGCTGAAAAATTAAGCACACAGAAATGCTAAAAACAGCAGTTGCTTGAATAGCCAGTTGAGGCTGGCTCCAAAAGGGAGTACATAGCTTAGTTATGATAACTATAGGGGGGGGGGGGGTTACTGGAAGGTGGCTGCCGTCACAGGAGGCGAGCAGAGATTGTAGGCTTAATTCAGCCCAGGGTTAGCTCCATCCACGCTCCACTGCCAAGATGACAGTCACCTATCGGTGACGTCACGGCGACTATGTTCACATTTTATACAGTCTATGGTCAATTCACACAGTCATCCCTCCATACTGTACCTGTTTCGGTCTCCCTTGGACTGGACAGGTATGCAGGGGTCCCCCCACTCTTGTGAGGATGGGGGTCTGAGTCCAGCAGTCGATTGGACGTGGGGAATATGGAAATCTTGGTTCTGTTCCTGGAACACTTGGCTGTGGGGTCTCTGGTTTACATGAAGATGGGACCCTTGGAAGCTCTGAACGTGAGGTCCCTGGTTTAGGGGCCTTTGGTCCCTTGTCTGCTCAGACTTAACCTCTTCTTGTTGAGGCCTGATAAAAGTAGAAGACCATTAATGACCAAGAATCATGTACGCAATAGCAGATGTGTCACAACGAACTTCTGGAAAGCCCTGCAACACCTCGCCAAATAGCCTGGCATTAAGTTGTGACTCTTGGGAACATTCTCCAACTAACTACATCTACAAACGTTTTACAGCCACTGGTAGGGAGAGATAACAATCAAAACACAGCTGTTGGTTAAAATATCAGTACAAAAATACCTGTCTGCCTCGTGTGCTTGAGTCCTAAGCTGTGTAGAGGCAGATGTTGTAGAAGAGGAATTGGGGTATAGTGAAGAAGAAGTGTTGTTTTGGTATCCGTTTTCTGTAGCTGACATCCTTACATCCCTCCGCCTCTCTGTTGCTCCTTCCTTTCTCCCTCTGACACCCTGCAGCAGCTGCTGCCCGCTGCTCTCCTTGGCCAGGGCGGGGTAGACTCCCGAGGAGCCTGGCCTGTGGCTGGCGCTGGGCATCTGAGCGTAGTGGGGCTCAAGCTGGGGGACAGGGTACGTGTCTGTGGGCAGAATGAGCCAGCCAGACTGGGAGATAAGGCCTGCAGGTTCAGAGGAGGGTCCAGTAAGGGAAGGGGGCTGGGGAAAGCCTCCACCCTGCCGGGGCTTTGTGGTGGGGCTGCTCTCTGGACTCTTCTCTATCACTGTGTGGAGCAGACCCTCAGCGCCGTACGAGCCTTTAGCTGGACGCACATTAATGATGTCACTGCTTTTACAGTAAGAGTAATGCAGAGTATAATGATAGCAGAGCTCGATCTAATTGTCTACTTACTACACAACTGCAAACGCACATGCAACGCTATATTTTATCACCATTATAATATATATTGGGCCTTCTAGGAACCTCTCTCTAAATCTTTAATTGGTAGCGCAGAATTAAATGTTAATTAAATAAATGGCTTAAAATGGCTTTAAAATGAGTGAAAGCATAAAGATAGAATTCAAATATTACCTGCACCTGAGGCCACTGGGCCACTGGAGTGATGCCAGGAACCTTTCTGCAGAGACCTGAGTAAAATACATAAGATTAAATAACATTTGAGTAGTTTAAGTAACGTTTCATTTTACACAAGTACGTCATATTTCCCAACAACAATTAAAATTAAAGCTGCAAGCAGCGTTGGATGAGCCTTCGTGCCTCTGCGCGCATCGGGGTTACTGGCGGACGCTGCTCCTTGCGACCGTGCATTTGTGCAGCACTCAGACACTGCACATCGTCACCAATGAATATGGAACTCCCTGCAGAGTTCAATTATACCTCACACAAGACTCTACGTCATACAGTTCATTAGCTGTGAATGGGGCCATGGCCAAAGCATAGGGGGCAGGCCTAAACATCACCAATGAAGAAGGAACTCTCTGCTGAGTTCAATGACACCTCAGACAAGACTCTACCTTAAACGGTTAAAAGGTTATAAAAGGGGGCGTGGCCTGAGTAAGTGGGCGTGGTTAACGTATAAGGGGCAGCTTAGTATCACATGTAGACCACACATTATAAGTTTCACGTAATTCGGATGATGTTTGTCATATAAGGCTGATTTCCTGTTGCCAGCGGGGGACGCTATGACCAAAAGTCAATATTGGCCTGTATATGTCCTCAGGCCTGGACTCTTGTTGATTGTGGAAAATTTCAAGCAGATATGACAATGTACACTGTAGTTACAGCCACTTTCTCGTTCATCGCTAAACACTCAAAATGGCCGCCACACCACGCCATTTTTGTGCGCCTATTCCCGAAACCCTTAAAACACGTACATTTTCACCAGGCTTGATGCGACCGCCAACTTTGGTGAGTTTTTGAGTATATTAAGCCACTCAAAAAGGTGATTAATTTGCCGGGAAAAAGAATAATAATAATTCCTTCAGTTCCAGCTGTCGGCGCTCGGGCCCTAACAAACTCCACTGTTTTCTCCTCATCACCATTATCATTGTCGCATCATGGTTGACTTTTGAGAATCAATATTCACTCTGACTTGACAAACCCTACTCACCGTAGTGACCGGGCGTGCTCCAGACTGGACCAGGAATTTGGTCTTTCATGGTTCCTGATGGCTGCGTAGCTGTCGCTGCGTCTCGGTGGAGCCGGTGCCCCCTTAAGGCTCTCGTAGGAGCTGCGGCTGGCTGCCGGGCCCCATATTGGACCCACACTGTGTCTGTTTGATGCCGGTACACCATCACCGCTACTGCTGCTACCACTGCTGCTGCCATGGTAACAGACCCCACCTACTGAATCTGGAACCAATAGTACAAAGAAAAGCAATGATGTCATCAAAACAAAATTAGTTTACCCAAGACCATTCCTGAAGCAGAAACTTTACCTTGCCGATCTTGGCTTAGCCCTGGCCTCGCCCCACCTCTGGAATTACTGTTGCGGAGCAACGCGACAGAGGTGGAGCTCAGCTCGTGCTCTTGAGATAGGCCCTGCTGGGCATCGTAAACCGTCTGCACATAACATATGTCAGCCTGCTGCAACTCCCCTCCTCTCTGAGGGACGGTCTCCAGCGAATAGGAGCGCTCTGGGCTGAAGGAAGGGGTGGAGGCGAGGTACTCTGGAATACTGGAGCTGGTGGAGAAGGAGGAGTAGGCAGAGTCCCGTTTGCTGTGGAGGTGGTCGATGCTGTTGGAGGACCTGTAACATGACAAGAGATTTGATTTGACATCATGACATCAGTGTCTGTGTCCAAACTGGCAGCGACAGATGCCGTCCACAAAGAGCCTGGGTCTGTCTGAGGTTTCTGCCTAAAGAAAGTTTGTCCTCACCACTTGTGGTTTCTGCCTAAGAGGAAGTTTTTTCTCACCACTGTTGCACCAAATGCTTGCGTGTGGTCTAGACCTACTCTATTTCTAAAGTGTCTTGAGATAACTCTTGTTATGATTTGATACTATGAATAAAATTGAATTGAAGTGAATCACGTTCGAAGGTTGTTTTAGTCATGCAACAGAAAACTCAGATTGGACAGATAGTCTAGCTAGCTGTCTGGATTTACCCTGCAGAGATCTGAGGAGCAGTTAACCATAGTCCTCACAAATCGACTGGAGTTTATAATGCCAACACAAAGAAAGCGGAAGGTGACGGACATCCGGCCGAAATGAGGGATGTTAGTACTACTTCAAGACTAACTGCTGCTACAACCACAATGTCTCCTTTTTAAATTTCTATTTCTACAGCTGTTCAATAACAAGATACCACAAGTAAATCAGACAGCTTTGGAGTTATTTCTCTTTTGATTATTTTGACTAGCTGTTTTCACCTACTCCTAGTATTTGTGCAAAGCTAGGGTAGACCCAACCTGTCTCAGTATTTCACAAACTTATAGACAGTAACGGCTAAGGGGTGTGTTTGTATGAACCTGGAAGAGGACAGCTGGTGGCAGGAAGAGTAGGCGGGGTGAGGTCCACTGTGGGTGTGGGGGTGCTTAGCTCCAGAGTGAAGCTGGGAGGACAGAGGATGGTCCAGGCTCTCCATGCTGCCCCTAGAGCTGTACTGGTCCGGACTCTTTCTCATGTAGCTGCCACCAGAGTCAAACCCGCCGGACAGGTCGGTGGTCGAGGCACTGAGAGACAGAGAGGGAGAATTTAAATTGTTATCAAGGAGGCTCAGAAATGGCTTTAATGCTAAAGAAGAATATGAAGTAGTGAGAAAAGTTGGAAAAGTGGGAATGGTTTAAATTAGTATACATTTCATTGAAATGTTAAATAACACCAAACATGTATGAAACAAAAGTGGAATATTTTAAGGTTTTCTAAAAAGCTGTCACTACACTGAATTGCTGGCTTCAATGTGTAAGAAGTTGGTGAAGTTGTAGGAAAAAGTGGAAATGGTTCAATGTCTTTAAAAAGTAAAATAATACCAACATTGTATGGAAGTTTTTATAAAAGAGTTTTTTTGTGATTGTTGCGGGCAAAAATCCTTGATTATGCGGCACGTTTTCTTAAAAAATGCGATGGAATATGCGGGATATTTATGCAATTTTATGCGATGAAATTGCGGGAAGTTGCAAAAACTGCGGTTTCATCATGGCTTCGTCGCGGGGTTTGCAGCTTTTCGATGACGTTCACGTCGCGTAATTACGTCACGTAATTACGTCACTTCATAACGTTCCCATGGCAACAGGGGAAAATGGCAGCTCTTGTGTGAAGTAAACGCAACATTTTTCAACTTTCTGCTAAGATATATGTGTGACTTTTTTGCAACGAAAATGCGGGGATTATGAAATCATGCAAGTCCCGCATATTTTGCGTGGAAATCGGCAATTTATGTGGCGAAAGTGCGGCGTATTTGAAAAAATGCAGCCCCCGCATAAATATGCAGACTTTGGCTGATTATGCATTGAATTATCGATCGCATAATCGCTTTTTTTCTGGAGGGACTGTAATATATTCAAAAGGTTGTATAAAACTTTTAATGAATGAAAGACGTAGAACATTTTAAGGTTTGAATGCAGACAGGGAAAGAGAGATGGACAGGTAGGCAGGAAGGCAGGCAGACAGACAGACAGACAGTCTATAGGGAAGTGCTGTGTCTTGGTTGAGCTGGTTGTCATAGTGATAGCTAAGTGACACCTGGGAGAGCTAGAATCTCAGAGAATGATTGGTGGCACACTGTTTCCTGAAATATCTTTACTTTGAGCATCCCAAGACTTTGCTGAAGCTGTAGACATGCTATTTGTGTGGATAGAGTTAAAAATGACTGAAATATCACAGTTTAAAAAAAGGGTGGATTAAGCGAAATAACATTGCTGTGGATGATAAGAAGAGGATATCTCATTGCTTTGAGGCAGATCATTCAAAATCTATAAGTCCTATTGCTTAAATGAGCACATTGGCTGAAAATAGACGAATAGTAGAATACCTATGGTTTGACATATAAATTGTGTATGACAAGTAAATATTGTTGGCGTGAGAGCAAGTTATAGAGGTTTTAAGGCGATTTTCCAAGGCTTCCCACTCTAGTGATGTCATCGCCCACTTTAAGTCGTGCAATACCCACTCCATTATAAGCACAGAAAAAGCCTGAATGAAAGACTAAACTTAAACAATGACAACGCTGTTAAAATTGTAAAAGATAGAATTAAGCTGAAAACAACTGTAATAGCTTTTGTAAACAGATTCAAGTTTGAATCATGTGTGTAGGTGAAAGTATGTGGGAGGAGTAGCATTTCAAAAAGGAAGAAGCCTGAAGAGGATTTGAAGATTGCTCCATTGACTTTGATGTAAAATGAAAATTGAAAAAAAGCTTAATATTTAAAAAAAAAGTATAAATAGTAGAAAAAAGTTGAAGTCCCATTATGTGCTTAAAGCTGAACATTTTGATATTTGAATATTTTTATGTAGCTGAACATATGCAGAAGTTAGGCAACCAAAGAAAGTTGAAGAATAAACAATTGGATAACAATACTGTGAATGCTGCATTCAAACAATTAGATAATCAATAATAATAATAATTAATTCAGTACTTTTTTAGGAGGCAGAACAAGATGTGCAATATACTATATATTTAACCTTGTGCTGCTGTAGTCTTTACATTACAGTTTTTTCCATTGCTAAACGACAATGGGCACAACTGGAGTGTGCAAAACTCTAACTACAGTCTGCACGGCAGCAGTTCATGCTGATCAAACTTTGGTTCGTTTTTCATAGCTTGAACACAGTTTTCAAAACCCTACACATTTATCCCATGACTTTAACCACAACCTGCACAACACTGTGGACCTACTGCACTTTGTTCAAATGCTAACACACTGCTGTCAAAACCACACATTCAAAACAGAATAGATTTCAGCCTGGTGCCTTTCAGACACTGCTGATTGCAATTTTAGGTGAAAGCCTAATATATATATATATACACACACAGTGTTGGGGAGTAACAGAATACATGTACCGGCGTTTCTATCTTAAAAATTCACATTAAAGTAAGAACAGAGAGAACGAAATATAACTGTGCAGTGCAACCTCTGCTTGCCAGCAACCAACCCCCTTTCAGCGTCCAAATTACCCCACCTCCAACCTGAATAAGCATCTTAAAGTAATTTTTAATTAGCCAAGGGTAGTCGTCTGCTGTAGTTTTACTGGTCACCTTGCTATTTTATAGTTGACTTGCGACTTTACATTCTCCTATGTGCTGATTTACTAGCCCCAGAGCCGTTGAAAGACTGACTAGCCCCGTTTGACATGCTAGCTAATGTTAGCTATAATTAGCTCGTGGTAGCTTAAACTGCAGTTAGATTTTTGTAGTGTGCAGTTCGGGACTACAAATACAACAATCTATCTGCTTGTTTATGTACACATTCAGCCAGTTGGAATAGAAGAACACACCAGAATAGGCCTGTTTAGTAAGCTGTATGTGATGGCTGCATTCCTACACTTATAAAATGCAATTCAATGTGGAAATAATCCAAGTATTCAGAATAGTTACTCAGATTGAGTAATTTGTAACGTTACAAATTACATTTGTGGGCATGTATTCTGTATTCTGTAACGGAATACGTTTTGAAAGTATCCTTACCAACACTGTATATAGGGAATAAAGAAACACCAAATAAGACTGAAACAGTTATACATTGTGCCGTTTGAGAGAAACAGTGCAACAGGTAAAAGAGCAAAGATACCAATATGTCCAGGTAAGATGTCTGATGTTACATAGAGTTATAAAAAATGTGAAAAACACTTCCTTTACCGTAGTAAAACTGTGCACTTACTGTTTTTCACAAAGTAATGGAGGTGTAAGCAATGGGAACACCACAGTCATTTGTATTTATAGATAATGTAGGTTCATGGCAAGAGAAGACATCCAATGTGCTGATAAAAAAACGTATATATATTACGTAC
Source organism: Zingel zingel (assembly GCA_023566125.1). Lineage (NCBI taxonomy): Eukaryota > Metazoa > Chordata > Actinopteri > Perciformes > Percidae > Zingel > Zingel zingel. The sequence goes on along the minus strand of CM042329.1, from coordinate 5,631,993 downwards.
CTTTAGTTTGTAATATTTCCAGTAATTACGTAAATTACTTCAGACAAAATAAAAATGTATATATCCTTTTACTGTAGGTGAGCAAACTGAGGATTTTCATGCATTATTGTTTACCTAAAAACTGATATAAAAGGAAAAAGAAAAGGAAATAATTTCACTCTTTTCTTATAGAAAATATTGATTAGTGTAAAGTCACTTAAATTATTGAAACTGTAAAGATGAAATGTTTGTATTTTCTGTATTGGTGTTTGATGCTAGTGTTTTTACTCTCAGTGTGTTCTGAGTGTGTGTTGTCTCAGTGAGGATTGTTCGGCTTCACTGAGCCTGTTTTGAGATGTTTGTTAAGAGTTGTGTTGCTTGGAATGAGTTTTTCAGGTGATGTGAACTGTGTAGCTCAGGTGACTGTTGGCAATGCAGATTGTAGTTAGAGTTTTGCATGTGTGGCTTCAGTTGTACCCAGTGTCGTTTAGCAATTGGAAAAAACTGTAATGTGACATCAATTGAGACTAGTGCGGTGTTAAAGTGTTAATGAAATGTTACAGGTCTGACTTGGGGTGGATTACCATTGGGGTGTATTCAGACATGAGAGCAACATGTTACATCATTGTCAGAACAATTACATAACCAGGTGCATGTCTGAAAAGGGTTTTATTTGTTAACTATTGATTGTAAAGTTGGAAATGCGCTGCTGAATCTGCAGTTACCCACTCTAGATAACTGCATGGAATGTAAATGTGTGTGTGTGTGTGTGTGTGTACTTTACAGTTTGACCCACCAAGTCCTTCAACTGAACACAATGCAATTACTGTACTGCTCTGGAAAATGGGACACTCTCTGTCTGTTTGTCTGTCTCTGTCTGCATTTTTCTTTATCTGTGTCAGTAACTTTTGTGTCAGCATCCATCTCTTTATGTCAGCCGTACTGACCATCTCTGTTTAACTTTCTGCTTTCTGTTTCCTAATTCCAATTAGAGCATTAAAGCAGATCTGCAGGAATCGTCCGACAAACTTTTTATTCAGATTCCCACTTTACTAACAGGACATGACAGTCAAGAGTGTTAGAGTGAGTGTGTGTGTGTATGTGTGTGTGTGTGTGAGGGGGGGGTTGTTAGAGGTAAGGGGGAAGGGCATCAGGAATGCCCATTTCTGCCGGCATCGACGTCATTGACCTGTCCAGCCATCTGACACACACAGCCATGTCAGAGGTTTTTATTCGCCCTTCGCTGCTGTTTAACAGTAACAGTGATGTAACTTCCTCTGATGACATAAACCTGCTGACCAACAACTCCACCTTTACAAAAAACACAACAGGCACAACAATAAAACAAGTTCTTGCAACTGGGACGACTCAATATATCACTGAAGATACTGTAGCTGGGAACACACATTTCCTAAAATTTCCTTAATTTAAAAAAATGTCTTCACTTTCCAAAAACGTCCGTATTTTCTAAAAGTGTTTCCTTAAAGGGTAATTTCGTTTTTTCTGTCCAGGTTGAAAATACTCGAAATTACCCTTTAGGAGCTCCTCACCAAAATGTCGTGTTTTTCCGAAAATGTTTCTAAAATAGTCCCCCCTCTAATTTGTCCTCGCAAAAATAGAAGTACTGCCAGGGTTACAGGTTTAGTTTTCAATGTGGCCAATCAATAATCATTATATTTAATAAACTACTATATTTCAATGTGTAATAATTAACATTTAGGATCCATTTAAACCACATAATGGAAGTCCTCAAATTTAAAGTTTGAGATCAGTGTTGGACTTAAATTCCATCTGTGGTCCTCCGTCGCTTAAACAAATTCCTGTCCTGGTAAAACGAAACATTTGTTAGAGTGTTATACAAACACTGTGAATGTTCAGTAAAAAAAAAATAAAAAAAAAATAATAATAATTTCTTTTTGCAGTGGAGGATTGTTTTTTACTGTCATCTGGAGAGGGACATTAAAAACCATGTAAAATGTAACTAAGTCAAAGGACGTAACTGCAGAGTTACATGCATGTGATTTTGAGCTTGGAAAGCTACCGACCAAGCGTCAGTATGTGACGAGTTGGGAGTGAGAACGGGTTGGTATAAAAGAAGATATCATTGTGTTTTTTAACTTGTGTTATTACGTTTGTGACCACAACAACAGAAATGCTGAAAAACACAACAAGGATGGTTGCATACTAAAACTTCCTGATTGATTTTTTTATATATTCACATACATACCTATATTGCTTCGTTGACTAGCGAAAAATTGATCCAAAGATAGAATAAAAATGAGGAGCAGAGCTAGACCAGGAGCCAAGGAAAATTATGAATATTATTGTTAGAGCTTCTTGAACACTGACCTGGTGTGGTAGTTGTGGTGCCAGGCACTGCTCATCGTGTCCATCCCTCCCTGATCCGACTGCTGCTGACCTTCACTGAGCTTCGTTGAATGCCATGAGTGAGGACGAGATGCCGGCTCGCTGCGTCTGTGGGGTAGAGATACAAAAAGAGAGTCAGTGTACATGCATTCCCACCAGCTGCGACGCCATGGCTGGCTACTTCCTACCTCGAGAGCCCTTGCTCTGTCCACAGCCATCTTTGAACTTGGCCTTCATTTTGATCTCAACTACACACCTGTACAGTTTTGTGACTGCATCTTGCACGGTTGTGCCGTGATGTGCGACGCCATCGCAGTGAAAAAATCTATCCACAGATAGACAGACAGAAATATTAAAATAAAATAATAGATATTTTATTATTATTATTAACCTTTATTTTACCAGGAAATAATCCCATTGAGATTCAGAATCTCTTTTTCAAGGGAGTCCTGGCCAAGAGAGCAGTATAATAGTTCCATATTAAAATATACAGTGACAAACAGACAACATAAAACAGAAAAAGACAGTTGGCAATTTAACATCATCTCAACATAATCACCAGCAGCGCTCAGTAGCAGCACATGTGCATTTAGTACTCAAATAGTCCTTTATCCTAATTTTGAACTGTGTCATTGTTGGTAGGTAGTCTAATTTAAGATGGTTCTGCAATTTATACCAGGATGAGGGTGTAAAAACTTTAAAGGCACTTTCACTGAAGACAGTTCGCGTGTTGCTCATACATGATTTTCCCATATGATCAAAGATTATATTTCCTGGTGGTGACTTCAGTCAGGAGAGAACATAAGTAAGGAGGCAGTTTACACAGTATGGCCTTAAAAAGAAAACTATACCAATGCTCCGATTGTGCAAAGAAGGCCAACTGAAAACTAGAATTAGTTACAAATCTTAGTGCTGCATGGTATACACACACACACACACACACACACACACACACACACACACACACACACACACACACACACACACACACACACACACAGTGCGTGGCACTATCGTTGTGGGGACCCGTCATTGACATAATGCATTCACTAGCCCCTTACCCTAACCTTAACCATCACAACTAAATGCCTAACCTTAACCCTTACCCTCACCCTAACCATAACCTAATTCTAACCCTAATCCTAAAACCAAGTCTTAACCCTCAAACAGCCCTTTAAAGTTGTGGGGTCCAGAATTTTGTCCCCACAAAGCTGTCCTGACCCCACAAGTATACTGTATTCCCGGTTTTTGGACCCCACGAATATAGTTAAACAAGAACACCCACACCCGCACACACACACACACACACACACACACACACACACACACACACACACACGCAACATGATTTTTTTTGCCATATTGCGGTGTAAATATATGTCTGGAACAAATGTACTGATTATACAAATAGACACGAGAAGTGAAGCATGTAGAAATGGCTTAAAAATATTCTATAGACATTTTAATAGTATTTTTCCAACTTGTAATTGTTCAAAGCTGTCAAAAATGAATTCAAACTGCCTACGACCTGTGTTCATTGTCTGACCCTTAAGTAGGGGCGCAATTAATTGACTCAAGATACATGTATTGGGCCCATTAACAACTAGAGCTGTCAATACCATTCGAATATCATTTGTAATTTTTTTGTATTACTATTTCCCACCCTTCTTCCAATTCCCAGCCGCAGCCTGTCATTCCCACTGCACTAATGTTACTTGGTACGTAACGTTAGCTCTGTGATCTAAAGACCTCACAATGCCTTGCGTTTCTCACTCCTGCTTACTTATTGTTCATCAGACGTGACATGACAAAAGCATTTTGTTTTCACATACGGGTAGGCCAAGGTGAAAAGAGGGAAATTAACTAACGTAGCCAACATATTTATTAAAAAAACACATTTGAATAGTAATTTCAGCATTCAAATAGTGTTGATTTTTTTATAAATCGAATTATATTCAACTTTTGGAATTCGTTCCAACAGCCCTATTAACAACCCTGGCCTTAATTGTAGTTTGCTGGCTTAAACTCTATTATTTTTTAGTGGGAAAAGTCACTGTTTTCTCATCTGCATCCCTTTATTAGATAGTAACAGTGGATAGACAGGAAATGGGGAGAGAGATGGGGAATGACACGCAGCAAAGGGCAGCAGGTCGGATTCAAACCCGTGCCGCTGCAAAGGACTCAGCCTACATGGGGAGCACGCTCTTACTGGGTGAGCTAGAGGTCGCCTCCCTGCTGTTTGCTTTTAATGTAGTCTATATCGACGACGATTCATTTACGGGATTGCTCCAGTGCCACCGGAAGATTCGCCGGATGTCTCTCATTTTTTGGCCGGGTGTTCCTCACCTTCGCTTTCTTTGTGTTGGCATTCTAAACTCCGGTCGATTTATGAGGACTATGGTTAACTGCTACTAAGATCTAAGCAGGGTAAATCGAGACAGCTAGGCTATCTGTCCAATCTGTTTCATGACTAAAACAACTTTTGAACGAGCACATGTTCCACCAAAACAGGTTCCTTCCCTAGGCTATTTTGCAGAGGCACCGTTATTGCGCCAGGCATTTAGTGCCGCCCAAGACGATTGTGATTGGTTTAAAGAAATGCCAATAAACCAGAGCACATTTTTCTTCCATCCCAGGCTGCTGTGGGTACTAGCCAGACCTTCCTGTGAAGGGTCTGGCAACGCGAGAGACTACTTTTAATGCAAGCTCAACATGTTTTCCATGTTGTCTTGATAAATTATGTATAATGTACATTCACACAGCACTAATTCCATCTGTCATGTCACACTAAGCACTCTGTTGTTTTCAGTTTAATTTGTTTCTACACATACTGTTTTCATCCAGTAAAAATTTCCAGTCAGTTTGCAGGTTTTTTCATTAATGTTAAGCTACTGCCGATGAAACTCAATACTTCCTGTTCAAATTAAAAGCCTTCAAGTGGCTCAAAGGGCATAAAGCCTCCTCCTGGTAGGCTTCAAATACAAATCATCAGCTGGAGGTGACAATAACTTAACAGCAATTAAAAAGTTTTTCTTTTTGTAGTGATAACCTTTATGATGTCCCCATCATTATTTTAATTTAATGTGTTATCTAACCAGTTATGATAAGAGAGATGCCAAAAAGCATGGCAGTTACAATAATCTTCCCTCATCTTCGTCATATTTGACATGTTCTGCTGCTCGTCATTTAGCCACACAACAGATAAACAGGAAAAGATTGTATCTGAGAAAGAAGAAGACAGAGACATGAAAGCTTGCATGTCCGTGTAACCCAGGAACCTGGGTAATGACAGGATGTGACTGGAATACCTCAACACGTTATCATCGCCTTTACCCGTGTACAGATATTCACCCTCTCCATTAGCTCTCGGGGGACTGGGTTGAGTACAGTATGGTATTTGGTTTAAGTTTCAAATCCAAGTCTAATTCTGAAACCTGGACCACACAACAAGTCTTTTAAACCAAAAAAAAATACCACCCTTCTGGGTGAAAGTCCTGTGTTTGTTTGACCAATCCACCACCCCAACCTACCTCTTTACCTGGAAATTTGTCACTCCTATACCTTTTCACCTTATACTTTATACATTTATACATTACTACGGCAAACAACCTGTGGGAGCGTTTTTCGGGTCTCAGACCACACCAATGAACAAATGTCTTGCCTTTGCCCTCCATTCAAAAGTCAGCAAGGTTGTGTCCAAAACATAGATATCATGTCTGAGTCACAAAGGTTATGTCCAAGTCTTGAATGTCACATCCAAGTCATAAATATCATATCAATGTTATACATTTCACAAATTCAATTTGAAGTCCTGAAATCTGTAAATCTCACCCGTCAACAGTGAGTATTTTGGAACACAAACAAATACATGTTTTACACACCAAGGAGATTGTTGGCCGTCGGTCCAAGTTGGGTGAGCGTACATTGTCCAAGAGTTTGTGGTGTGTCACGCCCTGTCACTACTCGTCGACCCTCATCTACCTTTTTTTGGCCAATTCAACATTTGGAATCTGCGTCGGGATCTGCTTCGACGCGAGGATCTGATTGGTTATTCAGGTTAAGCTAATTAGTACCATGCATGTATTATAATGATTAGTACAACATTTTTGCCATTTATTTGGCTTTCTCTTTTGAAATTTGATTTTTTTTAAATCCAGAGAAGAAGGTAAACATTTCAGGTTGTGCTATAAAAGGGGAACTATGTCCATTTACAAAATTATTGTAATGATTCATATGGCTTAATACAGTCAAATAATATTAGTAAACATGAACAGCTCTCTCCCAAATCCAAAGTGCTAAAGTGCTAAAACTCAAAATGGTGATGTCATCAAGTTTAATGTCTGGAACTGCTCCAAAGACATTGAACTGAATGACATTGGTGGAATGTTCTGAGTATTTACAATATATAGTGGGTCCACAAATCAGTCTCCCATTTATTGTCTATGAAGCAGCTCCAGACTTTATACATGATGACATCACTAGTTTGAGACTTAATTCTCTGGTTTCTGGCTTTGAGAAAGAGTGGCTCATAATTACAAATTTCAATTGAACTTTTCTAGGCCATGAAAATAACATATTGGAATTCTTACTAAGGTGGTGTTCCCCTTTAAAGTCGAGTCATGATGAAAAAATTGGGTCTAAAGTCAAACTCCATTACTCCAGCAACAATTAGCTATACAGCTATACAGTCCCGTAAACTCCTTTGCTTCTACTTTGGGGAAAACTATTTAGCAAACTGCCACAGGCCTCTTTTAACAAAACTGATCTTGACCTGAACAAACCTAAATCAGACCTCTAAATGTTATAAATGTGTTTCTGACTAATAAACAAAACTTGTGACCTGTTTTACCTGGAGGTGAACCTGAGGACTTTGGAGATGAGGCCGGTCGCCAGGCTGTTGACGCTGGCCTCTGATGGTGATCGACACAGTGCCCCATCCGACCGGCCCAGCTCAATTTTCTTCGGCTTCTTCCGGAGCTTCCTGCGGTAGAACGCTTCCAGCAGCTCCATGGTTTCAATTCAAAGTCCACTTTATTCTAGTTTCTACTCTACTGCTTTTTTAAGCTGTACCCTTCTTCTCTAATTGTTTGAGTCTTCTTTTAGGAAATCCCAGAAAATTCCATTTCTACACCCTTTACTCTGGGATTTTTGTTTGGATTTTACATTCTACTTACTTACTTACCTACTTTCTGATTTCAAGTAAACTCTACTCAAATGTAACCTTACATGCTCTCCTGTGTACAAGATAACTTCCAAAAGATTTGTCCTCTCATGAAATCCACTTGGACTTTCAGCCGTCTTCGTTTGCCATATCTTTTCTTAACTTTTGCTGTAACCCTTTTTAACCTTTAAACTAGAAACCTTTTTTGCTCTTCTACCTGCATCTACTCTGCTTTTACTCAAACCCCTACACAAATTAACCCTCTCTTTCAAAGAAAAATGTTTCTCTAACGCTGCAGTCCATTATCTGCTGTGTCTCCTTTGGAAAAGTTGCAGACTGACGCAACCTATTCCTATTCTACTCCTCTTTTCCATCAAAGCTCCATTGCAAAGACTTGCCACTACCCGTCTCTACCACCCTTTAATATGTCTCTCTGCTCCAGTTCCAGTCTGGGGCTGGCTGGTTGGATTGAGCCGCATTGCGTTGGTCCTCGTCCCTGAGCTCGTTAAGTAAAGCAATTAAATGTCATTAGGCCATATGATAAAAGCATGAAGTAAACATCCTTGGCCTGGCTTGGTCGGGATGGTAGCTGTTGATGTGGTGTGTGAGTGAGAGACAGAGTCTGAAAAGAGAGAGAGAGAGAGAGAGAGAGAGAGAGGGGGGAAAAAAGGGAGGTAGGATACAAGATAGTGAGAACGAATGAGTAGCAAAAAAGGGAGGGACGACGGAGGGAGATAAGAGTAGTTAGGGGGGCAGATACTGATGAGTGAAGCAACTGAAAGACTGATAGAGAGATGGTATAGAGGAAATGGTGAGATAGATGAAGAAAAAGGAAGATAAAAAAGTCAGAAGGATGAGAAAAATTTCACAATATTGTCTTTCCTGTCTAACAGCCGTGAAATGAAAAGAGAATAGGTGAGAGAGGAAGGAAGGAGGAGCAGAACAGTGAGGAGGAGAGGATGAAGGGGGGAAGAAGAGGGAGGACACATAAACAAGTTAGAGAGAGAGTTGCTGAAAACAGTGGGTAATTGAGCAGATTTTGAAGCCGCTGGGAGAAAGACATCTCATGATGCAGCATGTGCTTCTAAAGTGAACAATGAGCTGACTATTATTGATTGTTAGATCACTGCTGGACAGACTGGAGTCCAAAAGCAAGAGCAGACATATCGACAAAGGTTAGGAATCACTGATGAGCATTGGGGAAGTTACTTGACAAATTTAACTTTATTATTGATTACTTGCTAGAAATTAAATAATGAAATAACCATGGTACCCTGACTTTGGTAATCCTTTTTTTCTGTACCAACACATTGACATTTTTGGTTCAGAGATAAAATTCTCAACAACTTGGATGGACTGTCATAAAAGTTGGTACAGATATCCATGTCGACCACATGATAATTCCCATCAACTTTGTGCTCCCCTGACCTTTCCTGTAGTGCCACCATGAGGTTGACATTTTTGGTTTTAAGTGAAATATCTTAACTATACAACTATTGGATGAATAACTGTGAAATTTGCTACAGATATTTGTAACTCTAGCAACTCAAACCCTATAGAAACCCTTGGTAAAATGCCCAACTTTACAGCAGAAATAAACATGTATAAAATATGAACATAGTCTCCGTGACGTCACCCATAGCTTTCTGAAGAGCCAAAATTAAGCTCAAAGTGGCCGGTGGTCACAATCATGGCAGTGCTGACGTCAGCTAATCCAAAAATGGGCATGGAGGTGGAGCGTGGTGGAGCTAAAGTGGGCTTAAGGAAGCCTGGTTGCTGAAACCATGCCCACCTACCTCAAAGCTACCAAACTAGCAAAGGCTAATAAGCTAGGCTAAGAAGCTAGGATATGCCATCAGTGTTGTCAATTTGGTGACTTTCTTGCTAGATTAAGCAACTTTTCAGACCCTCTTAGTGACTTTATTTTTAAAAAGCAACTAAATAATATTAATTTCCACACATGCTGCTTAGAATAATTACATTTATGGCTTTTCTGCCAACAGCACAGGTTTGTCTCTCCTCTCTTGCGCCTTGCAGCAGGCAGTCAGCTGACACAGCCACTAAGCTTTATGCAAATGATACGGGACAATGTCACCAATTTGCAAATGTGCGTAGCACGTCATATAACGACTTTTGGAGCTATGCTAGCTACTTTCATTGGAATAGAGTTGGTGTACTATATGCTACTCTACATTGCTCGCTCTTTGGTTTTGTTGCTCGCTCCTGCAGGACAGTTGCTCCCGGCTGGTACTTTACCAAAGTTGGGCTTTTTATCACTAGGGTTAACTCCTTTTTGGAGCCAGTCTTAAGTGGCCACTCAATCAACTGCAGTTTTTGGCACTTCTGCATTGGCTTCATTTATCAGCCGCATGGTTTACAGCCTGTTACAAAAAATGGTTTTGGTCTCTATAGCAAATTTTGACCTTAATGACAACTGTGGGTAGATGAATATTTCTTATAACTCACCCGTTTAAAATGTTAAGGCTTAAAGTAACTTGATGCATAATTAAGGGCTTGCAGCTTTGAGTGAGTGTATGTATATGTAGGGTGTGTCTCTCTGAACAGAGACCTTATCTATTGCCGTGGGAAACTTCCTCCAGCCCAGAATAATCTCTGTGATCTGCTCGGAAACCAAAAATGGAGAGAGAGAGAGGTGGGCAAAAGAGGATACTAGGACATTGGCACGTGGCTTTCTGTGCTGGATGCCCAGCTAGCAGGGAACGTTACCCAGAAGTTCTAATAATGTTTTAAAAGGAAACGTAATCTGATGTTCACAGAACATGATAATGATGTTCAAAATTCAAAAAAATATTCTTATAACGTTAAATGTTAAACTAAGCCATAACATTTTAACTGCAACATTCAGAGGATGTTATGAGGATGTTATGAGGCCTCAGATTAAAGAACATCATTCATAAAACGTTCCTGTAATGTGACATGTTAACAAAGGTGAAACGTTCTTTTGGCAACCTTCTGATGGTGTTTTGGGTGTGTTGTTGAGGATTACAAAATGTTCTTTTAGAAAAGATCGTTACAATGTTACATAATAACAGAAGAACATTTTCAATGACACATTCCGAAAATATTTTGAGTATGTTATTGAGGCCTTAGGACCTAACGGTTTTTATAAAATGTTGTAATGTAATAGGTTAACAAAGGTAGGACGTTCTACCTGCAACATCCTGAAACGGTTTTGGGGATGTTGTTGAGGTAACGGATTACAAAATGTTCTTTTATAAAACATTCTTACAATGTTACATAGTAACAAAGGAAGAACATTTTCAATGAAACATTCTGAAAATGTTATGTTATTGAGGCCTTAGGACCAAACGGGTTTTATAAATGTTCCTGTAATGTTAACAAAGGTAGAACATTCTATCTGCAACATTCTGATGATGTCTTGGGGATGTTGTTGAGGTAACAAATTACAAAATGATTCTATCTTTTATCTAGTAATCTTATATAAAACATTCCTCACAGCACATTTCTGGAGTTGAATAATATGGAGTTAGATGAAAAAAAAGTTGAAAAGATTTCTGGAGTTTATTTTCTAAATAAACTACAGCTTTTGTTCAGGGATACTCTTTGACGTTGTTATATTTCGTGAGTCAGGTAAATGTGCCAATTTACTTCTCAAACTATAACGTTATGTTAGGCTGTGACACTCTCTTGTAAATGTTTATGGACTGCATTTATATAGCTGCATTTATAACTAACTTGTTAGTATATTTTTTGGATGAACTTGCTAGCTAATGTAAGGTTTACATGTTAATCCACATATTTATGGAGGATATATTTATTCATAATTCAAATTGAAAGTCCAAAGAGAAAACGAAAGATTTTAATTTTTTTTTTTTTTGAATTTTATTTTCAAATTAAAAATATTATTTTACTAAGCTACTAGAAATAATCATGCCATAATTCAATTTAAAAAAGGAAACTGCAAAGATGAAATGTAAAATGATAATTTGAAAATGTAAAGTGAAAATGTAAAAAGTCAAATTTAAAATGCAAAGCTTAAATGCTTAAACTGAAAGATGACATTGAAAATCGCAATATCAATAAGAAAAGAGAAACATCAAATATGAAATTCAAAATGTGAAATGGAAAAGCTTAAATGGAAATACTTAAAATCTCAAATAGAAAAAACTAATTATTTTATTTTAGACTTTGCATGTTATAATTTTCAATTTTCAATTTTATCTTTTGAATTTTACATTTGGCAATTGCCCTTTGACATTTTGAGATTCACGTTTTCCATTTGGATTTAGCATTTGGAATTTCAAAAGTGTATGTAAATGAGGAGGCGTGGCCTAGAGGCTGGTGGGAGGGTCTGAAACGAAAGCAAGCAAGAGCAAGTTGAGGGAGCAGCAGTGATGTAGTCTAATGTAATGTAGTGGGTATACTGTACTGTATATGTATGGGTCTATATCAAGTCAAGTCAAGTGAAGTTACTTTATTTGTCCCCCAGTGGGGCAATTTGTTTTGCAGCAAATGGTATAATAAAAACACACAAAATCATACACACAATACAGAGATTGCCTACCATGCAGCCAATTTAAAAAACATAAATAATAAATCAAGTTATCTATGGTTCTTTATAGAATTAAAACATAGAATATATATATATATATATATATATATATATATATATATATATATATATATATATATATATATATGGGCCATGGGGGGCATATCATAGAGGGGGTTCTGGATGTCCTCCCCCAGGCATTTTAGCACAGTTTGTTATCGGCATAAATAAAACAAATTTTTGTTTTATTAACCATGTTAGGCAGACTATAACACTTTTTTTTCCCCTAAAAACATGGCATTTCCTTGTGTCGACAATCCCATTAACGAAGAAGCTGATTTACTTCGCAGGGTGTTGTCGGGAGATGATATTGAAGCCCCGACATTTTAATTTCCAGATAACTTCCTATTTGAGCGGTATCGTTTTTCTTCCCAGTCTGTTATACAGCCTACAGGCTACATAACCCTACACGTTCTCATATCACTAACGTCACCCATCTTGGGCATGCTCTACATCCCAGCAGATTACTTGTTTCACATAAATCTTTTTTGAAATTGGCAGTTTTCTTTACAACATTGGTGATGCGGAGCATTTTAGTAAAGCCACTGTAGCGCCATCAGAAGAGTGTGACTCGCTCTGAAACGTGTTTTAAATGTTTTGTAGTGTTCCCTGGACACAAACCAGTAAGAGCCATTAAAAAGGAGTTCCACAGTATTGCAGGTGAATGATGTAAACCCTTTGAAATAAAATATTATGAATTATAATTCTGTTAATGATGGTGCTGCAGCCTCAGTGGGATTAGTAGGCGTAGTACTTTTTCGCCTGCAGTATTACACTGAAATGAATTAGATTATAGGTTCAATACAGTAATATTAGGCTATACTTATGATTAAATATGATACACTATATTACACACAGACATACACACACACACACAAATAAAAATAAATGAATGAAAAAAGTAATTATGTTGAAAGACTTTTGAATATCAACTTCTTTTTCTCAGGTAAATTATCTAAGTCATCCTAGTGACCACAGTGATCAGTTGCCCAGGAATTTTGTGTCAAACATATTTTAACTAAATGTTACCAAAAAAACATTTGAATATTGGTTTTAAAGCATATCCTATTTTCAAATGTCATTCTGGGAGCATTAAAAATGTGCCACTGAAAATGTTTTAAGAATGTTAGGGCTAAATTTTCTAACAATTAAATAAAAACTTAACATTTTAAGAAGATTATCACCAAACATTTTTAGAATGTTTTTTTATAAATTTAAAAAAAAAAACATCCTGGGAACCAAAAGAAAACTTCTCGCTAAAAACATTACGAGAACCATAGAAATAAAATTTCTATGATGAGAACAGTGCATGATAACATTCTCAGAACGTTCTTGGAACAAATTCTAGCTGGGTGTCCCTCACCTTCTGCTCTGTGTGTGTTGCCGTTCTCAAAATCCCTTGGCTTCAGGAAACAAAGACAAAGTTATAGTTAGCGAGCTAAATGCTGAAAATGGCAGGTTTTGAAGAAAAATTGGATCGTGCAATAAGGCAGGCCTGCCTGGTTCTTTCGTGAAATGATCATAAAGCTTTACAATGAATATGTTTAGGGCATTTACTATTTAACTGGGATGTTTTGGGACCGATTAGTGGGGATTGCTATGCATGAAGTACTCACAGCGATACACTGGTAAGAGCAAATTACGTTTAAAGTAACTATATGTAACTTTTAAATGTATTTGAAACTGCTGAATTTTTCATCTGATGATCATAAATGACCTGTAACAGACTAACAGTGAAAAGAACGCTATTTTTATATATTTTTTATTCATGCATTTGCCCAGGTCCGATTTTTCCCGCAAAGTCACAAAATGACTTACGTCAGGCAGAACGGCCTACAGTAACACATTTTGATGGGTCACAGATTTCATTGTAACACCGGAAAAGCCAGAGTTAGTGAGTATTCAGCCAGGGAAAAGGTTGCAGATTTCTTTATATAGGCCTAATTGTATTTTAATTTTATTTCAAGTTATCTGTTATAGTTATGGCTGATTCTGAGGCAGAGCCATCACAGAAAAAAGGAAATTAAACGAAGAACAACTAAAAGCTAAAAGGCAGAAAGACAGACGACGGATGAAAACCTGAGGCAGTCTTGTCCAGGCTTTCAAACAGATGGAGACAATTAAGGAATAGGGTAAATGATTCAAAACCGACCCCGAACTGGCCCTCAGGTATGTAATATGGCTATTTTTAATAACGTCCCCCTTCTATTTAGCGCCCGTTTTTTGATTTCTTTTCAGTTCGTTAGTGTTGGCCAACTATTTTCATTTTGTCCCCCTGTTGTGTAAAGAGTACTCAGGTTTCATGAAATGCATTATATAAATCTAAGTTATTACGTTGATTGCTACAACAAACTCGTAATGATTTGGCTCGTAACACAGTGACAGTGATACCCAGTTTAGCTCACGATACATCCAAAGCAGGATAAGTTACCATACGCAACATTTGAAATGCAACGATCCATCTGTAACGTATTATTTTATTGTAAATGAATGATTTTCTGTCTAAGCAAAACATCCACCGCAACTATATGACCTACAGTGGGTATCAGCACCTTAAAGAAAATACCTTTACGACAGCAGGAGGGGTAAAAACACTACTTTATGCCTCGACGCAGAGGTCCAGGGTTCGAATCCGACCTGTGACGATTTCCTGCATATCTTTCTCACCTAGCTGTCCTATCAAAAATTAAAGGTGGAAAAGCCCAACAAAAATTATCTTTAAAAAAAAACACTACCGCTTTTGTCCAAAGCAGCTGCCAGAATCAACACAAACTGAAAGTAACAAATAGCCATCTATCTATCTATCTAATTTAAATAGTTAATGTTACTGTATTGTGTGAACAGTTTAACTTAATTTAATATTGTATGTGGCGTCTTTTGCATGGTGCAACTGTTCCACTAAAACAAGTTCCTTCCTAAGACAGCCACTGTCGCTACATCCAGAGTTTAGCGCTGTGTCTGGCTATGACATGAACTACTACGACTACCATTGTAGTCACTGTTCCATTATCTCTATTGTGACTATTGCGCCACTGTTCATCATAACCCCAACCGGCCCTGTCAGACACCGCCTACCAAGAGCCTGGGTCTGCCGAGGTTTCTTCCTAAAAGGGAGTTTCTCCTCGCCACTGTCGCAATAGCCACTGCTAATGCTTGCTCTTGGGGGAATTATTGGAATTGTTGGGGCTTTGTAAATTATAGAGTGTGGTCTAGACCTACTCTATCTGTAAAGTGTCTCGCGATAACTCTTGTTATGATTTGATACTATAAATAAAATTGAATTGAATTGAATTTCACATGCAGGTTCGTGTCCCGCATGTCACTTTTCCTAAACCCAACTGTCCCTTTCTTGTCACGGAAACTTACTTTTTATAAGCCCACCCACAATCTTTTCCTAAACCTTTTCCTAAACCTAGTGTCAAAAGTAACACCAATAGTCCCGAGCAAGCACGTTTAGATAAAGCGTGTTTAGATATGATGCTAAAGGAGACTTTTAGCTTCAATAACAGTGACAAAAGCACCTGACCAAGCGTCCATATTTTACGCGATGGGAGTGAGAATGTGTTGTAAATGTAAACCAGAGTGTAGTCTCATCCATTACCAAAACACAAAACATGGATGGACACTGCTATGATTCCCAAATGTAGTGACAGGTCTGTTAATACAGGGACTAACACTAGACTGGAAGGGAGCTTATTTGTATTGTGTGTGTGTGTGTGTGTGTGTGTGTGTGTGTGTGTGTGTGTGTGTGTGTGTGTGTGTGTGTGTGTGTGTGTGTGTGTGTGTGTGTGTGTGTGTGTGTGTGTTGTGCAATAACGTGATGATGTTTTAGAAAAATGTGGTGATTCAACTAAAGAAACATCTGAGGAGGAAAGAGGGGAGGAGAGGAGGAAAAGTAAGGAGGAGAAGAGGAGGCAGAAAAAAGAAAAGATAGGTAAAGCAAGGTAGAGAAGGAAGGGAAGAGAGAATAGGGAAGAAAAAATTGACAAAAAGAGAAGAAAAGGAAAGGAAAGAAGGAGTCAGAGAAAGACACTGTATGTGTTTCTAAATCAGTATGTCTGTCATCTCCATATTAACACCCAGCCTCATGGGGCTCTGATGGCCCACTTCCTGTTTGTGGACCAATAAGAGACAAGCATTGCTCCCACTCTACCTCCTCTCTCCTCAGTGGTATCTGATAACCACCCAGAGCCCAGGAAATTGTGGGAGAATAGAGTAATTCTGCCTGTTTAACTGAGTCTATGAGACCAACAGTAGAGTACATTTAAATTATTCTGTTATTACAATCACCTGCAAACGTGTTGCTGGTCAAAGGCACTTTAGCACCCATTTCTGAGGACTAACTTTAATTCTGCAAGACGTTTAACGTAACTGCTTCCAAAAGGTACTGTATATGTATATCGTGGAGCAGTACATTTTCCAGGAACCAAGAACATTGTTTTCAAACTTCACAGTTTAAAATTGTTACAAGGACTGGCAAGTCTTGTAACTATTGTAAGTAAAGAGCCCAACTCTTTACTTATAGACTTCAACTTTGATTCCACAACAGGGCACAAGAAAGATCAACCAGAGAAAATGTATGTAGTCACATTAGCACCCCCCTGAGGCTGTGATGAGGCTGCACTTCTAGGACCTGACCTCCATATTAGGATGAAACTGGCTGTAGCAGAGTGACTGTTTGCCTGTAAGGACTCTGATAAACACTTATAGAGAGAGAGAGAGAGAGAGAGAGAGAGAGAGAGAGAGAGAGAGAGAGAGAGAGAGAGAGAGAGAGAGAGAGAGAGAGAGAGATGACATTACAGTGTTGAACCAGGAAGGTTCTATTCCAGCCTTGGGACCTTTGTTGCATGTCATAACTCTCTCTCTCTCTCTCTCTCTCTCTCTCTCTCTCTCTCTCTCTCTCTCTCTCTCTCTCTCTATCTATCTCTCTGATGAAAATGCCTGAAATTTAATATTCACACTTCTTACAATATGGAACCTTTAAAAAAATTCATTCATTTACGGTTTGGTTTCTGACCATGTTGGTGCCCTAGGCCAGACATCCATTTTTCACCTGCGTAACATTGACAAAATTAGACATATCCTGTCTCAAAACAATGCAGAAAAACTAGTCCAAGGCTGGACAATTGCAATTCCTTATTATCAGGTTGCTCAAACAAGTCTCTTAAGACTCTCCAGCTGATCCAGAATGCTGCAGCACCTGTACTGACAAGAACTAAGATAAGAGATCCTATTTATTCTGTATTAGCATCTCTGCATTGGCTTCCTGTAAAATCCAAGTATGAATTTAAAATCCTTTATCTGACCTACAAAGCTCTTAATTGTCAGGCACCATCATATCTTAAAGAGCTCATAGTAGCCTATTGCCCCAATAGAGCACTGCACTCCCAGAATGCAGAGTTACTTGTAGTTCCCAGAGTCTCTAAAAGTAGAACGGGAGCCAGAGCCTTCAGCTATAAGGCTCCTCTCCTGTGGAACCAGCTCCCGGTCTGGGTTCGGGAGGCAAACACTGTCCACACATTTAAGAGTAAGCGTACTTTTTTTTTTCTTCTTTGAAAAAGCTTATAGTTAGGGAGTGAGGAGTGGCAACGTTCACCCAGCGCCTAGGTGAGGGAGGGTGTGTAGCCGCAAGCAACAAGCCCCCTCCCTATCTCTGCTTCTCCTCATAGTTGTCAGATTCAACAACCAACCCTTTGTAGGCTGGCTCTGGTTTGCCTTGGAGCAGCTCTTAGCTATGCTGCTATAGTTTTAGACTGCTGGGGGACTTCCTTTGACAAACTATGTCTTCTCTCCTCTCTCTTTCCATCTGTGTGCATTCATTTCCCAGTAATGCTTGTTACCAACTTAGTCCTTATGTTTTCTCGCCTTGCAGTTTTCCTTGGATTAGGATGGAACCTGGATCGTGGTTGCAGCTGCTGCCGTGGTCCTGCTCTACACCCTGCACTGCTTCTACTATTAGTTCTAGTCATAGTTCTATTATGTTTATTGGTACTATACTTTCCACTGTTCATCATATCAACTGCTATAATTATTATGAATTATATGTATCCATATCTGTATGTGTATTAGTGTCTCTGTGTCCCAACCGGCAGCGGCAGATAGCCGCCCACCAAGAGCCAGGGTCTGTCTGAGGTTACTGCCTGTAAAAAGGAAAGTTTTCCTTGCCACCAAATGCTTGCTCGTGGGAAATTGTTGGTTCTTTGTAAATTATAGAGTGTGGTCTAGACCTACTCTATCTGTAAAGCGTCCTGACATAACTCCTGTTGTGATTTGACACTATAAATAAAATGTAATTGAATCCTGCTGCCCCTTAGAGGATTGATTATATGATATTTTTAGTTTATTTCTTTTTATTACATTCAGTTTTACTCAACTTTTGGTCTGTGTCATGAACAAGACATATCTGTCAATGAGTATTTTATCCCAGTTTTCATCATATTAAGGATAATATTTGCATGGAACATAACTAACTATTCTGTTATATCCCCATTACATAATTTTTGCACAGCTGCAAAATCACAAAATAAACAGCGGGCAGGTTCAATTACTGGTATAACAGTTCTCAGTAATCTGAGGAGATTCTGTTTATACTGTTTTTTGTTCCTGTTGATCTGAGTTTGAACCCTGAGTCTCAAATAGGGCAGACTACGAAATCCTCTGACCGTAACACACATGCACACAAACAAAGGAAGCACAGACAGAACATCCTAACACCAGGGGTGATGACCTCCTCAGCTGACAGCCATAAACCTGTCACTTATTAACATCACTTCCAACACGGTTAGGAAAAATAAAGATAATTTATCGATACTGGAAGGAACTGTTATCAGACAGGAAGTCCCAGTCAGCAACACTTACTCTGAGGAGTTTCCTTTGGTCCAAACTAAGGGGCAACTTCCGTGTCTGAAAAGTAAAGCCTATGCGGAAGTGCCTTAAAAGGTGCAATATGTACTGTAATACTAACAGCTGGTGTTTAAAATAGTTACTGCAGTATAAATTCAAAATACTGGAGAGAGTCGTATCCCCCGCCCCCTCCTCCCCAGACTCGAAGTTCACTCGGATCCATTTTTGCGACACGACTGAAGCGTGGTGTTGCGACGTCATACATCCATGGTTGATGCTCCACGCCCATGACCGGCAGCTGATTGGACGAATGCGTCATGTGGGTCTGGCTATTCCCGAATTTCAAAACAACCATCATGGCGACTCGTTGAGAATACGATCTCGTATTTTACGAAACGTGTTTCTGAAAACATTTTAAGCGAGAAATAGGCCATACAGTTGCTGAATCTGTCTTAATTTCAGATCGACAAAGGTCAGTTTGAAAGATTTTCGTCTACTTCTATTGGATAGTCGCGTCACGATTCATTTGCATAAAGATGGGCATCAGCCAGCTTTTTTGATGCGCAGCATTTTTTCAAATGCAGGGCCGCCTTCCTGGGATGCTTTGCGGGCGCGTTAAAGTCACTTGACGTCACTCATAGGAATAAAGTGGAATGCGGCACGACAGACGCATCACACGGCCAGGTGGATCTGCACGGTAAGCCCGCAGCATCCACAACAATGTTGCTAGATGCTTGTCTCACAAAGCCAGACATACTTCACAGCACAGCGGAGTAGCTAACGTTAGATGCTGGCTATATTGACAGTCATTCGAGCCCGTGCTCATGCGGAGCTCTGTACCCAACTGACAGGCACACTTTTTGGGCTTAGAATTACAGTAGGAACTGCTAAAAACCCTCGACAGACAGACACACTTCCTTGGCTTAGAATTACGGGGAGAACCGCTAAAAATAACACTACCTTGCCGTCGTCGCCACCCGACTGAACACACTTTATTGGCTCAGAATTACAGCAACAATCGCTAAACACACTGCAAACTCATGCTCCTCTCTTCCCAATTTTCAGCCCCCCTCTCTTAGCTTAAAATAACTCACCATTCTCAGCTACAGCCGCTGAACAGGCTACATGTTGTAAACAGCCGTGGCCCGCTTGCCTGGTAATGTTAGCTAGCAGTTAGCAGGGTTAGCATGGCGGCGTTAGCCAGGGCCAGTCGGGATCACTTTACTGGCTGTGTCTCAATTGTTTTTGCGAGTAACCAACTTGGGTACTCTAGCTCTATAATTCAATGTGAGTACACGTATGTTGAAATTAAATAAAATGCCCGTCCCCTGTAGCCGTGATAAATTAGCCTGAAGCTAATGCTTACCTGTTCAGGAGGAAATTAGCCAACTCGGCATCCTTTTGGGCTCTAAGCTGTCTCCATTTTTCAAATAAATCTCCAGTATTTACCCGGGGTTTTTTATGTCTCTGGTCACACAACTGTTAGAACCATGCAGGTTTTTTTAGGTCGGGTAGAATCTATCTCCATTGATCCTATTCGTTTGTTTGCTGCTTTCATGGCTGTACTAACATTGCTATAGCGCGCTGGGTTTAAGTTTTTACAGGTATATGTATATCTGGCAACCCGGCCTGGCTGTCAAACTGGGCATTTGATAACAACACACAGGCCAAAACACAAACAGAAATTCCATCACGGAAAGGAAATTTCAAAAGGACAAAATACTGGAAGAAAAGATAGTGTTTCAACTTAGCATGTTTCCTTAATATCTGATGACGCATTGGGGTAATTTTTTGATTTATGACAGTAAATATATTACATACTGGACCTTTAAACTTGCTTTCTATCTAATTTCCAGCAGAGGGGCGAATCGACTGGTTTAAAAAAATCCAGCTCCTATAGAAGTCTATAGGAAAATGAGCCTTCTTCTGCCTTTATTTATTAACTCAATAAACATTTTTCTAAAGTTTGTGGCCTCAATCGCTAGTTTGAAGTATTTTTAAACACAGCATGATGTTCATTTCATAAATTATGGTCACATTTATTTTAAAATAGACAATAAAGCTTTGCAATGCTTATGAATGGCCCTGTGTAAATTAAAATAGATGTGAACTTGTTTTTGGGTGTTGTCCATGTTTTTGTCTTAAACTTTGACCCTCTCACTGTGTGTTTTCACTTCATTAAAGTTAGTTGGAACACTTTGGCTGCCTAGAAATGTATTGTTCAATGTACTGCCAATCAAGCTAGCTAGCGCTAGCGTTAGTTGGTAAAGAGAAAGTCAACGATTTTCAACAAGCTCTGTACCTCTTTACCCTGCAGTAAAACTCTGCTGGATGACTCATGTCAGAAGGCAACTTTCGCTCTTTAGCATTAAGCTTAGCGCAGTGCCATTAAAACCATACACAAAACTGTGCCCTTAGGTCCATATATGGTCACTTCTGTCTCCAAAATACCAAGATGGCGACAGCCAAAATGCCGTCAAAACGGCATTTATTTATTATTTTTTACAGTCTATGTTGTGAATGATTCTCTTGAATGCTCTCCATCTTCTGTGAACATAATTTGTGCCCTCCTTCTCTCTTTACGTCACTCTTTTTATAAACGTTTATAACTGTCATTTTGCATGTGTGAGGAAAATGTCAAATCCGACTGTTTTTTTATTCATAAGCCTGTTGCTTAGCTTAAATACAAGCAAGAGGTTAGAGTTATGCTTTATTGTTCATATTTTCAGTGTGTTTCAGTTTTAATGCTACAATAGAAAAGCCATATCTTCAATTTAAGCCTTGCAAATAATGTTTTTCCCCAAATTTGGAAAGAAGCTAAAGTTATTCCTCTACCCAAGCAATAGGGCTGCCTTCACCGGCACTAACAGCCAACAACTTAGTCTGTCACCTATTCTTAGCAAACTCTTGGAAAAATTGTATTTGATGAGATACAGTGCTACTTCTCTGTTAATAATGACAAGCGAGCATGAGCACGCTTATAGGGTAGGTCACTCAACATGCACTGCACTTACACAAATGACGGATGATTGGTTGAAAGAAATTGATCAGAAGAATATTGTGGTGCTGCCTTTGATGTCATTGATCACAAATTATTATTGAAATAACTAGTATGTTATGGTTTTGCTCCATCTGCTTTATCATCGATAGAAAATTATCAATTGTGGTGGAAGATTTCTGTCAACAGACTGGGCAATAAAGAAGTTTCAGAGACAAGTTGTTCCGTGAGAGTTTGTTCAATTTTATTATTGCTTGCAAGTAAGGAGATCGAGTTACACAGCACACATATCTGAGTACAGTGGAAGAGATCTCAAAGTAGCACTCAAAGACAAGAGTATATATATATATATATTTTGCAGAGGAACAGCATCCTGTTTGCAACAGGATGAAACCAGGAAATATCTTGCTATAGCAGGATAACAAAACAATAAGAAATCAGGACACATCTGGTGGCACGTGTCTGGGAGTCACTTCTCTTATGCAGTCATTTTTCATTGATGTCCGCAACATAACCTTTTCTGTCTAGTCTGAAAAATCCCCTTATAGTCAACTCAACATGACCTTTCTGTCTGAACTAAAACATCCCATTACACTATCCAATAGATCACAAAGAGTTTTCTTTAATGGAAGCTTTTCTGATACAAAACATTGTTGTGGAATTCCACAAGGAAGTTTGCTTGGCCCTTTACTATTTTCTGTTTTTATTAATGATCTTCCACTTGCTTTTAAAAAAGCCCATGTGTCAATGTATGCAGATGATACAACAATATACATGTATGCACCTACAATTAATGAAATAACTGCAATCCTCAACAAAGAGTTGCAGATATCACTAGAATGGGTTACTAGCAATAAATTAAACATGTTAAACATGTCAAAGACTAAAAGCATTGTATTTGGTACAAATCATTCCTTGAGCTCTAGACCTCAGGTCAGCTGGATTTGATGCTGAATAATGTAGCTGTTGAGCAAGTAGAGGAAACAAAGCTTCTTGGCATTATTTTAGATTGTAAACTGTTGTGGACAAGGCATATAGATTCTCTTGTTGTAAAGATATGCTCTGCTTTTCTAACACCACGATTGACTATACAAGTCCTGCAGACTCTAGTTTTATCACATCTAGACTATTGCTCAATGATATGGTCAGATGCTGCAAAGAAGGATCTAGGAAAACAGAGCAGAACAGAGCAGCTTGTCTTGCCCTTCAATGTCCACTTAGGTCTAATGTAAACAACATGCATGTCAATCTCTCCTGGTTGAAAGTTGAGGAGAGACTATCGGCATCACTCCTGGCTTTTGTTAGAAAGATTAATGAATTGAAAATTCCTAATTGTTTGTATAGTCATCTTATATTTAGCTCTCACACACATAAATACCTCACCAAACATGCCACCAGAGGTCTTTTTAAAGTTCCTAGATCCCGAACACAATCAATGCAACGTACAGTATTGTAGCGAGGGATGGTTGCATGGAACTCACTTCCGGCTGAGATTGCTAAAGCGCACAATAAATCAAGCTTTAAAAAACAAGTAAAGCAACATCTAAGGGCCCTACGCCTGTAACCATACTTTGTAACTAATTTTGTACTTTTTATGTATAGAAATATTTGTGTATACAAAGATGTTGTAATATTAAAATGTTCTATATTCAGTGTGTATGTATTTAGTGTAATATGTATGAGTATATGAAGAGGAATATGTATAGTTATACAGTATTCGCAAGAAGGAGTAATGCTAGGTATACTGCTCTTATTTTTATTTTTATATCATGTGGCTGTTTTGTTTGAAAACGTCTTGTTGTAATGTTTTTTATGTTTTTTGTGGACCCCAGGAAGAGTAGCTGATGTTCTGCATCAGCTAATGGGGATCCTAATAAAATCAAATAAAATCTTAAGATGAGAACTGACCATAGGTTTGCTGAACGTACTGTAACTCTATCTTGAGTAATGTTAGCTGGGATTGAGGGAGTGTAAACATTCAAGTCTGACAGAGCACAGGCCTGTACTGCAAAGCAAGATTTGGCGTTAACGAGGTAACTTCAGGTTCAACGCAGGGTTTTCAGTATCACGACGGTGGATCACTTGTTACTTGTTAAAGCGCTGTGGTAAATTTTGCTGCTCGGGAACAGGTTATGTTGGAGATTAGATATCAACCGGTGTAAAAGCACCGCCTACTGACCAATCAATACTCGATTGATAATGGCGTCACCGTTCTCTGAAGAGAGAGAGAGGTGCGCTAATAAAAGTTAAAACATTTAGAGACCGGCAACCCTGTTAACATTCCCTGATTCCCTGGTATTTTTATGACAAATATATAGTTTCAGTGGAGGGAATTACATATAGGCTATTTGTCGGCTTCTTGAGCCGTGTGTTGCCAATGCTACACATCGGTTTAAATTATGTTTTTATATTTTTTATTTTCTCTCATGATCGCTTACCACTGCCAGGGTTGCAACTGATAATATAATAGGCTAAAGCAACAACAGTTTATGGAAAGCAAAAGTGTAATTATGGTCATCTTGTGCCTGACTGATGGGGAAGTGATATTGATAAGCGTTGTGATTTACACATAACAGCGTCATCTTTTTTTGCCAGCTTTACTTCCTGCATTTTGCCTGTAAAACCGTGTCCATGTTCTTCATGTTTATGTAGAATTATAGTTTGCTCTTCTTATGTAAAATATGTGGCTCGGGTAGATGTTTGCGATTGGTCATGCTGTGCAAACACCGCCTCTTTAATGTGCGTTGCTGGATTGGGAAACCCTGGGTTGATTGAACTAGTTGTTAACCAGCGTCGTGACACAGCTTATGCAGGACCGCGGTTGTTAGGTTAGGTGAAGCCGGGTATCTGAAATAAATCCAGGACATGTTGATCTTGATTCATAGTACAGGCCTCAGGACTTAGTTGCTAACATTAGCCTAAACTCTATTATAGTAGCATCCAGGACCGGCTCCGACTCAGTAAGAAATTCTACACAGTGGATGTGCTAGTACTGAACAGGGATTTTTTAAGGTAACCCCACAAAAAATGTAGTATGAAATGCTTCGACGGCTTACGTTAGAACAGACAAACACCGTTTAATTAATTCCTTACCCTTTTGCTCTTATATTTTTGTTTTGGAGAAAGTAAAAGTAACCACCATCGAAAGTCTTTATACAACAGTTGGCGGTTAATTGGTAAGAATATTTTCAACCTGTTGCGCATGTTGGTCTATAGGTTAATTTGCATACAAAGTCACACTCTGTTAACGGCTTCGCTAGCTAGCAGTCGGGTGCTGTTCATCATGGATGTACTTAATGTACAGAATCAGAAAAAGATTTATTGCCAGGTAAGTAGCACTTACTAGGAATTTGCTTTGGTTTGGTGCATGAAAACATATTTAAACATATGAAACAGACAAACAATACATACCACATACATATCATACGCTCATTCTCTCTCTCTCTCTCTCTCTCTCTCTCTCTCTCTCTCACACACACAACCGACACAAGTTATTATTCCTTAAAGGAGTTCGCTACTTGTATAACATTTTAAATATACCATTTACCTATCTGCGGCTAGGACCCAGAGCCGCAGCTTGTCAACAGGCAACTGCTTGGGCCCGAGGCAGTTAGGGGGCCCCCGAGGGCTGACAAACTTTACTCTACTCCAACCTCCCTCCCCCTAAAACAAACAAATTACTTTTTGCAATGACATCTAAAGGGGCCCCATGTCATTCTTGTCGAAGCATGATAGAATTTCTTTATAGTTAAAAATCAAAAGAAAATGAAGAGGAATTATCCTTCTGGGAGTGAAAAAAAGAAAGAGAAAAAATAAGGATAAGAAGAAAAGAAAGCAAGGCAGTGGTAAGTAGAATAGATAATGAAGATTACGTTGTGTAACAGTAACTGTAACTGTATGAATGCTGTCATTTAACCTTAACTATGGGGGAGACATTTAAATAACTTTAGCTAGCTAGCATTAACGTTAGACTAATGGCGTTTATATTTTCACGTTTTTATTAGTTAACCTAGCTAGTGGAACTGGAGACTCCAGCCTGGAGTGCGGGTCCGTCTAGCTACTGTCCCAGGAGAATCTTTCAGGAGTGGGTCTCATTTCAATAGAACGAAATGTGCAGAGGTCATTAGATCTGGAGGACAGAGTAGCAGCTTTTGCCATAGCCAAGGTCCAAAAGCAGCAGTTAAAGAGTTTAGAACATAATGGTGACAAACACTGGTTTTGAGGGGCCCCCTAGGAATTCTTGCCTGGGGCCACAACAGACCCTAGAATCACCACTGTGGGGACCGGGCTTGCAAGGGGTTTAGTTAATGGCCAGTTGATGTAGGTTCTCAGCTCTCCCCTACCTGTTCTTGATGCGTAGTTGGACTCCTCCTGCTAAACATGGTCTGCTGTGGTGGGATGACCATTGTGTTTGTTGTTGTTGTTGTGGTGGTGGTGGCGGCAGAGACAAAGATGAAAGAGGAGGAGAAGGAGGAGGAGGAAGAGCAGGGAGGGATGGACATGAAGTACCAAATTCCTCGATATATCCTGGTTCAAACTCCCTGAGGACAAAGGCAGAAAATGATAATGAGAAATCCCTCCTCATCCTGCATGATGTTATTGAATTTTATACACTCATTCAAATTGTAATGAATGTAGAAAATTACATCCATATGCTATTCATGTGAACTCTCAAATACAAGCTGATGTCCAAATGATGGCAGAATCTCAAATAATAGCCATGGGCAGCATGAACAAAAAAGGTTGACCCCTAAAGAAGATTGGGTGCAACACAGAGTCATTAAGAATCTCAATACTGGAACTTTGTTCCTTTCCTTGTTCCTTGTTCCAGCAGTTTGGATAATCTATAATCATCAAACCTACAGAAACACCACATGCCAAAATAAGCTAGGCCTGCTGTGTTCAGGTCCAAAGGGTTCAAACAGGACTGTCTGCATGTCTGTTCATCACATTTGTAATTTTGTCATTTTATGAACAATATTCACCACAGTGGCCTACAGAGTGTGATAAATAAGCTACAGTTCAAAGGTCAACTGAAGTATCAACAGTGAAGAGGTCATAGTTTAGATTTCACAGGATCCTAAATGTAGAAATACTCCCTTAAGTACAATAAGCTGAAACTCACTATAAAGCTCTGTAAAGCGGAGGGAGCTGCAGATTCAGCTGATAATTCTTTATGTGTTTATCAGTATAAGCGACACTTTTCACATTGCATTTGATATATTGTTTAAAGTGTATAGCTTCTTTAAAGCAGCAGTCCCATATTTAACATCTGGTATCAGTATACATCTGCACTTAGTACATAGATAGGTGGACGATGTGTTTAGCCTAGCTTAGCACAAAGACTGGTAGCAGAAAGGAAACCGCTAGGGTAGCTCCATCATAAGCAAAAAAGTCCACCTTCTAACATCTCCCAAATTTGTATACATGCTGTATCTTGTTAATTGAACAGATGTAGAAAAAAAAAAACATAAAAACAAGTCATCATGGTTTGAGAGACAAGAAGGAAACATCCGATCAGAGCGCTTGTGGCTAATGGCAGGGTGAAGTTAGAAGTTATTTTTAGAACCTGTTGGATATATTCAGGAATTTGAATTAATTCAGTTTAAATGTTTAATACATTGTGGATATGAATTCAGCAACTGGGATGCAGTAATTTGTTCCTGACTACAGCGATAGTTAGATAGATAGACAGACAGACAGATGGACAGACTGGTGGAGAGGGAGAGAAGCAGAGAGTACAGCCCAGTGGGGTCTGTAGCTGAAGCGGTAAGACAGAAGACAATTGAGATAAGATAAGCAGGGTTTGAGATTGACTCTGGCTATTTAGCTATATTGAGTGCCTTTTGTTGAAATGTTCAACTTTTCATAAAGTTGATGTGCTCGCCAACGTCACTTTTTGTGAACCAACCAATCACAGCCCGGATGGGACATTAAAAAAAAGGTATACTTTTAAACAGGTCAAGGAGCACCTACGATACACCAATAAGTGGCATTTGAATACCCCAATATGGCACAATGCAC
Organism: Zingel zingel; assembly: GCA_023566125.1. NCBI lineage: Eukaryota > Metazoa > Chordata > Actinopteri > Perciformes > Percidae > Zingel > Zingel zingel. Next base: position 5,604,027 of record CM042329.1, on the reverse strand, counting down.
ACCTAATGTCTGGTAACAAACTCTTTACTTGTAACCAGTGGAGTGACAGAGGTATTTATACTTTAGACCAGCTATTCAATGAGGAAGGTATGTTAAGTTTTGAAGACCTGAGAGCAAACTTTGAGGTCCTTAGGACACCCTTCTTCCTTTATCTTCGCTTAAGATCAGCCCTAAAATGTTATGGAGTGCCATGGGGGAACAGTCTTGAGGCGCACCCAATCATGAAATGGCTTGTTGATTCTCCTGTGAGATGATTAGTGTCCAAGATTTATGCTTAACTGATGCAAGTAGGAGAACTCCCAATAGTAAAGAAATGGGAGCGAGAGCTGAGCCCTGAGGGTAACGTAATTAATTGGGACAACATTTCCCAGTGTTCCAAGAACCCAAATCACCAGCAGATCCACTTCAACATATGCCATAGGACATAATGGACTCCTCAGAAGAGATACATCTCTAAAGTCATTCCGACTCCCTATTGCACATTCTGTCAACCGGAACAAACTGGAACTTTCCTACACATGGTGTGGGAGTGTGAACAGGTGCATGAGTTTTGGAATAAAACATCAATAATATCTGATGTGATAGGATGTCGAATTAGTACTGACCCGATTGTTTTGTTACTTAATGACGACTCTAAATTACACCTGCTTGGGAGACTCAAAATTTGGCTAGCCGGCTCAACCGCAACCAAAAAAATGATAGCTCAACGCTGGCTCCCCCCCTCCCCCACTCGCTTTGCATAAAACAGTGGTTAGCGTACTTACTAGACATAGTTATGCTTGAGCTCTCTACATCAAGGATTAACAAAGCCAAGTCATCGACTATAGATCTATGGAGAAACGCAGCAGCACAGGTATCGGTCCTGGTGACCTCAACACCACAAGAATTAGAAGAGAGACTAACAAGGTGTGATTTTTGTTTTCTTGTTTCTTGTATTTTGGTTTGTTTTGTTTTCCTCAAGACTGCAGAGGGTGGGGGGTGAGGGTTTTTGTTCCTGTTCGAATGTATTTGTTTGTTTTGTATGTTGTGTGTTCAAAAATATAAAAACAATAAAACATGTATCATATAAAAAATTTAAATAAATTTAAAAAAAGTATACCTGCTGCAGCAAACTTTGGTAATATTGAACTTATTGTTATGCATGTTTGCTTATTGTTATGCATGATATGATTATTGATCATAAATATTGGTTGAGTATTTCTTACTGCTGTGTTGTCCAATTGGAGTGAATATTATACCAGTGGTATTATTATATGTAATTATGAATGTATTAACAACTGTATAATTAATATATTAATATTATACTAACATTATACTATTATTCTTTTTTATTTAACGTTATATTATACTAATATTATATGGATATACTAATATTATACTAATATACTAATTTGTACTAATTAATCATGCAGGTTGAGGATATTGCATCTGCAGTGGACAGAATTTAGCCAGTGCCATTGTGCCAATATGTGCTCCTCCTAGACAGCATCCTCCGAAGAGCAAACCTTTCCCATGTTCTACGTTTACTATTTTACTAAAGGTATTGTTATAAATATTGTTCAGTAATATCGTTTACATTAAGTATAGCGTGGGTTATGTGAACAGTGGTGTATCTCTGGGTCATTTTTCATTCCCAGTTCTAAAGTATCCATCTCTAATTAAAGACACACACACACACACACACACGCACACACACACACACACACACACACACACACACACACACACACACACACACACACACACACACACACACACACACACAGGTGCACAGATAAAGGCCCATTGAAGTGAAACCTGTCAAGCTGGTCAGAGGAATGTGTGGCAGCCACAACACCCTGAAATAACCTGAATAGGAGGGACACATTCCACTTTCTGTCTCATTACACACACACACACACACACACACACACACACACACACACACACACACACACACACACACACACACACACACACACACACACACACACACATCCAGAGGTTACCTCACTCTGTTTGCCCAAACTTTGTTCACAGTGCGTTATTTTAAATCTTAGCAGCCAAAAAGTTTCCAAATATACTGTACCAAATATGTCTATTTTGGGAAAATGTGTCTAAAATGAAGCATAAGTCATCAAGAATATTTATATTTGCTGGAATAATGCAGGGAAAGTACAGATTTAGACAAATCACATATGGTGGCAGACAATCATGGGGCATGTGCAACAGTTTTTTCATTTTATCTAATTTATGAAATGTTCAGCAATGTTAAGGCCTGGTCAGCAATTAAAACAGAAAGGTCTTGGAGCCCCCTGGCAGCTCACCTGGTAGAGTGTGCGGCCCATTTACCAAGGCTCAGTCCTTACCGCAGCAGCCACGGATTCGTTTCCAACTGGTGGCCCTTTGCTGCATGTCATCCTCCTCTCTCTACCACTTTCCTGCCTTAATTTGCGCTGTCAAATAAAGGCAATAAAAGGCCCAAATAAAATCTTTAAAACTGAAAGGTCTTATTCCAACTTATTCCAATGGAACCACAAATATCAGTGGGGGTTAAGTAATGGAGCATGGATCTCCATGCAGCATGGAGTTCAACTTAGGTCAATGTTGACATGCAAATTGGCGCCATATACCAATGGCAAGCCATCCCGAAAATGCAAGGGGGAGTAAATTAAGTAAAATGACTGTTTGTCCTGTTAAGATAAAGTAGACCACATTTTTCTTCAACATATTCAGTTAAACAGCCCACAGTGAGCCCAGACTCTAGCTCCCCTTCAAAAAGGTTATAATATTATGAGTCAACACTGGCGTTCTTTTTGCCACTTACAGGCTGCGATTTTGGACTGAATGCTGCCCTGATTAATATCAACCCTGAACTGCTACAACTATTATTTCTAGTCATAGTTCCACTGTCTTTATTGTTACTATAACTGACACTGTTCATCATTCCAACTGCAATAATTACAGATGCCACCCACAAAGAGCCTGGTTCTGTCCGAGGTTTCTGCCTAAAGGAAGTTTTTCCTCGCCATTGTTGCACCAAATGCTTGCTCGTGGGAAATTGTTGGGTCTTTGTAAATTATAGAGTGTGGTCTAGACCTACTCTATCTGTAAAGTGTCTTGAGATAACTCTTGTTATGATTTGATACTATAAATAAAATGAAAGGTGCTGTAGGTAGGATTGCGAAAATCCAGGACTTCTCAGTCCCTCCCCCCTTTCTGCTAAAGCCCAAAACGGTCTACTAAGCCCCTCAGCCCCACAAGGGAGATTGGCCCTGATTGGTGCATCTCAACAGGGAGCTGTGGATTTTTGCAAATCGCACTACAGGCTGTAGGTGGTGCCAGAGGAGCCAGCTTTTTGTTTTTTTTAATGACCTGCTTCATGTAGTTCTACTCTAACATAGGGTCAGTTTCAGCAAATATGACAGAAAGTTAGTTTTATAAGTCTTACCTACTGCACCTTTAAGTTTCATTTGAATTAAACTTCAGTTTAAAATACACCTGTCAAATTCATAGTTCATTCGAATATTGTCTTTGTACAATACAGAGTTGCACCACATGCAGTTGTAGTCTATAATTCTCTGGGCACATAATATGTACAGCATTTTAACGTTAAAGATTTGGCATCTAAACATTGTCCATCAACTTTGACTTTGAGCACCAAGCATCACAGATGCCAAGCTCCTGTGCTCTGTCAGCGTGGAACACAGTCCACCCATCAAGTTCAAGAGCCAGATCCAGAATGTCACGATATGGAGCCAGGTCTTTGCAAAGATGTGGGCACAACAGTCTCCAATCTCTATTGCTGGGTCACACCGCCGTTAGTGGCGCTTGCTTGGCTGTGTGGTCGGAAGATGCAGTGGGCAGTGATCGTCTCAAGGTCCACTGAACTTAATCACATCCCTGCAGCCACCCATGAATGAATGAATCTAACTACAGGTGTCAATGTCTGTTTCTCACTCATACATGTCATGGTAGTTCTCTGTGAAAACCAAAGGCAACAAGCCTTAAAAGGCGAAACGTCTTTAAGAATGTTTAGCAGGCCCACTTGCCTTTGCTTATCACAGATAACTACAAGTGTCAATGATTTTAATGTATATAGGCTATTCATGATTAATGTGGCCTTTCTTTTCAGTTCAGTTCAGTTCCATTTATTATTTGTCCCAAAAGGGAAATTTGTATGCAACAGTAAGACACAACATGAAGAATATACAACACAAACCACATAACAATTTACACAAATGAAAACAGCAGCTTCAGCCTGAGTTAAAGAATAAATAGTTACAGAGTTGTATTGGAGTGATAATGAAAGTAAAAAAAGAACTACAATAACTTAAAACAATAAATAATAATTATAAAGATAAAATAAAATAAATAAAGGGGACATTAATATAAACAAAGGATATTACCTCCTCTTAGCTGAGTTGAGTGCCTGAATGGAAAGAGGAATAAATGAGTTTTTGTATCTCTGTAAGAGCCAAGGGGGTGCTAAAACGTAAGACAGATGGTAATAACATGTATTCTCCGTACAGAGGGTGAGTGGTGTCCTTACAAATAGACATGGCTTTTTTAAAATCTATTTATTAAAAATGTCAGTAAGGCTACTGAACTTCACACCCACTATCTTGCTGGCTACATTCACAATTTTTAAAAGCAAATTTGTATCCTTGATGATGAGGTTTCCATACCAGCAGATGATAGAAAATGTCGGAACCGACTAAATAAAAGCTCTCTAGAACAAAGTCATTAATGTTTTGTCCAACTGGAATTTAGGAAGTTTCCTGAGTGCAAAGAGTCTTTGTTGGCCTCTCTTGCACACAGAAGCAGTGTTCAGTTCGAATTTAAGCCGGTTGTCAATCAAGGTGCCCAGATATTTGTAATATGGCACCATGTCTATGTCGTGGCCCTTGATAACACTACTACAGAGGACATTGGGGTGACGTCTGAGATCAATGGACATATCCTTAGTTTTTGTAATGTTCAGATGAAGGAAAGCATTCTGTTTATAGATTATTTTTAACTTATTTTCTTTCTCTCTCTCTAGTATGGCTACAAGCAGGTAAAGAAAGGGCAGGAAAACGTTAAGAACAAATGACTGCCATGGCCGTTATTTATTAGCGGTTTTAAACAGATTAATCCCCTCTCTTAAATAGAAATGGCATATTTTAGGTATATCTGTTATTAATGCGAACCCTTTGTCCAAGATGGCAGTAACTCAGCTCTGTGTGCAGATGTTGTATTGAAGGTCTTAATGAACATCTAATAAAAATGAACTTGCTGCTCGAGATGAACCCACTAACCTCTGCTCTCATGTTTCCCTTGCAATCCGGACAACTGTCTCAGTGAAGGTCGCCAGGAGAGGTTGGCTCCCAACACAGTTTCCCCTTCACCCACACCTGCCAGACCATTCCGATCCGCTATCCCATTAGGTGACTCAGCCCAGTCTCCAGCTCTTCCCTTCAAGAAGGCAAGTGCCTCTACTGTGGTAAGCTCGGTCACTTCCTTGCATACTGTCCGGTTTGGCCAACAGAACTGGCTCATCAGAAGCAGTGGGGGTACTGATGAACCAGAAACTCAGTTTGCTCCCAGCCCCAACAAAACCCCAGTTGCAAGTGCAGGCTACTCTCTGTGTGGATAGACTCTCTAATTGATTCAGGTGGATTCAGGAAAAATTTGTGGATCACAAACTCACTGTCCAAGCGGAGAGCTGAAAGCCCTGGAGGTCCCCTTAACAGCTCTGGCCCTGAATGGTAGACTGTTGGCAAAGGTGACCCACAAGACATCCCCAATCACACTTATTTGTCTGGAAACCAAACCTCCCTAACATTATTGATGCTCCTGACATCCCCTTGGGTCTCGGTCACCCTTGGTTAGTTTAGCATAATCCACACATTGACTGGTCTGTTGGAAGAATTATTGGCTGGAATAACTACTGTTATTCAGACTGTTTACATTCTGCTTTGTCCTCTAAGGCTGGTGCCAGCAGCCCTTTCGGCGGTCTCCCCTGAACCACCTGACCTGTCTAATGTTCCTGCCCAGTATCATGACCAAAAGGAGGTTTTTTTCGAGGATGGGCTCTGACGTTGCCTCCACACTGCACCTACGATTGTGCCATTGACCTGTTGCCGGAAGCTCAGCTACCCTCTGGTAGACTGTACAATCTGTCTCGCCTGGCGAGGGAAACCATGGAGAAGTACATCTTGGAACCCCTGGCAGCAGGTATAATCCATCCATCCTCCTCACCACTAGGGGCAGGGTTTTTCTTTGTAGGAAAGAAAGACAAGACACTGAGACTGGGTATTGATTTCCGGGGTTTGAATAACATAACTGTTAAAACCAAGTACCCTTTGCCATTGATCAGTTCTGCCTTTGAGCCTCTCCAGGGAGCCACCATATTCTCCAAGCTCGACTTACGGAATGCCTGCCAGTGGGGGACCAGCCCCCTCTTTTTCCTGAACAAGAGGTTGAACTGGCAGTCCCCCCATTCAATCATCACATCCAAAGGTGCAAAAGCATCTGGATGAAGACCCATGCAGCCTTGCTTTGGACTGGGGACAACAACCAACGCTCTACAAATCTGCACAGGAGCCTGGCACCACAATATGAACGAGGTCAGTCAGTTTGGTTATCCTCCAAGAATATTCCTCTACGCACTGAATCTAGGAAACTCTCGCCCAGCAACATTGACCCGTTTGTCGTTGACAAGGTCATACATTCCTCTGCAGTCTGTTGTATGTTTGTTTTCATCAAATCAAATGAGGCCCATGGCCCGTTTTTCATTTTCTACTGTTGACTTTAGCATACATTTTAAAGTACAAAAAGAAGCCATTTTCGATGGATTTATAAATGAATAAGAGAATAACAAATGGTATTTTAATTTTCCAATTGAATATAAAAAGAACAAATGATACACAGATTGCTCTGGCTTGTTTGTATTTATTTAAACCAATCACAACCGTAATGGGCAGCGCTAACCCGCAGCGATGGTACCCTTTCAAATAGATGTCAGGTTTTATCTCAGCACTGTACATCTGGTAATCCAGACTACTGGTAATTTGACTGTCCTCCCCTGAAAAATGCCACCATAACCGGAAATTTCCACTGGATGCGGAACGGATCCGGAACGTCGACGGAGTCATTAGGTTTCCATTAAAGTCAAAGTGTGTATTTTCACTGACTGCGGAACGTCTGCGTCCCTACTCCGGCGGTCCCAGCCCTCCGGAGCAGATATGCAGAGCTTCTATTTTTGACGGACGCCGGAGAGCTCCGCAGCAATTCAGCACATGGCAGATCGAGCACAGGAAGTCGAGCACAGAAACAAAATAAAAATCCGGTTCATTTTCAAAGTAAAATACATCGTGCTCACGGCGGATCATGTTTCCCTGCACTACACCTTGAAAACACAGCTCAGAGTTGTTTCTCCTCTACTCCTCTGGATGGAAACAAACTGTTGTTGGTTTTGTGGTTCTATTCTACGTGAATTCGTGAGATCTCGTGGGTCCTCGTGACTACAGCTGTCAGTCACGGCCGCAGCCGTGCCGCAACAAATCCAGACCTGGTGGGTATTGACGGATGGCAGAGTACGCAGCTGTTCCGCAGCGGAGCCGGTCCGCAGACGTTCCGCATCCAGTGGAAATTGCCGGTAAGTCGTTCAAGCAGCAATTATGATGCATATTTACATTTATAGTGGCAGCGCCCTCTAGTGGCCGTAATAATTATGACGAGAGCAAAGCACGAAGTAAGGTGCTGAGGATTTGTGTCCTGTTTGAAAATAATAGTAAACCAGAAGTGAAGTAATTTCAGCAATGACATAGTTGAAAGATGAGTTCCCACAAAGTGACTATGTGAACATGTTTGCGTTCCTACAATGTTGTTAATAAACACACAGACACGCACATAAAGCAGTTGCCTGGTATACGGTTTTGTGGCGGTTTTTCCCTGTAATGACTTCTTCCTCTTCTTTTTTCAGCACAGAAACTCAAACATTCATTGAGCTCGATTACGTCAAACAACAACAAAAGAGCACAAAGACAGAGAGTCACTGGAGATGAATGGAAAAAGACAAAGAGAGAGAGAGTGCACGAGAGAGAGAGAAAGAGAGAGAGCGCGCGAGAGAGAGAGAGAGAGAGAGAGAGAGAGAGAGAGAGAGAGAGAGAAGGGAAGGGGGTCACCTACAGTCAACTACACAACTGTGATTAAAACTTGCTACAAGACCAGAATCAGAATATGAATCAGTGTTCAAATTACCCTTAGCCTCCATTTGTCTCTAAGTACATTTCCAATTTCAATCCTCCTGTTTTTATTTACCTTTTTTATTTTTTCATTAAGAAACCTGAATGAAAAAGATACATAAAGATACATCAATTACATGAACCAGATGCTTGAGAATATGCATACTAGCAAAAATTATGTTAACAGCAGAGTGAGCTTCAATCGTCAGATCATTAACATCACACCCAAATCTCAGGAGGGCAAAGGCAGGGGTGTCTGAGCTAGAGTCCAAGTCAAGTCTGAAGTCTTTCAGCTAGAGTCCACATATTTAGCATTCAACGCTTCTTTGTCTGGGCCTTGTATGAAATTTTAAAAGCTAAAGCTTACTGGAGCTTAAGCTTTCTCTCCCGTGTGGCCGCTCACAGCAGATACCTTACGCATGATGTGTTACATAGGTTACAGGTTACGCAGGGAGAGGAATAACATTCATTAGGCTTTTCCTAAAAATCTCACCCTGCTGCATTGGCCCGTTTGTCGTTGACAAGGTCATACATCCCTCTGCAGTCGAGGGGGGCAGGGGGAGGGGGGGGGGGGGGGTTAGGATCTACTTTATTTCCCCTTGTTCCACTGTGTTTTCCCTCTACCGTCCTGTTGTATGTTTGTTTTCCCCCTCTCTGTCAGTGTGTGTCTCAGGCTGGGTGTGGCTGACCTACATTCTGCTCATCGACTCCAACTCCACATACTTGCTGTTCCTCACACCGGTGGTCCATCTCTCTCTGCTACCTGATTTAAGCCGGTCCTTTTTCTCCAGTCTTCGTTTAGTTTATTGTGAAACCTACCGTGCTAACAACTTCAGAATGTTGAATGACTTCAGTCAGAAAGTATTTTCTTGTGCTCAGTCTTGTATTTTTGGAAACCTGTCTAAACCTGCTTTTTCCCTCTGTGCCACAGTGACCAGCCATACTCACCTGACCTGTCCAGCCACGTTGAGCCTCACCTGTCGTCTCTGTTGGATCACCTGCACTTTTTGGTCATTAAAACTGTTTTTTCAACCCCCTTCTGTTTACGTGTCTGCATTGTGGGTCCAGTTAAAAACTATTGCTACACCTAACAAAAGGTTCTTTAAACAATACTTTGACACATGGATCCTCTCCAATACAGGGCCTCAACATCAAGTAAAGCAGGAACAGTTTACAGATTGTATAGCCAAAATTAATCTCAAAGTGGGTGGCTCCCAATGGCTCCAGCTGTCGCCATCTTGGCAGTGCCTGACATAAGCTAATCCAAAAATGGGCCACGAGGTGGAGGGTGGGGCTTTGCTGCATGTTGTCCCCCCTCTCTCTTCCCCTTTCCTATATTAAGCTATACTATCAAATATAAGACCAACAAAAAAAATCTTTGAAAGTGGTGAAGCATAGTGGAGCTGAGGCAGGCTGAAAGAAGACCGGTTGTTGAAACCATGCCCACCTAGCTCGAAGCTACCAAGCTAGCGAAGGCTAACAAGCTAGGCTAACAAGCTAGGCTAACAAGCTAGGATACTACTCTGCGTTGCTAGCCCTGTGGTCTTGTTCCTGGTTGGTAACTTTACCTTGTCGTCCCAGCTTGTTAGTTGAGATAGGTTAACCCGAAATATACAACAAAACAAGAATAAGCTACTTACAAAGAACTAGCAAGTAGTACACCTGCGTTCCCGCCTCTTTGCTATTGGGAGGAGAGTGGTCAGCAGCCTGAAGACGGACTAGACGGACCTTATAGCGGTGGTAGCAACTCGGATTCAGCCAGGGGCAGGGGATTGCGCCCCTCAGCAAACTGTAACCAAACTGCGACCGTTTCACAATGTTAATGATGTGTAAAACCGCGACCGTTACGTTTCACTGGTTTAGATTTCTTGCCACCGCTAGGGTGGCCTGGTCTGGTTGTTTAGTCTACAACAGAGTTTGACTTTAAGTGATGTATGTTGAAATCACTTACATTGACACCTACAGTTATTCCCTAGAGCAGGGGTCTTCAACATTTTTTAAGCCCCTTAACTGAAAGAGAGATGTAGCAGAGAACCCCTACTAAATATATTGTATTAAATGAAGTTGCATATTAAACTGGGCCTACAGTAACGTGTAGGGCGGCCTAGAGCCTTTATACATACCATTTTTGCATAGAAAACTAAGCTATTAAAATAGCCTAATAATTGTTAGCATGAGTTTATAAATCATGTTTTAATGTTAAACGTACATGTGGCACAGTTAATCCTTAGGATTAACTCCTTAGTGACTACCTTAGCTATAGGCCAGTAAGCCTATCACCAGTGGGGAGTTATATTTGCTATATTTTGTTGGATTCATGTTAAGACTTTTAAATTTTTGAAAAAACTTTAAGAATTAACAAAAAATTTGGAGGCCCCCTTGCATTGACTCTGAGGATCCCCTAGGGGTCTCGGACCCCCTGTTGAAGATCCCTGCTTTAGAGGCAGCAGAATGGCCCAATTTCAGCAATGACAGAGTTGACAGATGAGTTCCCACAAAGTGACTATGTGAACATGTTTGCGTTCCTACAATGTTGTTAATAAACACACAGACACACACATAAAGCAGTTGCCTGGTATACGGTTTTGTGGCGGTTTGTCCCTGTAATGACTTCTTCCTCTTCTTTTTTCAGCACAGAAACTCAAACATTCATTGAGCTCGATTACGTCAAACAACAACAAAAGAGCACAAAGACAGAGAGTCACTGGAGATGAATGGAAAAAGACAAAGAGAGAGAGAGCGCGCGAGAGAGAGAGAAAGAGAGAGAGAGAGAGAGAGAGAGAGAGAGAAGGGAAGGGGGGCACCTACAGCCAACTACACAACTGTGATTAAAACTTGCTACAAGACCAGAATCAGAATAAGAATCAGTGTTCAAATTACCCTTAGCCTCCATTTGTCTCTAAGTACATTTCCAATTTCAATCCTCCTGTTTTTATTTACCTTTTTTATTTTTTCATTAATAAACCTGAATGAAAACGATACATAAAGATACATCAATTACATGAACCAGATGCTTGAGAATATGCATACTAGCAAAAATTATGTTAACAGCAGAGTGAGCTTCAATCGTCAGATCATTAACATCACACCCAAATCTCAGGAGGGCAAAGGCAGGGGTGTCTGAGCTAGAGTCCAAGTCAAGTCTGAAGTCTTTCAGCTAGAGTCCACATATTTTGCATTCAACGCTTCTTTTGTTTGGGCCTTGTATGAAGTTTTAAAAGCTAAACCTTACTGGATCTTAAAGGAGAATTCCAGCCAATTTTTACGTTAATCTTGATCGCTATAGCTACGTGAGTACTTTCGATAGAAAAACCCCCGACCCGAATCAGTGCAGGCAACATGGAGAAGCTGCAGCTACGTACTACAAGCGTCCACTAAGCTAAAACGGCAGTGGTCGGGGCAAGTTTTAGAGTGCCTTTGTGCCTCTTAACAGACACAAAATGCAATTAATATGTCTGTGCAACATGAGCAACAACCATTTTGACTTCTCCTGCTCTCATTTCTGTTGAGCTCTTTAACTCTCTCACCTCGCTCCAGTCTAATTCACTGTTTCCATTTATTGAAAAGTCAACTTAATAATAATGAAAGTTGTATAACATATATCTAACAAAATAGACAGTATAATACAGGCATAAACAACAAAGCAAAATACCAAACATTAGATATAAAAACATTACATATAAAAACTCAGATGCAGACGTGCCAACCTTGAAAAACTTTTTTGAGTAGCAACTTACTGATTTATTGTCGAAGTTCTGGTTCATGAACACGGCGGCACGCACGCTGAAAAAATGTGCCATTACCGCTGTCTTTGAAATTGTCATTTTGGCTGGTTGGGCATCAGTATAGCATATCGTTTAGTTCACATGCTTACCAATCACTTCACCTGGTCCTAGGACATAGTCATTAGTCATAGCCCAGGTTACTTATGATCTCTATAATAACGTTACCCTCCATAATGTTCCTACAGTAGCCTACAGTCGTATAATAGTCTCCAAAATACTGTAATACTTTTATAGTATGTCCCAAAATACTAGACCTATAGTTGCCTATTTCTATAAGATTACTATAATATTGTTCCAAAATTGGCCTACTAAACGATTCCTATAATTCTTTTTCGTGATGGTTTGTACAGCCTAGGCTACAATGAAAAAGTCAAGTTTAACCAACAAACACAAACAATATTACAGGGTACCCCCAGGATCCTCCAACTTAAACTCAAGGCTTTTTTAGACCTTTTTAATACCATTTCAAATTAAATTCCGACAGAAGTATGAGGGGAAAATGTTAAATCTGTATACATTTTAAACCCTAGAAAATAATTATGTACAAGTAGGCTACTTGAATTAAATAAAACATTTTATTTAAATTATCAGTCATATTTAATACAATTTATTGAATCATAATATAATCCAATAAAATAAGATATATTACACTGCATAATGAGCACTTTTACTTTTGGTACTTTCAAGTATATTTTGATAATACTTTTGTACAATTACTTAAGGAAGATGTTGAATGCAGAACTTGTAACTGACAAGTAATTTGTAACTCTACAACACTGTTTTTTCTACTTTTACTGCAATACATGATCTGAATAAGTCTTCCACCTCTGGAAATCACCAACAACAGTCTTGTATGAATACCTGCAGCAGTGTTTAACACTGAAAACACAGCTCAGTTCGTTTACTTGCAGCTCTGCTACAGTAGCAGATAACCTTTAACGTTACCTGCCGGTCACATCGTCTCTAAACAGTCCGCTCACAGTGAAGTCCTGCACAGATCAACAGATGTTAGAGTTCGGCGAATGCTCGCTCTGTTTGTTATAAGATGCACACCGAGCAGATTAATGCGCTCACAGATCCAATCTTTGCAGATGTTACCGCTCAGTGTTTTGGCTAATAAACTATTAGCCTGTTAGCTTGAGCTTTGTCTGAAGGCCCTGCTACGTCCTGCTACGCCCTGCTATGCTCTGCTGTGCCCTGCTACGTCCTGTAATGCCCTGCAGTGCCCTATTATGCCATAAACTACTACACCTACTATTTCTAGTCATTGTTCCATTATCTTTATTCTGACTATTATTGCCACTATTCATCACACCCCCAACCGGCACCGTCAGACACCGCCTACCAAGAGCCTGGGTCTGTCCCAGGTTTCTTCCTAAAAGGGAGTTTTTCTCACCACCAAGGTTTCTTCCTAAAAGGAAGTTTTTCCTCGCCACAATGCTTGCTCTTGGGGGAATTACTGGAATTGTTAGGTCTTTGTAAATTATAGAGTGTGGTCTATCTGTAAAGTGTCTTGAAATAACTCTTGTTATGATTTGATATTATAAATAAAATTCAATTGAATTGAATTGAAGGTGCCAAGCGGCCAACCAGACTCTGACACACACAGACACATTCCGCACATCCTCCGCTCAGTTTAACCGCTAACCCCCCAGTACCGGTCAGAGAGGCGTGTTTACGTTGTGTCTCGGTCCTCCGGTGTGTTCAGCGACGGGCTCCGGTCAGTTTTTAATAAGCCTACATTAGTAACAGTTAATTTTGTTACGGTATGAACTTAATCCTAGGAAAGGCAAAAAATATATAAGACCTTTGTAATGAAATCCAAGACTTTGTATACCAAATTCAAGGCTTTATTAATAATATAAATAAATATTTCTCCAAAGTTGACAGGTAGGCTACATAAATTAATTTATTTCACAATTTCACCTTTCTACATCAAACCCGTTTACCTTTGCAAGCACCATCTTTCCTTGTGGAAACCAACCAAACTAAACGGGAATGAGAGAGTAATAACACTTGCATATGATGCTTTCGTTTTGCTATCAGTAGCCAATATCCCCGCTTGACATTTAAGAGGAAGGAACCCGGCGCTGTGATTGGTCGAACTCTTCTTTTTTAGTTTTTTTTTTCCCCCAGCATGCTCGTGGCTGCTACGCTGTTTTAGCCTACTACCATCAAGTGTTAGACTGAGACGGCTACTGCAAGTCAACGAGTGAACTCAAAATAGTCACCTGATTTTCGCGTAAATTGACAAATCGTATCACCGTATTTTGACGTCAAAATGCGTATCTAAGGTTAAGGTTACATTTACACTACTATGTTTTGGTTTAAAAACAAATATCTTTTGCAATGTTTCGCCCCAAGTCCACACTACTACTACTGGACAGGCACAAACGGAGAAATTTTGGAATGACGATGCATGTCAGTCAGTCTTATTGGTTAGGTTGGCTCAGATACCTTTCATTAACAGTTCCACTTTGTCGTCGATCAAAGCAAATAAATCCCTGGTTTTACATTTTGCCATTGTTGTTCTCTTTCGAATTATTTTCTGTATTTTCAACAAATCCATGATTTTTAAGTGCAAAGTAGTGTCAGACAATCTGCTTCCTGTTTACATCGGCACGTGCATGTCAAGTGTAAGCGATGGCCATGTGATATGCATTGTCAATTACGTGGTAATATGAACGGAGATTAATTCTGCTACTGGAGCTACAACTCTTGTTTGCCAAAAAATGAAAATTTAGTAGTGTAGATGTAGCCTCAAACTTTTTGGCAACAGTTTGTGTTTGACCCTTTCCTGTTTCAACATGACAATAGTCATGTTTCCATCAACATATTTTTATGCGCATTTTGAAGTATTGCATTAGAAAATAATGATGGAAACGGCAAAATTAAAAAAAAACTTCCTCAAATTCACAAAAGCGTTTTTACACTCGCTTGAGGTGGTTTTTGCCTTTTTCGAAAAAGAGTTAATGCGCAAAATGGGAGATGGAAACAGCTTTGCCGAATAAGTTGTGACGTAGCGAACATGTAAATCACATGACTATAGTCCCGGTATCCCATCGGATGGGGGAAGGATCGGGATATGGGTCACATCCAGTGCGCCGTACACTTGTGGCACAAGGTGCGTAGTGGAGTTGCGGTGTGCTGTAGCCTGTGGCTCAGCCACGTCGGGTAAATTGACGAATTGGTTCAACAGCTTGAATCGTATGGCCCTGCACAACGCATATACACAGCAGTGAATGGTTGTCTCGCTGACACCAAATGTCTCTGCCACAACGCTGCATTCTGCACAGGTGGCCAACTTGTACAGTGCTACTTCTCTCCATTTAGCCAAAGAACTTAGCTTCTAAACTCTTTGATTTAGCTAGCCAGTTTGCAATCTACAACCATGCGTAACGTCAACTTCTGATGAAACTACGCTTTGCGTAGTCTAGTTTATTCGCTCTAAACTAGTTGATGGAAACGCTTCTAATTGCCATTTTCTTTTTTCTGCGACATTTTAAAAGTTTGTTTAAAATTCGCTTGACAATTAGATGGAAACATGACTAATGTCCCGGTCTGCACAGAACCCTGACCTCAACCCCATCCAACACTTTTAGGATGAACTGGAACACTGACTGTGAGCTAGACCTAATCACCTAACATCAGATGGTGACTAACTAGAGCCCTGCAAGCCCGTCGGGACCCCATTCTGGCCGGGCTCGGGCCGTTTTTTCTTTTTACAGATCGGGCTCGGGTCGGACTCGGGCTTATTTTAGCTTCTCTCCTCATTGTGCCCATAATATTCGTGCAGCAGAGCGCACGTCACAAAGTGTGTATGAAATATTGTTATATTGATTATATTATAAATATTATACATCGAATAAGAAAGTAACACAAACGCAACACGCATACACGCACGTGCAATGCGCGTCACTCACGAGCATTAAACAGGTGACACTGACACACACAGTTCAACGGATTTTTATTTATTTTATTAATTTTATTTAACATTAGCCAGTTGGCGAAGAGTTATTTTTGGACATTGTTTTGAACATTGTTCTTCAGTTCAGTTACTGAAAAGCAAAGGTAGGCCGTTTATTTACTTATTTTTGCGGTTTGATCCCGTAGCACTATATTCTCCCTTCATGTTTATGCTTCTGTGTAATGGACAGTTTGTCCAATATGTTTGGTCATGATGTTTCAGGCCTATAATCAAAGTTTACCTCTTAGTAGCGTGTGACGTGTGTGTGTTTGCGTGTGTAGCAGAGACAGCGCGCATCAGAGAGCGCATCTAGAGAGCGCGCATCAGAGAGAGAGAGCGCATCAAACAGCGCGCGAGTCAGAGAGAACTTAACAAGTGATTGATGTTGGTCTCGGGTCGGGTTGGGCTCGGGCTGAAAAAATTGCAGGCGTTGTCGGGCTGGGGTCGGGTAGGGCTTGAACACCACGGGCCAGGGCCGGGTTAGGGCTGGAGTTTTTGGCCCGTGCAGGGCTCTATGACTAGGGCTCATGTTCACACCGACTTCAGCCCTGCGTGAAAAAACTTTCATTCATTTGAATTGAGCAAGTCCGGCAGCACAGGGAAATGCCTACACCTGGCTCAACTTTTTCCCAATGAAATGTGACCTCTTCCGACAAGGCGCTGCTTTGACTTATATAAATACAAGCAGAGGTAGATTACTTTGTAATGTAGTTCTACTATTTACTGATTAAAATCCGGTGAGAGAGAGATTATGGCAATGTTTTGTCATCTGATAACACATTCATCTGTTACTCAACAAGATACTCAACTTGGATTGTATTTCATTCGAGAGACTCTGTTGTTTTAGCCAAATCTTTCCCAGAACACAAAGACTGAACAAGGGTGATCAGCTTTGCATTCTGTATGAGTCACACAAACAAAACAAAGCACATGGAAATTGTAAGACCAGTGCAGAACAACAGAAGACAGCTGCCAAACCTGCTTGGTAAAATAGTAACTGACTGACTGCAGAGTTACTGAGGACAATGACAGCACAAACACTACCAGCCTTAAAAAATATATAACGTCTACATATGTCTACGGTGGTGTCATTAATATAGATGAGACAACCCTCACCAGATGCCTGTCAGTCAGCTCTTAGATTTATGACTAAGGATATCTAGTAGGATCTTAGCCGGTCTGCTCGGTCTCCAGAGGGTCTTCGCCGGCTTGCCCGGTCTCCAGAAGGAGTCAGCCTTCGCCATCCTGCTCGGCCACCAGAGGGGCTCCGCCTTCGCCGTCCTGCCCGGCTGCCAGAGGGGTTTTGTCTTCGCCGCTGCCGTCAGTTCCCGATACTCGAGCCCCACTGCCCTCGGTCCCCGGATCCTGAGCCCCGCTGCCCTCAGTTCCCAAGTGCCGCCGTCACCTGTTCAAGTGCTCCCATTTTTTCGTCCCTTGTCCTCCCTTCTCCCTCCCTGTGAGTGTGTAGTGTGTAAAGCTCATTAAGACTATATAAATGTAGTCCATTCATGGAAAGAGAAAGACACACTGGAAGTGAGGTGTAAGTGAGGTAAACTTGTGTTCCTTCCTCTCCCAAGTTTGATGTCAGCTAATAACAATAATGTTAAGTTAATGTGCTAGCTTGCAGTGCATCTGTCTCTAGTATGTCTGTTGGTCCTTTGCTTACCTGCAGCAACTTCCAAGTCTGTGTTCTGTGACTCTGTCTGACTTAAGTGAGACAGTGAAATTTCCAATCAAAAAGAGATTGGAAATGGGCAACAGTGTTTATAAACTGCAGCTGGGAAAAGATAACCGTGCATGAATTCATGCACGTGCACAAAGTAAAACTCCCGCTTTCCAGCAACGCACATAATTTACTGTAAATCAAGACATTGATTATCTTGTCTCTCATTCAAAATTTTGTTACAACTCTAATCTAATGCATGATGGAAAACAACATATTTACATCGATTATTGATTTGATATTGCGTGGAAGCACAGGTAAGGGATTACCTACAGGGCATTGCTGCCTGTTGCACCTCTGATGGTGCCACCAAGACAGCTGCAGGGTCATCAGTCAGGATCCACCCTTCATAGATGTTTCGTTCCATTAATCCCGGAACATCTCAGGAAGGTGGAGCCACGGTAGGGACGTCTCTCTACCGCCCCCCTGCAGCTGCCCCTAGAATCCTTGTTTTCCCCACGACCGGTCTTTCCTCCTTAGCCAAAGCCAGAAGCTCCCTTGTTCAGCCTCCTTGGCTAGTTCTTGGAGTGCCTTCTTTAACTTTGTGCCAGTCACTCCCACACTCCTCAGGAAGCGCTGGGTGGATGTTCCTACAAACCCCCTGCAGCCAACTTTCACGGGGTAGTTGACAGCTGACCATCTTGCTTCTCTGCACTCAGCTGTCAACTCCATGTATTTCTCCTTCTTCCTCTCGAAGGCTGCCTCCATCCCTCCCTCGCATGGGACAGTAAGCTCTGCCATGATCACTGTTCGGGCGGTTGGAGACCATAAGACTGGTCGCACGGAGGTTGTGGATCTCTGTTGAGAACATGAGCTGTTGGTCGAGATCCACCCTCAGGTTCCATTCACACCCAGGTATTTCTGTGCCACCTTTCCTTGGCCAACAAAATGAATCAGCCGCTGTGATGCAGGTGGATGGCCTCTGGATGCTTCCAACCTGCACGTCTCGAGACCTCTGCCAGTTTCCGTAGGACTTGGTCGTGGTGCCACCTATGCCGACCCTGGGCCAACGCTGTTTTACAGCTGGACAGGATGTGCTGCAGGGTTGGGTTTGGGGCCCTACAGAGTTGGCAGTTTTCATCCAAACCACAGACGCAGGATGCTGGAGCTTGGTAGAGTGTCATAAGTGGACCTAATGAGGAAGCTTAGCCTGGCTTAGGGAATCTTCCACATGTCAGTCCAACTTATGGTTCTGTTGACCACTCCCTGCCATGTAGTCTAGTCTCCTTGCTACCACTGTCCAATTGCCTTGATGTTGTATCTGACACACAATAATGCCAATTTAAAAAACACTAAAAATTATGCTTGCACTTTGAGTAACAGGTGCCTGTTTGTAGTTTTCATCTTGTGCCTCCAGGAAAACAAAAACTATTTGTGTAACGGAAAACCAGTGAAATGCAGACTGCTACTTACTGGGGATTATAGTACAAACACAAACAGCTGCAAGGTGCAATGCAAAGAGTAATAAAAGACACACACACAGACACACACACACACACACACACACACACACACACACACACACACACACACAAGGTGAGTGGTGATAATCTTACCTCACCCCCCTCAAAAGTGTTAGGTCTCAGTTAAAAGAAGGCACAAAACAAACCTTATAGGCTAACACACATGTTACACTGGGAACATTCCCACCATATGCCCACTCCTACTCCTATCCACACACACACACACACACACACACACACACACACACACACACACACACACACACACACACACACACACACACACACACACACACACACACACACACACACACACACATACACACACAAATAGTTTATCATTTTGGTAAATGCGCTTGCTCACTTTCTTTGGTAGTGTGAATTAAGGCAATCAATATCAATCCCATTTCTGTGTGTTAATTACAGAGCTAGGGACAGCATGTGGTTAGCTTAGCTTTGTCCAAAGTTCAAACATACACCTACAAACACCTCGAAATCAAGCTAATCACCACATTGTATCTATCCATCCACCCAGTACTTCTGTGCAACGTCTTTGCTGGTTGCCTGTCAACCTCATGGTGACAAGACTCCAGGAAGTTCCTACAACCACCTGTTCTTCGCCAAAAAATAGTTACAGCCCGTAAACAGCACTGACCAAAACACCAGACTCAGTGTTGACTGGTAGCTGGAGAGAGGTGCCAGTCTGCCATGTCATTGTTTTTCCCTATATGGCAGTAATACGCACAAAGACGTTTTATTGGTAATAAAGGTAATCAAGGAAAAATATTTGTGAAATGTCCAAACACACTTGTTACCAGTAACAAACTGCATTCCTACATGTTGGAGCCCAACAACCTGAAAGGGTGTGACCTGCTCAAGCCTGTTGGCCAAAAATTGTTGTAGTGTCAAACTCTCCAGAGCTCACAATCGGTAGATTGACAACTGATAACAGACTCTTGTTTTTGTAGTGTTGTCCATCATTTCTATCAGTAATAAGTAATAAGTATGATGGGTCATGTAACAGGTCAGTCAGACGACCTGAAAATAAAATACAAATAAAATGAAATTGTGATATAGGATTTTCATTTTCATTTTAATATTACATAGTAAAGTTTCTAACATCATACCATCAACCTTCACTTGAAGACTGATCCGAACTTGAGTGGGATTTGTCCTAAGTCCATATAACAAATTCACTAAAAACGGTGAAACTATGCAGACTCAAAACACACAAACACATATACTTCTATAGACTTACAGCTCTGACTGGCAGCTCCTCAGAAAACATTGGTTTGTTTCAGCTTGTTGTGAGTACACCAATGGCATGGTTGTCTCTCTCTCTCTCTAAGTAGCTGTGGCTATATGTGTCTCTGTTTACTACTCTTTCTCAGGCAATCAGGGCTCCCCAGAACGCACCAGTCAGAGGGAGTGCAGCAGGTATGGAGGAGTGAGAGGCGTGGTGAGCGAGGCGTGTCTGACAGTTGTGTTTGGTGTCAACATCACACACACACCTTTTGTCTCAGTGACACAGAGGATGGATGACATGCAATCACATTAAAAAACAACTATACAACTAGCTTGCATCTGGTCTTACACAGGTCTTTGGTCTTTGTGAAGCAACAATCAGTTTAATTTAATAAATCTTTATTGTCCCTAAGAGGCTGTTACTCTGCAGCTGCAGGAGCAGATCTGATGGAGTAATGCAAAGAGGAAGTGATTAAAGAGAAGAGCAAGCCACTCATCACAGAACAGCTGTGCACAGCTAAATTGAAAAATAAAAAAATAAAAATGTACACCTTGAGTCAGCGTCGTGAGCTCATCTGTCTCTGGCATCACTCAATATTTCCCACACTGGCTGTTAGATAGTTAGATACCCCCTTTCCATTTAAGTCTAATTACATAGATATTGCTATTTCAGTGTAAGCAAAAAAAAAAACAGGAGGGAGACCCTCTATGGGGCTGAGGCAATAATGTTATAATTGACAATAATAATAATACTTTGTTACATTTCTTCAATTTTAGCTACATTGTTTTACAAGTTGTCATAGAAATGACCAATGATGTTCTATTGCAACGTCTTGTCGCTGGCGCAGGACAAAAAATTCTAGAGTGCTACATTTACATTTGCACTTTAGTGTTTTATTTAATTCATTTATTTTATTTTGATTGCAACCACCAGTATTATTGTCACAAATACATTTCATTAAGCTATCAAGCTTAAGCTTCATATTCATATGTTTCATGGGTCATTATTTTAATTTGCTATGGGAACTGATGTTATGTTAAGGCAGAGACAGGACAACTAGGTGACATTCACAGGTGTACGGACTTGAGCAGGTGAGGTAAAACAAGCACTGGAGTCCGGTACAGCAGCCCTGCCCAAAGCAGAAATCGAGGGTGTGACAAAAATTATCGTTGACTAATCGACTAATCAGAAAAAAAAATCAACAAATTAGTCGACTACCAAAATAATCATTAGTTGCAGCCCTACCCCCAGGCTATGCAAAACCTTTCCTTGCAAAATCTTACTTACAAACGTTACTCTAATGTTGGCTTTTAGATACATCAAAGTTGCACGGGGGGAACTTACTTAGGCCAGACTGTGCTCCTGCTGAGTTCTTTAGGCTATGACTTAAATGCTATCCATTTGCTTGTGTAAATGTGTGATAAAGTAATACCATACCTACTGTAATTCCTCTCTCTATTAGATAAATTGCAGGTCAAAATAAGACTATTTAATTACACTAATTACTGTTACTGCACAGTAGAGTGGTTGAATCAGTGTCATGTCAACATCCAAAATGTCCAGAACAAATCAGTAAAACAGAGGTCAGTGTACCATGACAAATAACAGTATTATAGAAAGAATAAAATAATAAATAGCCACTGTTTAAAGTAGCTACTGTCTGAATTTAATAACCTGATGGCGGAGGAATAAAAGTTTCAACGATTACTCTATGTATGTACAGTATGCTCATGTTTAGCCTAGCCTACAACATCTACATACTTGTTCAATTTATTACAGCAAATGAATGCAGAAAGTTAAGTTGGTCAGAATATAGCATATATAATAAATATCATGAAATAATTTAGTTTAGGCTGTGCCTTAGAGCCTAGACATGCCAACAAATGCCTGTTGTTAAGAAAACAAAACACCCCACACTTTCTTAGCCCTGTAGACCAGTGGTTCTCAAACGTTTTGACATCAAGGACCCCTAAACTGACAGAAACTAGTTCACGGACCCCCATTTGATTAGATTTTGTCCAAGGGTCCCCATCTGATAGGATTTTTGCTTTTAGATGTTTTATTACAGAAAGTCTATGAATGAGTCTATAAATGAATCTAAGAAACATTGTGTTAATTATGGATGGAATTATAATGAAAAAAAGTTATTTCACTTTTTGCTGGGGAGCCCCTGGAACCCCCTCAAGGACCCCCTTGACCCCACTTTGCGAACCATTGCTGTAGACTGCTAATGTTAATGAGCTCAATCAAGCTGCTTTGGTCAGAATCAGCTGCCCTGCCAAACTCCTGCTTCTCTCTCTCTCTATCTCTCTCCCTCACTTTCAAACCAAAGACTCGCGATGAGATGAATCCTGCAGCTACTTCCAACGCACCGTTCTGAAAGCTGCCAGTTTACACCAATGAGAAGAGACTAGATGGTGTATAATCTTCATAGCCATAACTTTCGACTTTCCAGCTTTTTTGTATTTGGATGTATTATTTGTTGTTTCTAAATATGAATTTGGATAACGTTAGCGATAGTGAGATGCATGCCACAGTTCCATTTTGAGTGCGAAGTCGGCGAAAACAACGTTTTATTTCTCTGATTTGCTGTATGTTGCTTGTTTTTATGCCGCCAGGCGCTCTTCTCATTTCAGTCACTCTCTACCTCGCTCGTCCACATACCATTACGTGCATGCGGGCGCTCATTGAGCCTCCGTCTTTGCCTTTTCCACCAGCTGACAGTTCGTGAAAGATAAATAAAACAGACTGTAGTGCACGACGACACAAACAGATGAACGGTGAAGGAAGATTGATTCAAAGTAGTGAGTGATACAGAGTGCACTGTAAAAAAAAAAAATTATATATACAGTGCCTTGCAAAAGTATTCGGCCCCCTTGAACTTTTTGACCTTTTGCCACATTTCAGGCTTCAAACATAAAGATATAAAACTGTAATTTTTTGTGAAGAATCAATAAGTGGGACACAATCATGAAGTGGAACGAAATTTATTGGATATTTCAAACTGTTTTAACAGATAAAAAACTGAAAAATTGGGCGTGCATAATTATTCAGCCCCCTTAAGTTAATACTTTGTAGCGCCACCTTTTGCTGCGATTACAGCTGTAAGTCGCTTGGGGTATGTCTCTATCAGTTTTGCACATCGAGAGACTGAAATTTTTGCCCATTCCTCCTTGCAAAACAGCTGGAGCTCAGTGAGGTTGGATGGAGAGCGTTTGTGAACAGCAGTTTTCAGTTCTTTCCACAGATTCTCGATTGGATTCAGGTCTGGACTTTGACTTGGCCATTCTAACACCTGGATATGTTTATTTGCGAAACATTCCATTGTAGATTTTGCTTTATGTTTTGGATCATTGTCTTGTTGGAAGACAAATCTCCGTCCCAGTCTCAGGTCTTTTGCAGACTCCATCAGGTTTTCTTCCAGAATGGTCCTGTATTTGGCTCCATCCATCTTCCCATCAATTTTAACCATCTTCCCTGTCCCTGCTGAAGAAAAGCAGGCCCAAACCATGATGCTGCCACCACCATGTTTGACAGTGGGGATGGTGTGTTCAGGGTGATGAGCTGTGTTGCTTTTACGCCAAACATAACGTTTTACATTGTTGCCAAAAAGTTTGATTTTGGTTTCATCTGACCAGAGCACCTTCTTCCACATGTTTGGTGTGTCTCCCAGGTGGCTTGTGGCAAACTTTAAACAACACTTTTTATGGATATCTTTAAGAAATGGCTTTCTTCTTGCCACTCTTCCATAAAGGCCAGATTTGTGCAGTATACGATTGATTGTTGTCCTATGGACAGAGTCTCCCACCTCAGCTGTAGATCTCTGCAGTTCATCCAGAGTGATCATGGGCCTCTTGGCTGCATCTCTGATCAGTCTTCTCCTTGTATGAGCTGAAAGTTTAGAGGGACGGCCGGGTCTTCGTAGATTTGCAGTGGTCTGATACTCCTTCCATTTCAATATTATCGCTTGCACAGTGCTCCTTGGGATGTTTAAAGCTTGGGAAATCTTTTTGTATCCAAATCCAGCTTTAGACTTCTCCACAACAGTATCTGGGACCTGCCTGGTGTGTTCCTTGTTCTTCATGATGCTCTCTGCTCTTTAAACGGACCTCTGAGACTATCACAGAGCAGGTGCATTCATACGGAGACTTGATTACACACAGGTGGATTCTATTTTTCATCATTAGTCATTTAGGTCAACATTGGATCATTCAGAGATCCTCACTGAACTTCTGGAGAGAGTTTGCTGCACTGAAAGTAAAGGGGCTGAATAATTTTGCACGCCCAATTTTTGTTTTTTATCTGTTAAAAAAGTTTGAAATATCCAATAAATTTCGTTCCACTTCATGATTGTGTCCCACTTGTTGTTGATTCTTCACAAAAAATTACAGTTTTATATCTTTATGTTTGAAGCCTGAAATGTGGCAAAAGGTCGGAAAGTTCAAGGGGGACGAATACTTTCGCAAGGCACTGTATATATATATATATATATATATATATATATATATATATATATATATATATATATTCAGGCACTGTATATACAGTATATACTGTATATACAGTGCCTGAATATTCGTCCATGAATCAGTAAATGAATATGATTAAATTCAGGGACGTCGTTAGGCCTATTTTAGGGGGCCTGAAGCTACCCCAAAGTGTTCCTAAACCCCCCAAAATAATAATAACAAAAATAATATATATATACATATATATATATATATATATATATATATATATATATATATATATATACAGTGAGGAAAATAAGTATTTGAACACCCTGCTATTTTGCAGGTTCTCCCACTTGCAATCATGGAGGGGTCTGAAATTGTCATCGTAGGTGCATGTCCACTCCGAGAGACATAATCTAAAAAAAAAGAAATCCATAAATCACAATGTATGATTTTTTAACTATTTATTTGTATGATACAGCTGCAAATAAGTATTTGAGAAACACCTGAGAAAATCAATGTTAATATTTGGTACAGTAGCCTTTGTTTTCAATTACAGAGGTCAAACGTTTCCTGTAGTTTTTCACCAGGTTTGCACACACTGCAGGAGGGAGTTTGGCCCACTCCTCCACACAGATCTTCTCTAGATCAGTCAGGTTTCTGGGCTGTCGCTGTGAAACACAGAGTTTGAGCTCCCTCCAAAGATTCTCTATTGGGTTTAGGTCTGGCGACTGGCTAGGCCACGCCAGAACCTTGATATGCTTCTTACAGAGCCACTCCTTGGTTATCCTGGCTGTGTGCTTCGGGTCATTGTCATGTTGGAAGACCCAGCCTCGACCCATCTTCAATGCTCTAACTGAGGGAAGGAGGTTGTTCCCCAAAATCTCGCAATACATGGCCCCGGTCATCCTCTCCTTAATACAGTGCAGTCGCCCTGTCCCATGTGCAGAAAAACACCCCCAAAGCATGATGCTACCACCCCCATGCTTCACAGTAGGGATGGTGTTCTTGGGATGGTACTCATCATTCTTCTTCCTCCAAACACGGTTAGTGGAATTATGACCAAAAAGTTCTATTTTGGTCTCATCTGACCACATGACTTTCTCCCATGACTCCTCTGGATCATCCAAATGGTCATTGGCAAACTTAAGACGGGCCTTGACATGTGCTGGTTTAAGCAGGGGAACCTTCCGTGCCATGCATGATTTCAAACCATGACGTCTTAGTGTATTACCAACAGTAACCTTGGAAACGGTGGTCCCAGCTCTTTTCAGGTCATTGACCAGCTCCTCCCGTGTAGTCCTGGGCTGATTTCTCACCTTTCTTAGGATCATTGAGACCCCACGAGGTGAGATCTTGCATGGAGCCCCAGTCCGAGGGAGATTGACAGTCATGTTTAGCTTCTTCCATTTTCTAATGATTGCTCCAACAGTGGACCTTTTTTCACCAAGCTGCTTGCCAATTTCCCCGTAGCCCTTTCCAGCCTTGTGGAGGTGTACAATTTTGTCTCTAGGGTCTTTGGACAGCTCTTTGGTCTTGGCCATGTTAGTAGTTGGATTCATACTGATTGTATGGGGTGGACAGGTGTCTTTATGCAGCTAACGACCTCAAACAAGTGCATCTAATTTAGGATAATAAATGGAGTGGAGGTGGACATTTTAAAGGCAGACTAACAGGTCTTTGAGGGTCAGAATTCTAGCCGATAGACAGGTGTTCAAATATGTATTTGCAGCTGTATCATACAAATAAATAGTTAAAAAATCATACATTGTGATTTCTGGATTTTTGTTTTTAGATTATGTCTCTCACAGTGGACATGCACCTACGATGACAATTTCAGACCCCTCCATGATTTCCAAGTGGGAGAACCTGCAAAATAGCAGGGTGATCAAATACTTATTTTCCTCACTGTATATATATGTATGGTGTGATATATATATATATGTATATATATATTATTTTTGTTATTATTATTTTGGGGGGTTTAGGAACACTTTGGGGTAGCTTCAGGCCCCCTAAAATAGGCCTAACGACGTCCCTGAATTTAATCATATTCATTTACTGATTCACTGTACCTTGACTACTTTTGTATAATACTTCTGCTGTGTGCTACAGACATCATCTGACACACATATTGTGTGTAAAAACGCTTTTCTGCTCAGAATTAGCTTGTATTTGTCTGCTTGGATAAGAAAATTCAGTAGGACACTATAGTCCAAGGGTGAATGCAGCCCAGGTATGCAATTGCAGAGTCTGACCTACTGCAGTCCACTGCACATTTCCACAACATACAAATCAAGGTCCACTGTTCAATCCTTTTAGTCTGAGTTCAGAGCAGTTCAAGCCCAAATTAACATAATATATATCATACTAGTTCAACAGAATATACCATATATCTACTTTTATAAAAACAGACCTGAGAGCAGTCGTCTTTTCGTGGTTTCCCATTAGATTCCTGTAGGAAGCCAGTCAGACCAAAACACGCACCGCTGCTCTAGAAATTCTCATGCCTTCCCTCCTTGTCACACCTTCCCATAATGCCACGTGTGCTTCTACAATCTACATCTGTCCTGCAGTGTGTGTGTGTGTGTGTGTGTGTGTGTGTTTCTGTCTGAAGTCTAAAGTCCTGTATTGTGTCATAACTTCCATGCGTCTTCCAGTAAATAAAGCTGCAGTAGCAACAGCAGCCTTACTAGCAGTCACACCCAAAACCCAAATATATATCTGGCTTTGTACCTGGCTAGGCATCAACGTGAAAAGAGATGCTACTTGACAGTGACTGATTGTGTTTTCAAACATCCAATGTGTCCATCTCCACAAAAATACACGGACAGGTTAATTTCTGTCAATTTATCTGGAAACTCCTCATTTCATCATTGCTCCATCCAATTTATGTAATAATTTGGGATCCACTTCTTAGCTAGCTACTGTGTAAAGCTAACCATTGCTGTCCTTGTGCTAAGACCTAATTAGAATACTATCTAAACTGACCAAGAGAAGCTAGCATTAGTGTCTGACTCATACACTATAAAGTCTGACAACATGACAGCTCCCCTTACCCACAATTTCCACCAAATGCGGAACGGCTGCGGATCTGCTCCGGAACGGCGGCGGAGTCAATAGGTTTCCTTTAAAGTCAATGTGTGTATTTTCACTGACTGCGGAACGTCTATATCCTGATCCGACACCGTCCCAGCTCCGGAGCAGATACGCTCTATTTTTGCCGCACACCGGAGAGCTCCGCAGCCATTCAGCACAGGGCAGATAGTGCGGGACAGGAAGCTCAGAAGCAAAATACAACATCCGGTTAATTTTCAAAATAAAATACACAGTGCTCACGGTGGATCATATTTCCCTGCACTACACCTTGAAAACGTCATAATGGGTGGAGACAGGCCTGAAGTCGGAATGGAAACAAACTGTTGTTGGTTTTGTGGTTCTGTTTATAGAAACTACATCCTGTTATATTGCGCGATCATATGTGAATTCGCGAGATCTCGTGGGTCCTAGTAACTTCTGCAGCCGTTCTGCAACAAATACGGGCCTGGTGGGTATTGAAGGATGGCGGAGCACGGAGCCGACACGCAGCGGAGCCAATCCGCAGCCATTCCACAGTTGGTGGAAATCTGCCGTAAAGTGAAGCCAAAATCTTGATCGTCCCCTGGTGGCTGGCTGCAGTATAGGTCATAAATCCCACCCCCCTCCAATCTGTTTCATTTTTCACATGTAATCTTATGAGGTACAATTCCAGCAAAATGTTATCCTATCAGCTTCTTCAACTTGCATGATTCATTATGAAGCAAAATGTGGCCATCAGAAAAAGAGTCACATGGTTTAATGGAACCGGCACTCCAGGATCCAGCCAAGTCTCGGCGAAAGGACACGGCTCCCGATGTCCTGCAGGAAACCAACACAGGCACGGAGGCCAGCTCACTGTCCAATGCCTGCATACTGGCCAGCAGGATGTCCAGCAGAGGAGTGGCAGTTGGTGTTCAATTCCTCCATGCTTGCCTAGCTTCCCCCTTTGATGTAGAGATGGAGATGGACGCAGAGATTGTCTTGCTTGTCCACGTCAGGATCATAGCCATAGGTTGTAGCTGATAGCAATCTTCACCTTTTCCTCTGTGTTTACTCCAACACATTCTCACTCCCATCGCGTCAAAAAGCGATGCTTGGTCAGGTGCCTTTGGTGTTTGTTATTGGCGCAAAAAGTTTACTTTAGCGTCATATTCAGACGCGCTTGGTCGGGACTCTTGGCGTCACTTTTGACGCACTGGGTCGGGACAATTGGCGTCACTAATACTATATCATCTTACAGCGATGCAGCCGTGCTGCTGATCTGCCTACTCTTGCCTACTATTAAGGTTCATATTTTTGGCAAGTTAGACAGTGTGCATACGTTTCTTTGCAACTTTTGACCTGCTTGTCCTCCTCCGACGCACTCATTGTAGATGTGTGTAGAAGTATTTTTCTGTACAAAGGTTAAGTTTTATATCATCGGATGCACAACAATTATAGGAGCAGTTGTTTTCACTGAAAGTCTTGATCTTTGGTCTCAAGATGGCAGCGTCCATATCCGGAATATTTTGGCTTCACTTTTGTACAGTGGAAGGAAGTGGAGACGTGTCGTTTATCTTCATATACACTCTATTTTATGTGGAAACTGTACCCTTTGATCCTACCACATTTGTAGAAGTGTGACTCAAACCGAGGAGCAATTTGTAAAACCTATTTAAAAAAAATACATTTAAAGGTGCAATATGTAATACTGGCAGCTAGCATATAAAATGGTTGCTGCAGATCAAATTCAAAATACTAGAGAGAGCAGGCCCCTCCTCCCCAGACTCGAAGTTTACGGGGTTGCCAGGTTGAGAGTGCTGAACTCAATGTCCCACAATGTCAATGTTAGCTAGATGCTAGCATTGCCAGACATTACTCCACAGTGCAGCAAAGTATGCTGGCTATGTTGACAGTCATAAAAGCTTGTGCGCTCATAGAGCTCTGTACCCAGCTGACATAACCCTTTCTTGGCTTAAAATTACCGCAACGGCTGCTAAAAAGACCACGACCTCACGGTCGTCTGTACCCAGGTCACAGTCACAGTTTGTCGGCTATGGCCGCTGAACAGAAGCTGGGGAAGAATTTTGGCAGGGGGGAGATTTTCGGTTCTATACTTTCCAGACCCCGATTATGACTTGTCTAAGTGAAGGCAGATGTGTAGATGAATACAAATATTTGTTGTTGTATGATCTACAAAATAATTTACTAAAAGCAGCTTGTCTATGCACTATAAATTACACTTTATTATTTTACTATCATTGAAATGATTACTACTTTACTATCATTGTGGTTGCATGTTAGTTTGTAACAAAGTTGGAATCATCTTGCGGTTTCTGTCAAATGTCTTTCACGGTAACCAGCCGTGGCCCGCTTCCCCGGTCCTCCGGTAACATTAGTAGTTAGCGTGTTAGCATTGTGGCGTTGCTGCTACGTTTGCAACATGTTGTTTTTGCGTGTTTTTTTGCAACCCAGGTGTCAAAATGAGCAGCTGACAAAAACACAAGGCAAAACAAAAACAGACATCCTGTCCTGGAATGGAAAAATAGCCTACTGGCCTTAGTATTGTTGTCAGAGAAGATAGTCTTTCAACTTCACTTGTTTCCTTAATATCTGATACAGACAGGTAAACCATTATCAGTCCCTCCAGGACTTCGCGATGTCGTGATTGCAACAATTCACGCAAATTCAACTAATCACCGTGAATTTGGTGTGACTCGCAATCTTGACCAATCACCGCAACTTTACAGCAAATTTGACCAATAACCGGAGTTTCCCGCGACTTCAACCATTCACAGCAGTCCCATGTGCCAGACTTTGTATCAGTATGTGACTCTGAGAGCCACTGACCAGGCGGGAGTGAGAACGGGTTGACGTAACACACGTATGTCACCAAATTAATTTCCTTGTTTCTGATATGAAGACGAGACGTGTGACTCGAACATCTCATATTTACCAACAAAACGTACAGTGAAAGACTGTGCAAAACATTTCAGACGGTCCTGCCAACATTTTAACATCAATGTACGCTGTAACATTTTTTCACTTTAAAGTCGCTGAAAGCAGCTGCTCTTTCAATCCTGTCGGCTCTCTGCAGCGAGCGGGGCTGCTGCTCAGTTCCCCCCGTGACTGACGCGCGCACACACACAAACACTCACGGTGGATGCAGGAAAAACCAAAGATGAGATGTACAGGATGACCTAAATTGAGGACAGCTATGCTCGTTATTCTAAGTGCAATGATAAGTTAAAGTCCAATAAGTACTTTATTAAACCGTATAAATGTGTGTCCCAGGCCAGGATAGGAAATTAACTAACAATGTAAAGATCAACGAGCCATTGACAGATATGTTGAATTTGATTAATTCAATAAATTGTCCACCAGGTATATTATACCAACATTTGCAGCATCCTGCTTTTTGGTAAGGTTACTAGGAAAACTCAGCTCAGAGTAGTTTTATGCTCCCCGAAACAAGTTTCCTATTTATTTTTAAAGAAGTATACCCAAAAAATGCAAATTTCGCTGTCTCTCGCAACTTCATTGCAACAAAAATACAAAAGACATTGCAACTTCTATCGCAATTTTTTACAAAAGCTCTCGCAAAATCAGGCATTTTGGGCCGCAACAATCTCAAATAAAGGCAGCGAAATCCTGGAGGGACTGCATTATTAATGAGCAGCGATAGATTATGCTAACATTCAGTAAGAGTAATTTGATGTTTAAAAGCTGTTTAGAAAAATTCTGCAAAACCCAGGACTCTTCGTTTCTACTGAGGTAATATTTGTAGCTTATGGCTGTGTCTAAAATTCCTCCCTCGTTCAATCTTTCACTACTCCCTACATTTAATCAATAGTTTACTCTATAGTGAGCAGTAAATTGAGATATCGAACACATACTAATCATCATCATTTTGCAAAATCACAGACAGCTGTAGAGTTGTACAAAAGTAATTTTTGCATCTATTAAATGTATTGTGGGATTGTTAGCAGAAGGTAGTGTACATGCCATGGACACAGCGGAAGTGAGTGAACTTTTTTTAAACATAGCTAACTTCAGGTAAAGCTGAAACCAGAGCTAAACACAAGTCAGTAACTGTCTCACAGCTACAAGAAAATAAATCTACCTTATCAGACAGTTCATTTTGACACAGCATGTTACTGAATTGACCAACAGATATAATTTCGATGGGCATTAAATACATTCAAGTTCACTAGTAATTAATGATGACAGATAACAGGTAATGAACAGTGTTTGCCTGCCTGTGCGTGTGTGTTTATTCCAGACAACTAGCTGTGATTTGGACTATGAACCAGGATGTCAGTAGATCCTGACCGGTTAGAGATTACACTGGCTGACTGGAAGGAAGGAGGGAATGAAGGAAAGAAGCAAGGAACAAACAAACGAAGATAGGAGGGAACTTCTTAAAATGTCATTCATATGGGCTCTTTGTACGAAGATAATCACCAATCTAAGACATACTTTGTATCAAATTAGAACAAACTAGAAATAATGTGACCTTAACTAGACAGTAAATGCACAGTTGTACCCTAAATAGACACCATACACCTAAAATATGCTGTAATTAGTTCACTATTAGAACATAATAAGCTCTACTTTGTATCAAATTAAAAAACTAGAAATAACGTGATCTTTATTAGACAGAAAACGAATACAGTTATACCCTGATTACAGTAACAATAGACACCATACATCTAAATTATGCGGTAATTTGAAACTGCATATATTGCCATATTAAACCCCAAATATACTGTACTTAGTTACTGTTATACCAAATTACACTCTAATTAGAAACAAAATATCGGGCACAGCCTTTTAGTGTCATATGCTGTCCGACCACAGTAACATGAAAGCTGCAAGGACTGTTTGATCTTATTAGACTTTCTTAGAAGGTAATTTCTAAAGTGGGATTCATCCTTGTTTCCCTCTGTCAGATCTTGTTACATCTCATTACACTTTCTTAAAAAGTAATTAGTGACACGAAAATGGCTAATTGGTGCACAGAGTTCCACACACATAAATATAAACACACGTGGTATTTTAAGATATGTATTGAGAGTCCCGGTGCCGCTGCAAAATAGCCTCGGGAAGGAACTTGTTTTGGTGGAACGTGTACGTTCAAAGGTTGTTTTAGTCGTGCAACAGAAAACTCAGCTGGTGTCTCGATTTACACGGCAGAGATCTGAGGAGCAGTTAACCATAGTCCTCATAAATCGACCGGAGTTTAAAATTACAACACAAAGAAAGTGGAAGGTAATGGACATCTGGCCGAAATGGGTAATTTTTTGGCGGCACCGGCGCAATCCTGGAAGTGAAACGTGGTGAACTGTTGCAGTTCGCCTGTGTATGCTCACAGCGGGACACTGGACTGTTCGTCGATTGCCTGTGAAGAGGGCACAGAGTATTATTAGCCTATTCCTTGAAGATTGAAAGAATTAACATTACAAACAGTAACGTTAATGTTACAAACAGTGAAATTACAGCATAGGGGTAAATATTATTGATGTTACAGTTTCTGTAATAAAACACAAAGAATATAAATAGGCCTAACGTTACATGAATATAGGAGTTGTCACAGCATTACAGCATTAATAAAAGCATTTAACCACTGTAAATGAGATCTGCATTCCTTCACAACAAAAATAAATTAGAGAGCAAGCAAACTAGGCTAGCCAGGGAACACAGAACACACTAACACTAACGTAATTAGCTTAGTAACGTTACCCAGCAAGGCTAATTTAATTAATAAAATTATAATAAAATTAATTTTTAATAAAAATCTAATTAATTTAATTAACAGGCTAATGACTGAAATAGGTCTTTACCAGTATTGAAGTATCACAAATGAATATGCTTAACATCGACGTCAGGAAATACAGAGAATCTAGTTATTGTGCTAGATGAACGTTATAGCAATAGTATTATTACTTACCATCAGCGATTTCTGCACAGAAAAACAGGATGAGTGGGAACCATCTGCGCCCTGCGTGGCAAGTGAATGAGGCGGAAGTAAACACGCCGCAATATCGAAATAAAAGTCTCTGAACATAAAGTTGTGAATTCTTCATAATTAATAATTAGTATCTAAGTATAGTATAATTTGGGTCTAATATGACATATGCAGTTTCCAATTACAGCATAATTCAGGAATATGGTGTCTAATTAGGCTATAACTGTTTGTTTACGACCACACTATATCTAGTTTTGGTCTAATTTGATATAAACTATGGCTTATTACGTCTTATTAGTGTACCATAAAATAATGTAAGACCCATATTTCAATACAGGTTTAATTCAACATTAGCATAAAGATACAAACAAAATAATTGTGACTTTAATGCTATGGTATTCCTACTTAATTGACAAATATAATTATATATATAATTTTGATATTAATTTAAATGATTTATAGAGTACAAATATCACATGCTGGTTTACAAAATGATGCTGTAGGTAAAACTAGGCAAAAAATGTGTCATGTTTATTTTATAGACTTAATAATTAATCAGTTAAATAGCATATAACCAGGGCTGAAAAGATTCCTCGAATAACTCGAATAATTCGATTACAAAAAATCCTCGATGCAAAATGACTTGCCTGTAAGCTTGGTTAAATCAACGTTACTAACGTTGTATCGCTGACGGACGGTGTTTCCACTACTGTCGCTCACCAGACGGCTCAGTCTGCTGCTGGCGACACATGCCAGAGGTAACTAGTGAGGGCTGAGAGAAGAGACCGGCTGGAGGAGACCACAGGAAGGGTCCAAAGGTTGGAATCAGTTCAGACACATGCCAGAGGTAACTAGTGAGGGCTGAGAGAAGAGACAGGCTGGAGGAGACCACAGGAAGGGTCCAAAGGTTGGAATCAGTTCAGACACATGCCAGAGGTAACTAGTGAGGGCTGAGAGAAGAGACCGGCTGGAGGAGACCACAGGAAGGGTCCAAAGGTTGGAATCAGTTCAGACACATGCCAGAGGTAACTAGTGAGGGCTGAGAGAAGAGACCGGCTGGAGGAGACCACAGGAAGGGTCCAAAGGTTGGAATCAGTTCAGACGGAATTAAAACTAAAACTCTGTACAGTGTGTCTACTGCAAAATCAAACTAGCTTACCACAATAATAGCACGACGTCAGTGCTTTAGCATCTCAACAGAAAACACTGAGTCTAACTTCATCATCCGTTCCACGAAGAGGACCGACAAAAGTTAATCACAGTCGTATGAACGATGAAACTACATCAAACACAACAACTACCAAAATCAAAGACAAGAAAATACGTAGTGGTGACCACGATCTGAGCTGACGCGCTGACTATCTCTCTCTCTCTCTCTCTCTCTCTCTCTCTCTCTCTCTCGCTCTCTCTCTCTCTCTCTCTCTCTCGCTCTCTCTCTCTCTTTCTCTCTCTCTCGCTCTCTCTCTCTCTCTCTCTCGCTCTCTCTCTCTCGCTCTCTCTCTCGCTCTCTCTTTCTCTCTCTCTCTCTCTCTCTCTCTCGCTCTCTCTCTCTCTCTCTCTCTCTCTCTCTCTCGCTCGCCATTATGCAAATACATCAATTCGGCTGTGGAGGAGAGTACCAACGTTAATCAGCGCTGCTCCTGGCGACAGAAGTTTTTTTATGGTGGAAAAACAACACCAGAAACCCATCTATTTGGTATTCTAAACGTTATCTTATTAATATGACGATATAGGAATATGCAGAATAGGTATTTAGTATTTAAGTTCTGCTACACAACCTCAACCTGATGGGGTTATAAATAGCCAAACTAACCAGGTGAGCTTTGAGGTAAAGGTCAGTATTGGATTCAGTTCAACAGAAATATGGCTTTGAATGTCAGGTTTGGTTTGGGTCTCAAATTTGACAGTACCAGTCAGTTTCACTTGAGTTGTGCCTTATAGACACGCTTACATGCTGGGTTTGGGTCTCAGTTTTAGGCCTGTGCAGAAGTCATAACACACACACACATGCACAAAGAGTCTGTACCTGCGGATGGTGAGCCACAGAGTCTTGTACGATCCTTTGACCAGAGTGATGGCCTCCTGTCTGTATCCAGTCAGCTTCACGTCGTTGATGATGATAATCTCATCCCCCACCAGCAGAGGCTGCTCCAAACTGTCTGCCTTACCGCCCTCCTCTACCTGCATAGGCACAAACATGCAAATAAAAAAACATATTTACTGAGAAAATTGCATAGCACAAATGTGCACCACAGAGGTCAATGATTTTTGCGGCCACAATGTGCGTGTATTTAGCTTATGATTTACTAAATCACCAGCTCATTATGCAGTTAAGTCCTGACCTCCAAAAGCAGTGTACGAGTGAGGGAAAGCTCAGCAGGCAAAGACCACCAAGCTCAGAAAAGAAATAATGAATAACCCCAGAGGTCTACTGGTTTCATACTGCCGTGCCCCCAAACCTAGGCTAAACATGTCCTGGATCTCTGTACTGGAAACAGTGTTGTCTGCATCTATGTGTATATCACTGTGTGTGTGTGTGTATGTGTGTGTGTGTGTGTTATGTGTGTGTGTGTGTGTGTGTGTGTGTGTGTGTGTGTGTGTGTGTGTGTGTGTGTGTGTGTGTGTGTGTGTGTGTGTGTGTGTGCGTGTGTTCATCATCTTTATTTCACATCGTCTTGTGGCCTTGTTATCTGTGTGATAAGCTTAATCAAAAAGAGTCGGTTGTCAAAATGTCTCTGCACACACCACTGTCACCACTGGATTCCTGGATGTTTGCTGTGTTTGGTCAATGAATTGATTGTCTAACAAACCATCTTTTCTACAGTTGCTGTGATTCTTAGACAGTCCCACTGCCCAGTGAAGTCAGACAGTTAAGCTGAGAATAAAAAGTAGGTGGGCCTTGGATTATCCAGACCACATCTGGAGGTGGTTTACATTTTGATCAGATTTCAGCCAGGTATAAATAACATCTGTGCAGTTTGGACTAGTGTTGTCCAAAACATTGATTTGTCTATACCATAGATGTTCACAAGTCATTTTTTGGAAGTCCAAGTAGAGTCTCAAGTCTTTGAGCTCAAGTCCAAGTCAAGTCTCAAGTCTTTGAGGGGCAAGTTCAAGTCAAGTCTCAAGTCTCTGGTCATCTGATCTGTCCCTAACACTGTATTGTTAAATCTTATGAATTAAAATCATGTCCTGTAGCTACCATCCATACAGTACACTATCAAAATCAGTTGTAGGAGAACTTTATGGGGTTTACTTAACACATCCCTCTAGCCCTCGGACCTGGTGAAATATTAACCTAAGTCAGTCACATCATATGGATACAACTATAAATATACAATTTGCCTGTTCCCAGCATTAGCACAACACTTTATGATGGTTAGCTTGTTACCTGTGACGATATATGCTAAATGTAACGTCTCTTTCACTCAAAAAAATGTCTAATGTCGAAGTGGAAATCAAGAGAATGGTGGCAGCGCCACAGCAGTTACAGAACAACATGCATCTTAGTGTCAGTCCAAATTACGCACAATAAGCAGTTTGAACTCACTGATGTAATGCCATTTATTTTCTAAGTGTTAGTACACTCAGTTAAACTGAGTCCAGCGTGAGGGAGCTCCGACTCAGATGAGGAGAGGTTAGTGAGGCCAACGTCTCCATGGCAGGTGACAGTGCGCATGGATCCGCTGC
Organism: Zingel zingel; assembly: GCA_023566125.1. Classification (NCBI taxonomy): domain Eukaryota; kingdom Metazoa; phylum Chordata; class Actinopteri; order Perciformes; family Percidae; genus Zingel; species Zingel zingel. Next base: position 5,566,464 of record CM042329.1, on the reverse strand, counting down.
GCCACGCATGGGTGAAATAGTAAATAGGACTACAGTAACAGAAATATGTGCAGAATTAAGACATTCAAGACAGCCCAGTGTTTGGTGGACCGGGTACACCTTGTTCACTTAATAGCCTACAAATCATCCACGGGATCAATTACGCATCACTTGAGTTTGCCCACCCAGTTTGTTCCTGGGGAGATGGATCCGTGCGTCCCGCCTCCTGTGCGCCATGGATGTCTGAGCCTCAGCAACTACTAACTATAAAGATACAATTTGCCTGTTCCCAGTATTAGCGCAACACTTTGCGATGGTTAGCTTGTTACCTATGACAATATACGCTAAATGTAATGTCTCTTTCACATTGCAAGTGACTGACCTATCTGGGTGCATTTTGAGATGCCTGATGAAGTTCGACATTGTTGATCCGGCATCATTTATCTTGGTGCCACACACCTTGCATTTAGCTGTTTGTTTACTGCCACTGTTTACGAAGTTATTGAAAGCAAAACTAATGAAAAAAGGCACAACTCTGGGAAGACTTTGTGTCGCCATCCTCAATGCATTTTTTGATATGTGAGTGCGCGCACATAAGGCATAGCACATGCGTTATGTTGCACATTATGACAAAGGGCAGGGAACATGCAGCTCTCAGGGTTACCGGCAGACGCTGCTCCTTGCCACCGTGCATTTGCACTGAGACACTGCAAATCGTCACCAATGAAAAGGGAACTCCCTGCTGATACCTCACACAAGACTCTACATCATACAGTTCATTAGCTGTAAAAGGGGGCGTGGCTAAAACATAGGGGGGGGGGGGGGGGGCAAACACATGACCAATGAAAACGGAACTCTCTGTTGAGTTCTATGATACCTCACACAATAGTGTACAAGAAACGGGTCATTAGTTATTAAAGGGGGCGTGGCTTAAGCATATGGGGCGGGGCAAATCGTCACCAATGAAAAGGGAACTCTATGCTGAGTTCAATGATACCTCACACAAGACTCAACCTTAAATGGGTCATCAGTTATGAAAGGGGGCGTGGCTTAAACATAGGGGGCGGGACAAACCATGACCAATAACAAACAAACTCTCTGCTGAGTTCAATGATACCTCTCACAAGACTTTACTTTAAACGGTCAAAAGTCATACAGGGAGGCGTGGCCTGAGTACATGGGCGTGGTTAAAGTATATGGGCCGGGTCAGTATAACAAGTAGACCACACATTCTAAGTTTCATGTAAATCGGATGATGTTTGTCATATAAGGCTGATTTCCAGGGGGCGCTATAATCAAAAGTCAATAAAGGCCTGTATATGTCCTCAGGCCTGGACTCTTGTTGATTGTGGGAAATTTCAAGCAGATATGACAATATAAACTGTAATTACTGCCACTTTCTCGTTCATCGCTAAACACTCAAAATGCCCACACCGTTTGATGAAAAGTTTTTCATTTAATACATTTTCATCGTTAAGGTCTTAAGATGACACAGACCGAATTTGAAGTCGATCTGATGAAATCTCTAGGAGGAGTTCGTTAAAGTATAGCACCTTGACTTTTGGGCCTACTTCCTGTTGCAACTAGGGGGCGCTATGACTTTGAGTAAATATCAGCCTTTATATGTCCTCAGGGTTGGACTCTTATGACTACTGAAAAGATTCGAGCCAATTGGACAATGTACACTGAAGTTACACCCGCTTTCTGTTTGGATGGCAAAACGCACAAAATGGCCGCCCCGCCACGGCCATGCCCTATGACGAAAAGTTTTTCTTTTAACAACTTTTCATCTTTAACGTCCTAAGATGGCACAGACCAAATTTGAAGTTGATCGGATGAAATCTCTAGGAGGAATTCGTTAAAGTACGACATGTGGAAATGGCCAAAATTGCACTAATTTCGAACATTCAATTCAAAATGGCGGACTTCCTGTTGGGTTTAGGGTATGGCTCCAATGACGTTTTTTGTACGTCTTGACATGCTTCATATGTGTACCATGTTTCGTGAGTCTACGTTAAACGTACTGCAGGGGCTCAATTTTTGTAATTTTGTAGGGGGCGCTAGCGAGCCATTTTTCATGTATCCAGGTTTTATTATACATCCATGTTTTTGTGGTATGGTGTTACTGTAGCTCATTAAAGATGACAAATTAATTGACTTGCTAATTAATACCAATTGTAATTGCCAAAGCCCATGAGTGTGTGTCCCATGATCAGATGCCGTTATCCAGATAATATACATTTTTGGTTCAAATTTTAGCAAAGAACTGAAAAAAATAAATCTGAATCATCGGTCTCAAACACTCAAACACACATTCAGGAGCCTGTAGATAACTGCACAGATCAAAGGTCAGGTTAACCAAGAGGGCTAGAAATACAGTCACTAACACCAGAAATGCCCTTTATTTAACTTTTGTTGTTGTTGTTGTTGCATACAGCAACAACAACAACAAAAGTTCTGAAACAATAAACCCCACCCATCTGGAAGTCTTTGAATGTTAAAAAAACTGCCAAGAAATTCGCACAGGGTGTGTCTGACCCTCTTCTGAATTACAACATGTATTACTTTTCAACAAAAGCATAATTTGTTTAGGCCCACACACTGCAGCACCAACAAGGGTCCTCAAACAGTGTTCACACTCATGTACAGTACTGTATGTGCTGAGTGACTTTCATCACCTATATACAGTGGCCCTAAGGGGACACAGTTTCATGAAACTCATCAACAAATGGGGGAAATAGTGTCTAATGAGCTGTGCTGATATAAAAGAAATGAAACATCCTCTTAGAGCTGTGAAAGAAAAACAGTGTTGAATTTAAACCATTGCTCAGCTCTGAGCAGTGCACATGCCTACAGTGTTTGCCTTTTTCAGAAATAAATATACCCAAATAAGGCTCACAGAATCACTCAGTAACTGAGAGAGAGAGAGAGAGAAAGAGAGAGAGAGAGTGTGTGTGTGTGTGTGGGGGGGGTGTGTGTGTGTGTGTGTGTGTGTGTGTGTGTGTGTGTGTGTGTGTGTGTGTGTGTGTTCTTGTTTAACTATATTCTTGGGTCCCAAAAACCGGGAATACCATATTCTTGTGGGGTCCGGACAGCTTTGTGGGGCCAAAATGCTGGATCCCACAAGGTTAAAGGGCTGTTTGAGGGTTAAGACTTGGTTTTAGGATTAGGGTTAGAATTAGGTTATGGTTAGGGTGAGGGTAAGGGTTAAGGTTAGGCATTTAGTTGTGATGGTTAAGGTTAGGGTAAGGGGCTAGGGAATGCATTATGTCAATGACGGGTCCCCACAAAGATAGTGAGACGCACTATGACTGAGAGAGAGAGAGAAAGAGAGAGAGAGCGAGAAAGAGAGAGTGTGTGTGTGTGTGTGTGTGTGTGTGTGTGTGTGTGTGTGTGTGTGTGTGTGTGTGCGCATGACTTCGGTATTTCATCTGAAATTCATTATCCTGCAGACGGAGATATCCAAACAAAGTGGCTCAGCCTGTTAATACCGTGACTGAAACAACATGCCTCCTCTAATCAATAAAGACTGTGTGATTCCTCAGACAGCAGTGGGGGGCTCTGTCGAGACAAAGTGTTACTGAATTGATTTTGAATAACAGTTCAACAGTAAATGTTCATTAAAATTAAGCAATATCTACTTCTGACCCTACATCACAATTTAAGGCTTTTCTGTGGATGGGAGTTATTCAACCAAAGAATGATTTTTCCTTTTTAGATTGTTTAATCAGAGGTGAATATTTCCACTATTTCACAGAAAAAAAGCTAAGATAAATACCACACAGCCTTTGTTACATGGCATACCCCTTTTATCTGTCCCCATGTTTCAGGTCTGTTTTTACACTTCATTATCTAATAAATAAAGAAAAAAAGGGAAAAAATTAAGCCACAGAGACTAAGATATCCTCCTTACATATAATCTGACCCATGCTAGGGGCTTGGTCAATATTAAGATTGTAATTTGAATGGGAATCAAGCTACTTTTGTAATCCACTTTCATTAAGGGGCCTTTCACACCTACTTTGTTTGGTCCGGACTTTCGGACTTTTCAGTTTGATCCAAACCAAAATTACAGGTGTGAAACCTCCCGGACCATTTGGTCCGAACCATGCACAGTCAACAAACAGCCCAAATTTGATCCGACCAAAAGAGGTAGTCTCGGTCCGGATCAAGCTGAGCCATGGTCCGGGTTTGTTTCTATTGTGAAAGCATTTTTTGGATGGTTCGGACTTTCGGACCAAATACAGGAAGCTCGGGCAGGCTATGTTTGTGTTATAAGACAGGGGAAGTTCCTTAAGAAATAGCTCAGTGCTTAGTGTGTACATGAGAGAGAGAGTGGCTGTGAATGCGCTCAGCAGACAGCTGCTGGCTATCAGAGCAGAGAATAAATCAGCAGTTTAAGTGGGAGTAAATGTACAGCGTAGGTTTCAGTTTGTCTCTGAATAAATGCTGCAGCTCCTCAAACCCCAAGTAAAGTTCCTGTGCCTTGCTTTTCAACAACGCGACAAAACAAAAAGAGCGTTGGTAGCACGGGGAGAGCAGCAGTCAGTTGAAAAAACTCAGAAACAGAGAGAATACGAGAGGACAGGGAAGCCCGCCTACAAACCAATCAATTACAACTGTCGGCAGACACAGCTCACGTATGTGATGACGACAGGATGCAGTTTTGTCACGTATAGTTCTTTAGTGCGCTTGCATAACTGCAGCGTGAAATTAAATGTATACAATGTAACAAAAACATAAACCTTGGTCCGGACCTTCGTTTCGGACTTTCAGGTGTGAAAGCCCCCAAGACTCACACATTACACAGATTAAAAAATGTTTTCGAAGGTGGCCGATCACGTGACCGACGATCGCATGGCTGCTCGAAGCTGAGGCTCCTCGCCCACCTCTGCATTTTCATTAAAAACCAGGTCTGTTCTTTTTTATTCGCAGCAACCATTTCATTTGTTACCACAGTGACTTAGTGGACTGCCTGCAGGAGCAAAAAACAGGTCTCCCTGCCGTTTACCCGAGCACAGAACTCTGCCAACTCTGCCAACATGGCGACGGCTAGCAAGGATTCTGATGCTAACGCGGACTTACGCATGGAGGAGGTTATGACCAAGGTCCTGGAAAAACAACAAAGTGGGCTGAAGGAAGCGTTAGCAGAAAACGCGCGTGCACCACCACAATAAAAAGGCAGTATGAATGGAGACATGATACTATGATTCACCATGGTAACAACCACAAACAAAGAGGTCGGCGGAAATACTCATGCGCACAAACGAGTTTGAACATGTATTTCGTTAAAAAAAAGCAAGACAGCGGTTGCTGCTGTAAAAGAGAGAGAAGTGGTGTGGGAGAAAAATGCTGCTCGAGTCAATGCATAAGCATTAACAGTGTATTAATTTCATATTTAATCACAGTTAACTTATAATATTACTGGTGAAAACTGGAATTGTATTACACGTATAATTTCATTTGGGTGCAATCCTGCGGGCGAAAAAGTAAGCTACTACTATATAGCATTCTAAGGCTGCAGCACCATGATCATTAACAGAACTATAATGTATAATAATTTATTTATTTTTAATGGCTCTCACTGGTTTGTGTCCAGGGAACAACTACAAAAAACGTTTAAAAAACGTTTCAGAGCGAGTCGGATGGCTTCAGTGGCTTTACTATTACAGTATGATCCGCATCACCAATATTATAAAGAAAAACTGCCGTTTGCAAAAAATGTAATGCGACACAAAGAATCTGCTGGTAGCCTATGTTAAAGCATGTCCACGATGGTGGATGTTAGTGATATGAGGACGGATAAGGTACTGTATCTACATGATGGACTGTGAAAAAATGTGGAAATGAATATCATCTCCAGACGTAAACTCTCTGTGAAGTAATACAGCTTTTTCATCAACGGCATCATCGACAAAAGGACATGACATGTTTGAGAAAAAAACGTTTTATAATCTGCCTAACAATAAGTTTTATTTATTAAGTTTTTATTCATGCAGATAACAAACTGCATTAAAATGCGCCTGATACAGACTGAATAAATGAATGAGGAAATGAGAAAGAAGAAACCTTGAGTTTCTGGAAGAAAACCTGCTCCCGACCAGGTTAGGGTCACAGACTCAGTTACCATAGTAACTGACTCTGAGGTGAAGTTACCTCTCTTTCTGAAACAGAAAACCCAAAGTTACCCTCATCTCAAGGTTAACAAACTCAGAGTTTTCACTAAACCTGCTTTCTGAAACGGACCCATGTTGTGTATATTTCTGTTTACTTATTTCCCTGTTCATTGTGTAGGTTTCTGTTTACCCTGTTTTGACTGTGTTCTGTGTATTGTGTATTTCTGTTTCCTGTTTTACTTTGATAGTCTGGTTTTCTGTCTTGTCCAGTTTTACTTCCTGTGTTTTCCCGCCTTTGTTGATTACCCTGTCTCTCCTAATGTGTTTCACCTGCTGTGTCACCTGACCCTCGTTATCTCATTACCCAGTGTATTTAGCCCTTGTGTTTCCCTTGTCTCTTGTCAGATTGTTTTGCCCGTCTCTTTGTGTCTTCTTTTGGTCAGTTTGTGTTTCCACCCTGTCAGTTTTGTGCCTGGTTTTTTGAAATCTTCCCAGCGTTCTTTTGTTCCAGTAAGTTATTCCCTGTGTGTTTTTCCAGTCTCTGTACTGCCACTTTTTGTTAAATAAACCTCAAGCTCAAACCATCTCCTGCCTGCCTGCCTCTCCCTGCGTTTGGGTCCTCTTTCCCCCGCTCACCATCATAGAACAATCTGACCAGGTATGGACCCAGCAGTGGTGAGATTTTTCACCCTTTGGACATTGATGGGGAGAAGTTGCTAGGAATGTTTCGGGGGTTACATAAAAAGAACCACATTTGAACCCATTGCCGCTCTCCGGCTCCCCTGAGACCGCCCCTGAGACCGCCCCTGAGACATTGTCCTCATCCTGCCCCCCAGAGACTTTGCCTTCCAACTCCTGCCCTCATCCTGCCCCCAGAGACTTTGCCTTCCAACTCCTGCCCCTCGTGCCCTGTCGGCGGTCAAACCTACTTCTGGTAAAAAAGGACTGGTCGCCAGGTCCCAGCCCAGCTGACCCGTCGCCAGGCCCCAGCCCAGCTTACCCGTTGCCTGGCCCCGGCCCAGCTGACCCTTCGCCTGTGCATCCTCCCAAGGGGCTCCGCCTTGGCCGACCTGCTCAGCTCCCAGAGGGGCGCTGCCCCCGTCGTCCTGTTTGGCTGCCAGAAGGGATTCGCCTTCGCCGCCGGCCGCCTGAAGGATTCTGCCTTCACTGCTGCCAGCGGCCCTGCTGGTTTAGGCAGTTTTGTCCCCCTGTAGTGCATGCTGCCCCCAAGTCCAGTGCCCTGATCCCCGAGCCCAGTTCCCAGTGCCCAAGTGCCCACTAGTCCCCAGTTCCTGAGTGCCCTGTTTTCTCCCCATTGACTCTCTGCCTTCCCCAGACTTTTTTCGCCCTCCTTGGGTTGTTTTTTTGTTCTCTGGACGCTTTTTGTTTTTTGATCCTTTTTGAGTATTCCCCTTCGGTCCCTCCCCGTCCTCCTGAGGATAAACTTTTTGTTTATTGGGACGTCTAGGATCCGTCCCTTGAAGAGGGGGTACTGTTATGGTTTCAGTGTTTTGCCTTGTATTTTGTTCCATTTCTGCTGTCTTGTTTGTAGATTTCTGTATGTATCCTGTTGTGTATATTTCTGTTTACTTATTTCCCTGTTCATTGTGTAGGTTTCTGTTTACCCTGTTTTGACTGTGTTCTGTGTATTGTGTATTTCTGTTTCCTGTTTTACTTTGATAGTCTGGTTTTCTGTCTTGTCCAGTTTTACTTCCTGTGTTTTCCCGCCTTTGTTGATTACCCTGTCTCTCCTAATGTGTTTCACCTGCCCCTCATTACCCAGTGTATTTAGCCCTTGTGTTTCCCTTGTCTCTTGTCAGATTTTTTTACGTCCTTGTGTTTTGCCCATCTGTTTGTGTCTTCTTCTGGTCAGTTCGTGTTTCCACCCTGTCAGTTTTGTGCCTGTTTTTTTTTTTTTTAATCTTCCCAGTGTTTTTTTTTGTTCCAGTAAGTTATTCCCCGTGTTTTTCCAGTCTCTGTACTGCCGCTTTTTGTTAAATAAACCTCAAGCTCAAACAATCGCCTGCCTGCCTCTCCCTGCGTTTGGGTCCTCTTTCCCCCGCTCACCATCACAGAAAGCACTAGACCTGTTTCAGTTAACCTGTGACTTTAGACAGGAGGGGCAGTTTTGAGCTTGAGTTTTTGTGCGAGCTGAGTTTGATTCGGCCACGTATCTTACAGAGAAAGGGGGTCTGTGGTCTCGGAGGGCTAGGGGATTTATTTAATTTTTTATGTTTTCACCACACTTTGTTTAGATCTAACAGCTCACCCTTTGCTACAAATGTATCAGTGGATTCCGGTAGGGTACTCGAGACATGTATACGTGTACATTTTGAAGATGGCTGAACTTTTAATCCTTTCAGTTAACATCAGGGGCTAAAGGGACAGATCAAACAAGCTAAATCCCTGGACTATTTAAGAAGGAAGAACATAGACGTGGTGCTTATTCAAGAGTCACATTTACGTAAAAGATGTAAATCGTCTACAAAATAAATATTTCAAAGTTGCTGCTTCATCTAACGACGACACCAAAACCAAGGGCTCCATTGTGTTGCTGTCGCGGAAATGCGCACTCAACATAGACAAAAGTAGTAAAGACCTATCAGGCAGGATATCATATATGTACTACGATAAGGAGTAGGAAAATAGCCTTTGTATCGGTATATGCACTGGATACATATGATTTTTTTCGCGCCTAACAAATGAATTGCTTTCTCTCAATGACTATTCACTAATTATAGGGGGAGACATGAACGCGGTGCTAGATTTAAATCAGGATAGATCAGGGGTCAACCATACGAAAGCCCCAAAACATATCGGACATGTTTAAAGCAGTTGTGGAATCCCACCATTTTACAGATATATGGAGGATGCACAATCCTACTAGCAAGGATTACACCTTCTTCTCACCCACTCCCGCATTGATAATTTTTTGTGCTCCAGTGAACTTAAGGCAATGTTCCACACGACAGCAATAGAACCAGCAATCCTGTCTGATCACAATGCACTGATAACCACATTCCATTGTGATGTTAGGAAAAAGATCTAGAATGTGGCAATTCAATAATTCCCTTCTCCAAAACACAGCTTTTGATACAGTGTTTAGAGCCAAGCTGGCGGAATTTATATCAATCAATACTGACTCAGTTTCGGACCCGGCGTACATTTGGCAAGCCACTATAGGATTTATTAGAGATTTCACATCTTCCTTTGCGGCCAATTTGAAGATAAAGAGAGAGGCAAGGATTGCTGAGCTGGAAGAACGTTGTAAATCGTTAGAGCAGTCTCTAAAGACATGTTTTTCTAAATCTACACATACTCTTCTAGTCACAAATCGAGCAGAGCTAAATGATCTACGAAGAAGTAGAGCTGAATTCATAATGCACAGAGTGAGGCAAAATTACTATTTTATTGGTTGCAAACCAAGTAAATTGCTGGCTCTGAAATTAAAACAAAGCGAGTCCAGAGCTGCTATCAACAGCATCCACACGGACCGAGGTATCTCAACGCACCCTAAAGATATCACCGCCACTTTCCAATCCTTTTATTCAAAGATGTATGAATCCTCCTGCAATCCGGATCCAACACAGTGCCAAAAGTTCCTGAAAGAGCAAAATCTGCCTCTTCTTGACCCAGAAGAGGTAGAACAACTGGGTCAACCTATAACATTAGAGGAACTTCAGCTTTAAAAACAGCTAAGAAAGGGAAAACACCGGGGTTGGATAGAATTCCATCAGAACTTTGACATACTAGGACCTACCATTTTACAAACTTTAACTTCGGCCATAGAGAAGGGCACCTTTCATCAACAAACCAACACTGCACTAATTTCGGTCATACACAAAAAGGGCAAAGATCCTACGGAGTGCTCAAACTACAGGCCCATCAACCTCATTGGGACTGATATAAAGCTCTATTCCAAAGTCTTGGCACTACGCCTATAACGCTTTATTGAGAAGCTAGTCCACCCTGACCAATCAGGGTTTATACCAAAGTGTTACGCTGCAGACAATATATGCAGATTATTCCATGTAATAGAAGAAGCCAAAAACCTTCCAACAACGGCAGCAGTTTTATCACTGGACGCGGAAAAGGCTTTTGACCGCCGAGGAAAGAAACTACTTGTGGAAAGTAATGGAGAGCCAAATTCATTGACATGGTCGTACTTTATACGCGAGTCCCATGGCCATAGTCTCAACCAATGGCCTGCATTCACAGTCATTCCCCATCGCACAGGGCTCACAACAGGGATGCCCGCGCTCTCCCATGTTATTTGCGATCTCTCTTGAACCGTTAGCCCAAGCCATAAGGCAAAATAAAATATGTAATGTCCAGATTAAATCCAATAACAACTCAATATCGTTATTTGCAGATGATATTTTGCTGTACATCTCTGACCAAAAATTACCAAAGATTCTTACGATTTAGCAAATTTGGCTCAATCTCCGGGTATAAAATCAATTGGAATAAGTCTAATCGTCTTCTCTTGACCAACAGACAGGTGACATCAGCTATTAGTGATACAATACCAACCCAAAGCAAAATTACATATTTGGGCATCACCACTCACGCATCACTACAGCGAGTTGTCCAGGACAACTATAAAACATATACTAAGTAGTGTTCAAAGGGATCTGGCCAATTGGTCTGCGCTGCCGGCATCACTACGGTCCAGGATTGCTGTTGTTAAAATGAACATAGTTCCTCATGTGAATTTCTTGAGTACAATGATCCCCTTACCCCCACCAATACATTTCTGGAAGAAACTTGATACCGTAATTCGGCAGTATATTCGGAACAATAAACAACCTAGGCTAAGATACTCTACCTTGCAACTACCACAAGCACGGGGAGGCCTGGCCCTCCCTAACCAAAGTGTACCAAAGAGCCTTTCAGCTACGGGCCCTCAGAGTGTGGATGGACCCCTCATCTACAGTCCCATGGAGAGAAATAGAGCAAAACCTCACTGGAAGTCTAAGACTGCAAGACCTTCCTTTTGCAGGTGTGTGCCCAAAAAAAGTGTATGCTAGCCTATGGCCCTATTATCACCAACACACTGACCAACTTTAAACAGGTGGATGAGCACCTACGATACACCAATAAGTGGCATTTGAATACCCCAATATGGCACAATTCACACCTAGTGTCTGGTAACAAACCCTGTACTTGTAACCAGTGGAGTGACAGAGGTATTTATACTTTAGACCAGCTATTCAATGAGGAAGGTATGTTAAGTTTTGAAGACCTGAGAGCTAGCTACAAGGTCCCTAGGACATCCTTCTTCCTTTATCTTCGCTTAAGGTCAGCCCTAAAATGTTATGGAGTGCCATGGGGGAACAGTCTTGAGGTGCACTCAATCATTAAATGGCTTTCTGATTCTCCTGTGAGAGGATTAGTGTCCAAGATTTATGCTAAACTGATGCAAGTATCCGTAGGAGAACTCCCAATAGTAAAGAAATGGGAGCCAGAGCTGAGCCCTGAGGGGAACATAATTAATTGGGAGACAGTTTGGGACAACATTTCCCACTGTTCCAAGAACCCAAATCACCGGCAGATCCACTTCAACATATGCCATAGGACATAATGGACTTCTCAGAAGAGATACGTCTCTAAAGTCATTCCTACTCCCTATTGCACATTCTGTCAACCTGAACAAACTGGACTTTCCTGCACATGGTCTGGGAGTGTGAACAGGTGCATGAGTTTTGGAATAAAACAACATCAATAATATCTGATGTGCTAGGATGTTGAATTCCTACTGACCTGACTGTTTTATTACTATGACGACTCTAAATTATACCTGCTTGGGAGACAGAAGAAAATTTGACTAGCCGGCTCAACCGCAACCAAGAAAATGATAGCTCAACGCTAGCTCCCCCCCACTCGCTTTGTATAAAACAGTGGTTGGCGTACGATTGTATTTGTTTGTTCTGTATGTTGTATGTTCAAAAATATAAAAAGAATAAAAAATTGATTCTAAAAAAAAAAAAAATGTTTTCGAAGCAACAGAGGCTAAGATATCCTGACTTTTCATCCATCATATGGGTCAAGCTCTAAAAACGGAATCCTACATTTCCCATAATGTAACTGTATCTTTTGGACCGTCCCTAACTGGAAAACACCCACGTCTTTCAAACCACACCAATTTTAATGGAGGCGTTCTAATATAAATTTGTCTCCAAACCAAAGCTGAGATAACCCTGATGACATTACTATGACATCATCAATGTTATTTACTCAGAACTGACCAAACGCCTTCACAGGCAGAGACACAGATGACATTATACAACTGTTTTCACAGGTTGAGTGGTACTAAAGGGCAACACAAAATATCGAGGTTAGGAACCAGTAGCAGAGTGGCATTTGTGGAAACAGTTGTTTACTGTGAATACAGTGTACATTATGTCTGTGGCTTATTCTTTACGTTTTAAAAGAAATAACTCGGCTTTTACTTTGGTATTTTTATTCATCATTTTATTTATGTTAACATTTTATACAGCAACTTTACTGCCACACAATGCTTTAGCAAGGTAAAGTCTGCTTTAGGCCTTTGCTCTTTGCTTAAGTTTGAACGTTCCTGACAGGATCCCAAACACATGCTACATTTTCAATCTAGAAGTAATAGCATGTGACTATGAGTCTCTCATCAGGATCCACATTAGGATTGGGAAATCAACTTGCTAGTCTCCTGCTGATTCTGCTAATCTCTTGCTAACTTCCTGCCTACTATGCTAGCCTGGGCTAGCTAACCAGCTGGCTCAAGTTTTAAAATGCAAACATCAGAGTAAACACCGTAAGCTCCAGCTAGTAAGACCATCCCTGCAGCTATCTCATGAACACCAGTCGCTCATAATTCGGTTCGGGAGGCAGACACCATCTCCACATTTAAGAGTAAGCTTAAACTATTCTCTTTGATAGCCTATAGTTAGGGCTGGCTCAGGTTTGCCTTGGACCAGCCCTTAGTTACGGTGCCATTAGTCTATATCCACCACGTTCCAATTTTAGGATTGCTCTGGTGCCGCAGGAAATTCCGCCAGATGCATGTCTTTTCGCCGATGTCCGTTTCCTTCCGCTTTCTTTGTGTTGGAATTTTAAACTCTGGTCAATTTATGGGGACTATGGTTAACTGCTCCTCAGATCTCTGCAGGGTAAATCCAGACAGCTAGCTAGACTATCTGTCCAATCTGTCCTCCCACTGTCACAACCAAATGCTTGCTGTTGAGGGGAATTGTTGGGTCTTTGTAAATTATAGTGTGACCTACTCTGTCTGTCCCGAGATAACTTCTGTAATGATTGGACACAATTAATACAATCAATACAACACAATTTAATTTAATTCATCACTCTAGGGAAGGAGACTCATCAGTCCCCTCTACTAGCCTGACTGGTCAACATTTTTAAATGTAAACAACAGAGGTAAAGGTAAAGTTGGCTATCAGATACCACCTATGGCTACAATCCCGACTACATGGACAAGCAAGACCATATCTGTGTCCATCTCTACATCAAAGTGGGCACCGAGGCAAGTGTGGAGAAATTTGACTGCGAAGGCATCTTGCAGGCCAGTGTACAGGCATGAGACGATAAGCTGGGTGGCCTCAGTGCCTGCATCAGTTTCTAGTAGGATGTCGGGAGCTGTGGTGTCCTTTGACCGAGACTTGGCTAGATCCTGAAATGCCGGTGCCATTTAACCGGGTAACTCTTTTTCTGTGTGCCGATCTGACGGCCACATTCTGCTTTATGATGAATCATGCACAAGTTTAAGGAGCTGATGGGACAACATTTCACTGAAATTGTACCTCGTACGATTTTATGTGACAAATCAAAAGTATTGATTGATTGATTGATTGATTGATTGATTGATTGATTGATTGATTGACAGGTCCATTTGATTCCTTGTAACTGAGACTCAACTCTAGACCTAAGTTGGACTGGGTCCAAATTATATTAACTAAGTCTAACTGGGTCTTGTTCTATTGCCAAAGGTCTCAGGTGTCAATATGTGTGTGATATAATATAGGTCTAATTATCCTTGGGTCCATTCAGGGCTGTCATCCAATCTAAATGCAGATGTGAATGTGTGTTTATCATTCATCATGTTACAGATAGTGTCTATCCCTTAAAGTTGCAGTTTGTCCCATGTTGGCGCCTGAGCTGTTCTCCAAGCCGTTTAAGTCAGTTGTACTACCGGCTGCAACAGAAAAACGACAGTGAACTGTCAAATGGAGGTTTGGAATGGACCAGTCAGGGGCTTTCCCAGGTATTTTAGTAGTGAATAAGGTCATGGACCAGGAGCTTCAAACATACTAGAGACACTCAATGATAAACACCTTTTGTCTGGAGTCTTTTCAAGCTCCAGTCCAGTTGCTGTTGGTCTGAATGGGTTTTGTTTGGGTCAGTTTTTTGTTTTGTTTTGTTTTGTTTTTAATAGACATCTCCCCCATCACCGAGGTTGGGTACAAGTTTTCAGAACTGAGAAGGAGCTACTAGTTTTAACAAACACAACTACAGTAAGCAGAGTAGATTAAAGTTGAACCTATAGAGGAAGTAGATATTCACATTAGAGTGTTATTGCACACATTCGGTTGGATGCGAGTCATGAGACCTTCAGTTTAAGACTCATTAAAACTGTTTAAATTGAGCTGAACCGCCTAGATTAACAGAAACCTTCACTGTGACCTCTGACACGAGCTTAGAACCACAAAATGTGTACTGCACTGATGATAAACAATCTGAGGGTGCCAAATCTCTTCACCTCTACTTTTTGCTGAAAAAAGTTTAACCTGTTTAACAAATTGAATCTGAAAATTTGAGATGGTGGATACATGCCAATCCAATTCCCTCTATTTGATCGTTCCTTACTCAATCAAATCACTGTTTTATAGTTGAATAGTTGTCATGAAAAGTAGAAAACATAAAACATCTGTAAACAAGAACAACTAAATCCAAACGGTACTAACTAAACGGTGTGTCTGTATTCAAACACAATGTAGGTGATGATGGAGAGCAGGTTGGAACAGAAAATAGGTTTAACCAGCTGAGACATAGCAGAAAATCCAGTCTGTCTGTCCCAATGGTCAGTGATTTAGTTGTTTTTTGGCTAAAGGTGGAAGAAGAAGAGATTTAGTGTGGACGGAGAGCTTCACAAAAAGGACCTGAAAGCTAGTGTGGACATACAGCGTTTTCACTGTGTTTTCAGATTTGGTATGAACTGAGAGAGACAAAATAAAAAATAAAAGGTGTTCAAAGCACCCAGGAAAACACATAATTCACATTCTTGTATACCCGTCTTGTTTGGCCTCCGTCCCAGAATAACCTCCACACACACACACAAACACACACACACACACACACACACACCAGCCTGCGGATTTGCATTTTAATAAAATGAGGCCACCATGGCTGCAAGAGCAGAAAGGGAGTCATTAGTGATCACTTTCCTTATTACTGACATGGTATGACAAATCATCAGTCATTAAAATACTATGGACTATTATTCACCTCTACAACCATATCCAGGTCAGTGCTGAGCGATTCACCTTTTTTAAATCCAAATCACACTTTGAAAGTGCCATATATTTTAATGGGCTATAGCTCACTTTATCAATGATGCCTTAACAAGCTAAAAGAGGTGAAATAAATATTCAGCATCCATTGATTTTGCTAGCTAAAATAACAATTGTTTAGTCAGCCGTAGTTAATTAATGTTAATTCAATGAGTTGGTCAACTACAAAATTGAACTCTGCATGCCAATCTAGCATCAAAATCTGTTTTCCTGTTGAATTGTGTTCACCATGTGCTTCCCATTGCACTGCCTCCCTAAATTGGGTGTAGGTTATGGTTAAATGTTGCAGAGATGACTGGTTGGGGCTAGGGATAAGGTTTAGTGCAGTTTAAGATAACGGGGAACAAATCAATGGTATAACAGACTCATATTAATGCGGCTTTGACACACAGGAGTCTGTATTATTGAGACTTGTCTAAAGATGGTTTTGTTGAGGAAGTACAGGAAGTTAATTGTGTCTGTGTGGTGTTTAAATGACAGCCTTTGCCTATAGGTAAACAATCTAGTATTAGCTGGTCACATTATTTTTTTTCACTTGTTGTTGAGTGTGATTGGCAAATAGTGAATAGTAAACAGTTGTCAGATACTTTCAGTTCTTCAGTGCTTTTGAGCACATCATATCATTGTTTTAAGCGTATTACCTTAAAATCTCTGAATCAGTAACTCCAGGTTTCAGGGTTGTCTGTGAAGCCAACGCTAGCTTAGCAGCTACAGTGAGGACCTGTTAACTAAACCATATCAACAGCAGTCAGATTAAATACTAAAGCATTGTGAGATTTGATAGGCTATACCACAACTGGGAAACTGCTGCAGCTGCTTGCCACAAATTTAACGCCAGTTATAAAAATGTTTGCTAAATTGGCCAGAAATAGCCTAACTGTTACAGGTCAGAAGTATAATGTATGTGTCCTGTCCCACAGGGAGAACGTAATCCTGATAACATCCAAAGTTGTATTCCTACTGAGACTTCACTTTTTAATAACAAAAAGCCTGCAAATACAAACTGTTGGCGTAAAGTAAAAAAAAAAGAAGAAGTGGGAATTCACCAGGCTGGGAGGACAAAATTAAATGTTATTGGTTGCATAATAGGAAATATAGGTTCCACTGTTTTCGGAGCATGACCCACAAAAAAATCAGGATATCTCTGCCTCTGCCTCTTTATTTTGATAATTCTTTTTAAATCTGTCTCTTATTAAGGCACACAACTTTAAGGAAGTGCAATACTAAAATGGCTGGATGTTCTTTACATTTCAATCTCAATATTGGTCAGAAGGAAGCTATTCAAGTTACTTGTTATATTTAAGCACTAGGACTTGTACAGAAGTACTAATTAAAATGCATGAGTTTTATTTGTAATGGAGTAGTAGCCTTTATTTAATTTTTGCTACTTCCAACACTGACATTGCTAAATTATAAACAGTCTTGTAGTCTACAAGACTTTTATTAATCTACAAGTTGTAGAATAATAAAAATAAACAGGCTACATTGTTTAACTACTGCCAAGTAGGCTATTAGCCCATTATGTCATATACAGACACTGACTGTACCGGTCCCAGTAGTGTAAGCTAGGAGATGTCAAAAGTGAAAATATCATACATCACACAATGTGTAACACATATAATGAGATGACACAACGAGGAAAAGGTATTGTACCTTGGAGATGATGAGCGGTTCTCCGTGCTCCAGGCCGCCCTGCAGGGTGAAGCCCCACGGCGCTCCTCCCTGCAGCCGGGCCTCCACCAGCACCCAGCCGCCGCCTCCTCCTCCTCCGCCCGCCGCCAGTTGGAGCCCCGCCTGGACACCGTTCTCCATGTCCCAGCCAGCGAGCGCTCAATCCGGGCTCCTCGCTCCTCAGCCCGGCTGCGGCCCGGCGGACTGAGGAAGGGGAAACCGGACTGCAGAAAACGATTTTCCCTTCACAAGCGCATGTCCTTCATTCATTTATAACTCCTCGATAAGAAAACGGAAAGACAGAGGTGCCTGAGCACCGAGCTGCGTTTCCTGCAAAGTGCATTCCTGAAGCGCAGAGAACTGATTTCAGCAACACCCCGAAACTATCAGTTAGAGTCTGGGGAGAAGGTTAAAAAGTTTACTAAGAGTAGAAAGTCATAAAATTCCAAGATGCTCAAACAGAAATCCGAACCTCTTTCTCTATCTGTCTGTCTGTCTCTCTGTCTGTCTCTCTGTCTGTCTCTCTCTCTCTCTCTCTCTCTTTCTATCTCTCTTCCGAAAATCAGTTTAGCATCACAATAGAATTTACTGCGACTCACTGAGCGAAAAGAAAAGCGAGAGACCGAGAAAGAGGTGGAGTGAGGTAGAGTGAGACAGAGGGAGAGAAAGGGGGGTCAAGAGAGGAGAAGGAGAGTTAGGCAAGAAAAGTTACAAAGGAAATGAGAAATTATATGAAGAAAAAAAAAGAAAGAAAAAAAGAAAGGAGAGAGTTAGGAAGGAAGGACGGAATGTAGGAAAAAAGAAAGAAAGGAGGGATGAAATTAACAAAAATGTTCATGCTATGGGAAGGCATGCACGTGTGTACAAAATTTCATGGCAACCTATGCAATAGTGTTTGAGATATTTCACTTAAACCAACAAATTCCATCCTCATGTTAAAGGATAACCGAAGACATTGTGATGTATCGTCTGGGAACCATGAATGTCGGTGGCTCTGCAAAATAGTCTGGGGAAGGAACGCAAAAGAAAACGCCACATAAAACATTAAATGGCGTTAACTATAAAAGTAGGTGAACTAGTTACTTCACCTAGTAACGGACCGGCTGAGATGTCTGTTATTGGTGATTGCTAGCTATCTCTTAACAGCATTTATAAACAGCAAACATTGTTTTAGTTGTTTGATTTTTGACCTCATATAGGACGTTTAGTAACGTTAACATTATAACAGTTTTCTCTGAAACTAATAATGCAAAGTTTGTTGAGAGCAAAGCTACAGTGGAATTCATTAAGGTTATAAATCCAATCTAAGTCCAACAATATTACCTATGGATTGATTTATTGAAGTGAAGGTGATGTTTTGGTCACAAGAACCTTTTCAAAGACCAAGTGCATGAAAATCCACATGATGTTCTTAGATGTGTCATGCGTTTTCTAATGCTCTAAGTAAGCTCACAAATTCATAATGAGATGCCTTACTTGTTGTATAGTAGCCTTTCAATTGATATTATTATCTGGTGTAAGCAAGGAAACTAATGATTAATGATCAATTCAATGATTTGAAAGCCTTGTTTGACATATTATTTAATTTCAACTAATTTGACTGTACCTAGGTTATAGACACCCTTTTTGACATCCTCAACAGTCAAAACCCCCAGGGCAAGGGTACAAAGGCTGCCATCTGGCCAGAAAAAATGGCCTATCATCAGCCAGGTCCTGAGAGACACAAGAGCCTACCTGCTGTCTCTGAAAACCTCTGCAGGTCAACTGTTTCATCTATCCCGAAGGTAACTAATAATGAATAGGCTATCAGATGCAATTTGATTCCATGAGCTTTTCTTGAGCAGGTTTGTAAACAGAAATAATATTTAAAAATGTGTTCAAATAAGATCATGTTATGTACAAAATTATGAAACAAACAATCTTTTGTATTCCCAGGAGGATGGAACAACAACCCAAATGCATACCAGTTCCAGAGCACTTTTAAAAAGCTCCTGGTTCGCTGCTGTGTTGAGCCAGGTCAGACTGGAAATGCCCTCCCACTGGAGACTATGGAATCGCTTAGCGTAGCAGCTGTCAGTGACGTGACACATTCCAGCCCGAAAGCAGCGTTGTCAACATCGAGCACTCCAACCTACCCACTGAGTTTTCAGAGGTAATCCAGAGCTGTGCAACATACATAGCTGGCTGGGTTGTGAGAAAGGTGAGCCCTCTTCTGTCTAGTGACACCTGCCGAGAGTCCTTAACGACAGCAGAGGCCCCACAGTATGATGAATCATATTGCCTCATACGTAAAAACAATAGAGGGCTGGTGATCCCATCCTCTGGATGTGTCGCACTCATCACCGCAACAGAGAAAGCCATCAGGAGGATGGTGAATATTCACTGTGTGAAAAAAATGTGCCATCCATCAAGGGTTCTCCCTGCTGCTAAGGAAGAGCTGGGTTCCCAAGAAATATTTGCCCTTGGTGAGCACCTCCTTCAAAGCCAACATGGCATTGACAATCATGGCTACACTTTGATGGAGGTGCTTGTTGAAAAATATTCTACTCTGCGGCAACACCACATCACAAGCCTGTACAATCTTAAAATACATGGCCAGAGGAACAAACGGAACAAGACTATCCTGTTTAAGGGCCAGTAGGATGTTCAAAAACTCACATTGCCCACGTCAGACCTGAAGAAAAAACCCAAAGCTCTGTAGTGAATGGGCTTGGGTGTGGACAGCGGGCAGCACCACAAATGAATGCCAGTGTTGGAATAAAGTTAATTTGATGCATTCCACATCTTAAGGAACATCACAATGCTTATTTGCAAAGCTTTTGTATTTAGAAACGGTGTGGCTGTGGTGTGCAGTTTGCTTTTTTCGCCATAACTTTACTTTTGTCCAATCTGCACCTAATTTCACATTAAGAGTCCAGGCCTGGAGATACTACACACTTATATTGAGTCATAGTCAAAGTACCACCTATTGACAGTGGGAAGTCATTTGTAATCATAATGTTTTAAATGGCCGTGAGTTAGTTTCTGTGTATGCGAGTGTGTGTGTGTGTGTGAGAGAAAAATATATCTTGCACTTATGTAAAGCAATTTATGTAGGATGTTTCTCTCATGTGTCTTATCGTAACTACCAGCCTATAGGCCATACTACTGAATCTATTTTGGATTTCTACACTAAATTTTTTTTAATGTATATTAGCCATTCAAAATACCAAAGACAGTTCTTACATATTAAAGGAGAACTCCGGGCAATTTTTACGTTAATCTTGATCGCTATACCTATGTGAGTACCGTCTATATGAAAAAAAACGAGCCGAATTGGTGCTAGCATCATGGAGCTGCTGCAGCTAATGCCGAGAGCTCCCACTTAGCTAAAACGGCAGTTTTGGGGGCATAAGATAAAGAGTGCCTTTGTGCCTCTTAAGAGACACAAAATGCAATTAAAATGTCTGTGCAACATGAACAGGGTCCTTACATGACAAGATGTGTTTAGCGACTTAGCCATTGTTGAAATTCAAGTTAGCTGCTAGCTGCCGTCTGGGATGAGTGAGTGCGTC
The DNA here is from genome assembly GCA_023566125.1 of Zingel zingel. Lineage (NCBI taxonomy): Eukaryota > Metazoa > Chordata > Actinopteri > Perciformes > Percidae > Zingel > Zingel zingel. The sequence goes on along the minus strand of CM042329.1, from coordinate 5,545,578 downwards.
CAGCCGTGCTTCGGTAATAATCATCACGCTGCAGTTCCGTGTGTATTTGTAACATATATATCCATTCTGTGTGTGAGCCATCTGGCGTTGGTGAGAAGGAGTCTTGTCAGTGTCGATCGTTGTGGTTTCCTTAGCCGGGCTAGCAGGTCCGGCCGGCGTCCCTGCTTCTGCCTCCTCCCCGCCCTCCTGGCTTCACGCGGCCGACAACAATCCAACGAGTGCCTGCTGGTCTGGTGGATGTCTTCCAGAAGACCGTTCAAGCTTTCGTGGTGAAAAATGGTATTTTATTTCACCCTCAAAAATAGGTAATTGAGCACTGTAGTGGTTATGACCATATTAGTGACTATGTAACTACATGGAAACCAAATTATGTTTGTGCCCTGTACAGTAAAATAGCGTTAGCCGTAGTCTCGCGCTGAAGTCCCGTGGGAATTCAGTTGTAGCATGAAAAAGGTAAATAGCAGTGTGCAGGTTGGAGGAGCGTAGTGTGTGAAGACTGAAGATCGGAGTTGTTCACAACTTCTGGAAGACATCCACCAGACCATCGGGCGCTCGTTGGATTGTTGTCGGCCGCGTGAAGCCAGGAGGGCGGGGAGGAAGATTGTTGAAGGAAACCACAACAATCAACACTGACAAGACTCCTATTCACCAATGCCAGATGGATCACACACAAAATGTATATATGTGATACAAATACACACGGAACTGCTTTGTGATGATTGATTACCGAAGCCTGGCTGAACACACTCTCTCATCCCAGACGGCAGCTAGCAGCTAACAGGGTAGGTGAATTTCAACAATGGCTAAGTTGCTAAACGCATCTTGTTGTCATGTAAGGACCCTGTTTATGTTGCACAGACATTTTAATTGCATTTTGTGTCTGTTAAGAGGCACAAAGGCACTCTTTATCTTATGCCCCCCATAACTGCCGTTTTAGCTAAGTGGGAGCTCTCAGCATTAGCTGCAGAAGCTCCATGTTGCTAGCACCAATTCAGCTCTTTCTTTTTTTTTTTGCTATTGAGGGTTTTCACGACGCGTCATCAGACGCATCATCAGACCCAAAGTCGCCATGTTGGAGGTACTCCGCATCACAAAAAAGCACAGGCACTGAAGTAAATCCCGAACGGAGTCAAGGAAAATGGTTAATTATTGCCGTGTTTTAGGTTGTACCAATAGGTCAGACCGAGAAAAACATCTGGAATATTATCGACTTCCAAAAGTTATTAAAAACCAGGGAGAGGAATGCCAGAAGTTATCAGAGGAAAGGAGGCGCTTGTGGTTGGCAAAGCTCAACCAGGATGTACGAGGGAAAAATCTGTCTTGTTCGGTCTTTTAAATGAAAATAAACGATTGAGAGTCACTTGGCTACACCTTGAGTATCACAATGATATCATACAGTTAAGGTTAGGTTGATTAAAGACGTTATTGCATTACTTACTTTGGCCTTCACAACACAACGGTCGTTAATGACTTAGTACTGCGTCTCCCTCACCCATCCACACACCCTGACCGTTATAAGCCTCTTTAAGGTCTTCCGCTGTGTATGGGCTCGGCGAGAAAACCAGGTAGTTGACTATATCGGTATATGCAACTGAAGGAAGAATCACCGGGTCGCCATGGATCCAAGAAGAGGGAGCCAACTCCTGCACCGCCAGTAAACTGTAATTTCTCAAAATATCGCGCCTTTTTTGTGGTCCAAGTCTTTCCATGCCTTTGCATCTTGGACGCGTTTTGATGAGCTTTTCTTTTGTTTAGACATAAAGTATTAAAGTATCCAAAGTACACAATACTCCATTACTCCATTCAGTTGTTTACACAGAGTGCCTCCAACATGGCCGCGCATCCGGGTTACCGCCCAGAATGTGACGTCGGTGAAAACCCTCTATAGACAGTACTCACATAGGTATAGCGATCAAGATTAACGTAAACATTTCCCGGAGTTCTCCTTTAAGTTCAGGCAAAATTGAAAAAATGTAATTATTACCTGCAATATAAGTGCAAAAATATGAGATTATCTTTATGATTGAATGAATGACTTGATCTCTTGGAGCTATAACAATCAAAATTCCACCCAAATCTCAATTTTTTGTTTCGTTCTAGACAGGCACAGTTGTCTTACAGTCATTACTTTGAATTAAAACCATGTATTGGTAGAAAAATATAAGGAGTATAAAGACAACATGAGTCTCTTTCCCCATTGGTTCCAATTGAAGCAATTCTAAAACTTAACCCAGGTAAGATGGCCGCCAAGTGGTTCCATCCTGGAATGGCAAATCAGAATTACATGGCATATCTATTGTCCAAAATTTTAAATATGTCTGAAAATATACATACATACATACATACAAGTCCAACATAATATTAGTAAAGATGATGTGATTTGTTTTTAAATTTACACAACATTGATGCAGGCTACTGGCCTGTAGGTAAGGTAGCCACTAAGGTAGCCATTCACAGATAGAGTTATAGGAACACGGCGACTTATTGGGACTTTGTCTTATTCACCGTATCCCCCAGAGTTAGATAAGTCCATACATACCCTTCTCATCTTCGTGCGCGTTGTAACTCTGTCTGATGCCCCCACCGCTACTAGCCTCGCTTATCACAGATCCTGGAGGTAACCGGCTCCAACTAGCCTACTGCTCCCAATAAGTGACAAAATAAATGTTGTGATTTGTATAGTCACAGCGTGTACAAATAACAAGGTCACATGAGACACAGCCATCTTCTAACCGTATACATACTGGGAACTATATTCTCAGAAGGCAAACCACTGCTACTCTCTGCTCCTCACCATGGTGCTTCTCAGATGCTGCAAGCAAATCACTGGCCCCTGAGAAAAGTCTATTATTAACCTTAACCAACTGTACCCTGTTTCTAATAAAGGAGTTATACCAGTGAAGGAGGTTTGGGTTGAGCTTTAACTTAATCATTTTTAACAGGAGTAAATCAGGCTGGATTGGGTTAAATGCAGGACTAATCTGTGATACTGTCAAAAGCGCCACAAAAAGCAAGTACTGTAAGTGGACCATGAGTTGAGATTTTGTCAACCACAAAGCTTTTATTTCTGAAGGGGAAATAAATAAATCTGATTTAAAGCAGTTTTAAAGGCAAATGCTGAGGAGACAGCAGCTGAGGAGACAGCAGAGTACGTAGTATGTTATCCTAGATCGCCATCTAGAGGTGTGCATGAGAATTACTTTCAACTCTTCCTAAAGACCACTCAAAACATCATTGCAATACAGAATGTACATTTTGTTGCCTCAAAAAAGTAGATGGTGATCGATTGAAGAAGATACTCACTATCTTTTGAATTCTGATATTCCACTGTTGTTTTACACCTTTTCTTCCAACTGTAGTTTTCACAGTTTTGTGTATATACAGTAGCTGGAGTTAAGCGACCTGTAGTCTATATCCACAACGTTCCACTTCCGGGATTGCTCTGGTGCCGCAGGAAATTCCACCAGATGAATGTCTTTTCGCTGATGTCCGTTTCCTTCCACTTTCTTTGTGATGGAATTTTAAACTCCGGTCAATATATGAGGACTATGGTTAACTCTCCTCAGATCTCTGCAGGGTAAATTGAGACAGCTAGCTAGTCTGTCCAATCTGAGTTTTCTCTCGCACGACTAAAATAACTTTTGAACGTACACGTTCCACCAAAATGAATTCCTTCCCGAGGCTTTTTTTTGCGGCGGCTCCGTGCGGAGCTTAGCGCCGCCCATGACGATTGTGATTGGTTTAAAGAAATGTCAATAAACCAGAGCACGTTTTTCTCCCATCCCGGAATGCTGTGTGGTATAGCCAGACCCTCCTCTGCAGCGCTGTGGAGGAAGGTCTGGGAATGCGAGACCAAGTGACCTGTAAAGTTACCTTTCTAATTACTTTTAAATATTTGCTTTATACTTTAATTTTGGCTTTTACTGCCTTTATTTATCGGACATATTAAGTGGGAGAGAGATGTGGAATGACATTCAGCAAAGGGCCGCAGGTCGGATCTGAACCTGCAGCCGCTGCGACAAGGACTCAGCCAACTGTACATAGGGCGTGCGCTCAACCAGGTGAGCTAACCAGCAACCCCCACTTTAAAATATTTTCAATAATATCAGTACACTTTAACCCTGGTGAAAGTAATGTTGATTTGTGAAGATTTCATTACAAAAATATGATTATTGATGTAAGGAAAAAACTCCTTTCGCTGGTCCTTATATTTCATACATGTACATAGATATATATATATATAAGTCCAAAGTTGAGAAGACAAATTCTTGCACATTTACTGGAATACAGTTACTGTGATTCCAATAGGCACTAAGTCAAATTTAAACAAATGATACAGCAGAAATCATTCTTATATAAAAACTGGTTTAAAAACATTGTGAATCACAGCTGGTGCTAAAATAACCATTATTGCTTCAAAAGATTTGGATTTGACCAAAACCTAAATGTTTGACTGAATGAGAACATATTTTTTAACATTTAAATGTCTTTACATGCATAGCATTTTTATATGCCTTTGAGCTTTAAAAATGTTTACAGCTGTGCAGCAGCTGGTAATGAGATAATAGTAATATAACCTCAACAAGCTGACTATCAAACAAAAGGTTATTTTCAGACTTCTACTTCAAAAAAGTTATGGTACTTAAATATTATAATTGCCCATTAACATCACAACATCTTAAATAATAAAGGCAAGCACATTACAATGTTGTTTGATTAAAATGTTACATTATATGTTATCACTTCCTACTGACAGTGCAGATTTTCCAACTCAACATTTCCAAATTTGTTTTGTGACATAAGGGTTAACGCTAATAAATGAAAGGGGTACATTACAGGTCAGACATTTGTTCGATCATCCTTTCTGAATTTCAGCACTTCAGAAAACAAAAGGGTAACATTCTTTTATGACTAAATTCAGTAACATTTTACTGTAAATACAGCCCTGAATATTAAAACATGTCTTTAAAAATGCATTTATATAAACTCTAATTTTAAATGGTGCCAGAATGTCTTTTTGGAATTAATCTCATTCACACAGGGAATGAAGCTGAAGTTACTTTTTTTTTTTAAATTATTTTTAAATTATTTTTTGGGAAGACTCTCTGGAGGAAGTTTTGGCAAAAACAGTATTTTAAAATACTGTTGTGCTTTAAGAATATGTCCATCTATTGAAGTTAGGTGAAATTCAGGTGTGGTTTTACCATTAAAAGATCAACATGGTCCAGAACAACATGGTTTTGGTGATCCTGACTGGTCTTCTTCCACCAACAGTTAAAATGTCCACTTGTCAAACACTTTGGTTCATGCCTCTATTATGACTGAGATGCTAACTTATGCATGTTAACTATTTCTTACTGTTCACATCAAGGTGCTACCTTTGGCAAGTTAACAGTCTAGTGTTTATTCTAACTTACTAATTTTAGCATTCTGACATTCCAAATGTATTTTGATATTCATGCATGTCATTTATGTTTCAAATTAGTGAAATCCTGACTTGCGCCTATGGTTACATTAGCATATGCTGTTAGCATGTTACTGGATGACTAAACTGTAACATGCTAGCAAACTAAATGCAAAAAGAATGCCCACTTGACGCAGACAAAGACAAGTTTACACTGAAGTTGAGCCTTAAATGAACAGCAAAGTCTTTTTTTCTTTCCTCCCGACAGTTTTCTGGTGTGTGATGAGCATTACAGCCTCACAGGCTGTATACTTTTAGGGTCCATCCCAATATCAAAATCTGCTGTATTTGCGAGTAGTCCCCAAATCATTCATTCCAATAAATAATAATATTGAACATTTCAGTTAATTTAGTCTCGCCAAAACTAATATGGTCATTTTAGTGAAACTTATTTTATCTGATATATCTTATCATTATCTGATGAAAAACCAACGTTATCCTCACTTCAAAACTGAATGTAGTAGTTTAGATAACAGACACTCAACTGTCCTGCTGTTATTACAGTCATGTGGACTAAACACTTCAACTGTCCTGCTGTTATTAGACATGTGAACTAAGCGCTCCAAATGTTCTGCTGTTATTACAGACGTGTGAACTATCCACACTCATGAATTCATGGCATGTACCAGTGCAGAATAAAACTCTAATGTATGGAACTGCCAAATAGATGAATTTACTTCTTAATCAAACGTGCCCGAGGGCAGTTCCTTGGATGGTTTCCAACCCACTTTAACCCCTGGCTGAATGATTGAAAATGCAGTTTTGCAGTTACTCCGAGTCCTCTTAATAATAATAATAAATACTCTTGCCTGTTATGAGAGCCAATCCACAAAAATATGCATTAATCAAACAGCGGAACCCACCGAACACAGAGATGGACATAGCTGGTGCCAGCGATGTGAGTGTGTGCGTGCTTAAGAGAGAGAGAGAGAGAGAGAGAGAGAGAGAGAGAGAGAGAGAGAGAGAGAGAGAGAGAGAGAGAGAGAGAGAGAGAGAGAGAGACAGAGAGAGACAGAGAGAGAGAAAGAAAGAGAGAATGAAAAGGTGAAAGGCATGAAACTAGAACGTTACTCACAGCAACTTAATATGATATAGTGTCTGGCTTTTTGTTTGATATCTAGTGTTTGCAAAAATGTCGTTAGCGTAGGGAGCTATTTTATTAAGTGCCTCTTAGCAAAATCCTCTGAGCAAATTTAAGTTGGGCTTTTATTGTGAAGGGTAGACATGGAAGTAGTGAAGCTAACTTTATGCGCTACGGTCTCCATGATTACTCCCATAAGTCAGCCTGCTGCGTGTGACGTTAGTGGCCTCCATGTTTACTTCCGTAAGCCAGTGTGCTTCGTGTGCCCTCTTTTGCGCATGCGTGTCGGACAGCCGGAATGCTGCCAGCCAGAGTGCCGCTGGAACAACAGAGTCCTGAATTTGTAGATGGATTGGGACAGATCCTTAGTTTTTCTTCTTTTTAAAGTATGTACATTATTTCTATGCTATTAATGGAAAGATGGCTGAATGTAATTTTTTGTGAATGACATTCCTGCATAGATTGTAGTGTAATTTTAAGGTGGTGTTTGTAGTTGGTAAGTGCCATTCTTTATGATCTGCCCATTCACACCTGGCAGCCCTCTCTGCTGACATTCAGCTATGCTGTAGTCTTCCTACAAAGAGTGGGTTGTGATTTTATGGTGGCGTTTTACACTGCGGGGAGCTCTAAAACATGGAATTAGCTTTTTGTTCATAACGGGTAGCATTAAGGTTACATTGTGGACAGCCTTCATCTGATTTTTTTTTTTAGTTTTGACAAGGTCAAAACTAAAACCGAGTTTAGCTGTGGGGTGTAAAATCCAATGGTAGTGCTGCTGAAATGTTTGGCAGGCTGGTGTCTTTGCTCTCCCTGCAGGTAAACTACAGTTTATGCACACTAAAGCAATTCCGCCACGGAATATGTGTAGAGGGCTTTATCATAACATGCTCTTCACTGTGTGGATTGCAGAGGTTTTGGAGACATATGCTAACCCTGTTAGAACCTCATACAGGTTTTAAACAAGGTCCAATGGAATGAGATGACAGCTGGTGAGAAATTGTATCATAGCTACAGTGCCTTGCGAAAGTATTCGGCCCCCTTGAACTTTTCGACCTTTTGCCACATTTCAGGCTTCAAACATAAAGATATAAAACTGTAATTTTTTGTGAAGAATCAACAAGTGGGAAACAATCATAAAGTGGAACGAAATTTATTGGATATTTCAAACTTTTTTAACAGATAAAAAACTAAAAAATTGGGCGTGCAAAATTATTCAGCCCCTTTACTTTCAGTGCAGCAAACTCTCTCCAGAAGTTCAGTGAGGATCTCTGAATGATCCAATGTTGACCTAAATGACTAATGATGAAAAATAGAATCCACCTGTGTGTAATCAAGTCTCCGTTTAAATGCACCTGGTCTGTGATAGTCTCAGAGGTCCGTTTAAAGAGCAGAGAGCATCATGAAGAACAAGGAACACACCAGGCAGGTCCCAGATACTGTTGTGGAGAAGTTTAAAGCCCAAGCTTTAATCATCCCAATGAGCGATAATATTGAAATGGAAGGAGTATCAGACCACTGCAAATCTACGAAGACCCGACCGTCCCTCTAAACTTTCAGCTCATACAAGGAGAAGACTGATCAGAGATGCAGCCAAGAGGCCCATGATCACTCTGGATGAACTGCAGAGATCTACAGCTGAGGTGGGAGACTCTGTCCATAGGACAACAAGACAATGATCCAAAACATAAAGCAAAATCTACAATGGAATGGTTCACAAATAAACATATCCAGGTGTTAGAATGGCCAAGTCAAAGTCCAGACCTGAATCCAATGGAGAATCTGTGGAAAGAACTGAAAACTGCTGTTCACAAACGCTCTCCATCCAACCTCACTGAGCTCCAGCTGTTTTGCGAGGAGGAATGGGCAAAAATTTCAGTCTCTCGATGTGCAAAACTGATAGAGAGATACCCCAAGAGACTTACAGCTGTAATCACAGCAAAAGGTGGCGCTACAAAGTATTAACTTAAGGGGCTGAATCATTTTGCACGCCCAATTTTTCAGTTTTTTATTTGTTAAAACAGTTTGAAATATCCAATAAATTTCGTTCCACTTCATGATTGTGTCCCACTTGTTGTTGATTCTTCACAAAAAAATTACAGTTTTATATCTTTATGTTTATGTTATGCCTGAAATGTGGCAAAAGGTCGAAAAGTTCAAGGGGGCCGAATACTTTCGCAAGGCACTGTATTAGAAAGCTATTGGAATAAGACAAAAACAAAACCTCAGTGAGACTGATTTGAGCTCCACAAACTGTTAAACACTAAACCTCCTCTGACACGCTGTGGATCGTCTCAATTATCTTCTTTTTCAGTTTCTTCACTTTGTCTGGCGGCGTCTCGTTCAGACACTCCTCCACATACTTTAGGAACCCTGCATGCGCTGACACCATCTGGCTTTGACAGAACGTCCTCATGATGTCTAGCACCTCGCTGGAGGGGGGCTTGAGGCGACGGCTCGCTCGCTTGCGTCCAGACACTCTGCTGTCAGTGTAAGAGGAGGATGTAGAGGGGGAAGAGGAGGGGGAGGAGTGCTGTGAGTCTGGGGGAGTAGGCGAGGGAGGAGCTTTGATGCTACGTGAGGTGATGTTCAGTTTGGTAGCAGTTTGGTTAGCGCTGTAGTAATGGCTGGCAAGGGCATGGCTGTCCAGGTGGAGGAGACTGGACTCATGCGGTTCATGGAAGGGGAGGTCTTCTGGTCGCTCGTCCTCATCACAGGAGTCGCAGAGGAACATCAGCTCGCGGTAGTGTTTCCACTTAGGAAGGTAAAAGTCCTCCGAACCACATGTTTTGTTTGAGCTCACCACCTTGTGTTCTCGTTGGAAGATGGTTCGCAGGTTCCTGAACTTTGTCTTTATGTCTTCCACTGAAGAATGAAGAATTACAGAAACTGTTAGCCTCTGAGCCAATGAAACTACTTTGGGGAAATTGTTTGAAGAATCATTGTCTTGAGATCACAATTTAATTGGAGTTTGTAAAACCTGAAACCAATCAAATAAAATATGGCTTCCTCTTTTTAGACCTGTGTTTTTTGTTGGCTTTGGTACACTCATCACATTTATGAAATATTTCTCTTGGTGTTAAAGGTAAAGTTATCCTATTGGCAACACTATAACACAAATAACCACCATTGTTACCTGTGAAAGGGACTGGCTCATTGTCAGACAGGAGACGGCTCAGCGTCTCCAACAGGCTCTGTCTCAACAGCTTATTCCTGTAGCTCTCTGACTTGTGGTTCCACAGACAGCTGTGCCCTAGAAAAAGCACATTAGTATTATTCCTTTTCAATTCAATTCAATTTTAAATATAGTATCAAATCATAACAAGTTATCTCAAGAAACTTTACAGATAGAGTAGGTCTAGACCACACTCTATAATTTACAAAGACCCAACAATTCCAATAACAGTACTTCCAATTGTTAACCTAACACCAGCAACTTTAGCAACCAGCAACCAAAGACGGTTTCACGTGACCTAATAGCGGACTAGTTGGGAGAAGGGTGAGCTCCGTATTTATCCTTTTGAAGATACTGCCCAGGGATATTTGTGCTCAAACATCCTGGAGGCAGACGATTTCGAAATCTAAAAAGTTAGCGGCTGATGGGAGATATTAAGCAGCATTTACTCATGGTGAAGACATGGCTGAGAGGAGTCAAAATGGCGCCGCTGCACAAGAGAAAATCTCCACTGAGCTAGAAGGTCAGAAGGAAATTCTCCGCTCCATTGTTTTGATGGAGTTGGTCCTCTCTGGCCTGGTAACCAGAATGAATGAGGTTGAGAGTCTCGTCAAGAGTTTAGAAGCGGACAAGAGCCGCTAGCAAGAGAGAGGTCAACATGTTTCGACAAAAAATGTAAGATTTTAAAAATTGATCAGATGCCCCAGCCTTAGCGGGGAACAGCCAAAGCTTAGTGGTCATGGCAGAGAGAGCAGAGCTAGCAGTCATGCTAGCAAAGCGGTATTGTTCAGTGCCGCGGCCACGTAGGCAGTACACGGGTAGCAACAGACAGTGGAGCAAGCGTGGCCCTGGTTTCGGGGAGAGGGCGGTGTGGGCTTCTGTCGGCTGAAAAAAGGGACCGTCGGAAGCGGGATGGAGGCCAAGCTCTGCCGCCGTGGCGGGACCACCGTCCATCTCCAGGGTTAGGGGAATGTTACTCGGCATTCGCACAGGTAGAGAACAAAAACCTAGCGGTGGGCAGGGAGCCCGCCCGCTGCGGAGGAGAAAAAGAGGAGAAAGCCACTGGTGGTGCTCCCCTCCTGGAACGGAGACAGTTGCTCTGGCTGGACTCCGTAATCCTCCGCTGTTACGAGCTCCAGTCCTCCCAATGGGGAGGAGGGGGAACCGGCAAGTGAACCTTCAGTGGACTTGTGCCCACCAAAGCTAAACATTTATAAAGTGGATTAAGGTCCTGTATACACACCCAGAGGCTGTGGTGCAAACTAACGGGTTCATTTCTGAATATTTTGCTCTTGGAAGGGGAACAAGACAGGGCTCACCTCTTTCTCTTTTGTTGTTTTGTTTAGCCATAGAGCCTTTGGCAGCAGCCATAAGGGGAAGACTAACTTCCCAGGTGTTATGGCAGGAGGAGTACTGCGCATACGTATGCTTTATGGGGATGATATATTACTTTTTGTGTCTGAACCTAGCAGATCAATACCCTATCTACTCGGGATCATTGACTAAAATAAATTGGTCCAAATCAGAACAGTCTTCCAATCAGGTGCATTTCAGTGGCCAAGAGCAAGGTATAGTATATCTGGGTATCTTATTCCCTCCCCAGTTATAAGACCTAGTTAAAGTTAATTTGTATCCATTATTGAATAAAATCTCTTGTGTTAATAGATGGGCGACTTTCAATCTCTCATTAGCAGGGAAGGTCAATGTTATTAAAATGGTTTGTGTTCCCAAGCTGAATTACCTTATCCAATCTCTTCCTCTGGAGTTCCCCGATCATATTTTAAATGGTTTGACAGGATAACAAAGACATTAATATGGAATGGTAAAAAATCTGGCTATATTTTAATAAATTGCAAAGACCGATTGATAGAGGAGGTTTGGGTCTACCAATGTATTATAACTATGCTTTTAACTTTAGGCATCTGGCCCACTGGTCACTTCCTCCTGAGAGAGCCCCACCCTGGTATTGTATTGAGCAATCTGTTCTTGCCCCATTATCGCCATTACAAAGCCTGTCTGTTAAACTGTATGGTGAGGCAAAAACACATCAGATAACCTTTCACTTAAATGTCGTTTGGACCAAAGTGGCTCGGCTGTTTGAACTGGATCCATTTCTAAATACTTCATCAATTGTTTGGATTTTTTTTTTATTGAATTAATAACCAGTAAAACTGGCACTACATGCCAGTTTTGTAGAATGTAGAATTACCTTACCAAAGGATGAAGATTTGTTTGGTCAAGTGGAAAAAAGTATCACAGTATCAACATGCAGATGGTGTTTCCTAATCAATTATTCAACAGTAAAGATTCATCAGAATGATTAAGTACTAATAAGAACATAAACTGTCCCTTATTAACAAATGAAACACATCTAACAGGAGAGGGAGGGATTTATCAATCAAGCATGGTCTGTATACACCCACATAGCCCTTTATCTTAAAAAAAAATCAACAGCAACATAAATAATGCCACTAACCAGAGTAATATGATATGAGCTGCTGAACTTTGGCCTCGTTCCAGTGACAGCGGGAGTTGGTGCTCAGTCTGCTGTCAGGCTGAACTGAACCGGAAAAATTTAGAGGGGAGGGGTTTGTACAAGGTTTGCTGTCTGGTAGTGAAGTCGATGGAGTGGCGGGGAATGTGGAAGCAGTTGTTTGGCTGGCTTGTTTGAGATTATCTGGAGATGCAGAGAGGAAGATTTGGTACGCGGGGCTGGTGTTGGTTTTGGCATCGCTGGAGGGAACGGAGAGTTTATCGAACTTGATGTTGTTGATTTGGGTGGAGCTGGAGGAGAAGCTGCTCAGGGTGGAAGAAGGTGTTTGGTTTCCATGTTCCAGATCCATGTCTTCTTGTGGCATCAGTATCTGTAGGTCGTCTGGGCTGTCGTCTTCGTCGCAGGACTCGCAGAGGAAGAGCAGCTGTTGATAGTGTTTCCATTTGGACACGTAGGGTTTGTCAGACGCCCTGCTAGCCTGGACCGCCTTGTATTCACGGTTGAAAACTGTCCGAAGGTTCTTGAACTTGCACTTCATGTCTTCAACTGCAAAACACCAACAAAGGAGTCACTTTCCATGAGCTCATGAATAAATACTCAAATCTCCCACCAATACTTGGTTGAAGCCTGAAAATATTGTAAACAAATTAATAAACTAATTCCACTGGTCGGACTGTTTAGCTCTGTTTCAGACTGATACCTCCGGTTCAGGCTGGTCCTCATCCTCAACACGTGCCTTTTTCAGTCGCGGAAAATACTTCTCAATACTCATCTGGATTGAAGCAGCAAACATTCAGTGTAAGAGTAAAAAATGACATATTATTTATAATACGTTTATTTGATACACAGCTGCTATATAGTGTTTTGACCTCGACAACCCAACTGCATTTTACTGCAAACTTGCGACTAGTTAACTTTCTAAAGCAGGCACAATTGCTTGTCTGCTAAGAGTCGGGTCGGTGATTGTGAATGTGTGATTGTGTAAAGGTGTTCATGAGATAGATACCAACCTTTCGTGAACTTGTGAATTTCACCAGCCGTCTTCTCTCCTTTATGGAGACAGACGCTGTGTGCACGGTGGGCTCGATGGTGTTTTAAGCCTTCAACGTTGCCTTACAGGCAGATAACCCTCACCTTAACACTAACATAACTTTGTTGACATAACCATTGCTGCGCTGCCTGGAAGGTGAAGTTGGGGGCTAAAAACACCAAACACTGCACGGTGGGAGGAGCTGTGTGTGTGTGTGTGTGTGTGTGTGTGTGTGTGTGTGTGTGTGTGTGTATATGAGCGAGACAAAAGTGACAGAGAGACGGAGGAGAGCAGGGAAAGGAAATGCAGGAGAACGTGTTTTAAATAGCGTTTAAAAAAATTAATTAATAACGAAACGCAATGTGCGGCGGCCGGTGTTGATAGTGAGGCGCACTGCCACACATTAGTCTCTGTGTGGGAAACACTGCAGCTGTTTGCTAACATGTATGTTTGCCATTATAAGCTGATAGTATATTATTGCTGAGTTAATGACAGTTTGCCTGTTTTTTCTGCTCCACAGTAGTAGTTTCAAGGGATGCCAATATTTTGAATGTTTAACTATTGAAACAGCTGTCTGATAATAGGGGAACAATGTCTAATATATCTTTGGGTTGCTGTAAAAATCCCTTTTTCATTTAACTCTGCTTCCTGATGAGACCATTTTATGATAAACAAGTGTAGATATTTTGTAGAGTTCGTAGATGCCCCACACTGGGACCTTAACTATAGCAGATTTATTCTGCAGTTTTTTTTAGCAGTTGGCAGGCTACTTAAAGGAATAGTTCCACATTTTGTGAAATTTGTTTATTTTTCTTTTTTTCTGAGAATGAGATGAAAAGATCAATGTCAATCTCATGTCTTAGACTGATATCAATATTCTCATCTCACTCACGGAATTAAAAATGAGTAAGTGTATTTACCTGAATGTTGAACTGTTATCTTAAAGCAGTTGATCTTAACTTGGGGGACTGGACCATGCTGGGGGTCAAGCGATGGTAAAGGATAAGAACAAAATATGAAACATGCAATAACGACTTTAGTCCAACATAAGTTTGGGGTAGGACTTGACAAGCTAGGTTTCTACTTATCCCTTTTCGAATGGGTCTAGTGTTATGTTGAATTATGTTTTTGTTATTCTTTTATATATAGGGCTGTCAGCATTAACGCGTTAATCGCGATGCGATTAAGGGCCGAGCATAACGCGTTCATTTTTTTTAATCGCATGCCACCATTTATTAATTTATTTTACACTTCACTCGGCTTCGCGTCATGCCTAACAGGCTACTATTTTGACCCTTTGCCGCACTTTTACTTATTATCAAACTGCCATACTTCCTCGTAACACATCCTACTGCTGCAGGCTGCAGGCATGATGGAGAAAGACAGCAGCAACACAATTCTGAATGGTGCTTTTTATTTTCCAAAACTCCCAGACGGCTCAGTAGACAAGTTGAAAGCCATATGCACATTGTGTAAAGCCGAATTAAAAAAACACGAAGCACGTCAAGTTAGAGCCACCACCTACGAGCTAAGCATAGTAGTACAGTTAACGTGACTTCAGGTTGATGCTAGCGGGCTCAGGCAAAGCACTATTTTGGAGAGTGCTACTCGCCGACCTCGCCGGATTTTTAGTTTTTTAATTAGGTACTTGGAGGAATTGTGCAATAATAACAGATTCACACGTTTCTTTTGTTTACAGTAAATAATAAACAAATACAAATCTTAAAGTCAAGTTCATAAAGTCACTTTCTTTGCATTCATTTGATTCCCAATCAAGATACACTGGTAAGAATTGCTCTCCATTGTTAAAATGTACTTAAAAACAGTTCTGAAATGTAAAATAATAGAATTTTAATCATGTGATAAAACATGCGATTAATCGCGATTAAAAAAAATAATCGTTTGACAGCCCTAATATATATCTATAAGATATATTATATATATATGATAGAAATATGTCATTCATTCATTAATTCATTTGAGTTGTTACCCACTGTGCCTAGAATTCCTGAATGTGCAAATACTGCTGGTATTGTATTTTTGACCTCCAGAGATTATTGAACCCTAACAGCAAACTAGCAGGAACATGTGATATTTACCTGAGAAAGACACTGAAGGGTCAGACAGCTGCCTCCTCAGAGCCTCCAGCAGCCTCAGTCTGAGCTGACGGTTGTTGTGGTTTTCTGACTTCTTGTTCCAGAGACAGTTATGTTCTGTGCACAACAACACACAACAACACCCATCAACTACGAAACACTGTCATTGTAAGAATCCAAACCATCATGAGGTTTTGTCTTTGTATACCAGTTCCTCTGTAGTAACAACTAATCATTCTGAATCTGAAATTGGTGTTTTGTTTACCAGAGTAGAAAGCTATTAGTGCACGTTCCCTCTCTTCAGTCCAATAACATTTAACCATCATGCTGGAGGGGATGCAGGAGGACGAAGAGGTGGACAGGGTGGGAAGGAAGGAGATGTTCAACCCCGGGGAGGTGAGGATTGGCTGGCTCTCCTCCTGTGGAACAGTCAGCAGCGAGAGTGGCTGATCGTCGGGGCCGTCATCCTGGTCCCAGCAGCCCTGCAGGAACATCAGCTGCTGGTAGTGCTTCCACTGCGGCATGAACATCTCGTCCGACCTGCACACCTTGTTCGCCTTCACCATTTTGTACTGACGCTGAAAGGTGGTACGAAGGTTCTTAAACTTGTTCTTAATGTCTTCCACTGGAAAGAAAAACAGAAGAGCGGAAGATTAGATGTTTTTGCTCCTACACAAAATGCAGCTTTGAAAATCAATGGAGCCTACCACATCCTTACCTGTGAAAGTAACAGGTGGGGGGTGAGCTGACAGAAGGATCCTCAGGTGTTCCAGGGTCTTCCATCGCAGCTGTCGGTTCTTGTAGCTCTCTGACTTGTGGTTCCACAGACAACTATGCTCTGGGAAATAAAAGAAAACAAGATACTTGGTTTCTGCATTATTGTTTAGCATTTCTTTTTGTTACTGCCAAATGTTATTTTATCATAGAAACTCCTTTACATTGTTGTACCACCACCACTTCAGCAGCTCCTAAAAATCTGAAGCTCTAATTAAAGATCAACAAGAGTTTCCACTTTTGGACCAGAAATTTTGTCAAAACAATAACAAAAGACGGAGCAATGCCGTCATTGCAGTCAGTTTCTCCCGGTTCGGATTCCTTCAGTGTTCCATCGTTTAGATTTTTACTGTGAGCCAAATTTTTCTCAGAGGTCTCCTCTTCAAAACAAAGGGACCCAGGGATTTAAAAAGGTAAATACACTGAATTAGGCAGTTTCACATTGAAAATCAGTGTTACTGCTGACATTTGCTCAACTTGTTTCTCTGAGAACTTAGGATCCAGAAGTCCGATTACTAAAATCCTTCCTCTGCTTAAAATATGAAGTTAAAAACGACCAAGATCTGAAAAAAGGTATCGTAGAAATGTGACAATGTAGACATTTTAATGCGAAAAATGAAGGAAGGCTGAAGGAAACTCACTCAAATCAAATCATTAATCTGTATGTTAGTCTGGTTCAAGGCCAATCAAAATCGTTTGAGTCTGCAGAATTACTTGTTTGTATGTTTCAGAAAAGTCCACTTGTGTTCTTTATTTTTCTTTGTACAGGTATACAGGAACACATTTAAATAGATATAGTATATAACCTACAGTATATAGTACAGTGTATGTTGGCTTGTAATCAGAACAGGGCTGTCATTTCAGTAGTGGTGGTGTGTGGGGTGCTTTCTGGACTATTACGTTTCATTGGGTTGCTTCATTCATGCAAATGAGTGTTTCTTTTAGGATGTTTCTACGTGAAAAATATGTGGAAGCATCATGAGTCATTAATCATTACCTTAAGATAGTAATTTCACTCACCAGGTGTGCCATATGTAAAAACATATTGTATATTGTGCATTTGAAGACAATACTCAAATATATTCACTACAAGCACTGTAACTTTAGAATATGAATACTGACGTCATCCTTACATGTAACGTTAGGTACAGGGTAATAATAACAAAACAGATGAAAAACTGAGTTAATATGGATTTTCCCCCTTCACTCCATTTCCAGGCCATTTAAATTAAATTACAAAGCAATTTCATTTATTTAAATTCAGACCTACAAGTTTTAAGAAACATAAATCAAGAAGCAGTCTTTTCAGGAGAATAACTGCAAACTAGACTTCAGTTGCTAGTCGCCATTGCTGTTTTCTGTCTGCATCGCTCATTTCCAGCAGCCGTCGGTCTCATCCAGCAACGGTTGCCACCATTAGTTGCAGTTTACGACAACACATTGATGAAAACAGCAACTTTTATTAAATTAAAATCTGCTGTTGTAGAGTGTTTGACTTACTGGAGAAAAACGCTATGAGCGCCCTCTCTTTCTCCTCCGTCCAGTACCTCTCCGGTGTGAAGTTAAACAGAGGCACCTCCATATTTGTTGTTTCCGTTCTTTTTCTTCTCCTACGCGGCTGCTAGGTCACATGACCCACACTCCAGACTCTGACTGGACGATTCTTGGACCATAACTGAGCAACGACTCGCATTGCCCAGTAGAGGTCACTGTTGATAGGTGTTCATCTCCTTAATAAGGAAGCTGTTGCCCAAATGTCAACACACAGTAGGTACTTCTATACTATTCTAGTTTTTGTTTTAATTCATTTTAATTAAATGTAATGCAGTTTAACTTAGTTGTTGATTTTAGTAGATGTTTTAGTAGCTGTTCGAGAGCTTTTGATAATTTCATGAACTGTTTCCAAGGTCAAGCATATACTTTCAATCTAAAATGCAATAATTTAAATAAATCAAATGTACAATAACATTAAACTTTATTTAATGTTAACCTCTGATAACTTTACAAAGTACAATTTTTGCATGTATAATATTGTGAGTTTGTGAGAACTAAATGTGTGTGCAGTTTTATATATATATTTTATTGGAGATTTTTCAAAGTTTACACCATAACAACACATACACAACCAACCATGCACCTAGCTCTTATCAGGATAATAGGATCTATATTCATGTACATGTACACACACAAACCTATACAAATGTACACACACACATAAAACCTTGCTTAAGAGAGAGGATAAAAAAAAAGAAAGAAAAAACCCTCCCTGCTTTTTACTTTAATCAATACTGTAGCATGAATCAGTTACTCGGTAGACCTCTGGATTGGAGATTCTCAAGGTATTTAGTAAACTGTCCCCATAGTTTGTAGAAGCTCTGAATTGCTCTTGTAGGTGTATGTTAGTTTTTCCATGGCTAAGCAGTTGGAGAGGTTCTTAAACCATAATCCCACTGAAGGTGCCTCAGTGCTCTTCCATGAAGTAGCAATACAGTGTTTAGCCTGTAGTGAGCATACACTGATTATTTTTTTATGAGCACTTGACAGTCTTGTTTCAATTGGAAAAAGATCAAGGATGAGAATCTTAGGGCATAGAGGTAGCGTCACGAGGGTAATGTCAGACAAAGTCTGTATAACCTTTTCCCAGAATTCTCTAATTTTTGGGCAGTTCCACAGACAATGAAATAGAGTACCCTCTTCTAGGCCACACTTAACTCATAGGTCCGGGTTATTCTTATTAAAACGATGCAGAAGGGAAGGAGTTATGTAAGTGCGCATAATCCATTTAAATTGTATCAGTTTAAACCTGGTGTTAATAGTCTGCGTCTGAGCTGATTGGCAAACAGTCTTCCGTCCGCTTCAGAGATTTCTCTGCTCATATCGCACGACCACTCCAGCCTTTTGTTATTTGAGGATTCTTCAGAATTATCCACAAACAGTTTATATAGAAGGGATACCTGGCCCCGACCATGGAGGTTGTCCATTATGGCCTTTTCAAGGGGACTGATTATATTCTTTTAAAATAAAACTCCTGAGTTGTAAATATTTGAAAAAGTGATTCCTAGGGATATTGTAGATTCTTTGCAAATCCTCAAAGCTATACATTTCATCATTGTCGTTGTACATATCCATAGTTTTGCTAATCCCTCGATCTGCCCAGGATCTAAAACCAGTGTAATTTCTGCCTGGACGGAATCTGCGATTACCCCATATTGGGGTAAATCCTGATTTATCGGACTCTAAATTTAGATAAGTTTGTATTCTGTACCAGACTTTAATGGTATTCTTAACAAAAGGATTATGGGTGTCTTTTATCAGTTTTAATGTGTGTACAGTTACATAAATGCACTACAAAAAACATACAACAAATCTACAAAACAAAAACGAAAATTAAAAAAATATATAGTCACTGTTTTTGAATATGATGAGACATTCCACAGTTGAACTAGGATAAGGAGAAACTTTTTTCAGGAGAATGCGAGGACAACCAGCTGGAATTTAAAAAAAAGAAGCAGAATCACAAGCCAAATGTTGTTCTGTTTTAATTTCCAATAACCAACAACTGGCTGGTACATTTCCAGACAAGACAACGGACAAAGTGTACTTACAGTGAATCCCATATACAATTCATTTCTTCACACGTACACACATCCAATTCATGTACAATATTTACACTGTTGAGTCAGTTTCACTGCTCCTGGACTGAGAGTGCAGTTATTAATTAAATAACTCTAAGTGTTAACATGCACACTAATAGCCTACTTATGATCTAGGTTTTCGAGTATTTGCTCATACAAACATTATATCTTGGCTGCAATTACCTGGATTATCACTCATCCTGGTTTTCAGAGGCCTAAATCATGTGATTTGGATATTTCAAAAGAAACTGGTTTACATATGAAAAAGTTTTAAATCTTAAATGATAATGGCAGCAAAAAGACAGTTGTTAATGAAAGAGCTAAAACAGATGATAGATTGGAGAAATGATTAAAAAGCAGATCTGTCAAATTCCAGACACGTTGATCTGATCTAGCACCTTTCATATTTGATTAAAAAAGTAGATAAGTTGCAAAGATGTGAATAACCAGTTTCTTTTTGTTTCAACATCATCATCATCATGTAAATACATTGAATATGACCAAATATTAAAATAAGATTACTGTGTGCTGTGGCTGTGGCTCAGGTGGGTGGAAAGGTTGGTGGTTCGATTCCTGGCCCTGCAGTCCCATTTCGAAGTGTCCTTGGGCAAGACACTGAACCCCAAATTTCTCACTATGCTGTGTCATGGGTGTGTGAACGTTTATCTGATGAGCGGGCGGCACAGTGTAGTGCTTTGAGTCGTTAAAACTAGAAAAGCGCTAAATAAATAAAGTCCATTTACATGTAAACATTCAGGTGTGAATAACAGAAAGAAAGGGGGAAATTATGTTTTGTTTCATTATCTAATCTGACTGTTGGTCTTATATAACTGTTTAGCTGCACAGGGGGAATAAACCCCCAACCCAGTGTTAGTGCCATTGAGATACACAGGACCTAAAACTGAAGGAAAACCTTCATAATAACTACAACAAACAAGCCAATCCCATACTTCAGTTATATACAAACCATAATATCATTCACATGTACATTTACATTTTAAGCGTATGAAGAAAATACCTATGTACACACTGTCAGTTATTTACTGCCAAACTGTTCTTTTATCTTCTCTAAAGCTCTTGTGAAATATCTGTCTGATGCTTCAAGTATAAGTTCATTCACAGAAATATCACTGCTGTCAGGGAAAAACCTCATATCTGCAACACGCTTGTTAGAAAATCAAACAAATACCAGTCCAGCTGACCTCCATGTGTTTAAAATCATACAGTAAAGAACAGTGGGTTATGAGACACCCTCGCCACAAAAATGACCAACTGATCTCACAGATAACGTAACAGCTACACAAGAAAGTTATGGGGTCCAAGCACTCAGCCCAATTTGAAATCGAAGGCCCACCCTGGGCAATCAAAACCAGAAGCATTGTTGTTTTGGAAAAAATTCATAATGTCATGCTGCCAGCATGACCTATATTAAACCTATATTCTAGAAATGCACTAGATGGCAGAATGACACCATGAAAAGCTGAGTAATGTAATATAACCAGTTATGATGGTATTACAAAAGAGAATGTACAGGTTGTGCAAACTACATATGGTGGCATTTTAAACAATGTACTGGTGTGCTAAGAGATACATTGTGTCATATGGCCACCAAATATGGTATGGGAAATATAGAATGTGAATACCAAATTTGGTGTCATTTTGAAAATCCATGGTGACCTGGATCTTAAATATTATCATTTAATATTCAAAAATGTATGACAGTGCCACCCGTTGTCCAATTAGAACCAATACACCAACATGTGCGATATCTAAAGAATCCTAAGAAAGTAGGAAAACG
The DNA here is from genome assembly GCA_023566125.1 of Zingel zingel. Classification (NCBI taxonomy): domain Eukaryota; kingdom Metazoa; phylum Chordata; class Actinopteri; order Perciformes; family Percidae; genus Zingel; species Zingel zingel. The sequence goes on along the minus strand of CM042329.1, from coordinate 5,524,034 downwards.
TGTTCCAGTTCCAGATACTAGCTATGTTGTTGACTTTCAACTGCTAAGCAAATTTTAAGCAAACCTTTGCAATTTCGCAAAAAAAAATGCAACTTAGGGGCGTTTCTGTCAACTGGTTTGGCTCAAATTAACTAGTCTACAGCATAGTTTTGTCAGAAGTTGCCGTTATAGGCTACACATAGCTGTAATCCGCCAGTAAACAGAGTAGAAGCAAGTCACCATGGCCATCTAACCCATCTATGAGAGAAAAATGGAAAAAGGTCTCAAGAATTTGGTTCTATTTGGCAAGTTTAAATTCATTGTTCAATTTCAATTTCATGTCAGCTAGTATTAGCCATGTTTCATGCTGTCCGGGGACGAAGACCCATTATGGGAAAATCCGGGAAGACGCCGACAGCTGAAACAGCTGATCAGTCATATAAGATAAATGTTCGCTGCATCTGAACTTATTCGGCATAGCCCAATTAGAGCATCAACTCTTTTTCGACAAAGGTAAAAAAACACCTAAAGTGTGAAAACCTTTTTGCACAACTGAGGAAGTTTTATTGAATTTTGTCAATTACATACAGCTTTTCTAATGCAATACTTCAGAATGTGCATAAAAATACATGAATGGATACATGGCAACTGTTGGCACTAAATCTGAGAATCTACATCTACTGTAAATGTTTTTCTAGTATCTAACTTGCAAATTAGATACACTGGACAGGTTGGGCTGGCAAATAATTTTTAACTGAAATTAAACAATTTAAATGAGAGCAATACTGTAACCATAAACACTATGGTACCATCACTGTTGTGCTTGGACTGCTAAAGCTAAAGTTGCAGTTACCATAACAAAATATGGTTTCAACATTGTTGATGCTTGGACCTCTAAAGCACCTCTGAGGTTTTCCCACTGCCAGCAGCATTCATAAAGTGACTTTGATATAAAAAAACAAAAAAACTTTATAGAAGTTGAGAGAATCCAGGATGAGTGTGATTTAAAAACACGCTGATCTGAGGTAGAATGACAAATGGGGACAATAACTAGTGAATTACAAGTAGAAACGATCCAGTGAGGGGTATTGTTATTTTGATGACTTCCAAATAATTTCATTTAGAGAAATTAAAATTAAAGGGGAAACTTGGCCTTGAAAATAACTATTGATTTGATAGTGAATCATATTTTGACATATTGGATTTTAGGTAGCTGACTCATCACTCAGCTTGTCACATTCATTCCTTGTAAGCGATCAATAGCTCATAGCAGGTAAGATACTGTACATATAAAAGGAATAAAAAATCCCTTAACTCTGCCAAAAAAAGAAAAACTTCACATTTTTCAAAACTGATGTTTTGCCTGCTGTAAATATGTTGCAGATGAGTTTCATTTGTACAATAACCAATAAGCAAAAAGCACAGCATCAAAATACAGTTCCAAAAGAATACAGGTGAAGGTAAAAACACCTTATCTTCTTTATCACAAAATCAATCAAAAATTTCAAGCTTAAAGATAAACTATAATCCTTCCATTAAAAACTTCAAAAATACCCTTCACCCTTTCCCTTCAGGTGATTTTTATGTGGGCGTATCCAAAACCTGGACACACCCATTCCATAAAAAAACACAGTTAGTCCCTCCTCTTGTCAATCAAACGATGGTTTCCCTTTAAACTGTGTTGTCCCTGTTGGCCCCACCGTCATTCTGGCAGTCAAATAATCATCTTGGTCTCTTCTGTCAAATCACGATGACATCTTATTCCAGGTCTTTGCTCCTGCATCCTTGTGAAAGAAACATTCATATTTGTAACTCACAATATGTTACTGCCTCCGCTCCTGGTAGCTGAAGTAACATGTCAGAACCACCTACTGACAAGGAAAAAATGCTATTTGAACTTGTTGCTGTCAATCGCAATCTTCTGACAAAAAAGAAATACACTTAGTTCTGCCCTGCATCAAAGAAATGGTCTTCATCTTTGTTACAAAATGCCAATCAATCAAACCATTATGTAAGCCCCACCCTCTGTGGTCGGTCCATCTGTCCATCAAACAATACTGTCCTGCAGCAGTGGCTCAAAGTCCTCGTTGCTGGCAGCGGGAGGGGTCTCCTCATCGCTGCCCGGGAGGGGTGTGTTGATGTGGACACCAGCCAGTGAGGACATTGTCTCCTTGCTATCCAGATGGGACTTGTTGCTGAGGGACAGCTGGGAGGGTGAGGAGGAGCAGGAAGGTTTCTCAGGGATAAAGAGAGCGACGAGGAAGGCGACGACCACGCTACATGCCCCCAACAAGAAGGGCGGGCCAGGGATGAGGCCGCGCTGAGAGTAAGAGAAACAAAGATAATGTTTTCATTTAATTTTCTAGAATCTCATCGGCAGCACAACTGACTATAAAAGCATATCCAATATTGCTGTTATTTTCTCCATTTAAAGGTACAATATGTAATAATTCGGCATTAAAATGTCTAAAAACCGACTATACCTATGTTATATATTTTGTTAAAACGTGTGTACTTAGATTATCCCAAATGTTTCCAACAATGTTCGTTTGGTCGCCTGTCAATATACCCTTTGACCCCTCTAGTAACTTTAACCTCGTCAAAACACAGGATACACCAGATGATCATTTGAGAGTAATTGTAAATCATGTCAAATAATTATACTCAGTAACCGTAATACAGCATCATTTTGGCATTAAATAGAGACCTAATTTAGTCCTATGATATTTCAATATCAATTGATCAAGCTTAATGTTATTACAATGGGCTACATTGACAAGTAGCTAATGCTAATGCTTGTTGGGTAACGTTAAAGTTATTTTTACTATGATTAGCATACTAAAATATACTGGGCTAACCCACGATTAAGTTCGCCACGTAACGTTAGCTGTTTAGATAGACCAAGATAATTCAGTCGGGATGAGAGTGGAAAACAGCCCACAGGGACACATCCAGTTAGCACCCAGCCAGCTAGCAGCCAGCCACTATCGTTACAACTAGTACCCAGCCAGCACAAACTCCAACGCTTGGTGCTAACGGCAGTATCAGTTTAATAATCCGTCGGGGAACAGACCGTATCAGACCCCAGGTGCCATCGGTAACAACACCGGCCATCCGTAACCTTACTTCTTCGTTAACGTGACCAGTGTTGGTTCTAAAATCTCCTCCCTGCCGAAATTCTCCCCCCCTTTGCTTATAGTTGTCTTTATAGTTATATTTAGCCAAGATTAGATTAGAAAAAAGTTAAGGGGTCGAGAATTCCGGGCCATAAGTCGGGAGATTCTGCCTGCCACCCCCACCCCCAAAGTTAATCTCTCAGCGTCGTTGAGTAACGTAACAACAAACCTCTTTCACCCCAGTGCTGAAACCTCCAAAAGGTGACACTGACGTGAAATATATTGTGATACTGTGGTTTTAGCTGCTGGCTAATGTTAGCTTGCTTCCTCGCTAACTGGTCAGTTACCAATATAAATCAAATCAAGAAAAACGTGATTATGTGGGAGAAACTGAAGCTATTTTATTACAATGACATGAATAAATGGTACTAAACGGTACTAAACGTAACGTGGATAAAACATGGATGAATAAACTTGTCCTTGAACGAATACATTTTAATTGGCAATGGTATTTAACAATGAAAACTACAACTCCCATAATCACACCCAACTTCACGACGCCATCAAAAGTTTTTCAATCTGCAATAGAGCTCAACAGTCCCGCTCACAGCGGGTTCCGGAAGTAAAAATACAATGCAATTTCTCCATTGACAATTGGAGTATGAGCCATAAATCGTAACCGTCGATGGTAGACTTATAACCAGCATGCCGACATGACTAAACAATTGTATATGCTCATATAGATGCCAAAAATTCATGGGGCACCAACCTTGTTTTGAGATAAATGTCTTTTATTCGTGATGTCTTGGATAAGTACTTCATTACCCACAATCCTGAACAATCCCACACTCCCACAGTGATGCCTCCGATTGGTGGAACTCATGCTGGTGAGGAGGGGGGGGTGTCAGTACCCGATCTGTGCTGCCTGCACGAGAATTTACAAAACTGCACGAATCACGATCTGTTCCACGCTTCTGCCGTTAGCCTCCACCGGGAAGCTAACGTTAGTTTAGCTAACAGCTAATTTGGCTAACCACTAGCTGACAGCTTGATTCAGTCTAAAATAACGTTAACTCAAACTTAACACTGGGTAAAGCCGTCTACAGCTGACGTAACAGCCGTTATATATGTTAAGGGTTATTTTCAGGTTTTATTTTGAGGGTCTTTTAAAGTTATTACATGCTGTCTCAGCTAGCGGTTAGCCAAATTAGCTGTTAGCTAAACTAACGTAGCTTCCTTTATTCAGTGGTTCGCGGTGGTTTATGGGATGAGTAGTTCCTTCGCTCTGAGATGAAAATATGTACACAGTCTTGTACCTTTGACTTTTTGGGGCTTTTCTGTTCGTTTTTTCACTCGGAGTGATATGTTGTATGCTTATGAGTCACGTACCGTCTGGTTAGCCTAAGGCATGGTCTAAAACTCTTTATATACAGATTTTTCCAGACGTCAATGGGAGAAATGAATGGGAAATTTACTTCCGGAACCCAAGGTCTTTTGGAGGAGGGGCGGGACTGTTGAGCTCTACTGTATGATGTCTAAGTGACTAATGTGAACAATATTGAGCAAGAACACTGTAACCGTCAGCCGCAATGTAACCCTAAAGGGCAAATTTGCATAGTCAATGACCTAAAAAACCTTGGCATGTTTCTAACAGTTGCATGACCAGAGAAGTAACGAATCCCAGGTAAATATTGGATATGTATTTGAAAGATGGAGACAGCTTAGAGCCCAAAAGGACACCAAGTTGGTTAATTTCCTCCTGAACAGGTAAGCATTAGCTGCAGGCTAAGTTATCACGGCTACTAGGGACGGGCATTTTCAGTCATTTCAACATAGAGCTCAACAGTCCCGCACCTCCTCTGAGAGACCTTGGGTTCCGGAAGTAAATTTCCCATTCATAAGCATACAACGTATTATTTTGAGTAAAAAAAACGAACAGAAAATCCCCAAAAAGTCAAAGGTACAAGACTGTGTACATATCGTCGTCTCAGAGTGAAGGAACTACTCATCCCATAAACCACCTGTCATGGTTTTGGTATTTTGCTCCGTGTTTTGTCTTATTGTGGTAGTCTTGTTTTTCTGTTTTGCTCTGCTTCCTGTTTATTTTGAAGTCTGTCTTGTCTCCCTTGTCTTGTCTAATTTACTTCCTGTCTTTATTTGTTTCCCGCCTTTTTTGATTGTTCTGCCCCACCCTGATTTGTTCCACCTGTTGTGTCACCTGACCCTCATTAGTCCTCGTTACCTGGTGTATTTAGTCCCTGTTCTGTCTTTGTCTCGTGTCGGATCATTTCATTCTGTATGCCGTGTTTCCTGTTGGATGTTTCTCTGTGCTGTTGTGGATTCTGTTTTTCAATTGTTCCAGCCTGGCTACCTTCCTGAGGACACTTTGTGTAAGACTCTTTTGTTTTAATAAATCACCTCTAACTGCATTTGGGTCCAAGCCTAGTCTTTCCTGACTAACTGTGACACCACCGCGCACCACTGAATAAAGGAAGCTACGTTAGTTTAGCTAACAGCTAATTTGGCTAACCGCTAGCTGAAACAGCATGTAATGACTTTAAAAGACCCTCAAAATAAAACCTGAAAATAACCGTTAACATATAACGGCTGTTACGTCAGCTGTAGACGGCTTTACCCAGTGTTAAGTTTGAGTTAACGTTATTTTAGACTGAATCAAGCTGTCAGCTAGCGGTTAGCCAAATTAGCGGTTAGCTAAACTAACGTTAGCTTCCCGGCAGAGGCTAACGTCAGAAGCGTGGAACAGATCGTGATTCGTGCAGTGTCGTAAATCCTCGTGACGGATTGTGCAGGCAGCAGAGATCGGGTACTGACACCCCCCCCTCCTCACCAGCATGAGTTCCACCAATCAGAGGAATCATTGTGGGATTGTTCAGGATTGTAGGTAATGAAGTACTTATCCAAAACATTGCGAATAAAAGACATTTATCTCAAAACAAGGGTAGTGCCTCATGATTTGTGGCATCTATATGAGCATATGCAATCGCTGAGTCATGTCGGTATGCTGGTTTTAAGTCTATCATCGACGGTTACGATTTTATGGCTTATACTCCAATTTGTCAATGGAGAAATTGCATTGTATTTTTACTTCCGGAACCTGCTGTGGACTGTTGAGCTCTATTTGTGTACTCACAATGAATTTTCTCGCAAAACAACTGATACAAAGCCAGTGAATTGATCCCGACTGGTCACAACATAACTGCTAGCGTTACCGGAGGACCTGGCAAGCGGGCCAGAGCTGTTTACAACGTGTAGCCTGTTCAGCGGACGTAGCCGAGAAACGATGAGTAATTTTGAGTGTCTGTCAGTTGGGTAGAGAGGACGGCGAGGTAGTGGTGTTCTTAGTGGCTGTTGCCAAACTGTAATTTTAAGCTGAGAAGGTGTGTTTGCCAATTGGTTAGAGAGGATGGGGCGGTAGTGGTGTTTTTAGCAGCTGTTGCCGTAATTTTAAGCCGAGAAAGTGTGGCTCAGTCAGGTAGAGAGGACGGCACGTTAATGTTTAAAGGTCCAATATGTAATATATTTACTGTAATAAATCAAAGAATTACCCCAATGCGTCATCAGATATTAAGGAAACATGCTAAGTTGAAATACTATCTTTTCTGACAACAATGCTAATGCCAGTATTTTCTCCTTTTGAAATTTCCATTCCATGACGGAATTTCTGTTTGTGTTTTGGCCTGTGTGTTGTTATCAACTGCCCAGTTTGACAGCCAGGCCGGGTTGCCAGATATACCTGTAAAAACGTAAACCCAGCGCACTACAGCTGTAACGTTAATACAGCCATGAAAGCAGCAAACGAACAAACGGGATCAACGGAGATAGATTTTACCCAACCTAAAACAAAAGGCATGTTTCTAACAGTTGCGTGACCAGAGACGTAACAAACCCCGGGTAAATATTGGAGATGTATTTGAAAGATGGAGACAGCTTAGAGCCCAAAAGGACGCAGAATTGGCTAATTTCCTCCTGAACAGGTAAGCATGAGCTTCAGGCAAATTTATCACAGCTACAAGGGACGGGCATTTTATGTCATTTCAACATTCGTGTGGCTACTCACATTGAATTATATAGCTGGAGTACCCGAGTTGGTTACTCAAAAATTGAGACACAGCCAGTGAAGTGATCCCGACTGGTCCTGGCTAACGCCGCCATGCTAACTCTGCTAACCCTGCTAACTGCTAACGTTACCGGAGGACCAGGCAAGCGGGCCACAGCTTTTTACAACACTGTTTACACACCTCTACTATTTACCACTTACATTATACAGCAGTAGACTCATTGATTTCTTTCCTGCACCATTAATTTGCTGCAGTAAGCTAATGATAAAGCTAAACGTCTTTTATTGTGAAGGCAGTGGTAGGCCTTTACTGTGAAACAACCACAGGAAACGGTGACAATATTGGTGACGTTAGCTAACCAATGTTGGAGCCATTACTCTGTAAAGTTTATCTTAAAAAATAAATATAGTTTTCAGCACTTCTTCTCAGTAGAACAATTTAAACATTTCATGAATGAAATAGAGCAGTGTTGCTTCGCTGACAAGTAAGATGCAGGCCAGAAATGTCACACATTTTTCTGCAGAATGCAAGAGAGGTTGGGCGTAGACGGTTGGGGTGTTGAATAACACTGTACCTCAGTGGGACTTTGCAGAGGCAGGGGGTCGATGTTGAATTCTCCCTGGATGGGGTCCAGGGTGTTGAGCTCGACGTTGAAGAGGAAGAAGATGAATCCGTACAAAGCTGGACCCAAACCATTACACAGACCTCTGATTCCTGTGATCATCCCCTGGACCACACCTGCAAGGGGAGAAAGGTCATGTTATTGCTGACATAGTGGACAACTCTGTACCTACTAAAATATGGCAGTGGATTCACTTCACTGCCTATTTAGTAACACAAACCTCTATCTGAAAAATACACAATATCAGACTAACGCACTGACCTATTGGTCTGAGGAGAGAATGAGGGAAGAAAAAGGAGAGAGAGGAGATAAGAGGTGCGAAAGCAGAGAGGAAATGAGACAGAGAAGAGGTGTGAAAGGAGAGGAGCCAAAGGTGAGTAGAGAAAACAGAGGCGATGGTAGAGAAAAGTGAAAGAAGAGGAGAGAAGACAGTGGAAATTAAACAGAGCGAGGATTTCTTTCTCACCTTGTTTATCAGGATCAGCAGACTGTGACACCAGAGCAGAGACAGCTGGGAAGGTAATGGAGGACATCGCTGCTACAGCACCAGCTGCCCACATCATCCTGTTAACAAACACACGGACACGGTTACACATGTATATGTCTGACTTTTTTGTGATATCATCCATCTTGGTTTTGACATTAGTCTGATATGACTGCACAGAGTGGAGTTGTTATTGTTAATAAATGATTAAAACTTTTTTCTTTTTTATATAAGTTCTTTCAAATATAAATTGTGACTAATCTATCGACAATATGTACTGTTTGCTTAACCCCTCCTGCGAACATAGATTGTCCAATCATAGCTAATATAACTGTAGCTGGGTACGGCAGGCCTGTCAAGATTTATCTACATGCTGAAACTGCGTACATGGAGCTGTAGTTGGAGCGATACTCTGCATTTAAATTATTTAAAGAGTGGTTCCAACGAGTTGCAAGTTGCCACCTTTAGTGGCTAACTAGCCATGTGAGGTCCTGAATGCTAGTTTAGGAGCATTTTCATCTCAGTCTGTCCTGCTCTTTACTGGATTGAATTACCAAGATAGCATAACATTTTATCCACATTGATTAGTCCTAAAATACTTTTCTCTTGTAACATTAAAAGTGACACATACTACAACAGTCTAATCTCACATTTTTTCTTTACCATAATTATAATACTAGGACAAGCTCTACACTGCAATACAAGAACGATTCTTTGTTTCCATGTTTTCGATATAGATGATCAGCTGGTGACAATGATGATGACTTTTTGCCAGGGACATGCAGCTTTAAACTGACTCTTTTAGCATGATATAATTTGGCGTTATATAGCCATTAAGCATACGTTTAAAGTTACAATTTCGAAGATCTCTGTTTCATTATCTTTGGCAGCACTTATGACGATAAGCTGTAATTGCAGAAGTGTTTTTGGTGTTTCGTTTCTTTAAAATAGCCATTTTCTGACGCTAATGCTTTTATTTTGAAAATTCTGAAACCGGAAGTAAATAAACAAGATGCAAAACTAGTTTGTGTATCCCCAATTCCTCTCCTCGATTCCCCTTCTTGCGTCCCACGGAGAGAGGAGTCTAGGCAACAGCTATTTAACAAACACGAGACATCTCTGCCTCCAAGCCCTAATTAAAAGCGACGTCAATTAAATATGATGAGCAGCACCACTGCATCAGCTGTCTATCGTTTTGTCATACCCTGCATTTTACGATCTCTGTCAGAGGAGCAGAAGTGTTCATGACAACTTCTATATATTTACTTTGAATTCAATTCACAACGTGGATGAGAATGTACGGGGGCTGTACATTTTTATTTGTTGTATTTGACACACACACACACACACACACATAGGCCTATATATTTATAATAGCCTATGGCCTACATACACAATATGGCTATATATTTAGCGTAAAACACTACAAATGCTCGTATGAAAAGAACTATACAAATATAAAGGCTAGGAATATATAATATACACACAAACGCACACACAAATCTGCGTGGATCGGCTCTTTATCCGAATAAGCTTAACATCTACCACCTTCCACCAACCTGAATTAATTATTTTCTCCGATTCAGAGACCCGCATGGACGTTCAACTGGCCCTCGGCTGTCCCTGCAGGCTCCGTTGCTTTTTAAATGATGTATTGTATTAATGTATAAGTGTTTTCTATAATAATTTACTTTAATGATTAGAGATGGTGTTTGTAAAAGTTTCCATGCGTACAAAAATGCCACTGCAGCTGATATTGTCGGTTAAATTTTGTATAGGCTTCGCTTGCTATTGGGTTTATCCCTAGCGCATGCGCAGTCGTGAAGATTTCATTCGCGCCCTTGTGCCCTGCACGGGCCTCTCTTACGTCCGCAGTTACTGTATATTACAGCTGCAAGACCAGAGATCTGCTCCCTATTTTTCTTCAGCGACAAGCAGTATGAAGACTTTGAAGAACAGCGGTGTCCGCTTGTGTACCGATTGACGGACCGGCTACGTCCTGCCGCCAGATCTCCACCCGAGCTGCGAGGCGTGCCTCGGCCCTGTTCGCTGGGCTGGCACCCCGCCGGCCGGCAGCAGTTCTGAAGCTGCAGACGCTGGCGGTCGGGCGGACAGTCAGGTAAGGTAAGGATACCATCAGCGGCAACACCCAGACATCCCGGAAGGGGATCTCTTTGGTGGGCAAGAGTCCGTTGACTTGGATCCCCCCAGAGATGGCAGGTGTCTCCTGAGTCCTGAGAAAAAATTCAAATAATCCAAGCCCCGCCTCCATGTCCCGCCTCCTGCTGTCGCTGATTGGACGGCTGACAGAACCAATAAAATTCAATGATGCCCTGAGAACATATTTCAATGACTAAAAGTCCAACCTGCCCAGAGATGGTTCTCTAGCCAGCACCGGCTCTCCCTCCTCCCCAGAGATGGTTCTCTAGCCAGCACCGGCTCTCCCTCCTCCCCAATGGGAGAACTTGAGCTCGAAACAGAAGAGGATTATGGAGCCCTGACACTGCAGCTGTCTCCGTCCCAGAAGGGTAGCACCGCATCAGCGGCTTTCTCCTCCTCATCAGGCGGGCTTCCTGCCCACCGCTGGTTTTTGTTATCGACCTGTGTGAATGCTGAGTAAGCATTCTCCGAACCCGGGAGATGGACGGCACCAATGTCTCGCTCTGCACCGTTTATCAGGGTCCAAGGCGACACGGAAACAGAGTTCCCAGCGGTCCCTCCACTGCAGCAGAGCCTGGCCTCCATCCTGCTTCCGAAGGCCACTTTTTCCAGCCAACAGAAGCCCACACCCCCATCTCCCCGGGAACAGGTCCATGCTCGCTTCACTCACCGCGCGCACCTGTGTGTCGTCTGGGTGACCACGGAGCAGAACAACATTGCTCTGCTGTCTCTGCGATGACCGCTAAGCTTTTGGCTGTACCCTGGAGTTATATAGACATCTGGCAGCACATGTCACAGCGGAACATCTGCCTGCACAGGTCTTGACTCCTAGTCAATAGCAGATGTGTGCTCTCCTACTGCCCTTGGTGGGTTGTTTGGACCGCACCTTGGACAACCACGGGCTATAGGTAGTGGAGGGACAGCGGAAACACACCTCCTGGAGAGCGGCGCCTCGGCCACAACAGCGGCACCAAGATACATAAAATAGTTATTATCGCTCTCTCTCTCTCTCTCTCCCCTTTCTCTCTCTCACTCTCTCTCCCCTTTCTCTCTCTCACTCTCTCTCCTCTCGCTCTGGCACACCTATGTTTACATGCAGCGGGTGAAAAGTTTTCTGCGAGGATACATCAGTGTATCGATTTTAACTCCTCGGAGGAGCCGCCTCAATGCTCGATCCTCGATGTGCATTTTAGGAATTGGGATGTCCTTCAACATGGCGAGCTGAGAACGATTTCCGGGTCACAAGCCGGAGTTTCGAGGATCGAGGAGGTACAAATTTAGGAAATGGGAAAGGCCCAACCTGTCTTGCCGAGAACGAAGCAAGGCGTATATTCATATTGTTTAGCACCTTGCTGTTAGGGGCACAAGGTATGTTAGTGTAGTGTTACATTTAATATTGTTTGTATCTCGATCTTGATCGTGTGATGGTTTTTCCGAGTTGGAGAGTACAAGTTTGCAAGCGAGGCATATTGCCATATCGGCCTGTTGTTGGCGTTGCCTGGCTATGAGCCTGTTGTGTAACGTCACGTGAAATGGTAAGAAACTGTAGAACTGTAGAAATACTACAGTGAAGTGGATATAAAGGAATGTGTAAAAGAATCAGCATTTTATATATTCATTTGATGTTTCATTATAATTTATTATGTTGATGTCTGTCTAACAATTAATAAATATGGGAAGTTAAATACATACAGCATAAAAACACTCAAGTGGAGATTTCAATAAATTAAGGGAAAAGGGGTTAAAATGAGACACTTCATGATGTATGTTAAGTAAATGTATTTTGTTTTTCTTTATTTTCTCAGCTCTTACGGTGGTTCAAGATATTCAAAGTGTGTTCAAGCAATATTTTCAAACTGCAAAGGGGACAATAAAGCTTTTTGAACCATCAGTAAAATTCAGCTTATTCAGCTGTCACAAACATGAGCCTCTCACTGGGCTTAGTGAATGGTCAAAAACAGAGGAAAGAGCTCATTTTACTGGTACATGAGATCCCTGAATTATACACCGTTTCACCACCTTTGAACAAACATGTCAACCAACAAAAACATCAGCTTATAAGTTTAATGATCTAGTCTGGGCCAATAAACAATGCTTATGAAATTAGGTAGCTATACTAATCATGTCATATTGCTAACCATTCCCTCTAATTTATGCTACAACATGCTCTATTTGGCTTCATGATGAGATTAGGAGTAAGTGGATAGCAGCAACTGTAACCTATGGCACAAGACACTGATAGGATTTTAGGTAGTAGGTAGCTGCGGTGGTTGAATTGTTCCTTGCTGCTGCCCTAAAGAATCCCTGACATTACTGTACGCCAGACAGAGCAGTATCGTTTCATATTTTACAGCAAGTTTACACCAACAGAATGAATGCAGCCTTACACAATAAAAGAAAACACATGCACACAGATCTTACCATGGCTCGGATCCGAAGCCGTACCAGGCCAGCTGAAGGATCTGGAAGCCCAAACCCAACAGGACAGTGTTCTTATTACCCAGAGTCCTCATCAGCAGTGTGAGCAAGAGAGTCTGAGGAGGAAGAGGACAGAGTTTTTCTAATTTGTTTAAACCTTGTACTTATGTAAGAAACATGTCTAATTCCTTACCATTTACTTTTCTAATAAACAGTAAAAGTAAGTCAAAGATGTACTAGTATGAGCACATTATTTGTTATTTGTTACATTATTTATTTGTGTCCATTAACACTTTTCATTTAGACAGTTTGCACATGCCACATTCTGTATTTGCATCTTCAACAACCAGTTCACAAGTCGTCCATGTGTTTGTTTAAATGTATGATAGTTATTAGCTGGCTTTTTAAACATTCTGTTAACTAAACTGTTCAGAAGTTATTCTTCTTTTGCAGTTAACAAATACCTAGTAGGGCCAGCCCTGATTTGCATATACTGCGGGAAGCCCAAGACAGATACTATCAGATTTGTCATGTGGCCAGTGAAGATGCAAATATATTGCTAAGTGTAAACAAAGGTGTATTAAATTACATCTAGATTGAATATGGATATCTGACACTTGAAATGACAAGTGTAAATGGCACCTATGACGAAAAGGGGTATAAATATCTTCTGGAGTGTTTGTGTGTGTTACCTGTGCTATGATGGACAAAATGCCCACCACTCCAATAAAAACAGCGATGGTTGTGGAGGAGAAATTTATCACCTGGAGGGACAGATAAACATTGTTTTTTTTATTATCATATCACTTTCTAAAGAGCCCATTTAGAGAAAAAGTACTTTATGTGCACAAATCTAAAAAAAACTAGATTAAACATACTGTCATACAAACTGACATTTCAGCTTATGGATGTCAAAGACAACACAACATTGTTTAACAAGTAATATCCAAAGTATGTGCATGTATCTCTGTCCAAAATCAGAAAAAAACTTGAACTTTAAAGTTGTGCAGAAGAATAAGTGTGTATATGTTTTTGCAGTTCATACTAGTTGTACAGTAAACATTACTGAAGTAGAAAGTTGGTATAAGATTAAGACGGAAATTACATTTTTTCACTCTGTTGGTAGTTATTACACACAGGACCAAAATACACAAAGATGCCCAGGACCTATACATGCACTAATGGATAAATGTCAGAGTGAGGGTGCTGCCCATGACAGGCACCCCAAGCTGGGGGTTCAGTGTCTTGCTTGCAAGAGGTGAATTGGCACCTCTCCAGCTACCAGTTCACACTTCGTACATGGTCCACACGGAATCCCTTCCGGACTGAGCTACTGTTAGTATAAGCTAACCTTTAAAGCAAACCTATAGTGTAGTGGATTGTATAATGATTTTTTTTCTGTTTTGAAATCTCTGTTTTAGTAAAAGTATCTAACTTGACTTTTTAGTTTTTGAGTGAGGTGTCCAATGTAAGTTTTGTAGGACAATGCACTATCTAACCAAATTCGGAGCTCCATGTTTCTGTGAAATGCATATATTTTGTCTATTTGTAGTTTAGAACAAGCTTCAAATTAATAAAATGTCTACCTCATTTAAAGCAGGATGTAACAAGTATAAGGCCTGGTTGGTTGGTTGGTTGTAAAGCCAGTGGCCAACACAATGGTATCATCAGCATAAACATGGACATTGCATGGTCAATTGGAAAAGAAATAAGTAAATTGCTGGGGGCCTAACATTGATCCTTGTGGGATTACTTTATATAGCGTAGTGACTTAATTTAAAACCATTGGCAACAACAGTCTGAGTTCTACCAGGCAGATGATTTCAACCAGCTGTATGCAGCAGAGCATGTGAGCGGTGAGAATTTCTGCTCCTCACTCACGGAGCTGTGCATTCCCTCTGCTCCCCTGCTTAAAGCCGCTCCAGGTCGCTCTTCTTAATATCGTTCTGCGCTCATTTCGTATGGTTTTGGTAATCAAGGGTTTCTGATGGTGAAATTATTTAACTGTAGTTTTGAGTACACTTGCTTATGTTGTTTTTACAAATCAAATCTACCACAGACTCAGTGAATCCATTGATGTCATTGGTGAAGTCGATGGGGGTGTCCTGGTACATGCTCCAGACTGCGTCGTGTAGTCAGACTTTAGGGCGGCCTCTGTTTGGCTTGGCCATTTCCTGACCTCACACATCACTGGGGGCGTGCACTGTTTGTTTACATTCTTTGACCTCAGCAAGATGGCCGCATGGTTGCTCTTCCCGAACGTAGGTAGTGATTCCGCTATTTAGCCGTTTTTGAATGCCGTATAGCAGTGATCCAGAGTTTGGCACCGTCAAAATGTCGTAGTCATTTGATATAATGTTGACCAATAATACAAATATTGTAAAAATAACTCAAATTTAGCAGAAAGTGTTCATGGAGCTGGCAGGGAGGCAGCTGGAGAAGTCTGTGCCTTCTAGAATTTGGTATAAATATTTCTTAAAAAGCAGTTGACAACAAAATCAATGACAGTAATATACAGTATCTAGTACCCGCAGTAATGCTAGTATTCTTGATTAACACTGCATTAGGCAGCAGTGTGTTTCACCTGTCTCAGGTAGAGGAAAAAGCTGGAGTACTGTCCGGCCTCTGGCAGGTAAGACAAGAACACAGTGATGCAGATCAGTAAGACTGCTGGGTCCTGACCCACCTTCCGCAGAGACTGAAGGAGGGAGAGACAGAGAGAGTGACAGAGAGACAGGAAATACAACACAGGCGCTGTCAGAAGATCAGTTGGTCTTCAGTTATTGCTTGAAGGATATTAAATATTACAGTCTGTAAAATGAATTTGTCTAATTTCCACAACATTATTACTTTAGCAGCAACAGGCTTCACATTGTAATTCCTATAGCATCATTACATTATTAAAATAATGTTACTGTGATGGGGAACACTTAGGTGCCTTTACCCACATCTCCACTCTATACTGTGTCCAAAAACATGAAAAATCAACCTGCTATGAGTTCATTATTCAACCAGATACTGTATTGTAAATGATTGGTTACTGACAGTGAAGGGGTCAGCCTGCTCCCAGGATATGGGCGCCCCCCAGGTGTTGAGCCTCATCTTGTCCGGCAGAGACTCTGGCACAGCTAGTAGGATGAAGCAGATGTCAACCAGAGCAATCAGTGTGGCCACCAGCACCACCAGGTTGTCTCCGTACCAGGCTGACAGATATGCTCCAATGGCTGGACTTGTTACCAGGCTGGCTGCAAAAGTAGCCGATACCTAGGGGTTAAAAGGGGAGAGCGACACAAAGAAGTTGAATTGTAAAAGTTGGAAGACCCAGTAAAGGCTGCATTTAAATAGTTCAAGCCAATAAATGAAAATTGCATCAAAATGATAGCAGAGGCTAATGAAAACTGTCTAATGTGATCCAGTTTTTCCATTAGGCACTCCCACAGAGCAGTTCAGGTACCAGTTTTTCTTACAGGTTTTTGGTGAGACTATGGTGGGTGGACCGCCAACCCTCTAGGTCTAGGGGGATCCTGGGGCATGCTCCCCCGGAATAAATTTGTATACATTTTAAAGTCAAATACTGGTGTACTTTGGTACGCACATTGTTTAATCTTGTCAATCAAAAAAGACTATAAAGACAAAAAAAGTCTAAAGACATTCCAGCCCTCTGAGGAAGAAAAGAGTCGCTCGGCTCACTAAGGCAGTCGTGTTGATGACCTCTGAAGCAGAAAGATGTGAAAATGAGTTGTTGGTTGGTGGCTGTGCAGTTTAGTTTAATCGTTTGTTAAAGCGGCTGATTATTGATTAAAGAAATTGTTTGAAATTTGCATCCCTAATGACAATGCTAATATGCTGATGTTTAGCAGGTATAATGCTTAATGCTTACTATCTTAGTAAAGCATGTTGTCATGCTAACATTTGCTATAGCAATGAACACAAAGTCCAGTTAAAGCGTAACTCCAAAATGCAACCTAGGGTCTTTTTGTGAATGTATCTGAGTCAAACTTTTGTTTAAAAGCATAATTAGGACGGAAACTGTTATGGTTGGGGTCGGCTGGCTGTGAGTCTTTGTTTTGTTTTCTGATTTCCTAGTGCCTATTTTATTTCCACCGTCAGTTTTCTCTGTTTGCTTTGCCTCTCTCTGTGTTCCCTGTGTTTTCCCCTCCTCGTGCCTGCTCCTGCCAGCTGACTACACGCACCCGCTCGTCATTCCACAATCACCTCTCCCGCCGTACACACCTGCCAGCCATCTACAATCAAGCCCAGTATATGAACCCCGGATCCACTCATCATCTTTGCTTGATCGTTGCTTCAGTCATTCTGGTGACACGCAAATACAAGCTCTAAGAGAAACTCTAGTACTTACCTGTCCTTGTCTGTCGCTGATTCTTTTTGTTTCCTCCCTACAGCCATTCTCTCCACCCGCTTCCAGTACCTCCAGTCAGCTGGCCTCACCATTCGGTCCCCCTCTCACGGCTCCCTGCTCCACCCTGCCTCTGCTCCTGTACTGCCCTGCCTTCGCTCCAACTTCCAGCCACCCTCCGCCTCAACTCCCATCTTCCCCGGACTCCAGTGCCTCCTCCTCTGCTTCCTTGGCCCCGGTTTCCCCGCTCTCCCTCGCCATCCTATCCCCTGCTAGCTCCCTCGCCATTCTATCTCAACAGTCTCCCTCATCATCCTACCCCAGCCCCAGAGCCCTCACTCCTGTCCGTGGCGTCCGCCTCCCCACTCCTTCCTCTTCCCCTCAATAAAACTTTTTTTCTGCTGAACCTAGCATTTGGGTCCGTTCTGTCTCCCTTACAACAGGAAACGCCACTTTTAAGATTTACCTGTATTCGCGTTTTCAGTCAAATGGCCTTTTGATGGGAGAGCTAGGGGCACTACACTGATAGCATCAAAATCACTATTTTTAAAACACAACATGACACTTTGCTCGAAGTATCACCAGGGGCTCTACACATGAACTCGAGCATTGAGAACATTGTTTGTGTACACAGTTTACTAAAAGGTTTTGAACGACTCACTTTAGCAGCCATCTTGTCAGTCAAAAAGTGTCGCTCTCCGAATGCAAATGAACGGACTCCATAGGAGGAAATGTCATTCATATGAGGCTCCTTTTTCAATTACAAGGTCAATACTATATTTCACTAATGACAAAACAACAAATTATCTCTGCATTTATATGGAACTAAGCTTTAGGAGCTTTCTATCTTTACTCTCCTCCCTGTTACGTTGCATTCGGAGATCGACTATTTTGACTGGCTAGCTAGATGGACGGCGACCGAAAAACCAACAGCTACAATGAGTTGTTAAAACCTTTCTTTTTAGTAAACTGTGTACACAATGTTCTCAATGCTCGAGTTCATGTGTAGAGCCCCTGTTGATACTTCGAGCAAAGTGTCATGTTGTGTCGAGCCTTCTTAGTGTTTTAAAAATAGCTATTGATTTTGATGCTATCATTGTAGTGCCCCTAGCTCTCCCATTCAAAAGGTCATTTGACCGAAAACAAGAATACAGGTAAATCTTAAAAGTGGCCTTTCCGTCCTAATTATGCTTTTAAACTAAAGTTTGACTTGGGTACATTCACAAGAAGACCCTATGTTGCATTTTGGCGAGAGTTACACTTTAAGGTTGATGGAATGTGATAGTCTCGTAGGTACTGCCACTTACCCCTCAAAAAGAACGACAGATTGTTGGTCATTGATATTTCTTTAACATCGTATTGAGCTTACATAGCATAACTAAATCAATGCATTAAATTAAAGGAGAACCCCGGGCAATTTTTAGCATGAAATGTCCTCTGGAGGACATCCACCAGACCAGCGGGCGCCCGTGGATTGGTGTCGGCGGCGGCAGGCGGGGAGGAGGTAGAAGGATATGCCAGTCGAACCTGCTAGCCTGGCTAAGGCAACTAACAAACAGTACGCCACTGCAAAGACTACTATTCACCAACGCCAGATGGATTGCACACAAAATGGATATATATATGCTACAAATACACACAGAACTGCTGCTTGATGATTATTACCGAAGCCTGGCTGAACACACTCACTCATCAGACGGCAGCTAGCAGCTAACAGGGTAGGTGAATTTAAACAATGTCTGAGTTGAAAACGCATCTTGTTTTCATGTAAGGGCCCTGTTCATGTTGCACAGACATTTTAGTTGCATTTTGTGTCTGTTAAGAGGCACAAAGGCACTCTTTATGATATGCCCCCAAAACTGCTGTTTTAGCTAAGTGGGAGCTCTCGGCATTAGCTGCAGCAGCTCCATGATGCTAGCACCGATTCGGCTCGTTTTTTTTGCTATCGACAGTACTCACATACTTCTAGCGATCAGGATTAACGTAAAAATTGCCCGGAGTTCTCCTTTAATATTGTATCTTTATTAATGTAAACTTATACATGATAACTGGTAGTGCATTGACGACTTTTGACGAATTTTGTGGGGAGGGCAGCACTAGCTTTAGAATGTGCATGTACTATAACAGTGTGTCATGGAGAAACTGACGCCAACCAAAACCAAAGCTAAATGTTATCAAACTAAAGTCAGCTACTGCTAGTCAGTCAGCTATTGACTTATTGACTGTTGTCTTGTGAATCTTCTCCTCAGAAGTGTTAACTGAGTTTGATCCAGAGACTCAGGGTATTACTAATGTAGGGCGCTGCTGCTACAAGTGTGGTTGTGCGCAGATCTGCGCTATATGGGTAGAGTGAGAGTATTACAGTGGTCGGGGAATCATGCGGGCTGGATGCTGGCTGCCTTTCTGCGTGAGGCAGCGGTATTCCGTGGGGCACTAAGGCTATTTTGTTTGACAAGTCCTTACCAGACCGTAGGCTGTACTCCTCTCTCTTTCATCTGTCACATCAGCAACATAGGCAAAGATGACTGAGAAGGTGACAGAGAAAGCTCCAGACATGGAGATCATGGCGAAGTACCACCTGCAGGACAAGCAGGTGTGAGAAAAACTCAGCTTCAGTTTTTTTTTTCTTCTGTTTATTCAATGCAAAAGAGAACTTGTACTACTGTAACTGTCCTGTGAATGACTGAAACCCCAACTGTGGATTGATTTTTTGATGCATATAAGAGGACCCAGCCAGTTATCTAAAGATTTATCATATGGTGTTTTCTTTGATCCATTATCTTATAATAATCTCTGTACAACTGAACACTAAACAACCTCAAACAATGGAAACCCATGTGGAAAACGCGATAGAATTATGGTATTTATGTTTCTTTCATGTATTAATTTAAGGACTGTTACAGTCTCCTCATTGCCAAACACAGATCTGATCAATGAATTGCTAACATTGGCTAAGGTCTTACGGGGTATTAGATATGCCAAATTATACAACTGATTATTGGTCAGACTATATATTTTTATTATTATTTCAATTGTTAGTTGTTGGCACTTGACCCTATACAAGTTCATAGCAACAAAAATGACAAGGAGGGATACAGTTAGAGAAAATGTTTTATGATAAAGAGGCGTTGTTTACTCCATAGGCTATGTTTTTGTGTTATTACCTAATCTGTATGACAGTGGTATACCGGTATGACCAAGAGATGTATCCTGAGATTCATTCACAACTTTTGCTATTTTTTAATTTGACTGAAAGAGACAATTATATTGTTAAATGCAATTATTTCTGTGACAATTGTACAGCAAAATTTGGGATTGTTACAGCTCTATTGACGAGATCTCGTCCAGTGAAATCTCGCAATATTAAAACAAAGTCCCGCATTGCCAGACCTATCTCTACAGTGCTGCAGAGGAATGTCTGGACCTTACACACAACATTCCTGGATAGGAGAAAAACATGCTCTGGTTTATTGGCATTTCTTTAAACCAATCACAATTGTCTTGTGTGGTGCTAATCGCCGGATGCAGCAATGGTGCCTCTGCAAAATAGCCTCGAAAAGGAACTTAGTCGTGCAACAAAAAACTCTGATTTGACTAGCTAGCTGTCTCGATTTACCCTGCAAAGATCTGAGGAGCAGTTAACCATAGTCCTCATAAATCGACCTGACTTTAGAATGCCAACACAAAGAAAACAGAAGGTGAGGGACATCCGGCCGAAAATGTGGGACATCCGGCGAAAATTCTGGCAGCAACGGAACTGTCCCTTAAATGAAAGGTACGGTGGCCGACAGGGGCAAACGCCCTGCAACTTAAAAAAACACATGCAAATAGACAAAACGCGATGCAAAAAGAAAAACAACTTCATTAATTTGACAACACATGCGCAGCATTCAGCAAACGTGCTGCAAATACATACAACACAACCAGATGATGAATGCGCTGCAAATATGAAACGATGCAAAAAGAAAAGCACACAAACCCAGAAAATAAATGCAACAAAAAAACGTTGCATCCAGATTCCACAACGGAAGTTCTCCAGGCTACTAGAGGGAGCAGCTAAGTGGAACAGCTGGATTTTCGACCCCACAGGGAGAGAGCGTTCTGCCTTTTTATTAGACTTGGATATGGTTGCAGCCTGGAGAACTCCATAGACTGTATAATAAATTCATATTATTATTAATAACATAATATATTAATAATACACAGTCTATGCTCCTGTCTCATGCCCTCCCGGCTGGTGCCATACCCGAGCTTCGGCTTTTCACAATAAAAGCTCGCGTCTGGTCCACTATGTCTTCGTACTTTGGTGTTTTGGATGTTTTTGAACTAAACAGTACGGCAATCATGCTAATGAATACGATAACTTTTTCAGCAGATGTCTTACTTACAACACGATGGAGTTAGCAAAGCAGTTTTGTGTTTATATCTGCGAGCGGGATTTATTGAGTTTGATAAATCCCACAGTAAATTGGCCGGTTTACTAAACAGGGAGGGACTATAAATCCTGTCTGTTTTTCAAGAGCGAATTGCTCCACAATATGAATACAGATTGATCCCTTATTTTGTTGGTAACTGTTGTTGTATAATCACAATATTACACTTGAGGAGGCCTAAACACTTCATTGATGCGCCTTTCGGACCTCGAAATTAAACCCTGTCATGTAATATGGCTTAAACAACATCAACGTTAAACGCTGATGCTGTTTTAAATGTTTTATTACCACGAGTTTACAGACGTCTCTGCTGATTGAGTATCACCTGTGACCTGAGCCGAGACACACCCACCAAACGAGAGAAAACATATCTCAAACATAGACTTCATATTTACAGTCTATGCAGTCTCTCTCTCTCTCTCTCTCTCTCCCTCTCTCTCTCTCTCTCTCTCTCTCTCTCTCTCTCTCTCTCTCTCTCTCTCTCTCTCTCTCTCTCTCTCTCTCTCTCTCTCTCTCTCTGGGGTCAAAAATCAAGCTGTTCCACTTAGCTGCTCCCTCTAGAGGCCTGGAGAACTTCCGTTGTGGAATCTGGATGCTGCGTTTTTTTGTTGCATTTGTTTTCTGGGTTTGTGTGCTTTTCTTTTTGCATCGTTTTTTTAATTGCATCACGTTTATGTATTTGGTTGTGTTGTGGTATTTGCAGAGCATTTGCTGAATGCTGCGCACGTGTTGTCAAATTAATTAAGTTGTTTTCTTAATTTGCTTGTTTTGGCTATTTGCATGTGTTTTCTTAAGTTGCAGGGCGTTTGCCCCTGTCGGCCAAAAGGGTGAAAACGTGTCTCGCGATATCAGTACACAAGTGCAGATTGTGCTAGTGTGGCTGAATAGGAGAAATCCCTGCAACAAAAGACTGACATTTGGTGGAAAGTCTTCCTAGAACAGTGAAAGAGTGGAGGCTGTAACCCTCTTCTTGCAATCATGTTTAGGAGTCTTTCTGCTTTATTGAAATTAAAATAATTTTTCTTCAGGATTTTGCATTCTATGATTATGCTAGAACTGTCACAGTTCATGGCCATAACTTTACCCTATGGTATGGTTCTCCAGGTGACTCCCTTGACTTGACTTCACTACTCTACCTGTATCTCTTTGTATAACATTATTATGCCAACAGAGAACAGTGAGTCCTACCATGGGCTGAGCCTCATCAGAGGGATCGGTGCGCAGGTGAAGAAGACGGTGACCAACAGGAAGGTCCGTCTGCCCCACACGTCCGACAAGGCACCAATCAGAGGAGCAGACATAAATGACAGCAGACCCTTTACATGAAGAGGCGGAGTCAGTGACAAAATAAACAATCCTCGCAAATGGATGTGTCTGCAACAGTGAAATAGATTTCTGTTGTTGGGTCTTATATCAAACAATATTCCACATTAACTAATCATTTAAACATGTAGGTGAGTTTAGTAGTCATGGTTAGTACCACTCCGCCTGTAAAACCCGTTAAATAATGCCTGAGAAAATTACCCTGATGATGTCATAGTGATGTCATTGGGTTTGAAAAACATGAATGTTTAGGCAGCATTGGAGCCTAACCATGCTAGGGACTAATGTTAATATTAATGTTTAACTGTCCCCTATGCTTATGGAACAGCAAATCAAAATCACTGGAGTTTTTTTTTTTTTTTAAATGTATTGATGTCTACAGTGAGTCAAAAAGTTCAATTGTTGGAGTTCTTACCTTCACTCCCTGAATTAGGCCGTTCATCAGGAATGTGTGCTGGGGAAATGTTTCATGTAAAACCTACGAAGAAAGCCACAACACCAATATTTATAAAACTTGATTTCACAGCAAAAATATATATGTCTTGATCCACAAGATCCAAACTTTGTATACCATGCGACAAAATGTTTTTTGTAACTTGCACCATGAAGAAGCAAGATTCTTTCCAGTAGAAACCTTCCAGTAAATTTTCAAGACTCAAGGAGGTAAATGTTGTTCCATTTTTATATTTAATTTTATTTGTTGTCTCAAATCATAAAAGACGTTATCTCAGGACACTCTCAGATAAAGTAGGTCTAGAACCACAGTCTATAGACATATGTTTAGCAGAGTATTAGTAGAAGTAGTTTCACTAATTAGAGCTGTGTAATGTTCCAGTACAGGTACAGAGCCAATGAAATGCAGTTGACATCCTACCAGAAGTGCAAAAGAAGCATTAAATACCAAAGTGCAGGTTGAGTACAGTATTCTGTGCAGTTATGTAGACGATAGAGATTAATTATGTACAGAGAATAGTTAGATAAATAAAGGTTTTCCAGATTACATGTCAACAGTGACAGATAAGGAGTATAGAGGGTTATGTACAGAGTATAAATAGACATTCTATACATATATACATATATATACATATATATATATATATATATACATATATATATATATACATATATATACATATATACATATATATATATATACATATATATACATATACATATATATATATATATATACATATACATATATATATATATACATATATATACATATATATATATATATATATATATATATATATATATATATATATATATATATATATATATATATATATATATATATATACATACATACATACATGTTATATACATACAGTGCCTTGCGAAAGTATTCGGCCCCCTTGAACTTTTCGACCTTTTGCCACATTTCAGGCTTCAAACATAAAGATATAAAACTGTAATTCTTTGTGAAGAATCAACAACAAGTGGGACACAATCATGAAGTGGAACGAAATTTATTGGATATTTCAAACTGTTAAAAATTGATAAAAAACTGAAAAATTGGGCGTGCAAAATTATTCAGCCCCCTTAAGTTAATACTTTGTAGCGTCACCTTTTGCTGTGATTACAGCTGTAAGTCGCTTCGGGTATGTCTCTATCAGTTCTGCACATCGAGAGACTGACATTTTTGCCCATTCCTCCTTGCAAAACTAAGGAGCCCCCCTGGTGTCAGCTGATAAAAAAAAAACTAAACGGATTCATAATCCGTGCTCTCGGTTTTATAAACCGTGCGCACGGATTCATAATCCGTGCCCTTGGTTTTATAAATGTAAGCAAAATTAGAAATATATTCACAGATTCGAACTTCTGGGATAATTCTCTATAGCGAAATGTTATTAAAACACAAACTACGCATCTTTCCTAACGTAGTAAGGCTAACAACGAGCTACAAACTCATTTTCATCAAAACGAGCCGTCCTCCGACCTGGAGAAACTTATCCAAACTTATCTCAATTATAACTTGTCTCATTGTAGTTGTACTACAGCACTTACTTTTAAAAAATAAGTTTGGAGACACTACCTTATTTAAACATTAAATTAATAGATATTTTTTGTGTCGGTGTTGTAGTTTGTAGATGGTCCCTAAACACGTCCGGTCTGACTGACTGCCGTCTCACCTCCGGCTGCTCATAGAGACCAATAATGTTATTTCTCCAGGTCGGAGGTCGGCTCGTTTTGATGAAAATGAGTTTGTAGCTCGTTGTTAGCCTTACTACGTTAGGAAAGATGCGTAGTTTGTGTTTTAATAACATTTCGCTATAGAGAATTATCCCAGAAGTTCGAATCTGTGAATATATTTCTAATTTTGCTTACATTTATAAAACCGAGGGCACGGATTATGAATCCGAGCGCACGGTTTATAAAACCGAGAGCACGGATTATGAATCCGTGCGCACGGTTTAGTTTTTTTTTAATCAGCTGACACCAGGGGGGCTCCATACAAAACAGCTGGAGCTCAGTGAGGTTGGATGGAGAGCGTTTGTGAACAGCAGTTTTCAGTTCTTTCCACAGATTCTCGATTGGATTCAGGTCTGGACTTTGACTTGGCCATTCTAACACCTGGATATGTTTATTTGTGAACCATTCCATTGTAGATTTTGCTTTATGTTTTGGATCATTGTCTTGTTGGAAGACAAATCTCCGTCCCAGTCTCAGGTCTTTTGCAGACTCCATCAGGTTTTCTTCCAGAATGGTCCTGTATTTGGCTCCATCCATCTTCCCATCAATTTTAACCATCTTCCCTGTCCCCGCTGAAGAAAAGCAGGCCCAAACCATGATGCTGCCACCACCATGTTTGACAGTGGGGATGGTGTGTTCAGGGTGATGAGCTGTGTTGCTTTTACGCCAAACATAACGTTTTACATTGTTGCCAAAAAGTTTGATTTTGGTTTCAATGACCAGAGCACCTTCTTCCACATGTTTGGTGTGTCTCCCAGGTGGCTTGTGGCAAACTTTAAACAACACTTTTTATGGATATCTTTAAGAAATGGCTTTCTTCTTGCCACTCTTCCATAAAGGCCAGATTTGTGCAGTATACGACTGATTGTTGTCCTATGGACAGAGTCTCCCACCTCAGCTGTAGATCTCTGCAGTTCATCCAGAGTGATCATGGGCCTCTTGGCTGCATCTCTGATCAGTCTTCTCCTTGTATGAGCTGAAAGTTTAGAGGGACGGCCGGGTCTTCGTAGAGTTGCAGTGGTCTGATACTCCTTCCATTTCAATATTATCGCTTGCACAGTGCTCCTTGGGATGATTAAAGCTTGGGAAATCTTTTTGTATCCAAATCCGGCTTTAAACTTCTCCACAACAGTATCTGGGACCTGCCTGGTGTGTTCCTTGTTCTTCATGATGCTCTCTGCTCTTTAAACGGACCTCTGAGACTATCACAGAGCAGGT
Source organism: Zingel zingel (assembly GCA_023566125.1). Lineage (NCBI taxonomy): Eukaryota > Metazoa > Chordata > Actinopteri > Perciformes > Percidae > Zingel > Zingel zingel. Next base: position 5,497,649 of record CM042329.1, on the reverse strand, counting down.
GCATTTATACGGAGACTTGATTACACACAGGTGGATTCTATTTTTCATCATTAGTCATTTAGGTCAACATTGGATCATTCAGAGATCCTCACTGAACTTCTGGAGAGAGTTTGCTGCACTGAAAGTAAAGGGGCTGAATCATTTTGCACGCCCAATTTTTCAGTTTTTTATCTGTTAAAACAGTTTGAAATATCCAATAAATTTCGTTCCACTTCATGATTGTGTCCCACTTGTTGTTGATTCTTCACAAAAAATTACAGTTTTATATCTTTATGTTTGAAGCCTGAAATGTGGCAAAAGGTCAAAAAGTTCAAGGGGGCCGAATACTTTCGCAAGGCACTGTATGTATATTGCACAGGTTTATGGGCAGGTTATGGAATAAAATAAATAAATATATTGTGCAGTTTTGGGTGTTAGCAGTTCAAGGGCATTGATGAAACAGTGCAGGAGTAAATGCAAACTGGGTAAACTATGCAGTGCAGTAAATGTAAACAGGTAAACAGTGCAGTAAATGTAAACAGGTAAACAATGCAGAAGTAAAAAGTAAACAGGAGGTGAAGTTTTGTTCAGCAGAGTTACAGCCTCTGGAAAGAAGCTGTACCTGAGCCTGCTGGTGCGGGAGTGCAGGCCCCTGTATTGCCTGCCAGATGGAAATAGGGTGAAAAGACCATAGTTTGGGTGGGTGGCATCCTTGACAATGGTTTTGGCTTTGTTTGTACAATGTTTATGATATGTGTTGTGGATTGAGGGGAGTTGGGAGCCAATAGTCATTTGGGCAGATTTCACTACCCTTTGTAGTGCCTTGCGATCAGCAGCATTGCAGTTGCCGTACCATACAGCGATCCAGTTTGTGAGTATGCTCTCAATGGTACAGCGGTAGAAGTCTGATAGAATTCTAGGACATAGGTGTGCTTTCTTAAGGGTCCGTAGAAAGTGAAGGCGCTGATGCGCCTACTTCACCAGACTAGAGGAGTTGAGAGACCAAGAAAGATTTTCTGTGATATGGACCCCAAGGAACTTAAAGCTAGACACACGTTCCACCTCAACACTGCTGATGTAGAGGGGGGTGTGTGCCTTGCTCTTAGTTCTCCTGAGAGGTGCTAAACCTCATCCCTATATGCTGTTTCATCCTCCTCTCTGATCAGGCCCACCACTGTGGTGTCATCTGCAAACTTCATTATGGCACTGGAGCCATAAACAGGGGCGCAGTCGTGGGTGAAGAGGGAGTAGAGCAGAGGGCTCAACACACAGCCCTGCGGCACGCCAGTGTTCAGGGTCTGGGGTCTGTTAGTAAGGAAGTCCATAATCCAGTTGCAGAGTGAGTTGCTGATGCCAAGCTGGCTGAGCTTGGAGATCAGCTTGGAGGGGATCATAGTGTTGAATGCTGAACTGAAGTCAATGAACAGAATTCTAACATATGTATTGGGACTGTCCAGGTTGGTGAGTGCCAGGTGGAGCGCTGTGGAGATGGCATCCTCTGTTGATCTGTTGTGTCTGTAGGCAAATTGGTACGGGTCCATTGCAGCGGACAGACATGATTTCAGTTGTGAGAGAACCAGCCTCTCAAAACATTTCGCAATGATGGGTGCAACAGGGCGGAAATCATTCAGTTCCTTGGCTGTGGAGTGTTTAAGCACCGGAACAATGGTGGCAGATTTAAAACTGTGGGGGACTGTTGAATGGGCTAGAGACATGTTGAAGATGTCGGTGAAGACACCAGCCAACTGCTCTGTGCAGACTAGCAACACACGTCCGTGAATTCCATCAGGGCCAGCAGCTTTCCGAGCATTCACCCTGCCCAGGATGTCACAGACATCTGAGGTGGAAAATTGGAATGTGTCCTCGTCCGGTGAAACAGCTGACTTGAAGGCTGCCTCCTTGTTTTCCCGGTCAAATCGAGCATAGAAGTGGTTCAGCTCATCTGGGAGGGAAGTAGAGGAGGGTAGGGAAGAGTCGCATGCAGATTTGTTGGTGATTGTATGTAGGCCTTGGCACATATGCTGGGGGTCGGAGGAGTTGAAGTGCTCTTTGATCCTTTTCTTGTAGGTGTGTTTGGCCCTGGATATTCCTTTCTCCTGGTTGGATCTGGCTGAGCTGTAGGCCTCCTGGTCTCCCGACCTGAAGGTCTAGCCTTGAGGAGAAGGCAAACTTCTTTGTTCATCCAGGGTTTCTGGTAAGGGAATAATTTCACTGTTTTATGTGTAGTTACTCCCTCCACACACTTGTTGATATAATCCAGGACAGAGTTGGTATATGTGTGAATGTTGGTTTGGGAGTCCATGGGGGCGTCAGCAGCAAACACATTCCAGTCAGTGTTGTAGAGTGGAGGCTGCGTCTTCCATCCAGATCTTAACGGCTTTTGTTGTTGGTTTCACACGTTTGATGCCTGGGGTGTACTTAGACATGAGAAACAAAGAGAGGTGGTCAGACTGACCAAGGTGGGAGAGGGGTGTGACTTTGTCACGTTGGGGAGACGTGCCTCAGCCTAGTACTAGAACTATGGTGACTGACTGGGATGAGGAAGAGGTGTTTTTACTGTCAGTGAATAGCACCGAGTGAAAGTCAAGGTTTTCTTTATATCTAGTGACAGTGATCATGTCTTTAGTTCAGATAAGTACTGGTAATCTAGCTAGATCAAGAAATAGAAAGCATCATGCTAGCTATGGGCTAACTTGCCAGTCAGTCCCACCTGTGAAATCCCCCGACGTTGTAAACACATTTTCGATTAGATAGCTCACGTTTTGATGGTAGCCTACTAGCTCCAGTAACATATTTGCCTAGTGTTTATTTATTACTTGGATGGGGATGCTGTTCGGCTTTTCACAAGTTTAGACAGCTAGCTAACGCTACGCCGACGTTTTGCTAACATTGGCACAACAGCATTAACTAGCCTAGACGGCTAGGTAAATATTACGATTGCCTTTGGAGTTTCCTATATCTGCGTCCACGTTGTCAACATAAGACATGTGGCGTTAGTGCTCCTTTTGTACCATAATTGTATTGAATGAAATGTTAAGCTTCGCTCCTACGAGATGGGTGGATTTTTGTTACGTTACACACAAAGCTAACTGGCTATAGTAGCCTGTGCTTATGCTAGCGGAATTAGCTAACGTTGCGTAGCCAGCCAGCAGCTTCGGCAGTAGTTCCGGTGAGCTAACTACGACAGCTGCTACATCCACAAGCGTCTCTATTTCAATCATCACTGCAGGTTGACTGCTTTTAGCAGCAGAGGTTGATTCTGGGCGACAATATTGTTGTGGTTAGCTCACCGAAACTACTGCCAATTGCTGAAGTTGCTGGCTGGTTACGCAACGTTAGCTAATTCCGCTAGCATACATACAGGCTAACTATAGCCAGTTAGCTTTGTATGTAACAAAAACCCACCCATCTCGTAGGAACGAAGCTTAACGTTCCATTCAATACAGGTATGGTACAAAAGGAGCACTAACACAACATGTCTTATGTTGACAACAGGGATGCAGATATAGGAAACTCCGAAAGCAGTCGTAATATTTACCTAGCTACAGTCTAGGCTAACGCTGTTGCGCTAACGTTAGCAAACGTCGGCGTAGCTAGCTGTCTAAACTTGTGAGAAGCCGAACTGCTGCTGAAAACGGGCAAATCTCAACAAAGCTCATAGTTGACGTCAACTATGTGGCTGTCCCTTATTTGCCTCTAGTCTCTAGTCTTTGTCATGCCCCAACATTTACATAGGCTACACCACTGACCTGAGGTCAGCTTAGTCTTCTGAATCTAGGTCACGCAGATCTCAGAAATTGTATACATTGTTCGTCTGCTATTTAATTACTAAATTCACTTCTGAGACTTTTTTATGCGAGAAATCAACTATGTAGAGGTCAAATATGTGCCGTTTTACGAAAATTGATGGCTAATTGCAAATTTTGTCCGACTGTGTGTCGGAGTTCAGCAGGAGCTCAGCAGGCTAATGTGACATCGGCCGGTGCTGCCTCGCGTGTCCTCCTTCACAGACCCCAGCCCGCTGTGAGCTAGATGGATCTCCGTCACGGCCGGCAGCCTGCGGCGCTCCATAGTCACCGTTTTTGGGTTGGTTACTGGACTACCAAATTATGGAGTTAGAATCATGCCAAAACCTCACACACACACACACACACACACACACACACACACACACACACACACACACACACACAAAACGTGTTTTACTCACACCCAACGATTCACAAACAAACTCAGTGTGGTTTGCAAATACAAAACATCATTCACAAACTAATGCATTTTGTTCTGCAAATAAGAAACCTACCTATCAAACAAATACAGTATGTTTTACACATACAAAGAAACGTATTTCTTCAATGACAAAAAATATCCTCCAAGTACAAACTAAAATCTTTCAAGTACAAAAAAAAATCCTTCAAGTACGAAAACTGTCACGTGACTTTTGGCACTAATTTTCCATCTTGCTGATCCACACAAAAATGCCTTCAGATCCACACACAAATGCCAGTAAACTTTATAACAAATGTCCTGTAATTCGCACTCCACAACAGCAGGTGGCGCTGTTAAGTCAATTTAAGCCTGCCAGGACCATAGATAGATAGAACGTTATTACGGTGCATAACTTACTGGAACAAAGCTGAGCAACGTGTTGTTGCTGGTGACAAAACCACTGATTATATATATATATATATGTACATTGAAGCGATACTGGCGGTAAAGACCCACTAATCGTTGTCTGATTCTCTAAAATGAATGCCGGCATTGCATTGTGGGAAATCGGCCCAGCTCTGATCATATCGTGTTCTGTCTTACAGCATACTGTAATATTTCACCAGTAATAAGACCAAAATAATATTATTAAAATAAAGAAATGCATACTATGATAATATCTACATATATGTAGCATTATAGTTTAAAAAATATCAATAAACAACAAAGCAATCCAGCTTCCCTGGCCGAAATAGACCGAAATAATAACATTAAAAGAAATACAATTAAACCATTATAAGATCTGGTGAATAAATTAAAAACAGCGGTTATTGGGCTAAAAATACCAATAATAGCAAAGCTGTATACAGCTTCTCTGTACAGAAAGAAACGTGCTGTGATCAGGGAATATGTGCGTAGACCACGGATGATGCCTGTCATTGACCTACATAGGCATCGCATCCGTGGGCCCGTCGCGGAATATTCGGCGAATCTGTGAAACTGACTACGGCCCTTAACTGAGTTAAGGGCCTTGTTCATTTCACGGAATTCTGTGAGAGCGGCAGCCTGTACTACGAAGCAAGATCAACATGTCTTGGATTTATTTCAGTTACCCGGCTTCCCCTAACCTAACAACCGCGGTCCTGCATAACCTGTGTCACGATGCTGGTTATCAACTAGTTCAATCAACCCAGGGTTTCCCAATCCAGCGACGCACGCGTTCACATAAAAGAGGCGGTGTTCGCACAGCACGACCAATCGCAAACATCTACCAGAGCCGCATATTTTACATAAGAAGAGCAAACTATAGCTAATTCTACATAAATATGAAGAACACAGACACGGTTTTATAGGCAAAACGCAATACAGTCGCTGCTTCCTAAAACAGGAAGGAAAGCTGGCAAAAAAATAGCGGATGCTGTAGATGCGTAGGCTAAATCACAACGCTTATCAATATCACTTCCCCATCAGTCAGGCAAAAGATCTGACCATAATTTACGCTTTCCATAAACTGTCGTTGCTTTAGCCTATTATTTCAGTTGCAACCCTGACAGTGGAAGCGATCAGAGAGCAAATAAAATATATAAAAACATAATTCAAACCGATGTGCGCATTGGCAACTAACTGCTCAAGAAGCCGAGAAATAGCCGATATGTAATTCCTTCCCATTAAAATATATATATTTCATAAAAATACCCACCGGGGAAAGTTAACAGGGTTGTCGGTCTCTAAATGTTTTAACTTTTATGAGCGCACCCCTCTCGCTCTCTCTCTCTCTCTCTCTCTCTCTTTGCGCACTAAGCTTCCCCTGATCTTCTACGAACGGTGACACCGTTATCAATCGAGTAGCCTATTGATTGGTCAGTAGGCGGTGCTTTTACACTGGTTGATCTCTGATCTCCAACTTAACCTGCTCCCGACCAGGTTAGGTGTTCAGAATAAGTTACCACGGCGATTGAACCCGGTAACAACTAATCCACCGTCACCATCACTGTGTCACCGTGGTCTACGCACATATTCCCTGATCACAGCACGGTTCTTTCTGTACAGAAAAGCTGTATACAGCTTTGCTATTATTGGTATTTTTAGCCCAATAACCGCTGTTTTAATCAACATTTATTCACCAGATCTTATCATGGTTTAATTGTATTTCTTTTAATGTTATTATTTCGGTCTATTTCGGCCAGGGAAGCTTGATTGCTTTGTTGTTTATTGATATTTTTTAAACTATAATGCTACATATATGTAGATATTATCATAGTATGCATTTCTTTATTTTAATAATATTATTTTGGTCTTATTACTGGTGAAATATTACAGTATGCTGTAAGACAGAACACGATATGATCAGAGCTGGGTGCATGCAAAGCCGATTTCCCACAATGCAATGCTGGCATTCATTTCAGAGAATCAGACAACCTGCTGTTGTGGAGTGCGAATTACAGGACATTTGTTAGAAAGTTTACTGGCATTTGTGTGTGGATCAGCAAGGCGGAAAATTAGTGCCAAAAGTCACGTGACAGTTTTTCGTACTTGTGGATTTTTTTTTTGTACTTGAAGAATTATTTTTTTTGTACTTGAAGGATTTTTTTTTATATTGAAGAAATACGTTTCTTTGTATGAGTAAAACATACTGTATTTGTTTGATAGGTAGGTTTCTTATTTGCAGAACAAAATGCATTAGTTTGTGAATGATGTTTTGTATTTGCAAACCACACTGAGTTTGTTTGTGAATCATTGGGCGTAAGTAAAAAATGTATTGTGTGTGTGTGTGTGTGTGTGTGTGTGTGTGTGTGTGTGTGTGTGTGTGTGTGTGTGTGTGTGTGTATATGTATGTGTGTGTGTGTGTGTGTGTGTGTGTATATGCATGTGTGTGTGTGTGTGTGTGTGTATTCACAAAAATGCATTAAATTGAAATCGGACACAACCGTTATCTTTGTAAGACCTTAAGGTAGCTAGTATAAGTGGCGTGACGAAATTCAAACTGTAAATATACTATAGTTATGCCAGCAGCCGGCAGCCGGCCAGTTCTGCAGAGCACCGAGCCCCGGTAGTCCAGTAACCCAGAAACGGTGACTTTGCCCTGGGTATGGAGCACAGCGGGCTGCTGCTGTCTCGTCAGACTGTGTGGAGCTCCTGAAGTCTGACACGTCTTACCAAATTTGCAATTAGCCATCAATTTTCGTAAAACGGCCCATATTTGAGCTTTATATAGTTGATTTCTCGCATAAAAAAAGTCTCAGCATTTAGTAACGAAACATTGCAGTGTCTGGCATATGAGACCTGCTGTCTCGTCTCCAATGTATGTGTATGTGGTTCGCTCAACCAATCAGCGCGCAGCTTACCTAAATATTCCAAATAGGGCTAAAACGCAGGGATGCATAAGGGCCCACAGAATTGCACCGGGCCATTTTCAGCCCAACCAATGTTACATACCCTATTAGGAGACCTTAAGGAACAGTGTGAAATACCCTATATAATCATTCTATCACCCCTTTAATATTCAGGCACCATCATGTTTTAAAGAGCTCAGCGTGCCTTCCAGAATTGCCTTCAAGAATACAGAGTTACTTGTGGTTCCTAGAGTCTCCACATTTAAGAATAGGCAGAGTAGGCTTAGAATTCTCCTCTTTGATAACGCTTATAGTTAGGGTTGGGGCCCGTCTTAACTACCTTACGCCTTAGAGTTGATCTGTGTGAACAGCCCAGATGTTCCCGCCAACCCACAGTGTTACTCACAGTGAGCATGGGCGTTGTAAGTAATCCCCAAGCGAAAAACTCCAGGAAGATCACCACCACCGCATGATACACACTGGGCCTGCCAATACCCTGTTGGAGCGGAAATACACACACACACACACACACACACACACACACACACACACACACACACACACACACACACACACACACACACACACACACACACACACACACACACACACACACACACAAACACACACACACAAACACACAAATTTTACATTCACAATTACATTTAAATGTGACTCTATGTCACGATTAAAAGGGCACTACACCAATTTAACACATGAAGATCAGTTTATCATCACGGTTAGAAGTTGTACGTCTTCTGTGGCTCTGGATAGAGATATTTTTTAAAGTCTGCAAAAATATTCCTAATTATCAAATATATTACAGGGCTCAACGCTAACTTTTTAAAGTGGCTGCTGGCTTGGCAACCATGCATCAGCTTTTGGTTGCTGAAATTGACAATACGGTTGCCATGTTTTAAACTACCTATATTTGGAGATATTCATTTCTTATTTAACTATACCACACATTTTAAGAATGAAACAATGAGATAATGGCTTGCAATATAATTTCCCATCCTTTTCAAATAGGGGTGCAACGGATCACAAACCTCACGGATCAGATCACTGTTTTGAGCCAAGGATGGGATACATTTTTGGATCAGCACAAAGAAGGAGGGGATTTAAATGACTATTAAAAATGTAATAACAATAACATTTAACAATAATTACTTATTTCACCAGGAAATTGCTGTTAAAAAAAAAAAAAAACAGATGAAGAAAGGGTATTTTACGATAACTTTGAATGCACCACAAGGTTTACCAGTTTACCAGTAAACGCAACATTTAGTCCCGGCTATGTTGTTTTTCAGACAACAGCAGTGACCAGTGCTAGTTTGTTTCTTTTGGCTCAAAGCTTTAGCGGCAGACTGTTGTACGTCCTGCTGTTGGAATCCTCTACAGTGAAATACAGCCACACTTTACACCGTTTATCTGTCAGCATTTTAACCGTGTTTAATCCAGCTACTACTGTAGCTAACGGTAGGCTAACGTTACCTGCTGTGTAATGTGTTATTAGTGTTATTAGATACCGGACGAAATAGCAATAGATGCCATATTAGCACCAGATTTTAACATGCGTGGTTAACGTGAACAGAAAATTGCGTTGCCTGTATCTTTTCACAGCAAACGCGTGTCTGGAAAGCGGTCGCACAACAGCTGAAATGTTGTGTTGCGCACTAACGTAGTGTTTAAAATGTACGGAGACAACCAACTAAAATATTGACTTCTTTTGAAATTAATTTTCCAGTTTTGTAAGTTTTGATTTTGTTTTTATATACAAATATTGAACAGGTAGTTGCAACCAGAGACCACAAAACGGTTGCCAATTGACTCAATATGGTTGCCAAGGGCAACCGGGCAACCGTTACTGTTGAGTCCTGTATTAAAAATTCCCCACTTGCCCAATACTGGGGAGTCTTTTTCTTCCTCCAAGCTTGGGTCCTTTACCAGAGGCCTGGGAGCCTGAGGGTTCTGCAGAGAATCTTAGCTGTTCCTGGGACTGCGCTCTTCTTGTCAGAGATCTCAGATGTTGTTACTGAGTGAGAAACCTAGTTTGGGGGTAACAGCACCCGGTGCTCTGATTACCACTGGAACCACTGTTGCCTTCACTTTCTACATCTTTTCTAGCTCCTCTCTAAACCCTTGGTATTTTCATAGCTTCCTGTGTTCCTTCTTATTGATGTTGCTGTCACTTGGGATTGCTACATTTATTACAACTGCCTTCTTCTGCTGTTTGTCAACCACCGTGATGTCTGGTGGGTTAGCCATCACCAGTCATATCAGTCTGGATCTTGAAGTCCCACATGATCTTAGCTCTGTTATTCTCAGCCAACTTTAGATGTGCCTCCCACTTTGACCTTGGCTCTTCCAGCCCATACTCACCACAGATGTTCCTGTACACTATGCCAGCCACTTGGTTATGGCGCTTAATGTAGCCGTACCTGCCTGCATTTCACACCCCACTGTTATGTTATGGACTGTTTCAGGGGCATCTTTACACAACCTGCCAATTCACAGTGCACCATTGACACAGAGGTCCTTCTACGTGTTGATGTTTACGGTAAGCGTATTGTCTCATTTCCGGTGCTCCCGTCTCATGGACGCTACTTTGCTGTTCCAGCAAAAACGTACTCAACTCTGCTTTATTGTTTAATTTAGTAGCTAAGTGCCTGGATTGCATTTAAACTACACTAGTTATACTCAAGCACTTATAGTTTTCTTCTCTTACAGCGACTGCCTCGCTGATCTCACAATTGTTAAAACGCTGTTAGCTACTTTAGCTTAGCCATTAGCAATGGCTAATTCCTCTCCCTCTCCTGCTCTTTCTTGCTCAGTGTGTCAGCTGTTTGGCTATTCCTCTACCTCCTTTAGTGATAAAGATGTAAGATTTATGTAATAAATGTAGTATATTCACTGCTCTGGAGGCAAGGCTTAGTGAGTTTGAGGCACGGCTCCGCACCATGGAATCAAAATCATATGCTTCTGTAGCTAGCCTGCGCTCCGTAGCTGGTGCGGACCAACTTAGCTTAACGTAGCTTCTGTTAGCAGTCCCCCGGCAGGCCCCGAGCAGGTGGGTGACTGTCCGAAGCAAGCGTAGCGTTAGCTCTAAACCGGTGAGCAGACATGGCGGCGGTCGCTTTAAACTGGAGCCTATGGCTAACCACCAACATCTTCGCCTTTCTAACAGTTTCTCCCCACTCAGTTATACACCCCCTGAGAAGCCAACTCGGTTATTGGGAGCTCTATACTGCGGAACGTGAAGTTGGCGGCTCCAGCGACTGCGGTCATGTGTGTCCCTGGAGCCAGAGCGGGCGATGGGGAATCCTATCTAAAGGATATAAAGATAACCGTAAATACAGTAAGATCATACTTCACGTAGGCGGTAATGATACCCGATTACGCAAATCGGAAATCACTAAAATTAATGTTAAGTCACTTTGTGCATATGCAAAGACAATGTCGGACTCAGTAGTTTTCTCTGGACCCCTGCCAAACCTGATCAGCGATGTATGGGGCACCATTTGAAAGGGAACTAAATAGGCTTTCCAACAGTATAAGATTGATTGCCAAAAAGCATTGTTAGTGCAGAGAAATAATCTACCAAACACAAATTTCCTTACTTTTTGTGCTAAATTTATAATCAAAGTAGAGGAAGGCAGGCCAGTACAGCCCGATCCGGTTGGGGAGAGTTCTAGCCCGACCAAGCTCCTCTCCTTAACCTGTCTCTCTTAATTATGCTGTTATAGTTTTAGACTGCCGGGGACTTCCTTTGACACGCTGAGCTTCTCTCTCCTCTCTCTTTCTATTTGTGTGTATCCATGTCCCAGAAGTGCTTGTTACTAAACTAGCTCTGGGGAGCTTATTCCCCGGAGTCCTTATGTATTTTTTTTTCGCCCAGCATGTTTCCTTGGATTGGGGTGGCACCAAAATCATGGTTGCCGCTGTCGCCGTGGTCCTGCGGCACACCCTGCTATGCCCTGTTACACCCTGCTACGTCCTGCTATGCGCTGCTGTGCCCTGCTACGTCCTGTAACTCCCTGCAGTGCCCTGCTATGCCATGAACTACTACAACTACTATTTCTAGTCACTGTTCCATTATCTTTTATTGTGACTTTGTTACTGCCACTGTTCATCACACCCCCAACCGGCACCTTCAGACACCACCTACCAAGAGCCTGGGTCTGTCCCAGGTTTCTTCCTAAAAGGGAGTTTTTCCTCGCAACTGTCACAAAATGCTTACTCTTGGGGGAATTACTAGAATTGTTGGGACCTTGCATATTATAGAGTGTGGTCTAGACCTATTCTATCTGTAAAGTGTCTTGACATAACTCTTGTTATGATATGATACTATAAATAAAATTGAATTGTATTCATAACACGGACACTTTAAAAAACTTCCTCAAAACACCTTCATTTTTTGTGCTCCGACAGTCTGCATTACAAAGAAAACAAATAATTCATACGATAAAAATCAAAGCAAACTAGAAATGCAAGCAGTTATGACGGGGTCCCCGGTGCGAGTCGCCCCCCGACGACCCGCGGAGCATGCGAAAGCGAAACCCAAAGCGTGACAGTGGGGAGGCAAACGTCAGGAAATAACACGAGGTGTGAGCTGTAAAGTCTGTAGTACAGTTATTATTACATGCATTGAGTTATTGGCCAAACACGTCTACGGTGATTATAGCGCCTTCTAATGGTCGATCTTCGCCTAATTTGATACAGAGCCTCGTAATTTTATTTGTTCGTAAATTAAGAAAATTGTAATAATAATCTTAGCGATTACAATAGGGTTCCCAGCTCCACTGGTACTGGGAACCGCGTTGCCTTGCATACGCCGGTTCCCAGCCCCCTCAGGCTTGGATCCCTAAGTAGCGATGAACGGGCCCTCGCCCCTCCCAGCACGTCAGGGTTACTGGCGGGATGCCTCAGTGGAGCATGGTGAAAAACTGTGCCAACTTTCGTCTAATTCAGAATAACTGTTGCCAAGATAGGCAACAGTTCCTGTTTTGATTGCCACGTACAGGAAGTTGTTCCTCTACAACTTGCGCATTTTTTAGATTATCAAAATTCTTTTGATAACTTTTTGTCATGAGGGTCCACAGATTCTACATGCAAAGTTCCGTGCAGATCAGACTGACTGACTCTTTTTTATTATCTAATTTCTCATCTACCTTGATTGTCTTCATGGTGCTTCTAGTGCTGAAACTAGCAATTATGAAATTATTGATTAATCTGTCAAAAAAAAAATCCACTGAGCTATTTTTTTTTTATTTAATAAAAATAAAATAAAATAAATAAATAAATACATATATAAAATTTCCAAGATCCCAATGAATACAAAGGTTCTCCAAAACCGAAATATATTGGCCTAAAATCAAAATGATTAACAGAGAAAAGCAGCAAATCCTCACAGTGGAGAAAAACAATTTGCCATATTTGAGATAAAGGTCATTTCAATAGGACGTTTCATGTTTAACTGAAATTGTATGTCTAATCTACTAAAGTGAACGACAAACTACGTCGTTGATTAGAGGTGGTCTTAAAGTAATGTCTATAATAATGTTTCTCATGAAGGATGTTAAAATGGAAGCTGACTGAGCAGTGGATGTTGTTGCTGCCTTCGTTGTGTTTCAGGCAGAGAGCTGTTATGTAATAGATAACGGATCCATCCTGACCGCATCATCCTCACACTAAGCTGAGCTGTCTGTGGGCCACATTATACCATTACAACCAACACACACGTATCTCCATCCCAGAAACAGCCATTTTGGAACAGAGCTGCTCTGTTCGGGCTGATTTTCGCTGTAGTCATTCATTCCTTTTAACATCTGTAACATTTGATCTATTCTATTACAGTGATTTACTAACGCTAGCAATCGTCAAAAGAGAACATTTGATCTGTTTTGAGTAGCTTTAGGCCTATAGGCTATGTCAATTGATCCCATTTATAGTTATTTTTGAGGTGCAATACCCTACCACCAAACTTATGAATGAGCCCGTAGGCTAATACGTTTTAACATCCTGTTATGTCATACACACACTGACCATTATTTCACTGTTATTATTATTTTATTTTTACACAAATTGAAGCTACTAACTGTAGGCCTATGGGTATCTGAGGTGCAAGCATAAATATAGGCTACAGAAATAATAGCAGCATCCAGAACTTTAAAACAACATCAAATATACTGTATTAATGCAAGCCTACTACTAGGCCTACAGGCAAATTATAGAATAATGGAATATTAATAACATGGCGGGTCATCCACGTACCGCATCTCCGTCCTTCATGATGATCTTCTTGACTAGCACCACCTGGCCAGGTCCCGAAGCTGGCTCCCCCGGCATCTCTTCACACCTGCCGCTGGTCACAAAGCATCCATGCCGCGTAGATATCCGCGGTTCTCTGGGTTCTTCCAGGGTGCCTCCTTAGGTAGCCCGGGGCTAAACCGAGCTAATAATAACAATAATAATAATAATAATAAGATAATAAATACCCTATATGATGACAATAAAACTATAAACCGTGTTGAGATAGCGCTAACTCACTAAAAACGCCATATGCCTCCCGTCAGATCCGCCGTCAGGTCAGATCGACCGACAGTCTGCAGCTCGCAGTCAGACCGACGTCAAGTTAAACAAAATCAAGACAGGATTTCCGGTTTGGGTTGAGTATTTTTATTTTATTTTTTTTTTTTTAGATCAAAAGGTGACTTTCTTTTACATGCTTAATATAGCCTAGTAGTTATTTCGACCAAATATAATGTTCATGAATCAAAATGTACAAGCAATAGGCCAACTTCTCTGAGCTTATTAACAATTTTTGGTTGCAGAAACATCACATTACCCCCTAATAATTCTTTGTGGTAATTGATTGTGGTTTATAGACTGATCTTTTACAGTAAGAAAGAACATTAGCCTAAAATACCCTTAATGAATAATCAGTTTACACCTGAAAATTCATAAGATTCTAAATCAAGGTGCTAGGTAGCAAGAGAACCTTTATTTAACAAATATAGAACATTCGGGTATATTCATGGTTTGTAATATACTAAGGCATATTTTATGGGTTTTCTGATTTAAGGGGTTTGTAAGAGCACAGGGACCCATGAACTTTAACATTAAAAAGCCCTAACTGATGTTTCAATAGATTTTTTTATTGCACGTTTAGCATATAACATTACATTTTCCCCTTAAAATGTTCACTTAATGGAAATATGAATATTTTTTTGTATAGGGTCAATTGTGAGTTTTTTTAATTCCTTAAAAATTCTGAAATTGTGTAGATAATTTATTAAAACTACAATAATATATATTATTCTATTAATTAAGAAGTCCCATGAAAAGCACCTAAATCACATTATTGTTAACGAGTAGATTAATGTTTAAAAGGTGCAAAATTAAGGAATTTTGTTGTATTTACTGATTGGTGGTCCTGGATTAATGTAGGCCTACTACTATCTGATGACCAAACTAACCTTATCCTTTCCCCCCTTCTTTTCTTGACTTTCTTTACATTTATTTTGGAAGTCAAGTCGCTCTACTTCCCATCTCACCGACTGCACTTGACTCACTCAATGCGGTCCGGTTGAATCCATTCCGGGTTTTTAAAGATCTGGACCGGTCGTACCCTGACAGACCCGATTCATAACGGTACAGAAACAGACAAAAGTGCGTTTGATTTGTAAACTCAGAAAATAAGAATAGAGACAAAATCAAACTAGAACTGCAAGCAGTTATGACGGGGTCCAAGCCACCCCGGCGCAAGTCGACCCTGATGACGTGAAGCACGACTGCAGCGAGGCAAAAGTCAGGAAATTTCACTAAGTGCCAGCACCAGTCTGCAGTGAAATGCAATAGCAAATTTCCCATTCATTGATTAAAAGGCCAAAACGCTTCTACCTCAATTATAGCACCTCCTAAAGGCCGATCATCACCAAATGGTATAGAGCCGCAGACTGGCATGTCGAACAATAATCTCAAGTTTTGTGATGATAGCATTTACTGCGGCAGAGATATTGGCATTGCAAATTTCCCATTTAAATGCATTGACTTATTTGCCAAAACGCATCTACGTTCATTATAGCGCCCCCTAATGGCCGATCGTCATCAAATTTGGTACAGAGCCTCGGAGTGGGATGTCGAACAATAATACCAAGTTTTGGTACCTATTAATTTGGCCAAGATATGCTAAAGTTCGTGTTTTGTGGCTAGCTACGAAAATTAGTTTGGTTGTAAATTGCGTGTAGTTTAACGTAGCAAAATTCTTTTGATAACTTTTGGTCAAGTCCATCTGGAATTACTACGTACCAGGTTTCGTGCCAATCGGTCGCACGGCCTAGAAAAAGTTGGTTTTGCACATTGCGCAATATTGGGAAAAAAACTTCTTAGCGAAAATGGCCGTGGCATATATCACCAGATTGAGCTCGATTCAAGGAACACGTGGATGTAAGGTTTTCTAATGTGCGATGTGTAATGTGGGAGTTATAGGCAAAAACATGTTTGACGTCATTATAGCGCCACCTAGTGGTCCACATGTGTAATATTTGGTATGTGAGGTCCATGAACCATTGTACATCTACAATGTTAATTTGAAGTTGCTCACATTAGTGTAAGTGGTGAATCCAAATCTGGGTCTCATAGGCCACGCCCACTTTGACGAATCAGTACCCCACTATATGCGTGGCCTCATGAGTGGCCCTAGATGATACCCTCAAAATTTTGTAAAAATCGGATCAGCCGTTCATGAGATATAAACCTTTTGTACTTGTAGCGCCCCCTAGTGGCCATATTCATTGAATTTGTTATTGAGCCTCAGAGGGTCATGGTAAACAAGACTTTAAAGTTTCGCGTTGATAGCATTTATGTTGGCCGAGATATGACAAAGTTCGTGTTTTCGTATAGCTACACAAATTTGTTCGTACGTGATTTGTGCAATTTTTATCCGATGAAAAATATTTTTGATAACATTTTGTCAGGTCGGTCTGGAGATGCTATGTACCAAGTTTCGTGCAGATCGGTCGCACGGTCTAGGAGGAATTAGAAAAAGTAGGTTTACGATAAATCTCTTTTTGCGCATTAAAGTATAGGCGGAAATGGCCATGGCCTATATTAGGAGATTCAGCTGAATTCAGGGAACACGTGGTTATGTGTATTTGATGTACGGTTTGGGAGTTATAGGGCCAAATGCATATCTCTGCTATAGCACCATCTAGTGGTGGACATTTTTTTTGTCCAAGGTCCTTGCAGGGATCTGGACCAGTCCTGAAAATGGCACCCACCCACCATGTACGATTTAGGCTGTAGCATGACTTTTATCAACAGAAAAATAAGAATAATCCTTAGGAAAACAATAGGGTTCCACATAGAGGTCTGATCGGGACGAATTTTTTCATCCGAACCCGGCCAGCGTCCGACAGAGCCGTGACTAAACCCGAGCCCGACACAGTTTAAATCTATTTTTTTCTCATACTAATGACACATGTACATTTGTTTGTGTGGAAAGCTTTTATTAAGCAACTGTAGGAAGGCATTCGGAAATGTCAACAGATGAGCACAGGCTTGGAAACCTAATAATCCTTAGGAAAACAATAGGGTTCCACAGTTCCGCTGGATCTGTGAACTTAGCCTCCCTCAGGCTAAGTTCATGGCAGAGCACCTCTATCCCTTCTTTCGTGGCAACTATGCCACAAATTATGGTAAGGCGAATGAGGTGGTTGCTGGTAATGCACTTCGAGAGCAAGGCATGAGTATTACACATAGGGGCATCGTGGTTAGTGTCACAGAGCCATGGTTGTCAGCCAGCCCAGATGGGGTAATTGACTCATCTGTCCTACTCAAAATGAAATGTCCCGTCCCAAGTAAACTCCATTCTACCAGTTCTATCAACTTGACCATAACTGCAGTGATAATAAGAGGGCGCAAGACCTCCTCCATTTTATCAATCCAGAATGAGATAACCTTACTGGCAACACTCTGAGACACATGAAACTGCCTACCAAGGTCACCCAGCATGTCATTAGTATCTGATCTCGCACTGAAAAAACAAAAGCCCTTTCAGTAAATCCATCTAAGGTGGAAACAATAGAGTTGAAGATTTCCAGTGAGACTCCAGTGTAGAGGAACGAATCGGCATCACTCTGAAGCATGGAGTAGCTAAAATCTTCAGTTTGTGTTGTGGCCGTCTCGTCACCACCCTGCTGTTCACCATAGATGTGGTCCCAAAGTGATGGATCTTCCCACTGGGTCGAAACAGTGCTGTGTGATGATTGTGGCACCTCAGGTATGCCCTCATCCTCCTGGTCTGTCACTTCTGCTGTTGCTGTAAAAACAGAACACATAGGCTACATTTTAAACTCTACAGTTTATGTCCATGTTTTCTCACACTGACAACATTACAGTAAAAGCTTATGATAAATGGTGATGGAAACTCTTCTTCGCTCAGGCTAGAAGCTAGCTCTACGATAGCCCTCAGTGGAGTTGATAGCACTAAACCTACAGTAACATTCAGTGGACAAAGGCATAAACCATTCATTTTTAACACATTTATTCCATCCACAACATAATGGGTGTTCATAAAAATTTAGGTTAGACTGCCCACAGATAACACGAATAGTTTTGTAGCAGGACGGTGGAGCTCGTAAAAATGGAAACAAGCGGAGGTAGCTCACTTGCTAACTAGATTAGCTGTGAATGTTGTGGGAAAATGTGATAAAATCTGTTTTAATTGAATTATGGGAAATATACAATGTACAACAAATATGATATTAGATTAAAGATGATATGTATTTTAGTTTGTGTAAGGAAGAGACCTTCTCCCTCCTTGGATCACCTTCAGTTGTCGCTGTGTAGCTGCAAGCGGCCACAGATGGCTTACTATTGTTGCGGCCGGCGTAGGATGGCCGCCGCCCTTTCCAGGAAAAAGCTAAGAGGGGGGGGGGGGGGGGGGGGGGCATCACATCAAGCCCAGCCGATGTTTCCACAAAATTCTAGAGCGGGCGCCAAGCCCAAACGCCTTAAGCGTAGGCGCTCGAAACGCAAGATCAGCTAAATTACTTCATCTAGTGGAAAAAGCCCAAAAGAGGTGGTCTTAACCTCAAAAATAGCCAATTGAAGATTTACACGCATGCTCTGAGGGTGATCATTGGAGCTTTCCACAGGAGGAGGGTCTTCCTTGTAGAACGATATAAGGCGATATTAGACAAAGGACTTGTTAGCAAGATATGTCCGGACCTTGCTCGGGCTTTCCTGTGTGTTGATTTAATTTCGTGCACATTAAAGCTCTTTTTCTCATCTGACTTGTAAAAAAGAAGAGTAATCGCGACGTTACAGCAAGCGTTGGAGTCCGCGACGTTATCTGGCCTTGGGCCGCGGGCATTTAAAATGTACTTCTACATGAAGTGGTGCTATCACTAACCAGCTATACAATTCAACATTGAAAGTGGCTTACCTGTCGCTTCGACACGAACAATTGTACGTCTCTTCTTCACCACTGGTCTGTCATATCCAAGGTATAATTCCGGGTTGGGATGGTCATCCGTGGGGCGTTTGTCAACAAAATGGTGCGAACGGACATACACCTTTTTCGGTGGATGCTTCAGTTTTAGCGCAGTTAACCACTCTAAACGTCTACTCTCTGGCATTGAATGTAGCTGATACGGAACCGGACATGGCATTCTCTCCTTCTTATCTTATGATCAAAGCACTCAGTTTCTAAAAAGTTTTTTATCTTCTTTTAATTGTTAAAACAACCAACAACAGCACATGTGGAGCCTGAACTCATTCTCTCACTGCTAGTACAAGTAGTAGGACTACCGCTACTAACCGGAAGTAGGCAACCGGAGTCGTCGTCATGGCGGCGCACATTGTTTAGAGCAGAATAAGGTGAATATGTCAGTAACGTTTTGATATTAGCACTTCGTCAGCAAGCAGTACTTTGTGGGCAGTTGTGGTAAAGTTTGCTTGCTAACATAACATAAACTGGCTGACAGACACCTCGCAAATAACTTCAGACTTATCACCCCCTAGCGTTATGGCAGTGAAATGCACCACAATGCAAAGCAACCCCCCAACACAGAACTCAGAAAAGGTCTGTAGGAATGATGGCGTAGCGACGGGCTACGGCGTCGCTACGGCGTCGATTCGACGCAGAAGCATAAATCAGCCTTTAGGCTGCGTTCTATTCACCTCGGAAGTGGAAAGCCTGAGCTGAGAAAGATGTCACACCTGAGTTGATCGCATTCCAGTACGAAGTCGAAATGTTTGCGCTAGCCAGGTTAGCCATTATTAGCAACAACAGTACAATTTAGTGAAATCCAATCTCTGCATTTAACGCATCCTAAGCATTGGGAGCAGTACATGAGTGTAACACACATGTTGCGGGTGCGGGCGGTAATGGTCAGAAATTCGCCGGGAGCGGGATGAAGAAAACAGTCCCGCGCAGGGCTCTACTGCATATCCATAGTCCTTTATAATTCTTCTTCATATTTTATAGCCTATATTTATACTTTTTACATGTATATAGCCTACTTGTAAAAAGCTGCTCCATTGTGCATTCTCCTTTTATATACACTTATCTAGTATCTCGTGGCCTCAAGATAGTAACTCGTAGCCTCAAGATAAGTGTATATAAAAGGAGAATGCACAATGGAGCAGCTTTTTACAAGTATATACATGTAAAAAGTATAATACGAGATAGTATCTTGAGGCCACGAGATAGTATCTTGAGGCCACGAGTTACTATCTCGAGGCCACGAGTTACTATCTTGAGGCCACGAGATAGTTATAATTAATTTTTTTGACAAAGTGGGACCAGGGGGGCTCCGTACATATATAATAAATATCATGAAATAATTTAGTTTAGGCTATGCCTTGGTGCCTCTCTCTCTCTCTCTCTCTCTCTCTCTCTCTCTCTCTCTCGCTCTCTCTCTCTCCTAAAATATCTTCCAGTATCCATTTGAAGAATATATTGGTACAATAGCATTAACAGTGACACTATGATATTTAGGGACTGATATTGTTTTAATACTATAGAGATAGCAGGTTATATTAATGTAAAGAATAGAGAGCTTCGGATACCTTACTAGGAGAGCTATTTCTTGTATTTCACTCGTTTACACTAGCTAGACTATTTTTTTCTATAGCCAACTAAAATATTCCTTTATCTTTACCTCAAGTAAATGTAGCTGAAGTGAAGCAAGTAAAAGTCATTAACAACAACTTACAATTTCACTCTGTATCACTCAGTGTGTGTGCGTAGCAAGTCCAGACCAAAGATTAGCGACGAGACGAGATAACTCCTGCAGCTACTGCAACACACCGGTCTGCAGCGTTCTGAAAGCTGCCAGTTTAAACCAATGAGAAGAGACGAGACGGTGGATCATCTTCATAGCCATGGACTCTTTGTACCTCTGTCTAATGTTCGACTTTCCGGCTTTTTTGTAGCTGGATATATTATTTGTTGTTTCTAATTATGAATTTGGATAACGTTAATGATAATGAATGCGATACTTGCTACAGTTGCATTTCGAGTCATAAATCGGCGACAACATTTTATTTCTCTGATTTACTGCTTGTTTTAATGCTGCCTGGTGCTCTCTCTCTTCAGTAACTCTCTACCTCACTCGTCCACATACCGTTACCGTGCAAGCGGCCGCTCGTGAGCCTCTCTCTAAAACACTGCCACTTCAACCAGTTGACAGTTCATGAAATAAAAATAAAACAGACAGTGCATGACGACACCAACAGATAAATGGTGAAGGAAGACTGATTCCACGTAGTGAGTGATACAGAGTGCACTGTAAAAAAAATAAAAACAATAATCTAATTATTATTTTTCTTACAGTATGAGCTGTATATTAAGGAAACACTTTATTTTGAAATGTTTATGTGAATTCATGTTATGTGTTCTGTGAATTATGATGGTTATTAAGAATTCATGCAAAGTAAAATGGACACTGTAGAGCAGTTCTTTTGTTTTAAGTATATCCAAATTGACCTTATGTGGACTAGATGAATAATTATCTTGCCTGGCTGTGTAGGCTGTTTTTTTTTTGTTTTTGTTTTTTTTAAGAGTCCTTCAATTGGGTCCTCAGTCCTCGGTTCATCTACCATCTTCTGCTGTCATCCATCTGCATCTCCATCCTGGTTGCTACTCACCTTCAGAAAAGGGGTCATCCACGTCCACGTCTCCATATCTTTCCCATTCCAATACTCACCTTGGACATTCACTGTGGAAGAGGGTGGTAGGACTTTGAGTACACTCGTATTTTCCCTCACTTTTTATTTTTTTATTCATTTGAACTTTTGGGACAATTTCTTTTTTCATGCCTGAGATCTCAAAGACAAAACGCAATACAGTCGCTGCTTCCTAAAACAGGAGGAAAGCTGGCAAAAAAAAGCCAACGCTGTAAATGCGTAAATTTCAACGCTTATCAATATCTTCCCCATCAGTCAGGCACAAGATCTGACCATAATTACACTTGTGCTTTCCATAAACTGCCGTTGCTTTAGCCTATTATTTCAGTTGCAATCCTATATAAAATATATATAAAAACATAATTCAAACCGATGTGCGCATTGGCAACACACGGCTCAAGATGCCGATAGCCTATATATGTAATTCCCTCCCGTTAAAATCTATATATTTCATAAAAATACCCATCAGGGAATGTTAACGGGGATTGCACAGGGACATGATATAGACTTCACTATTTTGCTGTGAGGATCGCTGTGTTGCACTTGAGTTGAGTAGTGGTGGCACACCTGAACACTCCTCAGTGTAGTCTGCCTCTCCACAAGTAGCATCTGCTTGGATTGTTTATAGGTTATTTTGGGCTTAGTTTTTTTTTTATTAAATATGTTTTAAGACTGCTATCAAGGCTGTTATTTTATCATTTTTTGTAACAAAGAATCATTTGACCCACTCCACCATTTTAGAAAGGTTGTTTATTAACTCTTTCAGCAGTTTAACCCCCTGCCTATTTTGATTTATCTTATTAGAAATAAAAAGCATTTAATATACTTTGAAACACACCTCTGCCTCATCAATAACGGACCTGTGTGCCTTTCTCTCCAGTTTCTTAAATTAATCAATGTTCACATAATATTTCCTAGGGTGCAATTCCCTAGGTGGTGTTGTTGGTTCTACCTTCATATTCTCCCCCTTACTAATGACTCTTGCCACACAGGCTTCGACCCAAAAGTGCAGAGATGAGGAGGCAGTGGAAGATTTAGAATATTTATTTATTAAAGTGCTCATATTATGCTCATTTTCAGGTTCATAATTGTATTTAGAGGTTGTACCAGAATAGGTTTATGTGGTTTAATATTCAGAAAACACCATATATTTGTTGTACTGCACATTGCTGCAGCTCCTCTTTTCACCCTGTGTGTTGAGCTCTCAGAGTGAGACATCTAACTTCTGTACCATCTTTGTTGGGAGTTGCACATGCACAGTAAGTACTGCTAGTTTGTCAGTTGCAGAGTATGAGGGCGTGCCATGCTAGCAGCCAGGCGAGTATTATAACATGTGTTACAAAGTGACATACGTTCATCACCGAAGTAAAGGCTGGACTACAATAGAGCTGTTTGGAGCAGTTTGTGAACAGTGTTTTCTCTGGAAGATGGTAACTCCCTTTGTGGTGGACTTTGGGCTTTTTCACGTTGTAAACCTATAATGTGTACAAAAAGATATATAATACAATAAAGGAAAGGGGAAAAGCCAAAAAGCATAATATGAGCACTTTAAAATAAAACTGCTTACAACAAAGGGAGTCCTGAGGCAGGCAGGTAAAATGAGTACAGGCAGACAAAAGGAGTTCCAAAACACTCTGAAAGCTGAAGACAAGGGAATCAAAAACCCAACGAATGGAGAGATGTAGGGAGGAGCAAAGACAATGATCCGACGGCCGACAAAGGAAGCACAGAAACTAAATACACAAGGTAACAATAGTAACGAGGGACAGGTGACATGAGGGCTGATGAACAGTTGAGACACATCAGGGCCCCGTTTCAGGAAGGAGGTTTACCAAACTCTGAGTCTAACCCTGATCTCTGAGTTGATTTACCCTGAGATGGAAACTCGTGAGTTTTCGGTTTCAGAGCAGCTGATATGAGTTGGTTCAATCAACTCAGAGTAGGTTCACGCGCCTGCGCCACCATGGTGTCAGAGGAACTGAGAGAAACTTGAGGAAACTGAAGCATGAAAACACAAGGAAGGAACTAGGAAAGCAAAACACCGAATGAACACGGGTAAAACATAACCATGAACAAATAACAGGGAAACCGTAACACACAGGGAATTAATTGACAAAATAAAACAGGAAAAACGCAATTTGCTGTGAGCTTCAGTCTGTGACTTCTCCCGCAAAATAAAATTAACGCAAGCTGAGTTCAATGCAAAAGTAATCCACAACTTTAAAATAAAAGTCTGTGACCATGAAGTTGTCCATGCGGTTTCAAATGAGCATAATGGTGTCTGGGTACTGTTTTTTCACTCTCTAATAAAGACCATATTTCTAGTTTTGGTTTTAATTTGATACAAAGTATGGCTTATTACATCTTAATAGAAAAACAGCATAATTTAGGTGTTTGGTGTCTAGTTAGGGTATAACTGTTCATTTTACATCTAATAAAGACAATGTTATTTCTATTTATGGTTTAATTTCATACAAAATACGGTTTATGTCTTTTTAATGTACTGTATAATAAAGTGAGACCTTTGTTTTTTTCCTCAGATAAGAACTGAAACTGATTCTGAATAAGTTTTTTTCTTTAATAGCAACAACACTCTTTCCTTTGAAATGCTGGGGCCCGTTTCAGGAAGGAGGTTTAACAAACTCTGAGTCTAACCCTGATCTCTGAGTTGATTTACCCTGAGATGGAAACTCTGAGTTTTCGGTTCCAGAACAGCTGATATGAGTTGGTTCAATCAACTCAGAGTAGGTTCACTCAGAGTTAAGCGCGTGCACCACGACAATAAAAAAGCAGCATGAATGGAGCCATGATACTACGATTCACCATGGTAACAACCACAAACAAACTGGTCGGCGGAAATACTCATGCGCACATACAGCGAGTTTAAACATGTATTTCGTTATAAAAGCAACCAAAAGAGAGAGAATTTGCATGGGAGAAAATTGCTGCTTGAGTAAATGCGTAAGTTCCAATATAGTGTATTAATATCATATTTAATCATAAGTATAATATTACTGGTGAAATGGTATCTAATCTATCTATTTCCTTTAGGTGCAATCCTGCGGGCAAAAAAGTACTAGGCCTACTAATCCCATTCTGAGGCTGCAGCACCATCATTAACAGAATTATAATTCATAATCTTTTATTTCAAAGGGTTTACCAAGGGGGTAAGCGTCTGTCAACAACCCGTAGATCCTATGGCACCATTTTGATGCTAACAAGCACTCACCCGCCGTTAGCATTCCATTGACTGCCATTCATTTTGACGCCACTTTGACAGCGAATAACTTTACATCTGAAACATTTAAGGACTTTATTTGTCCATTGTTTATTTCTAAAGAAACACGACAATGTATAAAAGGGTCAATTACCTTGTACCTCACGTTATGTCTCCGTAGCATACGTTTTTGTAAAAATAGGCTAACGATGGTGTCATAACCATGCGACTTACTGTCGCATAGTAGAGGAATTACTGTATAGTACAGGAGAAGCTCTCAGACAGTTTTGACTTACATTAGCTGTTTAAGTGTAATTACTAATGTTAACTAGCATTTTAGTTAGCAATAATTAGCCTGTGCCTATGTTATCTCCTTACATATACCTACGCTCTCCGTCTCTGCAAAATTGGGAATGACTGAGATTTCAGACAGGTTGCTCACGTCACATTTACGTCGTCTTTCTCAGTTGGAGGCTGCGCAGTAACGCTCGGCGCTCACTGGAAAAGTGCTTCTAATGGCCTTCACTGGTCTCCGTCTAGAGTTCATATACTGCCTATAGGGGTTTACATCATTCAACTGCAGTACTGTGGAACTCCTTTTTAATGGCTCTTACTGGTTTGTGTCCAGGGAACACTACAAAAACGTTTAAAACATGTTTCAGAGCGAGTCACACTCTTCTGATGGCGCTTACTTTGCTACACTGGCTTTACTAAAATGCTCTGCATTCACCAATGTTGTTTGCAAAAAAACATAATGCAACACAAATAATCTGCTGGGATGCAGAGCATGTCCACGATGAGGACGGATAAGGTTATGTAGGCTACATAACTGATAGACTGGGAAGAAAAACGATACCGCTCAAATAGGTAGTTATCTGGAAGTGAAAATGCATCTATTGTCGGGGCCTCAATATCATCTCCCGACATATGTTTAACTCCCTGCGAAGTATTACAGCTTCTTCTTCAACGGGATCGTCAACAAAAGGAAATGCCATGTTTTGAGAAAATAAAGTTTTATAGTCTGCCTAACACAGTTAATAAACCAACACTGTTTTTTTATTCATGCAGATAACAAACTGCGCTAAAATGCACCTGATACAGACTGAATGAATGAATGAGGAAATGAGAGAGCGCTGTGTCAGAGGGAGGAGACTGAGAGAAACTTGAGGCTTATTGAAGAAAACCTGCTCCCAACCAGGATAGGTGTTCAGCATAAGTTACCATGGCGATTGAACCCGGTAACAACTGATCCACCGTCGTGATACAGAAAACCCTGGGTTGAACCTTAAGTTACCTTGTTAATGCCAAATCTTGCTTCGTAGTACAGGCCTCAGGTTAGGGTCACAGGCTCAGTTACCATAGTAACTGACTCTGAGGTTAAGTCACCTCTCTTTCTGAAACAGAAAACCCAGAGTTACCCTCATCTCAAGGTTAACAAACTCAGAGTTTTCACTAAACCTGCTTTCTGAAACGGGCCCCTGCTCTTGTGGGCAGTGTGTTTGGAGACGTTGCTAGGCAACAGTGTACCTGCAGGGGTAAAGTGTAGTTTACCTGTAAACTGAGACACAGAGGACAGCTGTTGGACTGTGAGCTGAGATGACTCATCTGTGACTCGGTCAATAAAACAAAGAAGTAGAAAACCAAATCCTGTCCGAAACAAAGCTCAACAGGTAGGTTGCTTTCTGATAATGTTGGTTTTATTAAAGTAACTAGAAAAGATTTAGAGAAAAAATACCTCCAGCAAGGCCACTTGTTATGTTTGTGACAAACACAAATAGTTGACTCTATTCATCTGCAACTGGATATATTTAAATAGTGTTGCTGTAGCCACCTAGAGGTGAAATGCATCAAATATTTAAGGTTGATATCTGTTATCTATCTGTTCTACCATCTTAGAAGCTCAAACTCATGCGAGTAACGTGACATAAATTTGCTTTGCTTTTGTGTTAACATAGTTGCAATAGAACATGTCAGGTTATACCAACAATAATTTGACAGTATGAAGTAGCAAAAGAGAGAAGAATGATTTTTAAATAACTTAATATATTAATTATATATATTAACTTAAATATGATTGATGCCATTTGTAGGAATAGGGGTAAAAAATGTTTTGCTTATTTGCCTTACAGTTCAGGGATTATGATCGTGTGTGTGTGTCTCTTTTAATTTTTTAAAGAGAGCAGATGTGAAGATGGCATTAGCCAGTGGTCACTGGGTGGAGAAAGAGATGAGGGGAGAAGCCCCAAGTCCAAGGTGGGTCATAACAGCAGGCCGTCCTCACTAAAAAAAAATGTCCGTATAGGTCGTCTCGAGAGGAGGAAGTCAGGTGACGTATAAAGAACGACAAAATCTGGTAGGAAGGAGGACAGAGTGGATCGATGGGTTAAACAAACACAGGACTTTCACCCAGGAAAAGATTGTTTGGTCCCATGTGAAACCAAAAATGAACGTTCAATTAACTTGCATAACATACAGTACTTAACTTACCTCACCTACATATTGTACTTAACTTACATACTTGCCATAAGTTACGTAACAGGTGTACTAATTTTAATCCAAACCATGATCTTATTACCTAAACCTAACCAAGAAGTTCTGTTTCACAATGTTAACCATGTTTAAAACCGCAACCGTTCAACGTTAAATAGAGTGATAAATGTTTTTTTTTTTTGGGAGTCATTTACAAACAACCTATTTGGCCATTTATGAGGACGTGTTGATAACCGAGAGAATGACGGAAACTTATGATTAATTCCACTGTGGGATAGTTTTGAGCCATGTTATGACGTAAACTCATTCAAGGCTTTATGTGGAGTGATGTTCATATGAAAATGAAAAATATGTTTTTTTGTGTGGTGGTTGCTTGTGATTAGTTCGACAGACCTCTTCCTACTATCCATTTCTTCTGTCGCAGACATGGCCACGCTGTAGCTGTGGCAGGAAACATTGCCTTTCTGTTTGGAGGAGCCTCTAGCATTAACCAAGAGGTGACTTTTTTAATTTGATTTTAAAACCTTTTTAATTTATAAAGATTTGACAGCAGCCTGCTTCACATTTGCACACAAAACATGGCTGAAACACGGAATCTGGATGGTAATCGCTGCTAATTTTCTTATTTATTTAGGAGGATACTCTTTACTTCAGCGACTTCTACATGCTAACAGGTACAAATGAAACTTGAAGTCCTGTTTATACTGTATCCTACGGAGGCCCAGAAGATCTGAAAACTATATTATTTTATCTTCAGCGTAGTAGATGGTTAAGTTACCCTGTGGAGTTTTTGACCACCAGTAGTGCTGTGGAGCAAAGTTTTTACAAACGGGTCCCCATTTTATTGGCATATATCGTTTGTTTGCGACACGATACAATTTCTGCTGAAGGTTTCACAACTTTTTCACTGAATTGTAGCCGATGACGGAAGTTATTTTTGGAAATACTGTATAATAACTCCATAGGGCACCAAACTCATGTGCACAAGATTACTTTTTTTGTAAGTTTGGGGATTCAGTAGTATTCTAAAGAAAACTGTGTCTTTTAAAAAAAAAAAACTAGATAGTGTATGCCTGGATTTTCCATTTTATGATTACTGCTTTTCATATTTAATAAGTTGCAAGGGTCTTTTCAATGAAGTCAGTGATCAAGGCATTATACAAAGTCCTATATACACGTGTGTTTCTATAATAGAGATGTTACTGGTTCCATTTTGCGCCCTTGCGATTTTCATCTAGTCTGTTAAGTTCCTATCTATCAAAGAGTGAGTTAAAACAATGGGTATTTAGCATATGACCCACTGATGAAAGCGCTTGTATTTGCTACTTTGTCACAAGTATAGGCATACAAAAAGAAATTAGTAGGCCAACACAAACTCGGACTGAAAAGAAAAGAAAAAACGGGCACTATATAGAAGAGGGTCGTAATTTAATGTAGGCTACTGACGTACAACCACATTGTGCATTGTAAAGTCATTTATTGAATGAAATATAAATATTACATACCTGAGGGCCAATTCGGTGTCTGTTTTGAATCATTTACATTCCCGTAATTGTCTCCATCTGTTTGAAAGCCCGGCCGAGATTGACTCTGTTTTTCGGCCATCGTCTGTCTCTCTTCCTTTTATCTTTTAGTTTTTCTTTGTTTAATTTCCTTTTTTCTGTGATGGCACTGCCTCAGTATTAGCCATAACTACAACAGAACACTTCTAAAATAAAATTATAATACAATTAGGCCTATATAAAGAAATCTCCAGCTACCTTTTACCTCGCTGGATACTGACTGACACAGGTTTCCAGTTCTGTGAACCATCAAAATGTGTTACCATAGAGTCTTTCTTCTGCCGTAAATCATTTTGTGACTTTGCTGGAAAAATCGGATTCAGGCAATTCATGAATAAAAATTACGTAAAAATAGTGATCTTTTCACTGTTAGACTTGTTTGCTGTTACAGGTCATTTATGATCATCAGAAGAAAAGTTGCACAGTTTCAGAAACATTTAAAAGTTACATGTAGTTACTTTAAACAGTTTGTGGCATAAGCACAGTCTGTGGGTATAAGCCACTATGGTAGCTAGGCTAACAATAGCCATGTTAGCTCAGGCTAGCTTTAATATTAACTTTGAGTACACTGGCAAGGATATATAAAATTACTTTAGGTGATCGGCTTACAGCTTGTACCACATACTATACTTGTACCACAGCGGCATGCCACTAGCAACTTTACGATTTCGCCGCTGTTGTGCTTCTGGGACGTGCAGCGTTGGTGCTGGTGGAATCACAAGCAATGTCTTGAGTTTCCGTAATTGATGGAACACCGCGCAGATGAGCCTGGTGGAATCTAGATTTTGAGGGAGTGGAGGAGAGAGGGGCAGACAATATCTTAAGACAGGTCAAAAGGTATATTTAATGAAAATTACACCTCTCACACTGCTTCTTTAAATTAAGAAATGTGAATCCACTTGCCAACATATTATCACCAGATAGTAGAAAAGTCCATGTCTAACGGGTTGATATGGTTTTTTATTACAATTCAATTTTATTTATAGTGCAAATCTTAACAGTAGTTATCTTAGGACACTTTAGAGTAGCCAACCCAACAATTCCCACAAAAACCTCCTTCCTACAATACATTAGACTCTACCGTATTTATTATTTATTTATTTATTCAAACTTTCATGCCTCATTAAGTCAGATTTGGTCCTCCATAGTGCATCACATGTAGTTCAGCAGAATTACAGCTTTGAAAATTGTGATCAGAGGCTCTTTCTGTAAACCCCAAAACACTGTTTCTGTTATAAAGCTCAGCTGCTGTGACTGAATGTAATAACCAATAAACAAAGATTTTGTTGTTGTTTGTAGTTTCTCCTGAAGATGTGACATGGGAGGAGATTCCACAGAGTGGGGAAGTTCCATCAGCCAGAGAAGGACACACTCTTAGGTAAACTACTATTATTAGGGACGGAACAGCATAAAAAGTGCTAGATTTGTTTCCATCCTACTGGAAGATTAATCAATGGAATTCTACATAATGACCTGTGGATGGTAGCAATATGTATTTGCTGCATCTAGTCTGCCAGAACTTTAACAAGAAGAAGGTGACATAAGTTAACTTGTTTCAGCTCATATGCCAAATGGATAGTGTACAGTTAGCTCATGTTAGCTCATATGCTAAATGGATAGTGTACAGTTACAGAGAACCTGGGGGGTATACCACAATGCAAGTTCAACGGTGCATTCATCATTTCTGGAACATGAATGCACGCAGATGGAAAGAGAGAGTAGATCAGTGTGTCAAAGGAAGTCCCCTGGCAGTCTAAAACTATAACAGCTTAACTATGAGCTGGCCCAAGACAAACCTGAGCTAGACTTGCAAGGGTTGGTAAATGAATCGGACTACTATTAAGAGAAGCAGAGAAGAGGAGGGGTTTTAGTAGTAAAAAGGGTGCCATCTTGGGAAAAACATGACTGTTTTCCCAAGATGGCGCCTGCCTGTATACGTGAATGGTACTATCTTTATAAACTCTTTTTTTTTTTTTTAAATGATACATTTTTTATTGTTTTATATTTTTGAACATACAGAACAGACAAACACAATTGAACAAGAACAACAACCCTCTCCCACCCCCCACCATCTGCGGTCTCGAGAAAAGGAAAACAAACAAACAAAAAACAAGAACAGGAATCACACCTTGCCTAGTCGCTTTCCTCTAATTCTTGTGATGCTGAGCTCATTAAGACTGATAACTGTGCTGCTGTGTTTTTCCATAGGTCTATAGTCGATGACTTGGCTTTGTTAATCCTTGCTGTAGAGAGCTCAAGCATAACTGTGACGAGGGAGCAAGGAAAAGAGGACCCAAATGCAGAGAGAGGCGGACAGGCAGGAGGTGGTAGGATGTAAGAGTTTAATATAACACAAAAAAAACCCGGCAGTGCAGAGACTGGAAAAACTCACAACGTCCGGCAGGGAATAAAACAGAAAAGCAGGAGCAAAACAGGATACAAAAAAAACTCAGACTGACGGCACGGGAATACAAAATGATCTGACACGAGACAAAGGGAACACGGGGGTTAAATACAAGAGGTAATGACCAAATGAGGGACAGGTGGTACAACAGGTGAAACACATTAGGGCGGGGCAGGACAATCAACAAAAGCGGGAAAACAAAGTAAAGCTAGACATGACAGGACAGAAAACAGACCATCAAAATAAAACAGGAAGCAGAACATAAACAGGGAAATACACAACTAAATACACAGAACAGATCAACACAACAAGGAACAGAAAAAATATGCAAACACAGGAAACTTACAGAAATAACTAAACCAGGCAACATAAATGAACAAAAATACAAGACAAAAATACCAAAACCATAACAGTACCCCCTCCTCAAGGGGCGGATTCCAGACGACCAGAAAAAAAAAACATCAGAAAAACAAAAAACAACCCAGGGAGGGCGAGAGTCCGGGGAAAACAGAGTCACAGGGGGGATCGGGAAACAGAGTCACTGCGGCACAGGAACGAGTGCCCTGGGGCACAGGGGACGAAGAGTCACTGGGACACAGGAGGCACAGGGGACGAAGAGTCAATGGGGCACAGGGGACGAAGAGTCACTGAGGTGCCCGGGGGAAACAGAGCGGCGCCACTAGGGGGAAAACAGAGCGGGGCCACTCGGGGTGAATACAGAGCGGGCAGCTCGGGGGGAATATCACAGCGGGGCCGCTCGGGGGGGAAAATCACAGCGGGGCCGCTCGGGGGGGAAAATCACAGCGGGGCCGCTCGGGGGGAAATTCAAAGGGGAGCCGGCAACAGGAGACCGAGAGAACTCGGCAACAGGGGACAGAGAGAACTCGGCAACAGGGGACAGAGATAACTCGGCAACAGGGGACAGAGATAACTCGGCAACAGGGGACAGAGATAACTCGGCAACAGGGGACAGAGATAACTCGGCAACAGGGGACAGAGATAACTCGGCAACAGGGGACAGAGATAACTCGGCAACAGGGGACAGAGATAACTCGGCAACAGGGGACAGAGATAACTCGGCAACAGGGAGACCTCGGCAACAGGGGACAGAGGGCAGCAACGAAGGCAGGAGCCTTCTGGTGGCCGGCGACGGAGGCAGAAAACCTTCTGGCCACCGGCGACGAGGGCAGAAGCCTTCTGGTGGCCGGCGACGGAGGCAGAAACCCTCTGGCCACCGGCGACGGAGGCAGAAACCCTCTGGCCACCGGCGACGGAGGCAGAAACCCTCTGGCCACCGGCGACGGAGGCAGAAGCCTTCTGGCGGCCGGCGACGGAGGCAGAAGCCTACCGGCCACCGGCGATGAGAGCAGAAACCTTCCGGCCACCGGCGATGAGAGCAGAAGCCTTCTGGTGGCCGCACTGGACGTCGAGGGCAGCGCCCCTCCGGGGGCCTAGCCGGTCGGCCGAGGCGAGGCCTTTCAGGTGGCCGAACTGGGTGTCGAGGGTTCTGTGGCGGCCAGCCTGGATGTCGAGGTTTCCTTGGCGGGCATCGCCGCCGATGAGTCCCTTTGGGCTGCCAAACTGGACGTCGAGGACAGTGTCTCTCCGAGGGCCGAGCCGGTCGGCCATGGTGAAGCCCCTTGGGAGGCAGTGCCGGCGAGACAAGAGGGGCAGGAGTCGGTTTGACCGACACAGGTAAAGTCTCTAGGAAGGTCTCAAGGGTGGTCTCAGGGTCGCCAAAGGCTGGTAATGTCTCAAGGGTGGTCTCGGGGGCGGTCTCAGGGTCGCCGGAGACCGGCAAAGTCTCAGAGGTGCAGATAAGCGTAGTCTCTGGGGGGCTAGACTTCAGCCGGGATTCTGGGGAGCCACTAGCCGGCCAGAGATCAGGAGGGCTGCCAATCGGCTGGGGATCAGAAAGGCTGCTAGCCAGCCGGGGATCTGGGACGCTAGGAGACGCGGGAACGCTAGGAAACTCAGGGGCGCTAGAACACTCAGGGGCGCTAGGGGGCCCGGGGTCCCTAGGGAGCCCGGAGGTACTAGAGAGCTGCTCGGGGGCACTAGGGAGCTGCCCGGGGGCACTAGGGCAGCTGCTAGTATAGGGAGATTGCTAACTAGCGGGGAAATAGGGAGGCTGCTAGTCAGCCGGGACTCAGGAAGGGTGCTAGCTAGCATGGGTTCAGGAGAGCTGCACGTCAGCCCGGGGTCAGGAGAGCTGCACGTCAGCCCGGGGTCAGGAGAGCTGCACGTCAGCCCGGGAACAGAAGGGTTGCACGTCAGCCCGGGAACAGAAGGGTTGCACGTCAGCCCGGGAACAGAAGGGTTGCACGTCAGCCCGGGAACAGAAGGGTTGCACGTCAGCCCGGGAACAGAAGGGTTGCACGTCAGCCCGGGAACAGAAGGGTTGCACGTCAGCCCGGGAACAGAAGGGTTGCACGTCAGCCCGGGAACAGAAGGGTTGCACGTCAGCCCGGGAACAGAAGGGTTGCACGTCAGCCCGGGAACAGAAGGGTTGCACGTCAGCCCGGGAACAGAAGGGTTGCACGTCAGCCCGGGAACAGAAGGGTTGCACGTCAGCCCGGGAACAGAAGGGTTGCACGTCAGCCCGGGAACAGAAGGGTTGCACGTCAGCCCGGGAACAGAAGGGTTGCACGTCAGCCCGGGAACAGAAGGGTTGCACGTCAGCCCGGGAACAGAAGGGTTGCACGTCAGCCCGGGAACAGAAGGGTTGCACGTCAGCCCGGGAAAAGAAGGGTTGCACGTCAGCCCGGGAACAGAAGGGTTGCACGTCAACTCGGGAACAGAAGGGTGCAAGGGTTCTGGGGTGAAAAGTGGGGCATTGCGACGGGAGCCATGACGTCCTTTCCCCCGTCTTCGACCTCCGCGGGTCCCCGAAAAGATGGCCAGGCGGGTACCCTCGAACGACGGCTGATGGTTGGGGGTGGACGCTGACCAGGTTGCCTCTGGGGATTTGCTAGCAGGGGTACTGGGCCTCCGATTGGCAACTCTGGGGCTGGCTTTTTCGGCTTCCTCAGTCTGTCTAAGCCACGTAGCGAAACACTCAAACAAGGAGCTGAAGGTCTTAGGCTGTCCTCCTGGTTGGGCAGCTGCTTGACTAGGGGAGACGGGCTGGGCAACAAACAATGCACCTGTGGCCAAGGTGTTAGCTGGCTGAGAGACAGGCAGGCTAGTGGGTGAGCCATGGAGGAAGCTATCCAACCTCTTCTTCACAACATCTAGGTGTGGAACAAAATGGCTCACCCACGGTCTCTCCTTGAACCACTGCTGTTGCTTAGAAATCCTCTCCAGAACTGGGGCACACCGACCGGGTCTCGAGTTCAAAAGGCTCTCTACAGTGCGTTCGAACTCTGCCACTTTCTCCTTGAAAAGTCGCCTCTCCGCTGGGTCCATGTTGGTCAGATCATTATGTGACGAGGGAGCAAGGAAAAGAGGACCCAAATGCAGAGAGAGGCGGACAGGGAGGAGGTGGTAGGATGTAAGAGTTTAATATAACACAAAAAAACCCCGGCAGTGCAGAGACTGGAAAAACTCACAACGTCCGGCAGGGAATAAAACAGAAAAGCAGGAGCAAAACAGGATACAAAAAAAACTCACAGACTGACGGCACGGGAATACAAAATGATCTGACACGAGACAAAGGGAACACGGGGGTTAAATACAAGAGGTAATGAACAAATGAGGGACAGGTGGTACAACAGGTGAAACACATTAGGGCGGGGCAGGACAATCAACAAAAGCGGGAAAACAAAGTAAAGCTAGACATGACAGGACAGAAAACAGACCATCAAAATAAAACAGGAAGCAGAACATAAACAGGGAAATACACAACTAAATACACAGAACAGATCAACACAACAGGGAACAGAAAAAATATGCAAACACAGGAAACATACAGAAATAACTAAACCAGGCAACATAAATGAACAAAAATACAAGACAAAAATACCAAAACCATAACACATAACTATGTCCAGAAAATACGCCAACCACTGTTTTATACAAAGCGAGTGGAGGTGGGGAGCCAGCGCTGAGCTATCATTTTCTTGGTTGCGGTTGATCCAGCTAGCCAAATTTTCTTCTGTCTCCCAAGTAGGTGTAATTTAGAGCAGTGATTTTCAACCTTTTTTGAGCCATGGCACATTTTTTCCATAAAACAAATCCTGTGGCACACCACCAACCAGAAATGTTACAAAATGACACATTGTAGCCTAATAAGATCAGAATCTGTATTTTTCCTTTTTAAAAATGTATCAATTGCTGTTACAGGCTTACATCGATGATCTCGGCCCTACTGCTTACATCCTGTCACTGCCACCTTTCACGCACATGGTGGCAGTAATTCTATTGTCTTAAATCAACAAGGTCATTATTGCGCTATACTGCCACCTACTGACACAGAATAGTATTTAATGTATCTGCCAGTCTTCACATTGCAGGCACAGATGTGCAACAATGGCACATTATTTGCAGTAACTCAATAAAAAAAAAATTGTTGGACCAATTAAGTAAAATCGGACATTTTCCCACGGCACACAGGACGATCTCTGTCCTGTGTGTCAACAGTGGTTGAAAATCACTGATTTAGAGTCATTAAATAACAAAACAATCGGGTCAGTAGGAATTCAACATCTTATCACATCAGATATTATTAGACGTAGCTCTTCTGAGGAGTCCAATATGTCCTATGGCATATGTTGAAGTGGATCTGCTGGTGATTTGGGTTCTTGGAACAGTGGGAAATATTGTCCCAAACTGTCTCCCAATTAATTACGTTCCAGTCAGGGCTCAGCTCTCGCTCCCATTTCTTCACTATTGGGAGTTCAACACAGATACTTGCATCAGTTTAGCATCAATCCTGGACACTAATCCTCTCACCGAATAATCAACAAACCATTTAATGATTGGGTGCATCTCAAGACTGTTCCCCCATGGTACTCCATAACTTTTTAGGGCTGATCTTAAGCGAAGATAAAGGAAGAAGGATGTCCTAGGGAACTCAAAGCTAGCTCTCAGGTCTTCAAAACGTAACATACCTTCATCATTGAATAGCTGGTCTAGAGTATAAATACCTCTGTTACTCCACTACACTTAATGTCTGGTAACGTTTGTTACCAGACATTAAGTGTATCTTGTGCCAAATTGGGGTGTTCAAATGCCGCTTATTGGTGTAGCGTAGTTGCTCCTCGACCTGTTTAAAGTTGGTCAGTGTGTTGTTGTAATAGGACCATAGGCTAGCATACACTTTTTTGGGAACACACTTGTAAAGGCAAGGTCTTGCAGTTTTAGACTTCCAGTGAGGTTTTGCTCTATTTCTCTTCATGGGACTGTAGATGAGGGGTCCATCCACACTCTGAGGGCCCTTAGCTGAAAACCTCTGTGGTACACTTTAAGGTTGGGGAGGGCCAGGCCTCCCGTGTTTGTGGTACATTGCAGGGTAGAGTATTTTAGCCTAGGTTGTTTATTATTCCAAATATACTGCCGAATTACGGTATCAAGTTTCTTCCAGAAAGTTATTGGTGGGGGTAAGGGGATCATTGTGCTTAAGAAATTCACACAAGGAACTATGTTCATTTTAACGACAGCAATCCTGGACCGTAGTGATGCTGGCAGCGCAGACCAATTGGCCAGATCCCTTTGAACACTACTTAGTATAGTTTCAAAGTTGTCCTGGACAACTCGCTGTAGCGATGCGTGAATGGTGATGCCCAAATATGTAATTTTTCTTTTGGTTGGTATTGTATCACTAATAATTGATGTCACCTGTCCGTTGTTCAACAGAAGATTAGCTTTATTCCAGTTGATTTTATAGCTGGAGATTGAGCCAAATTCGTTAAAGATCTTAAGAATTTTTGGGACAGAGTCCTCAAGGTCAGAGATGTACAGCAAAACATCATCTGTAAAGAACGATATTGAGTTGTTATTGGATTTAATCTGGACATTGCATATTTTATTTTGCCTTATGGCTTGGGCTAACGGTTCAAGAGAGATCGCAAATAGCATGGGGTCCCTGTCGCGAGCCCCGTGCGACGAGGAATGGCTGTGAATGCAGTCCATTGGTTGAGACTATGGCTGTGGGATTCTTCTATTACATGGAATAATCTGCATATATTGTCTGCAGCGTGACGCTTTGGTATGAACCCTGATTGGTCGGGGTGGACTAGCTTCTCAATAAAGCGTTCTAGGCGTAGTGCCAAGACTTTGGAATAAAACTTAATATCCGTCCCAATGAGGCCGATGGGCCTGTAGTTTGAGCACTCCGTAGGATCTTTGCCCTTTTTGTGTATGACCGAAATTAGTGCAGTGTTAGTTTGTTGATGGAAGGTGCCCCTCTCTATGGCCGAGGTTAAAGTTTGTAAGATGGTAGGTCCTAGTATGTCAAAGTATTGTAGCAGAAGTTCTGATGGAATTCCGTCCAACCCCGGTGTTTCGTGTTATTGACCCCTGATCTATCCTGGTTTAAATCTAGTACTGCATTCATGTCTCCCCCTATAATTAGTGAATATTCATTGAGAGAGAGCAATTCATTGGTTAGGCGTGGGAATAAACTTTCATCATATGTAGCCGGTGCATATACCGAGACAAAGGCTATTTTCCTACTCCTTATCGTGGTACATATAAGATATCCTACCTGAAGAGCCTTTATTGCTTTGGTATACGGCAAATGCCGATTTCCGCGACAGCAACACGATGGAGCCCTTGGTTTTGGTGTCGTCACCAGATGAGGCAGCAACCTTAAAGTATTCATTTTGTAGACGATTTACATCTCTTTTACATAAGTGTGACTCTTGTATAAGTGCCACGTCTATGTTTTTCCTTAAATAATCCAGTAATTTAGCTCGTTTGATTGGCTCATTTAGCCTCTGTTGTTAACTGAAGGGATTGAAAGCTCAGCCATCTTCAAAATTGAAACATATACGTGTCTCGAGTACCCTACCAGATTTTGCTGACAAATCTGTAGCAAAGGTTGAACTGTTAGCTCTGAGCAAGGTGTGACAAAAACATAAAAAGTAAAACAAATCCCCTAACTCTCTGAGACTGCAGACCCCCTCCCCTATTTGTAAGATGCGTGACCATGTCAAACGCAGTTCGCGCAAAACTCCAGCTCAAAACTACACCTCCTGTCTTAAGTCACAGGTTAATTGAAACAGGTCTAGTGAATTCTTATGTTAAACATGAACAATATTATAAACACCTGTTAAGCTCTCGTATTTTGACCCAGAACTCAGAGACAGACACACAGACAACAGGGGAGCAGTTTAAGTGTTTATTTGAACAAACTTGGAATATGCAGAGAGGAATGGTGCAGGTGGACTGGCTCCAGGTGGGGTCGCCGCTGGAGGTAGGCAGACAGGAGTGTGGCTGGGCAGACTGAAACTCGACGGAGGGTGCGGAGAGAGTCCGGTCCTGGCTCACCCAGGTGGTTGTACGGGGAGACGAGTGACAAGGTGTGGAGAAGGCAGGCAGCGATGAGAGCTGAGCGGAAAGGCGAGCAGGCGGCAGGGAAGCAGGTATCAGCAGGCGAGCAGCAGGTCCAGAGACGGGATCTGAACAACGGAGATAACATGTAAACTAAAGCACGAGGAAGCACAAACCAGAGTTAGAAAGCTGAGATACTAGGAATGGAATCGCTAGTAGGTTACTGAGCCAAGTTACCACAGGAATGGTTGTAACAAACTGGCGCTGAAGAGGTGAACAGCCCGGGTAGATAACTGCTAGGTGATTAGTGGAGATGTGCTGCAGCTGAGCTGGAAACGGAGCAGGAGAGAATGACCACGCCGCTTGACCTAGATTCACTAGGCATGCCTCTCGCAGCAGCAGGTAGGACACGCCTCTCGCCACAGCAAGTGGGAACAAACACACAGACAATAAACACAGGGAAAAAGGGAAGAGATAACCGGCAGGACAGGGAAACAGACACTGACCCATAACAACACCTTCAAACAATTTCTGGACTAAGCTGTGTGAAAAACAGATCAATCTAGTTGGAGCAATAAGCAGACTATGAGCTGAACAGACCGTATCCCTCATGTTCTTTCAGTCTAGCTTAACTGTTAACAAACAAACTGTAAACTGACCAGCCAGCATTTATCATGCATTTTCAGCCTGGTTAAGTGTCGCTTTAAAGCTCGGCTCTGAAACTTACATACAGTGTCCTTAGAATTACCAGCCAGTATTTATTATGTATTTTCAGTCTGGTTAAGTATCCCCTTTAAAGCTTTGTTACGAAACTTACATAGCGCATCCTCAGGATTCATCATGTTCCCTTTTTTTTCCAGTCCGATTAAGTGTCCTCAAAAATATAGATTGTAGACTGAGTATCCAGCATTCATCATTCCTTACAGTCTGTTTAGATGTCCCTCCAACGGTTGGTATCAAAACTTACACACAGCGTCCTCCAGTCGAACTCAGTACAGTGGCCCAAATACCGTTAGTCCACAGGTGCTGAGTCCTCCAGTCGCAAATCAAAGTTCCACGGTCGCTCTCCGGTTCCTTGCGGGGCGGGACGGTCCATGTATGTAGCGCGTCTTCCTCCTCTTCTAATTCCAGCCAGAAAATACCCTGCTCTGCAACTGTAGCGAACTCTCTCCCCCCACGGGTCGCTCCGAGGGCAGCGCGGCAGATGAACAAGTCTGAGTTGCGTTCAGCGTGCAGTGCCAGCTCGTGTTGCATCCCCTCGGGCGTCCGAAGTTGCTGGATCTTGAGTGTGACGCAGTCAGATTGGTCCAGATCACATACCATGCTTTCCTGCATCTCAGGTTCTGCCCCGATGTGTTGCTGTGAGGCATTCATTTCGGCCAGCACTTCCTTCACTGTGCTACAGTGAGGAAAATAAGTATTTGAACACCCTGATATTTTGCAAGTTCTCCCACTTGGAAATCATGGAGGGGTCTGAAATTGTCATCGTAGGTGCATGTCCACTGTGAGAGACATAATCTAAAAACAACAATCCAGAAATCACATTGTATGATTTTTTAACTATTTATTTGTTTGATACAGCTGCAAATAAGTATTCCAACACCTATCTATCAGCTAGAATTCTGACCCTCAAAGACCTGTTAGTCTGCCTTTAAAATGTCCACCTCCACTCCATTTATTATCCTAAATTAGATGCACCTGTTTGAGGTTGTTAGCTGCATAAAGACACCTGTCCACCCCATACAATCAGTAAGAATCCAACTACTAACATGGCCAAGACCAAAGAGCTGTCCAAAGACACTAGAGACAAAATTGTACACCTCCACAAGGCTGGAAAGGGCTACGGGGAAATTGCCAAGCAGCTTGGTGAAAAAAGGTCCACTGTTGGAGCAATCATTAGAAAATGGAAGAAGCTAAACATGACTGTCAATCTCCCTCAGACTGGGGCTCCATGCAAGATCTCACCTCGTGGGGTCTCAATGATCCTAAGAAAGGTGAGAAATCAGCCCAGGACTACACGGGAGGAGCTGGTCAATGACCTGAAAAGAGCTGGGACCACCGTTTCCAAGGTTACTGTTGGTAATACACTAAGACGTCACGGTTTGAAATCATGCATGGCACGGAAGGTTCCCCTGCTTAAACCAGCACATGTCAAGGCCCGTCTTAAGTTTGCCAATGACCATTTGGATGATCCAAAGGAGTCATGGGAGAAAGTCATGTGGTCAGATGAGACCAAAATAGAACTTTTTGGTCATAATTCCACTAACCGTGTTTGGAGGAAGAAGAATGATGAGTACCATCCCAAGAACACCATCCCTACTGTGAAGCATGGGGGTGGTAGCATCATGCTTTGGGGGTGTTTTTCTGCACATGGGACAGGGCGACTGCACTGTATTAAGGAGAGGATGACTGGGGCCATGTATTGCGAGATTTTGGGGAACAACCTCCTTCTCTCAGTTAGAGCATTGAAGATGGGTCGAGGCTTTGTCTTCCAACATGACAATGACCCGAAGCACACAGCCAGGATAACCAAGGAGTGGCTCTATAAGAAGCATATCAAGGTTCTGGCGTGGCCTAGCCAGTCTCCAGACCTAAACCCAATAGAGAATCTTTGGAGGGAGCTCAAACTCCGTGTTTTTCAGCGACAGCCCAGAAACCTGACTGAT
This sequence comes from Zingel zingel, assembly GCA_023566125.1. Taxonomy (NCBI): domain Eukaryota; kingdom Metazoa; phylum Chordata; class Actinopteri; order Perciformes; family Percidae; genus Zingel; species Zingel zingel. Next base: position 5,456,160 of record CM042329.1, on the reverse strand, counting down.
CTAGAGAAGATCTGTGTGGAGGAGTGGGCCAAACTCCCTCCTGCAGTGTGTGCAAACCTGGTGAAAAACTACAGGAAACGTTTGACCTCTGTAATTGCAAACAAAGGCTACTGTACCAAATATTAACATTGATTTTCTCAGGTGTTCAAATACTTATTTGCAGCTGTATCATACAAATAAATAGTTAAAAAATCATACATTGTGATTTCTGGATTTTTGTTTTTAGATTATGTCTCTCACAGTGGACATGCACCTACGATGACAATTTCAGACCCCTCCATGATTTCCGAGGGGGAGAACTTGCAAAATAGCAGGGTGTTCAAATACTTATTTTCCTCACTGTATCACTGATTTATCACTGCACACTCAGCTGCTTCTCCAAGATCTGGTCGATTAATTCCTCCATATTAGAGAGCGTGTTCACATTAGCCACCACTCCATTAGCCGCAGACATGCTAGCAAACTTCTCCGAACGAGGAGACAGCCCAGGCGACAATGAGACCCGCTCTTTCGTGCCTGCAGGCGTTTCACAGAGTCACTGCGACAACAGACTAAACGATTTGGCGTCGAATAAAAAGTAATAGACCTGGTTATTTAATGAAATACGGAGGCAAGTATAGGAGCTCAGTTTCTTACAACCATAGTGGCCGCCGGTCACGTGCTTCTCAACTATCTCTCTTTTTAATTAACTGTATGTACACATACAAAGTTCTCAATGCTTTGGTTTACGTGTAGAGACTCTCATTATGCTACCGTGGAAGTGTGGTGCTATTTTGAGCCTTGTTAGTGGTATAGAAATAGCGATTTCTTTTTACTTTATCCGTGCCCCGACGACTAGCTTTATAAGATAATTAGCAGTTTGCGATAAAACTGGTCAAATTTAAATAGCATGAAAACAAATCCCAGAGAACAGACGACTCTGTTCACATGTGTTATTAACCCCTACGTTGATTTTGCGCCATTTTTGTCCTTTAAGTTATTAAGTATTATGATACTTGACCTTATAAGTCATTGTAAAATGCTTTATGTTTTATGATTATTTTTATAAATCATTATGAATATTCATAAGTGCTTATAACTTTACTTATGCAGTGCTATAAGCATATTATACCACATTACAAATGTGTTTATAATAAATTATAGACACAGGCTTCATAGGAAGTGTTATTCACTGATTCTGTGAGCCTTATCTCCTGGGGCAAATCGTTCCAAAAATGCGGGGCCCTGATGGCAAAAGCACGGCACTTTTAGATTCAAGCCTTGACTTTGCAATGGCCAGAAGAGCCCCACGCAAAGATCTAAGGCTGCGAACTGGCGCATATGGGGTCAACATCTTTGCTATGTAGCTAGCTATGAAGCTAAAAATCTTGAATTCAATTAATATGAAATTAAAATTGAAATCAATTCTAAAACGAACAGGAAGCCAATGGAGCGAAGCCAGGATTGGGGTGATGTGATGTCGTCTGTTAAAACCAGTGAGAAGCCTAGCTGCTGCCTTCTGAACTAGTTGGAGGCGAGATGCCAGAAAAGAGGGCATTACAGTAGTCAAGTCTAGAAAAGATAAAAGCATGAATGACTTTTTCCAGGCTGGAGTATGAAAGCACAGGTTTAAGAGATTGGGAGAGTGTTCTTAATTAAAGGAAACGGACTGGACAACTTTTTTGATGTGTTGAAATGTTAAAGGTCCAATATGTAGTACTGACAGCTAGCGTTTAAAATGGTTACTGCAGTCCAAATTCAAAATACTGGAGAGAGTCGTCTCTCCTGTGTCAAAGTTCACAGGGGTTGCCAACCCCTAAACCCAACGTCCCACAATTTTAGCTAGATGCTTGTCTCGCATTGGCAGACATTACTCTGCAGCAGAGTAGCTAGATGCTGCTATGTTTACGGTTATAAAAGCCCACACTCTAGTGCAGCTCTGTACCCGGCTGACTGTCATATTTTATCAGTTTGTCGGCTACGGCCCTTGAACAGAAGCATGGGAAGAATTTCGGCAGGGGACTTTCCAGACCCCATTTTACATATTATCACAACCTTGAAGCTGGCGATGGTAACGTTAGCCACAAGAATATTCCATAACATAACATAACGTTACATACATTGCAAAGTGACCTGTAGCGAATGTAAGCTGTGTCCCATCCATGTTTCCATTATGAGGAAGTCAAACTTGCAGTTTCTGTCATATGTCCATGACGGTGGTTGTAAACTATTTGACAGCTGTGAGAGTTACAGACAAACATTTCCGCCCCCGTTTATACCGACTATCGGCTTCTGTTCATGGGCCGGGCCCTGAAAATCCCAAGAAAATACTGAGCAGAAGAGGCTGCAGAGCTAGCGTTCGTGTTAGGATGCGGTGATCTTAGTCGATGGGGGTGCTCTGGCCACAGCACGGACAATGCGCCCGATGGTCGCTGCCGGTTTTCCTCCAGGATGCGGGTGGAAATGCTCCCGTTGAAGGAAACGCTGAGCTGTCACTACCATTGGTGATTGCCATGTGCGATCAGGTGTTTGGGATCAGATTTCTATTGAGCATACTATTATGATCAACAGACTTCATGATCTGGTTGGGATGTCTGGATCTTTTAAAATGTTTTACTTCCTACCTTTCTGGCAGAACTTTCAGTGTTTTTGTGAACCAGATCATGTCTGAAACTACAGGGTTACCATGTGTGGTACCTCAGGGTTCTGTCTTGTGACCTTCCTTAGGCTCGTCTGTCCAGCCGAGCCTAAGGAAGCTAGGTGCTGTTTTTGATTCTGCGATGTCCTTGGATTATCACTTCAAACAGTTAATTAGAAACTGCTTCATCCAACTGAGGAACATATCCAAACTTAGAACTTCTGTGTCAAAGGTTGAATTGGAAATGATCATCCATGCAAAACTCTGCTGCAAGGCTGTTAACACCTAAACTTAGCACACAAAGTAAGGAAATTTGTGTTTGGTAGATTATTTCTCTATGGTGACAATGCATTTTGGCAATAAATCTTATACCGTTGGAAAGCCTGTTTAGTTCCCTTTCAAATGGTGCCCCATTTGTAAGGAACATGCATTTGTGGGATGAGCAGCAGCGCTGAGTATGTGGGTTTCGCCCATGAAAAATTTCCCAAATCTTCTCTGCCAATGCCAAACAGCTTATTCTGCCATTGACTCATTTGGTGGATTGGATGATTGAAGTTTGAAGAAACAAGACATATTGGCAATTTAACAATTTATTAATTTCACAAACAGGTGCCTCAGTAGCGTGTGGAAGAACCATACACAGCCACAGCGGCCTGGCACCTCCTCCTCATGCTGGTCACCAGCCTGGTCAAACACTGCTGTGGGATGGCATTCCATTCTTCAACCAGCATTTGTCGCAAGTCAGCCAACGTGGTGGTGTTGGTCACTCTGGCACGAAGAGCACGCCCAAGCTGATCCCACAAGTGTTCAATGGGGTTGAGGTCAGGACTGCCGGCAGGCCATTCCATCCTCTCCACTCCCACATTCTGGAGGTAGTCTCAGATAAACCCCGCCCTGTGGGGTTGTCATCTTGGAGGATAGAGTTCGGTCCCAGACTGTGGAGATATGGAATTGCCACTGGTTGCAGAATCAGGCACCTGATTGTCAGCACCTGGGGTACCAGAAGCTCAAAACAAGAGTCAATAGCAACAGAAAAGAAAAGCTGTTTGGCACTGTCAGAGACGATTTGGCAAATTTTTCATGGGCGCAACCCACATACTCAGCGCTGCTGCTCATCCCACAAATGCATGTTCCTTAAAAATGGGGCACCATTTGAAAAGGGAACTAAACAGGGTTTCCAGCGGTATAAGATGTATTGCCTATAAGCATTGTTACCACAGAGAAATAATCTACCAAACACAAATGTCCTTACTTTTTGTAGTTTAAGTTTAAGTTGGTCCTTACTTTTAGAGCACAGAAAAGCTCCTTTTATATCTGACCTGATACATTGTCACACTTCTTCCTGTAGTCTGAGGTCATCAGGTCGGATGTTGTTAGTGGTCCCCCGCACTCATTTTAAAACAAGAGGGAATCGATCATATCAGGCAGTGGCACCCAGGCTGTGGAATGCACTGCCCCTCTCTTTACCTTGTTCAAATTCTGTTGATTCTTTTAAAAAGCAGTTGAAGACTTTACTATTCAAACAGGCTTGTAGTTAGACAAGGTTTTTATGGCTGTCTGCTATTATGTACCTATGTTTTCCTTTGTAGCCTCATGTCTTTTATTTATTGTATTTCACTTTATTATGAGGCACTTTGTAATTTTTATCTGTGAAAAGTGCTATATAAATAAACTTTACTTACTTCCTTACTTACTGTGGCCCGCTTGCCTGGTCCTCCGGTAACGTTAGCAGTTAGCGTGTGTTAGCATGGCAGCATTAGCACAAATTGGGATTACTTCACCAGCTGTGCCTAATTTTTTTTTGCGAGTAACTAACATGAGTACTCTATATATTTAATGCCAGCACATGCATGTTGAAATGACTGAATATGCCAATCCCTACTACGTTAGCCATGATATAAATAATGAAGCTCAATGCTTACCTATTAAGAAGGAAAATTAGCCAAGTCGGCGTCCTTTTGTGCTCTAAGCTATCTCTTTTAAATGCATCTCCAAAATATACCCGTGTTTTACCACGACTCTGGTCATGCAACTGTTTAGAAAGATGACAAGTTTGTTTTAGGTCAGGTGAATTTATCTCTGTTAATCCAATTTGTTAGGTTGCTGCTACCATCAATGCAGCCTGTTGGTTTCGCCTGTTTGCGTTTCATGTCTGTCAAAATGGGCAGTTGACAACAACACACAAGCCAAAATAAAAACAGCCATTCCGTCACTGAATGGAAATTTCAATATTGAATATATTTTCAATATAGAAATACTGGCTTTAGCATTGTTGTCAGAGAAGATAGTATTTAAACTTAGAATGTTTCCTTAATATCTGATGACATATTGTGGTCATTTTTTGATTTAATACAGTAAATATATTACATATTGGACCTTTAAATCTGAGTCAAATACCACTCTGGCAGTGGCCTATACATTGTCAGACAGGGGACCAAGGTCACTCTCAATGAGACCTATGAGGTTTGTGGGACTGATGATTTCTGATTTTGAGTTATTGAGTTAAATCTCTCCAGAACCACTAAAGACAATCACTTCGACTGCAACTCAGTGTTTTCACTCAACAACAGGTTACAACAAATGCTAATTGTATGAATCTACATAACAAGAGCCAATTTCAGAACTACAATAGCAACTCACAGTGATTTCAACCAATCATTTCTAAAAGTATAAAATTAGAGATTGAGCTTAAACTAAACAAAAAATACTAGACCAGACCAACAAGAACAAAACTATTTCAATATGAGCATGAACTGTTTATTGATATACGTGTAACTGTAGTTTTTAGCTATGCATCAGACAAGCTGTTCTTCCTAGGCTTCGATAAAACATATATGCATCCAAAACGATGCACAAAAATTGAAAACCAATTTAAAGAATGATAGCCATATCACTGAGACCCCAGATTGCTTGGCAGCCACAAGAACGGATAGAAAATATCCAAACTTGCCGCTGAGTGTCCAACTCACGTTTCTTTCTTTCTTTCAAAAAACTCTGTGCCTCTGAAGTTTTGACAGCTTCAATGCTTCATTGCATATTTCACGACACGCAACACACAATGGATTCGGCGCCACAGAATTGCCTGTTGCCTTAAATTCATAGCCTATATGAGGCATCATATTTTTGAATGAAGCTTGACTTGCTTTTCTTTTTCCAATATTTTTGGGTTAATAAATTGCCCTCTCTTTTACTGGAACAGTCCACAGTTAAACCGGCCTTGGAAGTTTGCTGGGGCCCGTTCTTCTCTGCACCTATGCTGCACCTGCCACTTTACGTGTATCTGCAGTCCGGTCAGATACATACGTCGAAAACCAATGAGTTGCTAAGCGATCAGAAGGCTGCCGCTCAAACAAACACATTTTTGTCTTGGCGATTTATTGATTATGTTTTGGGATAAATAACATGGCTGTACAGCACACAAAGCATTAAAAAAAGACAATTATTCTGGGAATATTTCAAGCCCGGTACTAACGGGTCCACCGGGACTTAGGAATCGCTGCCCTAGTGGGAGCATGTAGATAGAAAATAAAATTGGGCCTAAAATTCAACCTTGCGGTACTCCACAGGTTAATTGTAGAGGATGAGTAATTACCTATGGTGACCAATAGGTTTTAGTAGGCCAGCCAGGGGATGGATGTAATGTAACGTTACAGCTCAACACCTTTGCATAATGCATTCCCTCAGCTTAGAATCTGTACCACTCACAGATCGAATATTGACTATAAGTGACGCTATTTTCAAAACTAGTCCGAACATGGTGTGGTTGTGCAGTAAAGCAGTGATAATATATAGAAATTGCACTAATGCATTTTTACTGTGATAGCTTAATCTTGCTTCCTAAAGTGTTGTCAAAGGGAAGCTGTATCTGTTTGGAGGAGTGTCCAGCCCTGAAGCCACTGAGTGTCTCCCAGGAGTCTACAGCTTTGATATAGGTGAGGATTTTACAGCAGGTGGAGAAAAAGAAGAACACATCTAGCTAGGTTTGTGCTAAGCCTAACCGCACTGTTATTCTATTTCCATTTTCTAACAGTGTCTCTGACTTGGGAGTGCTTAGCAATCGGGGGTGTGGCCCTCAAAACCCTAAGACACTGCTCTGTTGCCATTGGAGACAACATCTACGTGTACGGAGGCATTTTCGAAGGGAATCCAATTGACGATCTCATGGTCTTCAACACAGGTCTATGCAACATCATCGTCTTGATTAATGGATCATACTTCTGTTTTTTATGTTTTACCACATTTACTACAAATCCTAAATACTCTCCATGACTGCTGATCACTTTCGAAACCCTCCATTAGCTTTTATATTGAATTACTTTCTTCCTCATATCAACTTACAGCTTACAAAGACTGAAAATGTTCAGCTTTCAAAAGGTTGAGCCTGTCATTTGTGTGTGTCATTTAGTTTTTGTTTTCTCTCTGCTCTGTTTCAGCATCTCTCACCTGGACGCCGGTAAAAACTAGCGGATCGCTGCCGCCTGCCCTGTAAGACACTTATTATTTGTTTCACAAAAGGAGGATTTATTTCAGAATCAGAAAAGGATTTATTGCAATGTAACTAACACAAGGATTTAGAGTCTGTGTCAGTGGGGATCCCAGACCTTGATAATGAGGCCAACTGCAGTCAGAAGAATCTGTTTTTGTGGTGTGGGGTTTTGATCTGGATGGACCACAGCTTCCTGCCAGAGGGGAGTGTTTCAAAAAGTTTGTGTCTGGGGTGGGAGGGATCAGCCACAATTTTTCCTGCCCACTTCAGGATCCTGGAGACATACAGGGCCTGGAGGGACGGCAGATTGCAGCCAATCACCTGCTCAGCAGAACTGATGATACGCTGCAGTCTGCCCTTGTCCTTGGCGGTGGCAACTGTTTTAGTTTCTGCTTGTAAGAGGGAAGTAAGTGGACCATGACGTGGTCTGTGTGTCTCAGTGCAGCAAAGGGAACAGCATGAAATGCTAGTGTAACAGCAATCCAAAATATTCTTCTCTCTGGTTGGACATTTGTTGAACTTTCTGTATTTGGGAAGTTCATGGCTGAGATTACCTTTGTTAGAGTTACTGGGGACAATAACTAGGGAGTCCAGGTTTGTCCGCTCCACACACAGTATCTAGTCGGTGAACATTCGCTGTGCTTTGCACGTTGGCCTGCAGTGGAATGTAAACACAATAATTATGAATGAAGTGAACTCACAGGGGGCGTACAAGGGTTTGCATTTTATGTAGAAAGTTTCCAGATCAGAAGAACAGGACAGCTGTAGAATCACTGTTACATCATTACACCAGCTATGTTAGTGTAAAAACAGATTCCACCACCTTTTGATTTGCCGGAGAGCTCTGTGTCATGGTTTACTCTGAACAGCTGGAAGCCAGCCAGCTGTAGCACAGAGTCCGGTAACGATCCACCGCACGTTCAAAAGAAACTGTGTGTGTGTGTGTGTGTGTGTGTGTGTGTGTGTGTGTGTGTGTGTGTGTGTGTGTGTGTGTGTGTGTGTGTGTGTGTGTGTAGGTGTGATCAGACATTTGCTCTGGTTGGAGATCAGGTGTTCATGTTTGGAGGTTATGAAGCAGATGGAAACTTCTGTAAAGACTTCCATGTTCTAAACACAGGTAAATATTTAAATAATATTTAGAAAAAATGTAAAGGGGTTGTCAAGCGGTTTTTATTTTAATTTATAAGTTCAAGTAGCACTTAATTTCCCAGTTTTAATTAAGGTTTATTCTAAATATCTCAAGATTTACTTTAAAGTACAAATGCTTTTGACTGAAAATTATTGAGTGGTCACAAACAACTTGTGTCTCAAGTGACGATCCCAGCGCTCTCTAGTAGATGGCGGTAATGCAACACTTATGGATGCCAACCGCAGTTAAACGGCATGAAGACTATGAAGAAGCCTTGTCAACTGCTGCTCGGATTTTATCGTTCTATGGCACTATAAACTGTTCACGTTACAGTGCTTTACGTAGTTTAATGGCCCTGACACACCAACCCGATAATCGGCCATCGGACAGTCTGGCGAGGTCAGTGGCTCGACATATTCGGTGTGTTCTGTGCCGTCGTCCTTTCGGCCTTCATTTTGGCTGACCTGACTTGCTGGGTCGGAGGGCAGGCAGTCGGACTCACTCCACCAATCTGATTGGTCCACTCGCCCGGCAGGCCCCAAGCAGCCGGGCGAGTGGGTGATTGTCCGTAGGAAGCGCTAGCTCTAAACCGGGGAGTGCACATGACGGCGGTCGCGCTAAACTGGAGACTATGGCTAACCACCAACATCTTCGCCTTTCTAACAGTTTCTCCCCACTCAGTGATACACCCACTGAGAAGCCAACTCTGGTTATTGGGAGCTCTGCAGAACGTGAAGTTGGTGACTCCAGCGGCTGCGGTCGTGTGTGTCCCTGGGGCCAGAGCGGGCGATGGGGAATCCTATCTAAAGGATATAAAGATACCCGTAAATACAGTAAGATCATACTTCACGTAGGTGGTAATGATACCCGATTACGCAAATCGGAGATCACTAAAATTAATGTTAAGTCACTTTGTGCATATGCAAAGACAATGTCGGACTCAGTAGTTTTCTCTGGACCCCTGCCAAAACTGATGAGCGATGACATGTACAACCGCTTGTCATCCTTCCACCGCTGGTTGTCGAGGTGGTGCCCAGCTAACGATGTAGGCTACGTAGAACGACAAGACCTGACATATACTTACACTGCTTTTTTTCTATAGCCCTTCAACAATTAATGTTAAAGGTCTCTTCAGCTAAGCCATCGACCTGTCTCTTAGACCCCATCCCAACGAGGCTACTTAAAGAAGCGTTATCCATGGTTAACACTTCATTATTAGATATGATCAGTATGTCTTCATTAACAGGTTATGTACCGCAGTCATTTAAAATAGCTGTGATAAAACCTCTTCTGAAAAAACCCACCCTCGATCCTGAGGTCTTAGCCAACTATAGACCTATATCTAATATCCCCTTTCTCTCCAAGATCCTTGAGAAGGTAGTCGCTAATCAGTTATGTGATTTTCTACATAGGAATGGTTTATTTGAGGACTTTCAGTCAGGATTTCGATTGCATCATAGCACAGACGGCACTGGTAAAAATGACTAACGACCGATTAACTGCTTCAGACAAAGGACTTGGATCCGTACTTGTCTTACTAGATCTTAGTGCTGCATTCAACACTATTGACCATACCATCCTGTTACAGAGACTGGAACATTTAGTTGGCATTAAAGGAATCACACTAATCTGGTTTAAGTCCTATTTCTCTGATCGAGCTCAATTTGTTAATGTTAACGATGAATCCTCCAGGCACGCTAAATTAAGCTATGGTGTTCCACAAGGCTCAGTGCTTGGACCAATTCTGTTCTGTAAAAAGTCAATACTTATCAATGCACTCACCTGTATAGACTGTCATAAACATGTAGAAAGTGATATTTCAATCTGCTCTGTCCGCTCAGTCCACTCTTGTTCACCGCACTGTTTTACGCAAACATAGCTCTACTCTGCAAATAGAATATTTTTACAAACAAGCTAAAACAAAATCTGTCTGTTTGTAGTCTAACTGTTTATCTTAGTTTGCTGGGAATCTTGAAATTTCATTCTCTCCGCTGGAGCGGTAAATCTATGTATTAGGACCAAAACCATGTGGCTACTTAATATGCACGTGAATGACGCGACCATTATGTTTGCGTTCTTCATTCTTGATGATGATGCTGGTTGTATTATTTTGCAACAACATTGTTTCATTGCAAATGGGCATACGTGACGAATGCATAGCCTGCTTATCAGTCCATTCATCATTAAAGCTGGGCTTTTCCACATCAACCTTTCGCCTCAGCCTCTTTGACAGTGACATTCTTACCTGACAACAGCCGTTTCTTTCTGCAAGCATTTTCCACCAATCAGGACACTGCATACTACAACCATGTTTCCCTAATCACAGACTTTAACCATCACTCCTCAGTGAACTGCCTCCTAGTCTGAGATCTTTTTCTAGTTAAAGAGTCAGTTATCAGTATGGAGTTTCCATGTTTTTTAGGAGTTTGCTCACAATAATACTTTCATAACTTTCAATGTTATGCGGATGACACCCAATTATAATTATCAATCAAGCCAGACGAAACCAGGCAGTTAGTTAAACTTCAAGCATGCATTTTGCACCTACACTTTGAACAACCGTGTGGCAACTGTGTTTTGTTATTGTGCTGGGCCCTCAACACCTCCGAACCTCATTTTCTAAAGATATAGCTACTCTGGATGATATTGCCCTGGCCATCACTATTGTCATAGATCTAGGAGTTATTTTTGATCAGGATACATCCTTTAATGCCCACTTAAAACAAACCTCAAGAACAGCCTTTTTTCACTTTCATAACATTGCCAAAATTAGGTACATTCTGTCTCAAAACATGCTGAAAAACTAGTCCATGCATTTGTTACTTCCAGGCTGGTCTACTGTAATTCCTTACTATCAGGTTGCTCAAATAAGTCCCTTAAGACTCTCCAGCTGATCCAGAATGCTGCAGCGCGTCTTCTGACAAAAACTAAGAAAAGACATCATATTTCTTCCTGTATTAGCTTCTCTGCATTGGCTTCCTGTAAAATCCAGGATTGAATTTAAAATCCTTCTCCTGACCTACAAAGCACTAAATGGTCAAGCGCCATCATATCTTGAAGAGCTCATAGTACCTTCTTGTCCCACTAGAGCACTGCTCAAGTGTCTTGAGATAACTCTTGTTATGATTTGATACTATAAATGAAATTGAATTGAATTGAATATTGACTTTTGGTCATAGCACCCCCTGCTGACAACAGGAAATCAGCCTTATATGACAAACATCATCCGATTTACATGAAACTTATAATGTGTGGTCTACATGTGATACTGAGCCGCCCCTATATTTTAACCACACCCATGTACTTAGGCCACGCCCAATTTCATAACTTTTGAAACATTTAAGGGAGAGTGTTGTGTGAGGTATCATTGAACTCAGAGAATTCCCTTTTCATTGGAGATGGTTTGGCTCGCCCCCCTATGCTTAAACCATGCCCCCTTTTATAACTGGTGACCCGTTTATCGTAGACTCTTGTGTGAGGTGTCATTGAACTCAGCAGAGTTAATTTTTTATTGATGACGGTTATCCCCGACCCATACACTTGGTACAACTTTTGCAATACACCATCTCAAATGGCGCACACTCCACCGTGCACACTGTGTCCAACGGTTGCGCAAATGCAGGGTTGCGTGGATCGGCGTCCACCAATAACCCAGACACGCGCAGAGGAGCGAGGGCCCGTCCAACACTGCTTGCAGCTTTAATTATGATTTGATACTATAAATAAAATTGAATTGAATAAGGTTGGCGAAAAAATGGCCCTACGCTTTTCATTGTCTATTATTTTGCTATGAGGAAACTCAATAAAAAGCCATTTGCCAACACTAAATGTCACACAAAAGTCATTAGCTACATGATTGCTGGATATACCAAAGTAACTTTTCTTCATTTTCCTGGAGCACGAGCGGATAGCTGAAAGGAACATTGCAACTGTTGTGTTGCGACACACACACACACACACACACACACACACACACACACACACACACACACACACACACACACACACACAAACAGTCCGGTTCTGGTGGTTGATGAACACAGATATGTGCTGTTTAATAATACGCGTAGGTGCCAGTCTTTCCCTCTCCCTATGTTTTGTTTCACGCTCGCAGCTGCCTGTTCACTCTTGACTGTTAAATTGGTGTGCGAAGAGATATCTGCATGTGTGAAATTATTTTATTTGCTCATGGAGCATGTTTTATCGCGCTCGTGAGATATGACATAAATCTGACACCATATAAATAAAATAACGCTGAATCTGCCATGTTTTACAGATAATCTGACTGACCGGATGCTGTCCGGAAGAAAGTGATTGATGTTTTCCCGGATCCACCAGACTCAGATCCAGGTTCCTCAATACTGTGAGGAGAGTCTGGTGGGTCCAGGTAAACCTCATCAAACAGGTGCTTCAGGACAGCATCTGGTCAGTCAGATTATCTGTAAAACATGGTTTTATTATTATTTTATTTAGCCCCCTTATCGACAAGCATGACATGGTTGGTATAAATGGATTCCTTAGGTCGTCTAGTTTCATATGATACCAAATATGTACTAGCTTTACAACTGGGCCCATTATAACACAGTAATATCAGCTAAGACAGTTTTAAGCAGTGCTAAATAACATTTCAGACAGTACACTGTCTGAAATGTACACTCCAAAAAGTAGCAAACTGTGACTGGCGCCATAAGAACACAAATCCATTTGCAAACACATTGCCTAATAGAGCTCAACAGTCAACACAGCTGGTTCTGGAAGTAAAAATACTATGCAATTTCTCCATTTGCAGTATAAGCCATAAAATGGTAACCGTCGATAGACTTAAAACCAGCTTGCGTACATGACTAAGCGATTGTAGGGTATATGCTTACATAGACGCCAAAAATCATGGGGCACTAACCTTGTTTAGAGATAAATGTCAGTACCAGTATCTCTGCTGCTTGCACGATCCGTCACGAGGATTTACGACACTGCACGAATCACGATCTGTTCCCACGCTTCTGACGTTAGCCTCTGCCGGGAAGCTAACGTTAGTTTAGCTAACAGCTAATTCAGCTAACAGCTAATTCAGCTAACCGCTAGCTGACAGCTTGATTCAGTGTAAAATAACGTTAACTCAAACTTAACACTGGGTAAAGCCATCTACAGCTGACGTAACAGCCGTTATATATGTTAACGGTTATTTTCAGGTTTTATTTTGAGGGTCTTTTTAAAGTTATTACATGCTGTCTCAGCTAGCGGTTAGCCGAATTAGCTGTTAACTAAGCTAACGTTAACTTCCTTTGTTCAGTGGTGCGCGCTTGTTTATGGGATGAGTAGTTCCTTCGTTCTGAGATAACGATGTGTACACAGTCTTGTACCTTTGACTTTTTAGGGATTTTCTGTTTGTTTTTTTACTCGAAATGATACGTTGTATGCTTATGAGTCACGTCCCACCTGGTTAGCCTAAGGCATGTTCTAAAACTCTTTATGTACGGATTTTCCCAGACGTCAATGGGAGAAATTAATGGGAAATTTACTTCCGGAACCCAAGGTCTCTCAGAGGAGGGGTGGGACTGTTGAGCTCTATAAAATCAACCTACCCTGGAGGAACGTCAAGCAGATTTTGCCAACATCTCTGACTGACGAATCTGACAAGGCTTCTTCATAGTCTTCATGCAGTTTAACTGCGGTTGCATTACCTGGCGGTAATTGGTGGGCACTGGGATCGTCACTTGGGACACAAGTTGTTTGTGATCACATGGTGCAACAAAACTGTCTCAAAAGGATCCACACAAATAGAAAGAGGTTTACAAATATATTTCCATTGAAAAATACTAAGTTGATTTACAAATGATGAAATATGAGTTACAAATTAGAGGCATATACACATTATACACCTATAAAGATATAAATCGCTCTGCATTCATTTGTGCATTGTGTTTCACGAGTTAAAAATTAGAGGCACGGATACGACACAGATATACACATACAAATCACTGCATTCATTTGTGCATTGTGTTTCACAAGTTGCAAATTCTTATAAAACATTAAACAGTCTGACTTGTGATCGCTACAGTTATTCATTAGCCTCTGACTTCTGACTTTTTATTTATTCCTGTTTTTAGAGAACTTGGTGTGGCAAAAATGGGAGGTGAAAGGAGAATCACCTGCGGCCTGCAGCGGACAAACACTGACTGCACACCATGATAAAGTACACACACACACACACACACAAAACAGAGACACAGACACAGTGTACAGTCAGATTAGTGAGGCAGATCAAAAAAGAGAAAACACTGGAGCAAAATGATCTTCAAAGTCTCATTATCTGGTCAACATTTGTGATACTAGTTAGGAAAACCTGCTGTATTAATCATGACATGTTGCTTATTATTTTAAGCTACAAACCGCGTAATTTAGAATATACTAGGTGATAGCAGCAGCCTGTGGTGTGCAGGCTGGTAGGAGCGGAGCCACAGCGCTGGAGTTGCACCGTGCTGCAGCAGATTCAAATAAGTAAAAATATTACATGGATGTTGCCAGGCAGCAGCCATACAGGCTGATTGAGAGCACCTTATCAAACGAGCAGTGTGTAGGATTTAGTGGCATCTGCAGATTGCAACCAGCTGAATACCCCTTCCCTCACCCCTCCCCCTCGATGTTAAGGTCACGATTCAATTTAATTTTCAGTTGAAATTTCTTTTTTTCAATAGTGACAGAAATGCCACAATAAGAGCCACTAGAGAGCAGAAGGGTACTTTACAACAACAGTTTGAATTTTTCAGAGTTTACTAGGTGAAATTATATGCACCATTAACAAGGCCACCTGAATGCACCATGAAGTCCTGTCGGAGCTTTACCATTTGTTGTTGGTTGTTGAAGAGAAAGGATTTCCCAGTTCAAGTTCTCTCTTAAGTTAGGGTGTAAAGCCCACAGTAAACAATACCTTGAAACCAACAGGTTTGCTACTAAAGATTTGTGGATGTTTGGTTGCACCACAGTGACATAACATTCATCTTAGTTACACTGGTGTAAAGTCCACACTAACCATATTGTCACAGAAAATGATGTTCACTTCCCATGGCCAATTGGTGAAAAGCACTATGTAGTGTTTGTTATCATTATAACTCTGTTGTCTTTCATGCCCAATTGTCTTTGAACACTTTGCTCTGCAATAGCAAAGAGGCTTATGGCTAAAAATAGCTAACGTTGGTAACGTTAATCAACAAACAACAGCAAGTTATATAAATTAGGAAAAAGCATTATGATTAGTGATGACTATACAAATTTAACCTACAGCTAGTAGTCTGGCACTGCAGGATTTGAGTCCCTGGCGGGACCATGTTACTGATGGTAGCTTTTGTTACTTTGGTCCCAGCTCTCTGCAGGTCATTCACTAGGTCCCCCTGTGTGGTTCTGGGATTTTTGCTCACTGTTCTTGTGATCATTTTGACCCCACGGGGTGAGATCTTGCATGGAGCCCCCCTTCCATTTTCTTATAATTGCTCCCACAGTTGATTTCTTCACACCAAGCTGCTTACCTATTGCAGATTCAGTCTTCCCAGCCTGGTGCAGGTCTACAATTTTGTTTCTGGTGTCCTTTGACAGCTCTTTGGTCTTGGCCATAGTGGAGTTTGGAGTGTGACTGTTTGAGGTTGTGGACAGGTGTCTTTTATACTGATAACAAGTTCAAACAGGTGCCATTAATACCGGTAACGAGTGGAGGACAGAGGAGCCTCTTAAAGAAGAAGTTACAGGTCTGTGAGAGCCAGAAATCTTGCTTGTTTGTAGGTGACCAAATACTTATTTTACCGAGGAATTTACCAATAAATTCATTAAAAATCCTACAATGTGATTTTCTGGATTTTTTTTCTCATTTTGTCTCTCATAGTTGAAGTGTAACTATGATGAAAATTACAGGTCTCTCTCATCTTTTTAAGTGGGAGAACTTGCACAATTGGTGGCTGACTAAATGCTTTTTTGCCCCACTGTAGATGATGTAGTATTAAGAGCGACAACGGTAGCGAGTAGTATGAAAGGCCGAAATTCCATGTAGGGAGGGTGGTTGGGTGGTGGATGGGTCAAACAATGCAGGACTTTCACCGCAGAGACACTTTTCCTAAACCCAACTGTCCCGTTCTTCTTTTCCTAAACCCAACTATCCCGTTCTTGTCCCATTCTTTTCCTAAACCCAACTGTCCCTTTCTTGTTTCGCGTGTCACGGAAACTTACGTTTTATAAGCCCACCCACGATCTTTTCCTTAACCTAACTGCATCAAAAGTGACGCCAATAGTCCCAACCAAGCGCATTTAGATAAAGCGCGTTTAGATAAGATGCTAAAGGAGGCTTTTAGCATCAGTAACAACGACAAAGGCGCCTGACCAAACAGATCAACAAAAAATTAAATGATGATTAATAATGTTTACTAATCATTAGTAATGTTTCACGTTAAATGAGAATTCTGGCCAATTTTTACGTAAATCTTAATTGCTATATCTACGCGAGTACTATGATAGAAAAAACCCCGACCCGAATCAGTGCAGGCAACACGGAGTAGCTGCGGCCTGTTACCTGCTAGCTGCTAGCTGTTAGCTTATATCTGCCGTCCGTGATAAATGTGTTCAGCCAGGCTTTTGTAAAAAATCATCACGCAGCTGTTCTGTGTGTATTTGTAGCTCATCCATTTTGTGTGTGTTCGATCTGGTGTTGGTGAGTAGGAGGCTTGTCAGTGTCGATCTGTGAGGTAGCTAGTTCCCTTAGCCAGGCAAGCAGCCTTCCTCCCCCTCCCGCAACCGACAAAAATCTGCAGAGCGTGTCGGTACACGATCTGTGCCGCCTGCACGATCCGTTCTGCGCATGCGCTGTTGTACGAGGATTTACGCCACTGCACGATCTGTTCCAGGCTAGCCTCCACCAGGAAGCTAACATTAGTTTAGCTAACAGCTAATTCGGCTGACTGCTGAATTATGGTGGAAAATAACCACTACCAAGATGTTCTATCAGTGTCACCTAGGGGCTTCATGAGTTAAAATCATGGATAAAGCTGAATGAGAAACACAGTGGGTCCTTATGGGTTAAAGATGTAAAGTGCATATGCTGTACTACTACTAAAGAATATAAAAGGAAAGTAAAGGAGATGTAATAGAAGTAGCTGTTGTAAAAACATTTCAATAAAAAATGTATCCCATTCATGGATTATTTCTCCATTGTTTTTTTCTGTTTTGATTATCATGTAATTTTCCCTATTTTTAATGGAGGATATCTACCTGTTTGGTGGCAAAACAACAAATGAGGACGGCATGTTGACATCTTCCAAAGAAATCCATAAACTCAGTATTTGTGAGTGAAACGCTGCAGATTAACTGACAAATGTGAATATAAATTATTCAAAAGTCAAAGGATTGAGATATGTTCTTCAATTATTTCACATTATGTCTCTTCAGCTAAGATGAAATGGAAGGTTCCTCTGTACGTTGGGATTCCTCCGGCCCGACGACACGGACACACTGCCTTCATCCTTCACAGCCATGTCAGTGTGCTGCTAAATATTTTAAAATTCATAATTTATGTCTATTATTGTCATGGCTTATAAAATAAAATCTAACTTTTCTGTTTGACAGCTGTATGTATTTGGAGGAAAGAATGAAGAGCAAGAGTTTAATGACCTGAAGGTGATGAAACTAATTAACCCCTCAGAGAGACAACCAGGTACATTATTCATGTTTATTTTATTAATATACTTATATATTAGGGCCTGAAGCTGCAGTGTTTATAACAGCAACAATCTAATTTTATTTTTGTTTGTCACATGCACACGCCTGCCTGCTGCAAGAGTTGAATTGTCTTGAATTTTTTCCCATGCGAGCAATCAATGAACAAGAGACTCTTGCTGTTTGTGAGTTCTCTAAAATATTTAATTCTGTTAATAAAAATAGGGATTTGCATGTCAGAGCATCAGCACAAGTATGCATTGGGTAACCTTATGTATAGTTTGAACTTAAATTAAGCTATAGAATTACGACTTTGCTAATTTAGAGCTAAATTTAGGTATCATATCACAGTTTGTGGCAAGCAAAGACTTGGATTGTCACTATTTGTTATAAATTGACCTGTGATTAGGGATATATAATACCACAGTCAACCAGGGCTTAATTTGAGCCGGAACACGCCGGAACATGTTCTGGCACCTCCGACGTTGGATCCGGAACCTTTTTTATTGGATCTGGCACCTCCTGTGTCACTATGGAAAATGAATCGCCTAAATGAAAAAAAAAAAAAAATACTGTTTGTGTAGTGTTCAATGTTGTTATCTGTCGTGTTAGTCTTTATTCCCCATTGAAGTTAAACAGAAATCTTGTGTTTGCATTTTCGATGCGTTTTGAGGTGCATTTTCAGGGTAAGACAGGGGGGAGAGGGAAGTAACCCGATTTGTTCAGGTCCTATCCCCTGACCAATCGGCTATCCTAACCTTAACCACTCAAGGTCAATGCCTAACCCCAACCAATCAAGCTGCTATTGAAGGGTGGGTCTTGGCGTGGCCATAGTAGGATTTGTAATTTCGCGGGAGGGGAGGCACTTCAAGTGACACATGCAGCGCTTGTGCTGTTAGCCTTGTTTCACTCAGATGAAAAATGTCAAAAAGACAACAAAGTTTGCTTAACTTTTTCAAATACACTGGCCAGTCAATCTGGCCAGTGTATTTGAACGATCAAGAATGTGGAGATCACGGTGGACACAGCAGTAGTACGCTTAGCAATAATGCTGCTAATGCTAACGCACCTGTCGTTAGCGGGGATGATGATGACCCACACAGGGAAGGAGATGAAGATGACGACAAGACTGCTAATGGGCACTTTGAATCTGCGAGAGATTGTGATGGCGACGAAGCAGGTACATTTGTCGGGGACAGTCAAACTGGACAAATCTGGACGGACGCTCAGTTTACAGAGAAAAAAAAAAGTTATCCCTGGCTTACAATGGACAAAACTTGATATGTGGCATGGCAATGGCGCGCGCGTGTGATTGGAGATTTGTACCACGATAGGATATTAATGACTGTACAACAACTGCAGTCCAAATTCAGTATCCCTAAAGAACATCATTATGGTTTTCTCCAGGTAAGGCACTTTGTTGGATCCAAGACCTTGGATCCTGATCTAGTCATGTATAGTGATGTAGAGAGGTTCCTTATTTCCCGGAGAGGCATCACGCGTTTTATCTCTTCCTTCTATGCATTGCTATACTCTCTTAGTCCAAGTGATATTACAAGCATTGCACAGAAGTGGGAGAAAGATCTCGACACAGAGTATATTGAGGATGACTGGCAGGAGACCATTGAAGTATTTAATCCACCTTTACATGTAATAGATTGAGAGAGACAAAGTATAAAATATTACACCGTCTACACATAACACCTTACATACTAAATAAGATGGACCGTCAGGTCTCACCTTTGTGTAACAAGTGTCATAGAGAGATTGGAACACATTATCATTACTTCTGGCAATGTAAATTGATAAAAAGATTTTGGGGTACAATTTCACAGGAACTAAGTGGCATCTTTCATGCGAAAGTTAAGAGGGACCCAGGCCTTTTCATTCTTGGCCTCCCCTCAAGGGAGGTGACTCTAATCCGTTCAAAGTTCAAACTATGCGACAAATTGCTATTATTGGCTAGAAAATGTATTTTAATTAATTGGATCAATGATAAACCACCTACTGTCACATTATGGTATAGGGAAATATTCAGGGTCCTCCCTCATGAAAGACTTAGTGCAGTTGCAAAGGGTAACGAGAGGTTTTTCAATGAAATATGGGCTCCTCTGCTTAACTACCTACCTGAGGATTTGACTCGGCTAGTGATGAGAGGCCAGTTTTCCCTAAAATGGCCTCTCCCACCTGGGATAAATCCATAAATGCCTTCTCTTGTACTGTGTTTTTTTTTATATAATTTTTTGAATGTTTTAACTCCGCTTGATGTATCTCTGCTTACTTTTGAATATGGGCGCCGTTGTGATTATGGCTGCACGAATGGACAATGTGTGTGTATGCAGAGCAATATGGAGAGAGGCTCTAATATGTACTGTGAAGATGAAGGGGGGGGGCAGTAGATTGGGACATTTTCCTCCGCCATGCGCCATGCCACACCGGGAGCATCTCGGACTCGCCTGCCCGATTCGCAGATTTTATTGTCAATACAAGTACTTGAAAGAACAATCACGTGTTTTTTAAGCTAGTAATAGTAGTAGTAAACTAGTATTAAGCTACCTTCCACTCTAAGCACGTACCACAATTAAACTCCATGCCTTCTCTTTTGTTACGCTGTCCTTATAAAAAGGATTTGTGATGTCTATTGTGTTATTCCACCTCCAAGATTAATCTCTTGTCGTCCATGGTGTTATAGAGGAGACATATACAATATAGGGGGGTGTCTTTTGGTAAGCTGACAGGATGCTATCGCTGCCCAGCTGTTCAACGCCCCACGGCTCGCATGAATATAGACCTGCCGCATATCTTTAATTTAATTTATTTATAGTCTCATCTCAACTGAAGTTATCTCAGGACACTTTACAGATGTAAAGTGTCATGTTAATCTTTTCAATAGATTTTGTGTATTAGACTAGTACAAATAGGGAGAATGGCACACACTTTAAGACAGTCTCACCTTAAAGCCATTCATGGTGTTGGAAGTATTTACAAAAACAGGACTTTTTCTCCACAGTGATGAAGGAGATCCTCTCAGAGTTTGGTCTACAGGTCGTCAGCCACAGGTCAGCAGCTGCTGTACACAACTGTGTTTCTGTTTAATATTTGTGTGTGCAGTGTCTGTCTGCCTGCAGTTCCAGCCTAATATCATGCTCTGTTTGAGTCTCGTCTCTCAGTTTTACCAATGTGGTTTCATTTTGGTTTTGACCCTTAACAGCTTCACTCCCACAAAGGTTCCCAATGTCCGCTATGAGCTGAGCGAGTCTCCGTTAATACAGTCCAGGAACACAGCAGCTTATGCACAGGTAAGGACGTCTCTCTCTCTCTCTCTCTCACACACACACACACACACACACACACACACACACACACACACACACACACACACACAGTTGTAGCAGAAATACTTGTGGTAGTAGTACACACACAGTTGTAGCAGCAGCACAGTAGTAGCAGTAACTAACCCTCTCCCTCTACTGTTGCTTCGTTTAGCAGGCAGTCAGCCAACACAGCCACTAAGCTAATGCAAATTATGCACGAGTATGTCACCATTATGCAAATTAGCGTATGCTGTCATCTTGCGACTCTTGGAGCTAGGGCTAGCTACTTTCATTAAAAAAGAGTTGCAACACTGAATTCTAGCAGAAATAGTTTTGGTAGTAGTAGTGGCAGCAGTACTAGCTGAAGTAGCAGTGGTACTTGGGACAATAGTAGTAGGAGTAGTAGGAGTAGTAGTAGTAGTTGAAGCAATAGCAGCAGTAGTACCAGCAGCAACAGTAGCGCTACTTGGGGTAATTGCAGTAGTAGATGTAGCAGTAGCTGTAGCAGTATAGTAACTGTAGCAGTTGTAGCAGTAGTTGTTGTTGTTGAAATAGTAGTTGTGGCAGTGGTCTTAATAGTTAATATACTGTCTGCTTGTACAAATTGTAACACTGGTAGCATAATATGATTTTTTCTCTTGCAGGTGTTTGTCCACAGAGACTTCAGCGTAGTTCGAGATCAGGCCATGAAAACGATCCAGACAGCCTTTACTCTGCTGGATCAGGAGTTTCAGAAACTGGATCGGTACGGTTGTTTAGCTTTTTTTACATTTACATCATACACAATACATAATACATAATAATACAAGTAAAAATAAGTCTAGGAGAATCATTTAAGAGCCGAACCACGGGTAACAGCCTTTTCTCCATGTTGAGGCGGTTCTGAATCAACGGAAGTGTTTCCAGGATAAAGCCTGACATCCGGCGTGTGGCTTAATTGCATGAAGTCCGCTCTCTGTCTGTTGCTGTTCTCAAAATCCCTTCACTACGGGAAATAACAGCAACCTACATGCTAAAAATGGAAGGTTTTTTACCCGCAATTTCCACCAACTGCGGAACGGCTGCAGATCCGCTCCGGAACGGCCGCGGAGTCAATAGGTTTCCATTAAAGTATATTTAAATATATTTTCACTGACTGCGGAATGGCTGCGGAATGGCTGGGGAACGGCTGGGGAACGGCTGGGGAACGGCTGCATCCCAGCTCCGGCGATCCGCAGCCCTCCGGAGCAGATATGCAGAGCTTCTGTTTGCCGGATGCCGGAGAGCTCCGCAGCGATTCAGCACAGGGCGCATTGTGTGGGACAGGGAGTCGAGCACAGAAACAAAATAAAACATCAGGTTAATTTTCAAAATAAAATACACCGTGCTCACGGCAGATCATATTTCAGCACAAAGTTGTTTCCCCTCTAATCCTCTGGATGGAAACAAACTGTTGGTTTTGTGGTTCTGTTTATAGAAACTACATCCTGTTATATTTCGCGATCATACGTGAATTCGCGATTTCGTGGGTCCTTGTGACTTCAGCGATCAGTCATTGCCGCAGCCATTCCGCAACAAATCCGGACCTGGTGGGTATTGAAGGATTGCGGAGCACGGAGCTGACACGCAGCAGAGCCAATCCGCAGCCGTTCCGCAGTTGGTGGAAATTGCGGGTAAGAAAAGCACAGGTCAACATACATACATTTAGGTTGTGTCTTTACGGTGGGTTTTCACAGGGAACTTTAATAATGGCAGAGCTGAGCGGTTCAATTCAATGCCCATATGTTCACTGCTGTGCCCGTTCTCCAAAGTTGACTCCAAGTCATCTTTTGCAGAGCCAATGCAGTTGAAAAACAGCTTTCTGTGAAAACCCACCGTTAGAACATTAAAGCACGAAAATACGTTTTATTTAATTGTGTCAGCCACAGCATCGCCACGCAGTCCTGCTCAAATTTGCAGCGCATCAGCCTCCTATATAATACAAAACACTAGTTTTAGTGGTGATGGACTGAAATATGTGACAATGTTACCTGTTCGCTGAATATGACCCTCCGCCCATTTGAATGAATGAATTGCTCCTGGGTTGTGACCCAGATCGTATCTGGATTTTCAGGACCATTGATCAGCCCATGTTGACTGGCTTGGTTTTAATTGACTAAAGAATGGTTTAATACCCACACCATATTGATTGATTGATTGATTGATCGATTGAAAAATGTTTCACACAGATGTAAACAGTAGAAAACTGATACCGTTTGGCTCACTTTGAGGAGATTATCTGGTTGACTCATTATTGACACTCTGTATATCTGAATAATGTATGGATTATTTTATGGCTGAATTTCTTTTTTACAGAGAAAAGTCAGAGGTTTCTCAAGCTGCTGCTGCTCTGCTAAGAGAGAAAGAAGCTCATAAAGCCTTTAGACAACAACAGCAACAGGTTCATCACTTCCTCCAATCAAATCTCAACTAATTCAAAAACAGTCTAATATATCTAATTTAATCAATTAACTGTAATTCTGACACTATCTTAAGAATGTTATCATGTTAACATGCTAATGCTTACAAGTTAGCATTGTAAAATGCTTTGTGTGTGTGTGTGTGTGTGTGTGTGTGTGTGTGTGTGTGTGTGTGTGTGTGTGTGTGTGTGTGTGTGTGTGTGTGTGTGTGTGTGTGTGTGTGTGTGTGTGTTAGGAGCTGCGGGAGATGCTGGACAGACATCGCTCTCAAAATGAGGCGTGGCTGCGAGCGAGAGCCGAGGAGAACGACCAAGAGAGGAGGGAGCTCTGCAGACTCAGAGTCAGTAAACGCACACAAATTCAAAAAAATTCACACTAGCTTTTTTCCATTTCCTTGCTGTACACAAAGGTCCTCAGGAAGATTTCTTAAGTGGGGGTAACCTGCCCACCACATCCCCCAGCCAACCCCAGTTTTCCTTTGCTAGTGCTAAACATCCCGGTCTAAACAAACCTTCCAAATAGTCACTTTATTTTGATTGATGTACAGGTCACGATTTTCTCGTTAATTTCGTGTACAGGTCACGATTTTCGACCGTTAGCATTTCACAAACTGCCATGACACTGGGCAGCTCTGGGGGACGCAACAACGGGGAAAATAAACGCCACACGCCGGCGACAACAACAGGACGGACCGCCACACCTGGCCACAACGGGGAAATTCAATGCCACACACCGGCGCAACAATGGGACGGACCTTTTCATACTACTACCTACTGTTGTTGTGCTGTGTTCACGAAATACGCTTCCCATTTTAATACATTAAATTAAAATTCGTAATCACCACACGAAAAAAAATGACATAATCGTGTCCTGTTCATGAATCAATAGATTCAATAACGTAACCATTTCACAAACTGCCATGAGACTGGGCTGTGCTAAAGGAGTTGCTTGACTTTCCAGCCAAGGTGCTCTAAAATTTTCCCATTATTGTGCTGGTTGCCACAGTTTAATTTCTACTGCAACACCAATAGATACAGATGTAAGGTTCAAAAGCCTGCCGTAAACACACCTCTGAATATAACATTTTACACGATTATGCCAGGGACAGGGCTTGCACAAAAGCAGCAAGCAAGTTTGCGCACATTTTAGCCTCAGATTCTTAGATCACAAACTCTTGCTGCACTTACCAAAATTCGTGCTAGCTGCACTGAACAGTTTGGTCGAGCACTGAGCGGTCACTCAAGTGCAAACGAGAAAGGTGGGAGCGAAAACCACAAAACTGACAGAGAAAGCAGAATGGGCAGTAAGAAAGAAGCAGAGGGAACTTTAAAGTAAAGGACATATTATTAAACAAGTAAAAGACCAATAGTATACAATTACACAAATATTTTTTTTGTTTTATAAGTTTTACTTTTGAGATGACAATTGTCTTTGCTTCAGTTTGTGATTTTTGTTTAATACTTAGGGAGATAAATATTGGCTAAATGATGTCACACCCAAAATGAATGCGTTTCATTTACAAGTCAGATTTTTCATTGTAAGGATTGCTCTAGCCAGGTTAGCCATTGTTAATAATACCAGTTAATAACAGTGCAACGCAGTTTTTTGTGCATACAAACAGTGTAACAACCTGTCCACAGATATAAGTTGGACATCACTATCCAACACAGGTAGATGGACCCACAGAAGCACAACTCTCAGGTGATTCAATCCAAACAGGTTTATTTGGACTAATCAAAAACTCACAAGCAACGGTATCCAGAGAAAAAGGCAAACAGGGTAATCCAAGACAAGGCAGAGGAAAGACAATTTCGCACTAAGCGTGGAAAGAAGACCCTGTTGAGCTTGTATGGGGTGTGAATACACAAGGACGGGGGAGATAACGAGACACAGGTGAAACACATTGGGGTGGGGGAAGTTAATCACACACGGCAGGAAGGCTGACAAAGACCTGAGGCCTGTACTACGAAGCAAGATTTGACGTTAACGAGGTAACTTCAGGTTCAACCCAGGGTTTTCTGTATCACAACAGTGGATCACTTGTTACCAGGTTCAATCACCGTGGTAACTTATGCTGAACACCTAACCTGCTCGGGAGCAGGTTATGTTGGAGATTAGAGATCAACCGGTGTAAAAGCACCGCCTACTGACCAATCAATACCCAATTGACGGCGTCACTGTTCTTAGATCAGGTGGAGCTCGGTGTGTGGAGAGAGGGGGGCGCTCATAAAAGTTAAAACATTTAGAGACCGACAACCCCGTTAACATTCCCTAATGGGTTTCGGCAGAGGGAATTACGTAGGCCTATAGGCGATTTGTCGGCTTCTTCAGCCGTGTGTTGCTAATTGGTTATAATTATGTTTTTATATATTTTATTTGCTCCAACGATCGCTTACAACTGCCAGGGTTGCAACTGATAATATAAGCTAAAGCAACCACAGTTTATGGAAAACACAAGTGTAATCATGGTCCAACACGTCCTCACACCCATCTCGTAAAATATGGATGCTTGGTCAGGTGCCTTTGTCGTTCTTATTGACGCTAAAACTCTCCTTTAGCGCTTTAAGTAAACACGCTTGGTCGGGACTATTGCCATCCCTTTAGCGCCGTCCCTTTAGCGCTTTAAGTAAACGCGCTTGGTCGGGACTATTGCCGTCCCTTTAGCGCCGTCCCTTTAGCGCTTTAAGTAAACGCGCTTGGTCGGGACTATTGCCGTCCCTTTTGACGCAGTTATGTTAAGGAAAAGATTGTGGGTTGAAAGGACGGTTGGGTTTAGGAAAGGGTCGTGGGTGGGCGTATGGTTCTGTTACACGCGGGAAGAACGGGACGGTTGGGTTTAGGAAAGGGTCGTGGGTGGGTGTACGGTTCTGTGACACACGGGAGGAAAGAAAAAAACAACTATAGCAAGCATGACAAGTGGGACATGAACACCGCTCTCCTGGGTGAAAGTCCTGTGTTATACCCATCCACCACCCTCCATACGTGGAAATTTGCCCTTACATACTACTCACTAAATCCTATCTAACTGCTGCTCTCCTCGGTGCGTTACACAAACACGCTGAAAGACGCCTTTTTCGTTGCATCAGACGCTGACAGCCACTGTCCAAACGTTCTTATTTTACGAGTTCGGAATGAGAACGGGTTGCATGGTCAGATTTGTGCCTGACTAATGGGGAAGTGATATTGATAAGCCTTGTAATTTACAGTGTTGGCTATTTTTTTTTTGCCAGCTTTTCTTCCTGTTTTAGGAAGCAGCGACTGTATTGCGTTTTGCCTGTAAAACCGTGTCTGTGTTTTTCATATTTATGTAGAATTATAGTTTGCTCTTATGTAAAATATGCAGCTCTGGTAGATATTTGCGATTGGTCGTGCTGTGCAAACACCGCCTCTTTTATGTGAACACGGATGCATTACATTTAAATGAACTCTGTCTGTCTGTCTGTCTGTCTGTCTGATGGGTCCTCAGGAGGAGTTGTCACATGAGCAGGAAAGGCTGAAGGAGGAGCATGAAAGCATCCAGAAACGCAGCGAACATCTTCTGTCCATCATGCACCAGTTCAAAGGAATGTAAGATGGATAGATAGATAGATAGATAGATAGATAGATAGATAGATAGATAGATAGATAGATAGGGGTGGAATTTCTTGAGGGATTACTCTTTATGTATTACATTTTCCTTCAATAAAAATATATTGCAAAAGAATACTGTTAAAATCTTGTATTGTTGAGTTTTCTACAGCTGATCATAATACTGAAATGCATAATTTGACTGATACTGTGC
This sequence comes from Zingel zingel, assembly GCA_023566125.1. Classification (NCBI taxonomy): domain Eukaryota; kingdom Metazoa; phylum Chordata; class Actinopteri; order Perciformes; family Percidae; genus Zingel; species Zingel zingel. The sequence continues at coordinate 5,428,702 of CM042329.1, read as the reverse complement.
TTCATGAGGCTACTTTTTTTTTGGCATTGTACGTTTCTGCAAACCACAGATACGGTGATATGAAAAGTATTTGGCACCCTTTTGCATCTGAGATGCTCTGGGCTTTCAACTGACTCAAATGTTAAACCATCCGTATGGTGCTAAAACAGTCTTGAGACACGAGTTGTTTGTGACAGTAACGGCAACAGAAAAACAGTCAAAAGTATCCACGCAAATAAGAGATTTACAAATATATTTACATTGAAAAATACTAAGTTCATTTACAAATGATGAAATGTGAGTTAAAAATTAGACGCACGGACACAAATATGCATTTGCAAATTTTGTGAATTTACAAATCGGTCTGCATTTATTTCTGCATTTATTTCTGCATGGTGTTTCACAAGTCACAAATTAGAGGCACAGATACAACATTGATTTACGGATACAAATCACTCTGCATTCGTTTGTGCATTGTGTTTTACAAGTTGCAAATACTTATGAGACTATTTTAGTACATACATCTGCATCAATATTAGACGGAGCAAGTGCTTTGGAAGTCAGGTGATGTAGTATAACTAATGAGCGTCAAACGCCGGGGGTGTCGGTACCCGATCTGTGCTGCCTGCACAATTCGTCCTGCGCATGCGCAATATGTTCGCGCATGCGCAGATGATAATCCTGGTTTACGAGGATTTACCATGGGATTTACGGCACTGCACGGTCTGTTCCACGCTTCCGGTCGTAGTTGTAGCGGTCTGCCATTAGCCTCCACCGGGAAGCTAACGTTAGTTTAGCTAACAGCTAAACTAATTCGTCCCTGTGGTCTGTGAAGCGGCTTTAGTATTTTCTCCCCTTTCCTGTCGTTTTGGCAGCACTGTTAGCTGGATAAATGTCAGAGATCATAATCTTTTGTCTATAAAATACACTATATCAGATATATTATGATTATTATTGTTATTATTATTGATTGCATGGACCAGCTGGTCTCTGGCACGGACCAGTGGTCACAACCACTAGGGGCACTAAATACACTGGTTGCGACTAGTGGTCATGACCAGCTTCTTACTGGCACAAATAGTCCAGGCAAAGTAGCGTTTTACAACAGACTAATTGTAAAAGGATTTTTGCATCTTAGATAATTTCTATGAGGTGTCCAGAACAACATACTAAAAGTCCTAAGAAATCCTAGTTGAGGAAATATGTTTAATTCTCATCAATCCAAGATGTGTGCCAATAAAGCCAGGCAAAACAAAAATGTTACTTTTCATGGATACTTTCATTGTATGAAGTTTTATTTTGATAGGAGTAAAGGAAAAAAATAGCCCCATTGGGGTGTATTGTTGTATGGCCTTACTGGCACACATCTTGGATTGATGAGCATTAAACATATTTCCTCAACTCGGATTTCTTAGGACTTTTAGTATGTTGTCCTGGACATCTTATAGAAATTATCTATGCGGAAAAAAATATTTTACAATTAGTTCTATTTTTGGCTCCAAAATGAGTTACTTTGCCTGGACTAAAAGGGCACTAAAATGACCCGTCCTGACCACCTCATCTGTGATCTGTTCTGTTGTTTGGACCAGTTGAGTGATCTGTGGTGTGTTTGTTTGTATTTGTTTTTAATACAACTTGTCACGTTTCTCACTGTGTTAGCAGAATCGCCTAATGTGAGAAGCCATAATCGTTTGTCTATCCAATGTTATTGATCACTATTATTAATAGAAATCATAATAACAATGATTAAATTATTATTATTAGTCGTAGTTGTATGAGTAGTACTATCGATTATGCAGGTCAGTGTGTTTGTGACCTGCCTCACAGTCCTGACCAGCTCCTCGCGACCAGCTCCTACCTGGCCCGGACCGGTGGTCACTACCACTAGGGGCACTAAAGACACTGGTCTGTCTTGTGGTCCTTGTCATCTGCCTGTTGTCTTGACCAGTTACTGAGTGGTCCTTGGAGTAGTTAGTTATTGTACATTTAATATACCTTCTCCGCTACACATTGGTAAAGTTTAAACCAGTCAGGAAGACACGGACCTGCATAGTCGATAGTACTACTCATACAACTACGGCTAATAATAATAATTTAATCATTGTTATTATGATTTCTATTAATAGTAATAATCAATATTATTTGACAGACAAAAGATAATGATTTTTTCTTTATTATTTTTACATTTATTCAGCGCAGTGTTGCCAACACAATGAGAAAGCGGAGAAGGTGTATTAAATGTACAATAACTAACTACTCCAAGGACCACTCAGTAACTGGTCAAGACAACAGGCAGATGACAAGGACCACAAGACAGACCAGTGTCTCTAGCGCCCCTAGTGGTAGTGACCACTGGTCCGGGCCAGGTAGGAGCTGGTCGCGAGGAGCTGGTCAGGACTGTGAGGCAGGTCACAATCACACTGACCTGCATAATCGATAGTACTACTCATACAACTACGACTAATAATAATAATTTAATCATTGTTATTATGATTTCTATTAATAATAGTGATCAATAACATTGGATAGACAAACGATTATGGCTTCTCACATTAGGCGATTCTGCTAACACAGTGAGAAACGTGACAAGTTGTATTAAAAATAAATACAAACAAACACACCACAGATCACTCAACTGGTCCAAACAACAGAACAGATCACAGAGGAGGTGGTCAGGACCGGTCATTTTAGTGCCCTTTGTGCCAGTAAGAAGCTGGTCATGACCTCTGTGCCACTAGTCGTGACTAGTGTATTTAGCACCCCTAGTGGTTGTGACCACTGGTCTGTGCCAATGACCAGCTGGTCCTGACCACACGGATCTTCATAATCAATAATAATAACAATAATAATCATAATATATCTGATATAGTGTATTTTATAGACAAAAGATTATGATCTCTGACATTTATCCAGCTAAAAGTGCTGCCAAAACGACAGGAAAGGGGAGAAAATACTAAAGCCGCTTCACAGACCACAGGGACCACAGGGCAGACCATTGAGGAGCTGGTCGTGACCAGTGTCTCTAGCGCCCCTAGTGGTTGTGACCACTGGTCCCTGCCAGAGACCATGGTCCCGGGACAGACCACGGAATCGGCTAGAACCCCTGCTGACAAGTTGGGAAATCTTCGCACGTAAGATGTTTCGCGCATACACTCAATCTTGCATTCCAGCGGGCTCTCAAAGTGGTTTCTGGGGAGAATCTGACGTATTGCAACATTCTAGCCACCAACTGAAGGTAAATCAGAAATACCTGGGCATGAAAAAGCAAAAGTTGCTGAATGATTTTGTGACACAATGGAACAGTTCATACGATATGGTCGAGAGATTCCTAGAACAGCAACCTGCGATTTGTGCCACCTCACTATCTCCAGACATACGTAAGGGAGAGTCAGATCTCTGCACCCTAAATGAAACCGACGTGTCAAATGCCGAGGACACCGTCAGCACCTTAAAAGCAATGAAAGATGCAACTACTTTAATGTCTGAAGAGGCCAATCCAACAGTGTCTGTTGTCGCCACTGTCATGGCACAACTTCTTCAAAACATGACTGAAACCAGAGACTCGCCCATGGTTCGTGAGATAAAAAAACACTGTCAGGACAGACCTCATGAAGAGATACAAAAGTGTGGCAGAGAAGAAGATGCTTCATACAGCTTCAGCACTGGATACCCGCTTTACTTTCTTGACAGAGGAGAGATTTGATGTATACAATGGAGTGATTGAGGAGGCAGCATCCTTGGAGTTAATTTTATCATGTTTATTAAATGTATAAAATAATAATTTAATATCATAAGATTGATTAAAAACCATATACACGTGTGAGCTGTTGTAGAGGTAATTTAATAATAATAATAATAATAATAATAAGGTAATAAAATAGTAAGAAATTATGTGAGCTGTTGCGCCGACTGAATACACTATCTGCTAAGTTAATGCTTTTTTTTCTGTTTTCTATTTTTTTTCTATCCAACAAAGAATGAGCATCTTCTGACAAGGGTGCCAACTCTGCCAAGAGAAGACACACCAATAGAAGGCTGCACCCCCCCCCCCAAAAAAAGGCCTCATCGCTGCTTGTGAGTTTGCTGGGACAGTCTTTCAGTGATACTGAGGGTACAGCAGTAGCACCAAATACCCCCTATGCCATGGCTGAGGAGGAAATGAACAAATACCGCAAAGCCTCACCCCTGCCTCTGACTGAGGACCCCTTGAACTGGTGGCAGGTACAAAAGGTCATATTCCCCCTTCTCGCTCAGCTGGCAAAGTGATACTTGTGTATCCCTGCCATAAGTGTATCTGCAGAACGTGTTTTCTCCACTACAGGAGATGTGGTCACTGCAAAAAGATCTGCTCTCAAATCAGAGTATGAAGATCAACTGGTTTTCTGGCACAAAAACCTAGCGGTCCCCAAACGTGACAAATGTTTGTTATGTTTTGCATATTCAGGAAGTGCCATATGCTTAGTGCTATAGTTTCATGTATCCTTTTTATTTAGTTTTGGAGCACTGCAGAATGTTTTTGTTTTTGAAGCTTGAAAAGCTATGAAGATGTTCATACTATAAGTAGTACAAGTGTGAATATAATGGCCAATGTCTAAACACATTGATAATACAATGAAACACCATAGATGAGCTAGGCCTAAAATATATTTCTGTTTGCATTTTGCAATTTATTACTATAGTGGTCTTTGTTTACAATTTGAAACAGTATGTAGGCTAGGCTTATAATGGTTATTTCTGTTTACAATTTTATTATGTGAAGCCAAAGTTTCTACTTATTAATTTTTAAATGTATACTTATTTCTGTTTACAATTTAATGTAGGCCTAACAACATTTCTGTTTACATATTCTGTTATATTTTGCACATTCAGGAAGTGCCATGTGCTTGCATTTATTCCACCTTTAGAATAAAATTAATAGATGAAATAAAATGATAAATTAAAGCAGTTCAAAGAAACTGATGCCATTATAACCACTTAAAACTAAGTGGACCTTCTTCTGTATGTACAGACACCTTATGCACAAAGGAGTACACATGGAAATATTCTATGAGGCAAGTGAAATACAAGAAAACAGTAGTGCTGCAGCATCAATTATTTTAGTAATAGAGTATTCTACCGATTATTTCATCGATTAATCGGATAAATACTTTTGCTTTACAGTAAACAGCAATAGCAAATATACAAAAGAAAGGTTTCCTCTTTTCGAAAAAAGCAACCTTTTTATTGCCTAAATTGCATACAATAACAGGGATAGATGCTAATATTTTTAAGCACGGGCCACCAAGCCCCTTATTCTGTTGGCAAAAGTAAATTTTTGGTGGCCCAAATGTAAATCTTTTTCGCCCCCTTCCCCTTCTTGCCTCTGGCTCTTTGCACTGGATATGCACTAGAGCTGTTCACTAAGCCCAGGCAAATGTGACTGTACAAAGCTTCAGCAGGTCCATTAAACTACCTGTTCAGGGGGACACATTTTAAATTAGAATATGTTCAATGCAGCCATGAAATAGAAACCTAGATAAAAGACAATGAATACAAATATTTTGTTGTATGCTTTTATTCATGTATTTATTCTTATTTTATGAATTAAGTTTGCTAAAGAGAAGGAGAAAGAATGCAGACACCGGCATGGTCCGGTGATGTCATTCACGTGCATATTAAGTAGCCATGGTGGGGGGGAGGGGCTGGTTTGTCTCCAGCAGCAGCTAATTTACAGAAATTTCAAGATTAGTAGCAAACTAATAAACAGTTAGATTACAAACCGGAAGCTTTCGTTTTAGCTTGTTTGTAAAATATCACTATTTGCAGCGTAGCATGCTGTAGGCTAGTTGTGTAAAAGAGCGCAGTGGACGAGAGCAGCAGACGAGAGCAGCAGACATTAGTTAGCTACCTTGTGTCGGGTTCGTTCTGTGGAATGGATGAGTAGACTGGATGTTTTCTACTGAGATGTTTGCAGCTTAAAATAATCCCAAACTTTCTGTCGTTTTCTCTTGCCTGTCTCTTCTCTTAACCACTCAATTCACTGTCTTCGCTTCATTTTGTAATCTGCGCCATCAGTCCCGCCCTTCAATAGCATTTATTGGCCAGGCGTCCATGCTTATGCAAGCTAACGTAACTCCACTGGTACAGGTCCTATCCCCTGACCAATCGGCTATCCTAACCTTAACCACTCGAGCTGCTTCGTAGGGCAGGTCTTGGCGTGGGATTCTTAAATTTGCATGCAGCGATGCACATTAATAATTATATAACAATAATTAAACAAAAATAATTAAAAAAATGAATACCTCGTAAAATGGCGATTAATACCTTTTAATACCTTTTAATGGTCTTCATTTTTACTAATTTGATTTACTATCTTTTAATACTTTTTAAAACCCTGCGGACACCCTGCATAATAACGCGTCAGAGACAGTTGGCCTAGAATCTGCTTGATCTGCCTCTGGGTAAGTTGATATTATTATGACTTTGATGTCAAATAAATTACATTTTGTTTACAGCATCACTGTTGCAGTGTATTTGCAGTTTGCTTTGTGTTGTTATGGCGGCAGTCACAGTTACTTTTTGGAGCGTGCTAGCGTTAACGTTTTTGTACAGTTTGAACAGCGGGGCTAACTTAGCTTGTTAAACTCAGCCCTATAACATGGGGTTTGCCTGGTCTTTGTATGAAATTGGCAGTCTGAAATGTCTGGAATGTTATTTAGCACAAATTGTTTGGCAATCTCAGCCGATATTACTGTTTTAGCGGGCCCAGTTGTAAAGCTTGGTTAGCTGTACAGCTGTCCAGAAAACCATCAGAGTAGTGTATCCCCTGTTGTAAAACTAAGTCCTGTACTATGAATCCAGATCAACATTCCCTGGATTTATTTCAGTTACCCGGCTTCACCTAACCTAACAACCGCGGTGCCGCATAAGCTGTGTCACGATGGTGGTTAACAACTATTTCAATCAACACAGGGTTTCCCAAAAGAGGCAGTGTTTGCACAGCATGACCAATCGCAAACATCTACCAGAGCCGCATATTTTACATAAGAAGAGAAAACTATAATTCTGCATAAATATGAAGAACACAGACACAGGTTTTACAGGCAAAACGCAATACAGTCGCCGTTTCCTAACCCAGGAAGGAAAGCTGGCAAAAAAATAGCCAACGCTGTAAATGCATGAATCACAACGCTTATCTTAACAATATCACTTTCCCATCAGTCAGGCACAAGATCTGACCATAATTACACTTCTGCTTTCCATAAACTGTCGTTGCTTTAGCCTATTATTCCAGTTGCAACCCTGACAGTGGTAAGCGATCATGAGAGCAAATAAAAATTAAAGCTGCAAGCAGCAATGAACGGGCCCTCGCGTTCTTGCAGTCGGGGGTACTGGCAGACACAACAACACATGTAGACCACACATTCTAAGTTTCATGTAAATCGGAATAACTTTTGCCAAGATACAACCGTTCATGTTTTAACAGCCACCTACAGGAAGTTGTTCCTCCATAACTTGCGCATTGTTTTAGCTATCAAAATTATTTTGATAACTTTTAGTCACGAGGGTCCACCGAGTCTATATCCAAGTTTTCGTGCAGATTGGACTCACGGCCCGGGAGGAGTTAGACAAAGTATGTTTCCCATATATCGCGATGTGGCTAATTAATTAAAAAAATTCTAACAGCGCCATCTAATGGCTGATTTACTCTAAATTTGGCATGGATGCTCAAGCCCCTATGCGGAACAACTGTGTCATGTTTGGTGTCAATCGGAATAAATCTTGGTAAGATCCGCAACTTCCTGTTTCAACAGCCGCTACAGGAAGTTGGTCTGTAACTTGCGCATTGTGTTAGCTATCAAAATTCTTTTGATAACTTTTTGTCATGAGGGTCCACCAAGTCTACATGTACATTTTTGTGCTGATGGGACTCACGCTCTAGGAGGAGTTAAAAAAAAGTAGGTTTCACTCAAAGCGAATTTGCTAATTAATTTTAAAAAATGAAAACAGCGCCATCTAAAGGCCGATTGACGCCATATTTGGCACACAGCCTCATTGGCACGAGGAACAACAGTCTTAAGTTTTGCGTCCATCGGAATAGCCGTGTGCAAGATACAACCGTTCTTGTTTCGACACCCGCCTACAGGAAGTTGGTCCTCTGTAACTTGCGCATTGTTTTAGCTATTAAAATGCTTTTGATAACTTTTTGTCACGAGGTTCCTCCGAGTCTACATGCCAGTTTTCGTGCCGATCGGACTCACGCCCCAGGAGTAGTTAGACAGAGTAGGTTTCCCATATATCAATATTTTGCTGATTAATTAAGAAAAATTAAAACAGCGCCATCTAATGGCCGATTGACGCCAAGTGTGGCACAGATGCTAAACCGGCCATGACGAACAACCTTGCCAAGTTTCGGGGCAATCGGAATAATTTTTGCCAAGATAACTTGCGCATTTTTTCAACTATCAAAATTCTCTGGATAACTTTTCGTCATGAGGGTCAACAGATACTATCTACAAAGATTCAAGAAGCTTGAAATCACGGCCTAGGACGAGTTCGAAAGAATGTAAAACACATGAAAAAAGTATAATTAAAAATGGCCGCCTTCCGGTTGGGCAGAACTAATTAAGGTAAATGGGAAATATGTCCGCAATGATTAGAGCAATATGGGTATTAAATCTGGTGAAGATCGGAGCAACTATGTCCAAGTTAAGGCCATCCAGGCATTAGCGGGTGTTATGGAGCCCACTTACAGGTTTGGGCCAAATCACTGTACAGTCTCGCAAAGCTCCCAGGTGTTTATGTGGGCGCCAATTTTTATGAGTTTTCATATATATTGAGGCCGTCAAAAATGTGCCCAAGGGCTAAAACCAATTATGGTCCCATAAGCCACGCCCACTTCGACCAATCAGTACCTTACTGTATGGGTGGCCTCATGAGTGGCCCTAGATGGTACCCATCAAATTTTGTAAAATTCGGATGAGCCGTTCATGAGATATAAACTTTATGTACTTGTAGCGCCCCCTAGTGGCCAATTTTCGTAAAATGTGTGGGGCATCTCCAGAGAGTCATGGCAAACAAGAATTAAAAGTTTTGCGTTGATAGCAATTATTTTGTTCGAGATATGGCAAAGTTGGTGTTTGCATACTTAGCTACACAAATTTGTTTGTGCGCAATATGTGCAATTTTTATCCTATAAAAATTCTTTGAATAACTCTTTGTCAGGTCCGTCTGGAGATGCTACCTGCCAAGTTTCATGCAGATCGGTCGCACGGTCTAGGAGGAGTTTGGCAAAGTAGGTTTTCGATATATCGCGATTTTTCACGCATAAAAGTCTTGGCGGAAATGGACGTGACCTATATCAGGAGATTCAGCTGGATCCAGGGAACGCAAAAAATATATGGTTTTTGAACGTGAGATGTACGGTTTGGGAGTTATGGCCAAACACTTTTTTCCCCTGCAATACCGCCACCTAGTGGTGGATATGTGTTGGGGACCCGTTGGGGCCTTGCACTTTCGTGCTCGGGACCCTAAATATAAAAACATAATTCAAACCAATGTGCGCATTGGCAACACACGGCTCAAGAAGCTGACAAATAGCCTATGCATTATTTACCTACGCTGAAAATCTATATCTTTCATAAAAATACCAATCAGGGAATCGGGACGGGGTTGTCGGTCTCTAAATGTTTTAATTTTTATGAGCGCACCTCTCTCTCTCTCCGCCCACCGAGCCCCGGATCTTCTATGAACGATGACGCCATTATCAATCGAGTATCGATTGGTCAGTAGGTGGTGCTTTTACACCGGGTGATCTCTAATCTCCAACATAACCTGCTCCCGAGTAGGTTAGGTGTTCAGCATAAGTTACCGCGGCGATTTAACCCGGTAAGAAGTAATCCACCGTCGTGATACACAAAACCCTGGGATGAACCTGAAGTTAACTCGTTAAGGCCAAATCTTGCTTCGTAGTACGTCCCTGAGGGTGTTTTTGTCCCTTGCATGTAGTCTTCACATGGTCGACTAACCAAACAGAATCAAACTTATTCGAAAAATTTATTTTAAAATGTATTTATTAAAAACAATATTTTGTTGTGGTCTTAACATTGACTGCATGACTCTGTAGTTACATTATGAGTTTAATGCTACCTCAACACCAAAATATCAACAAAAAAACTGTGAAATGTAAACCAATAAATATAATTAAAATCAACCTATTTAAATGCAATAAAAAGTTAAGTGGACATCTGAAGGAAAAGAGCAGAAACCACGTTAATCTGTCGTTGCACAATTTACAGAAACTTGCAGCTGAGACTTTGGCTTCCATTTACATGATAAGACAACCATTTGAAATGTGCTGATCTCTTTTTGCTAGTTTTTTCCCCTGATAAGCCTTAACAACCGAGATCAGAAAACACAGAAGTACCAAAAAGTTTATCAACACCCTCGATTTGCATTTCCCTTTGTTTGTACAACATACATGTTCTTCTGGTCAAAAAAGGAACCTGCTGTTTGTCGAGTCAGATGATAACATGGATATCGGTTTCATCTCTTTACCAATTCCTTCTTGTATCTTGTTAGCTAGCAAGCTAGTCACCAAATGTCTCCTTTATACATTTCTATTTCTACACCTGTTCAAAAAACAAGATAACACTCTTACTTTAGATAGGGCTAGGTTAACTGTTTCTTATATCTCTTATCCTTCTCGCCTGAGTTTGGGGAAGAAATACAACCAAATGTCACTTTTATTACAAAATCGTTCTGGCTCTGGTTTATTCATCATAAAGCAATACATGCTAATACTCTTTTCACTAATTTAACATTTCAGACTTTTAGCTGCCTCTCTGGGGTAGCATACAGTGAGCAGGTGGCAGTCCGATGCCTTGCCTAAAGACACTTTGACAGTAATGTTGGCTGTTGCAGGGCGAAATTACTGGTTACTAGGCGGGATAATTAACACCTTGCACCTGGATGAGGTCAGTTATCCAACAGAAAATCATTTCACAAAAACTCAGGCACCAAAACTCATTTTTACCCATCTGCTTTTACCAGCAGAAGAGAACAAAACATTGCTAGAAAAACATTACAGATAATAATTACATCATTAGTTTGTTTTTGGTTTAAACAAAAATAGCATGATGTGAAAAAAAATGACTAAAAAATCCGAAGCCCCAGCTCACAGTTTTTTTCCACTTGGCCTAATTGCTATGAAAATATCTCTCACTATATAAACAGGTATAATTAATCTTTCTGTACAGGTATTTCTTCACACAGCATGGTGTGTTGTCTGTGTATGTTGGCACTGAGGCAAGTGTGTATGTTACAGACGGAGCTCTGGGCTGTCAGTCGTCGACAAACGTCAGCCGACCTGGCCCTTCATTCTTCATCCATCGGCGGTACCTCTTCATCCTCGGGTCGGTTGCCATCTTCACCTTCATCTCTTCCTCCTGTTCTTTTCTGTACACCTGACAGACACACATCAGGAACAATTACTCGCAAATTCTAAAATTTACAGTGCTGCAACAGCGGCTGGAAGACTCTTTCAGCTAACAGTTCAGTTATAGCTCACATGGTCAATTTAGTACAACATACATTTTGAAAACCACCAATGCAATCAGTACAACAGTCATCTCATACTCTGCTGCTCTTCGTTTGTCTTTTTAACCAAATACTGTTTTAATTTAAATATGCTGCTGTCAATAAAATTCAAAACTTCCAACAAAAATGAATAGTATTTGTGTCATTGAGCTGTTGAGAAAGACTTGTATCATCTACACAAAGGCCCTCATTTATCAACCTAATGTAGAAACCGGCGCAGATATGAGTGCAGAAATCATCTTACGACAGGCTTCACGTGTAATTGATGAAACATTCGTATCACACCAATCAGAGCTTAAGAATGGTCGTACATTGATAAATGCAGCGGCTGGAAATGATGGTTATTTAAATATCACGCCCCAATATATTCTCGGTTTTGAGGTCTCGCCTCTACAATTTACGACATGGCGAGACGTAATCCGGCTATGAAGCAGCACTTTTCAGAGGTGGAGATTGAAACCCTGATGTCTCAGGTTCATTTGCACTAACATGTGTACTATTTGGCAGCCTGAAAACTGGGATTAAAGGCTGTAGAAAGAATGTGGAATGGAAAGATATCACTGATGCAGTCAACAGTGTTGCCGTGGTAATTTGGACTCCAGCTGAAAGTTTATTTAATTTATATATCCTTGACATATGTATGCTATAGTCCTAATAGTAATATACAGGTTTATATTGCAATCTCTTAGGCCTACATGGTGGACCTATATTTAAATAAACACACATTAGCGGAGGTTATGCAGTGTCTTTTATTTTACTCGTGTTTTTTTCATGAGTCAGAGCCAGGCAACAACTGTGAGGGAGAGCACATGTCCTCCCCCCGTGCTGGACCACCACCCCAACCCTGTCTCCTGACAGCAGAGGGGCTGGAAAAACAAGCCGAAATATGTCGGTCAGTGGCAGAAATAAATCGTTCACTATGGCTATTAACGACACTTTAAAAGAGAGACGAAAACCTGAAGAATAAATAAAAATGTCATGTTTCCTGTATTGAATAGCATTGCCAAACATAACACTATACCTTTTAAAAGCGAGGAATAATATCCTGTCTCCTTCGTATAGCCCCCAGTTGGGGCTGTGCTGGACACTGGTCTCAGGGCATCGGGTCATCTGGCTCCATCACTACATTTGTGGCACCCTGTTTTCCTGCGAGATGTTGTGCAGAACCCCACAGGCTAAAACACTGTTGCAGACAGCTGAACAGAGTCTACACTCATCTGGACAAGCCTGCGAGCACGATGTGAGTCATGTTCTTTGACTTCTCCAGTGCTTTCAACACCATCTGTCCGGTTCTACTGGGTGAGAAGATGACTACGATGCAGGTGGAGGCCCCCCATCGTATCCTGGTTCGTTGATTACCTGACGGGCAGACCACAGTACGTACGCCTACAGAACTGTGTGTCTGACAGGGTGGTCAGCAACACTGGGGCCCCACAGGGGACTATCCTCTCTCCCTTCCTCTTCACCTCAGACTTCAACTATTGCCCTTTTTAGTGTGAATTGCACTTCACATGAGTCCTGCCACCTTCAGAAGTTTTTTTGATGACTCAGCAATGCACTTGGAGTGAGCTGAACCATCTGCAGCTCAAACGTGACAAAAACGAAGGAGCTCATAGTGGATCTGAGGAGGGCGAAATCACCTGTGACCCCTGTTTCCATCCAGGGGGTCCCTGTGGACACTGTTGAGGAGTATAAGTACCAAGGGGTGTACATAAACAATAAGCTGGACTGGACTAAACATGCTGAGACTGTCTACAAAAAGGGCCAAAGTCAACTCTTTTTCCTCAGGAGGCTGAGGTCCTTTAACATCTGCCAGACAATGCTGAGGATGTTCTATCAGTCTGTTGTGGCCAGTGCTATCTTCTTTGCTGTCACATGCTGGGGCATTGGGATGAAGGTCGCAGACACCAACAGACTGAACAAACTGATCAGGAGGGCTGGTGATGTCGTGCGGGGAGGAGCTAGACACACTGACGACCGTGGCTGAGAGGAGGATGCTGTCCAGGCCTCAGTCCATCTTGGATAATGTCTCACAACCTCTCTACGACACACTGGCCCAGCAGAGGAGCACCTTCAGCAGAAGACTCCTCTCACCCAGATGCACCACAGAGCGCCACAGGAAATCGTTCCTGCCTGTGGTCATTAAACTTTACAAAGCCTCCCTCAGAGAGTCACACACCCCCTCTCAGTAATCATCTCAAACATAGACAATCACTTTTTACGTCATGTCGAGGACACACTAAAACGAAGGTATTTGAAAGAATAAAGTAAAGAGGGAAGAATGGAAAACCCATGAGGATGAATCAAAAATAGGAAGGAGGGACAGTAGAGAGGATAAAAAAATAAATAAAAAGGAAGAGGTCTAAAATATAGATGAAGGGAGAAGGGATGCAAAGAACTCTACAAAGAGAATTTTAAGTGACAAACCTCGTAGTTTTCTTTGATCCAGAGCTGTTTTTCCAGGAAGGACTGTCTGGTGTTTTCATCCAGACTGTCAAACTGAGACGGAGACATCTTCATGTTTCTCCTGATAGTAAAAACACAGAGTCTGCTGTGAGATAATCTGACACTGAGAGGAGGCTGAGGTATAAATGTGTATAGATTAATTTATCCAGGTAGTAGAATGCTTTAGTGTGTGTGTGTGTATATATATATACAAATTTTTTTTTGCAAGTAACATTTTCTTTAAGAAATTACCTGATGATGTAAAACTTCTCCTCCTCTCCATACTCCTCCCTGCAGATGGTGAAGCGGTAAATCCAGGAGATGTACCAGGTCACATAGTTGGTCAGGTAGTAGGGGAAGAGCACGATCTGGCACAGCAGGATGTCTGACAGGTTGGGCTTCTGGTAGCCTCCTTTGATGTCGATCTTGTTTTTTATGATGTCACGGATCACCTCCTCCTCCTGCTCCCGAATTTCGTCTTTGGAGCGCCGGTTCTTGCCCTTCTCCTTGGTGCGGTTGAGGAGGCCCTGCTGCTTGGCGATCTCCATGGCCTGGATTCGATACTTGGGGACCGTCACCAGGTAGTTTATAGCCTCGTTGTAGCTGCTGTGCCAGCTGTAGTACTGGAGGAGAGACAGAGAGAAGAGGTATTGGAAAAGATTGATCCATGTAAGAATAGCAATTCATATCTTTAAGACTGTGATAGTTTAGTAGATTTTTTTTTAAAATGTTACCTACAAAATAACCTAGATATTGTATAATCAGACTGAATTGTCATGGTACAGTAATGGAGTAGTTCCAATAGGTGGGAGCAATGCAACAAATGCACATTGCAAAATGTGTTATGTATCTGGAATTGTCTAAAATTATCGGTGACGTGTTCTTTCAAGCTGAATGGACTCACAATAGTAAAATAGATTTTACGCTGATCCAAAAACTGAAATAGAACTCTTTCTGTGAGAAAAAGGGCACAATATTAAGGAATGTAATTTAAAGACATATGATGCTTTTGAGAAACCATTAATAAAGCAAACTGTTGCTAAAAAGGAATTACAAGCTGTATTCACTTGGGTCAGGGGTTGCCAAACTGGGGGCGTGGCCCTTAGGGGGTGGCTCAGAGCTATAACAGAGGGGGCGCTGTGACGCTTAATATGAATAAATAATGCCAGGTTCTGTTGCACTGCCAGGTAAATGTAAAGCAGAGGATGAAGCTACACCAAACACCACAACTACCAAAACAAAAGGCAAAAAAATACGTAGTGGTGATCACAATTCAATCTAAGGAGCCGACTGCCAATCTCCCAGTCTAATCGAATTTTGGCTCTTTTTCTCTCTTTTGCCCTTTCAAGAGAAATTCAAATTCAGAAAAGGTTTGGGAACCACTGATTTGGGTAACATTACTGTTGACAACTTTCAGGACCCAACGTTCAGGACCCATAACAACTACAATATTTTTCATCATCCCAACTAATTTTAAACCCTAATCCTCCCCAACAGAAACTATGTGGTCCATCTGTGACAAGCTAGATATGGAGCCAGGAAATATGGTCAGAGGTATGTTTAGACCCTGTTGGCAGTCTGACCCTGCTGGAGGCTGCAATCGTACCTGAAAGATGGAGATGGCACAGATGGTGACCAGGATGACGATTCTGACGTCCACTTTGGGGGTGAGCTGTCGGCGGTAGTAGGTGTAGTAGTGCTGGTAGTACTCCTCAGGATGGTCAAGCATGTAGTCATAGTCCCGTCGAGTGTCCTCATCCTGCACACAGACAGTGAGACATCATTTCTGCTTCTACTTGAAGGTTTCCTTTAAGACGACCTGCAGGAGGAGCTCAGCCACTGGTTCAAAAATACCATTGGTTCCAAAATAATTAAGCGAGATCGCTGCAGTCGGCAGCTGCGAAACAAGCTACAATGTAAGTTAATAGGGCGATTGTCCAACTTGTATTTACCTTCACAAAAGTACTCATTTAATTTTCCTATGACCCACCAAAATGATTTGAAAAAGAGGCATGACCCTCCACTTGCGTGCAAGTTTGCACTTTACAAAGAAGTACAGATACCATTTGATTTTTACAGCCATGATATACAGGAGTTAACCTCTGCATTCTCATCTTACACATCACACTCCTCTGTTATGGTGTGGTGGCCATTTCAGTAGATTTACTCACTAACATTGTTGTGGAAACACAATAAGCATGAAAACTAAATGCACACTTCATGCATTACTGCATTACTTCAAATACTAAGTTACTCCTCTAGTAAACTAGTATTCATATGAAATAAAACAATAAAACATTGAGACCATTCAGCAAAGGACACTGGGAAATCACCAATTCAACACTGGTTGCTATGGACTGGTCACTAGGCTTCGTCATTGTATATTTTAGCACATAGTTAAAGGTGCCGAAGCTGAACATTATTCCAAAACACATGTTTATTTTTAAAGCAGATTTTAAATTAGATTGTAACAATTTGCCTTTATGAAATCCAATCGCGGCACGGACGTTTTGGAACGCAATAGACAGACGCTTAAATTCAACTAAAATGTAACGGTGAACACTCAGTGTTGGACCTACAGTCTGTTGAGATGCCTCTCCAAACATACCATAAAACGTTAAGACACATTAAGAAAAAAGATCCGTATTTTGCCGTAATCCACAGCGATCAGTAGATCCACAAACAGAGTCACGGTGTATCCAGCAAGGCCTATACGGGCGTCACATTCACCAGCCAGCTCCAAACAGGTGAACGAGGCCTCTCCACTTCGCCATTTAAACAAAGTGGAATAAACGTATACAAGTCCAAATCTACACAAGCCCGCAATAAATTAGTAATCTGACATCACATGTATATACATGGCATTTAGGAAACCTTTATTGCAAGGTTGGCACGGCAAGATGTCCAGACTAGTGCAACAATAACTTTCGTTTTTTTGCGTCCTGCTGCTCCCATCGTCAGCCAGGTAATATTTTTTTTTTACTAAAGCAGTATATTTAATCTGATGTAGTACCTACCACCATTTAGTTGTTTTGTGTTATTTAAGATATTTATAAAATATCTGGTCATAATTATTCCACTCAATTTTAACCAATGCAATTACCCATTTGAGCCACCAGGGGGGCAGTGCTCCTCCTGCCCTCACCCCAGCAAACTCCGTGTATGCGTTCAGACCCATCTGCTAGGGAGGCCGAGGTCCCTTAATTCTAAGTCGACAGAAACAAAATAAAACTATGAAAAGCCGTTTTGGGTCGTCTTTCAACTTTTCCCAACCATCACAACTCTAGTTGAAATAAACAGTTTAACCGATTTTCGTGTGAAAATATGTTGGCTTTATACACGCTAAAAGTGTTGCTTTTTTAAATGGAGTCTGCTGGGTTTAGCACTAGCGACTTCAGAGCTGTTTCTGGTTAAACAGAAAGGTCTCAAATAGGTTTTAAAGGTCCATCTCTGAAGAGATCCTTTCCATAATGTTGTCAGACATTTAGAATATTAATCTGAGCCTGTCAGCGGCAAAACAAGCACTTTTGTGAAGGTAAATACAAGCTAGACAATTGCCCTATTAACTTATATTGTAGCTCGTTTCTCCATTGCTGACTGCAGCAATCTCGCTTAATACAAGACCAGTTTCAAAGATTGTTTTTCCCATCTGTCAGTTAGACAAAAAAAAACATAGGAAAATAGGGTCCCGGTTGAAAAAAACGGTAGTTACTCTTTAATACCTGCAGGCGTCTTAAGGTCTTGTCTCAGTTTTCAGGTGCAACTATTGCTGAGGAATATCAAGTAATCTATTGTGTCAATGTGTCATTTTCCCATTGGACATAATAACTTAATCAAACATTTGAGCATGGCATAAAGATGAATCCAACATTTATATTGATGGATATTAAAGTTATTCAGGGAACTTCCACCTCAGAGTGTAACATTTTCCTCTTGACTCATAAATTTCCCCTAACCTAAAATGTGTGCTCATTTAAATAATAGGCTACATGTCATGTTTTATGTTTGTTGTGTATGAAAATGAGCTTACTGTGTGGAGGCAGTATTGTAAATGTCACAATAAAGACAATTAAACCAAAATGATTTTAACCACAAAAAGTTGAAAGCTGTAGGTACATTTGTCTATGCTATAAAAAAAAAAAAAAAAAAAATGATTGGCTATCCGTTTTCATGGTGTATTAAATGATGTGTTTTTGTATGAGTGTGGCAAGCTTCTTTATATTCTTTTCTTTTTAAATTTGGGTGTCTTATTTGAGCCACTGTAAAGCATCTTTTGTCTAAATGGCACTTAATGAATGTCTTGTTTCTTAATTTTATCTCATATGTATTAAAATGGATATCATAGAGATACAACTAAGATTATATTACAATTACAGTAGTTCAGTAATAACATCTATCGTTATAGAAAAAAGGATATGGATATAAACATGTATTTAAATAAAACAACCTGTGAGAACAATCACTCTATAAGGTTGGAAACTACTGCTTGAAAAATATCTGCAGGGATGATAAAACATGCTGAGCAGAATATTACATAAATCACTTTCAAAAAAGAGAAAACAGAATATATTAATATAAGAATACTATAGAAATACAAACTATGAAAGAAAATAATAGCAGGTTGAGAGACACGAAAATAAGACTTAGAGGAATATCCCTTGTATCACTTAGCAGGTACTAAGGTACTAAAGGAAAATTGCAGTAACACTTTACAACATTAGCAACACATTTACATTGGTTTTACAGGTAATATGGCCAGTCTTTAATAGTAGGTAGGCTATATTGTAAGAAAATTGTAAAGATGTTGTATGAAGTAGATTATGAAATAAAATGTATCATGGGATACAAGAAAAGATACAGTAGGAGTAATATGCTTAAATAGGATACCAAAAGGCCACATCAGACCATAGGAGTAACGTTACTAAAGAAGTATCGCGAAGGGGAAAGCGGGCAATAGTTTTATAACGTTACTTGTCTCATAAGGCAACATTTCATGAATAGTAGAGGAGTATTCGAGGAGTTATAAGGATGTTATTGGACACAGTATGCAACACAAAGATCGTATAAAAGAGATGACAGTCACAAGTGGCTGCTGGATGCAGGCTATCTTAATCTGAAAACTTCAGAGTCTTCACAGAGACTTTGACAAATACTTCATTTTCATTCATTTCATGTTTATTTGAATAGGGACAGATGCTTAGACATAGACATCTGTGCAACTAATTTGAACCTACCTTTAGGGTCTCGTACGCGGTCGCGATGAGCAGGAACTTTTTGTGGGAGGACTCATGGGTTTCTCCCTCCGAGCCGGGCTCTCCCGGCCTAAACCGGTCCGGATGGTACCGGCGGGCCAGCTGCCGGTAAGCTCGAGCGATTTCCACTTTGGCGGCCTCCCTGGTGACTCCGAGCACATCGTAGCAGACCTCGGTGCCGCAGTAAAGGCCCTCCACTAGCGCGCTGGCCGCCGGCAGGGAAGACACGGAGAACAGGAGCAACGCGAGCCGCCACCAAGGCTTCACAGTCCGCAGACACCCAGAAAACCCTCCGGCACCGCTGCGGCACCGTTCCGCGGGCGCAGCCATCTCTACCTGCCGGCCGCTGTTAAAAGAGCCTGGACAGCTCTGTCGCACGATGCTTACATCATCAGGAAGCGCCAGGACGGAAAGATGACGAAGCATCTAAGTATCATCAAGAGAACCAGGGGCGGCGCGAGGGGATGGCATCTAGGGGTTCACCCCCGAATGTTTTCTCAAAAGCTTTGAATCCTTGACGATTTTTAAATAACTTTGTGTCATTATATATATATATATATATATATATATATATATATATATATATATATATATATATATATATATATATATATATATATATATATACATACATACACACACACAAATATACAGCACTGACCAACAATAACAATACAATTTGAAATAATAATATAAATATTCAAATCAAGTGTTACGATACAAATAGTGGATTGACTGCATGATTATGTACAGTATGTGCATGTCTACATAATGACATTATTATGGAACCCACGCAACTTCTAGGCAAGACCTGCCCTTCAATAGCATTCACACGCTACTATAGAGCTCAACAGTCCCGCCCCTCCTCTGAGAGACCTTGGGTTCCGGAAGCAAATTTCCCATTAATTTCTCCCATTGACGTCTGGGAAAATCCGTATATTAAGAATTTTAGAACATGCCTTAGGCTAAACAGGTGGGACGTGACTCGTAAGCATACAACGTATCATTTCGAGTAAAATAACGAACAGAAAATCCCCAAAAAGTCAAAGGTACAAGTCATCATCTCAGAGTGAAGGAACTACTCATCCCATAAACCTCCGCGCACCACTGAACAAAGGAAGCTAACGTTAGTTTAGCTAACAGCTAATTCGGCTAACCGCTAGCTGAGACAGCATGTAATAACTTTAAAAGACCCCCCGTAATAACCGTTAACATATTTAACGGCTGTTACGTCAGCTGTAGACGGCTTTACCTAGTGTTAAGTTTGAGTTAACGTTATTTTACACTGAATCAAGCTGTCAGCTAGCGGTTAGCCAAATTAGCTGTTAGCTAAACTAACGTTAGCTTCCCGGCAGAGGCTAACGTCAGAAGCGCGGGAACAGATTCGTGCAGTGTCGTAAATCCTCGTGACGGATCGTGCAGGCAGCAGAGATCGGGTACTGACACCCCTCCTCACCAGCATGAGTTCCACCAATCAGAGGCATCACTACTGTGGGATTGTGGGATTGTTCAGGATTGTGGGTAATGAAGTACTTATCCAAGACATCGCAAATAAAAGACATTTATCTCTAAACAAGGTTTTGGCATTTATATGAGCATATACAATCGCTTAGTCATGTACGCAAGCTGGTTTTAAGTCTACCATCGACGGTTATGATTTTAAGGCTTATACTGCAAATGTCAATGGAGAAATAGCATTGTATTTTTACTTCCGGAACCCGCTGTGGGCGGGACTGTTGTGCTCTATTGGCCAGGCGTTCATGCTTACGCTAGGTAACGTAACCCGATTTGTTCAGACCCGTCGACTATCCTAAACTTAACCACTCATAGTCAATGCCTAACCCCGACTAATCGGCCTGCTTCGTAGGGCAGGACTTGCCTAGAAGTTACTTGGGATCCATAATAGTAAGGATCCAGAGGATTGGACTCAGCTGCATGATCCAACCCAGCTGCACTCAATCTCCTATTACCAGTGTCATAAAGACACCAGTACTGCGGTTGAATAGTCCAATTTGCTTAGGAAGGTTCCTAACGGAGTGAAATGACCTGGAGGTAGTTAAGTGGCTGCCGTTTTGGTGACTGGGAAGGACTATATTTTGGCTGGTCTTTAAAAGGTTGTGGCTACCAGGGGCCATCGATCAGAATGCAGACAAGATGTTCCTTTTAGGTGTTTTATTGGAATAAAGGTTTAAGTGTGTGTGGTTCTGAAACAGAGATACAGGCATAAATCAGTAAAATGTAGACTCTATAAATGTCAAATATTTATTACATGCATAGTAGGTATATAATAAAACAAACACAATTAAGAGGTACATTATAGTTCTGTTATATATTACTTAAATGCAGTGTTATAATAAATGCTTATTACTAAGCAAACTTCGAAATACAGTAGTACACTATATCCCCGTTCAAAGATTAATTTGCTGCACATTTACTGCAACAATACACAACAGCTGAACATATAATAATTATGAGCTGCAGAATTCCTCCTTAACATAAACAACGTTACACATTGTGTAAGAACATACAATATTTCAAATTGGGACACGTAAGGCTTGCAAAGCAACACCTCTGTTAACATACAGCGTTCTAAACAATTAAACACACGGGCAGTGCGAGGCTCCGCCATTATACAATAACGAGCAGCAACGTGCCCCAACATTATTGCAGTGCAATAAACAGAGTGTAACATTATTATGAGCAGGGGCGGTTCTACATTGAATTACACCGAGGGCGAGACCCCCCCCAAAAAAAAACACAAAATTGCTATTACTATATTATAGTGTATATTTATTTTAAGTTCTGATAACTTATACTGTCATATTTTGTGCAGAATTGTTTTCATTGTCTTTTGAAAATGTTTTGTTGGTGGAGAATTTTCTCTTTCACTTATGTTGTTATAATATATATATATATATATATATATATATATATATATATATATATATATATATATATATATATATATATATATAAATGTGCCAAAAATATATACAATCAGATATATAAAAATTGTAACAACAGCAGAGAGCAACAATAATATAAAATATTAAGAATAATATACAAATAAAATATAGAATAAATAGGCCTATTCTAAATAGCACAAATCCTTCATCACACAAATGTGAAAACACACTGAAGAGAATCTAACTGTTACACTATTGCACTAAGAACAGAAAACACAAACTAAAACCTTGCCCGTGCCAAAAACCGCCACTGATTATGAGGTAAAACAAACAACAAACATCAGCATTACTTACTGGTAGTTACACGCACACAATTCAAGGAACTTAGAAACAAGTATAGCAACGCTATCTTATATTATCTCTATATAAACTGCGCAGTCTTTTGACGCCAGCACTCTCTTCCAAACTTTCCCGAAACTGAAACTTAAGCCGTCTTCTTCAGCAGAGCACAGTGATGATTGGCTGATTCTCAAGCAGCCAGTTTTACCTGCCTGAGGAAGTCGTCCTTCGTCACAGCCGCCCCCAAATTTGTTACACTAAATTTGCCACACTAAGAAGGACTGACCGTACCAGTGTCTGGTATGGCAGGCAGAGCGACAAGGCGAGCGACAGGCCTAGTGTAGATTTTGTCCTTGACCTTAACCACTGCAGTCTTGACTCTCCCATCAGTTCCTGGAATAACCTCAGTGACATGAACTAAAGGCCACTGCGCTCTTGGCAGCTGTGGGTCCACCACCATGACTATGGTTCCAGTTTGCAGCTATGTCTTTGTGCCACTTGGAGCGAGTTTGAAGAGTCGGGAAGCAGTGTCGGATAAAGTGGGACCAAAACTGGTCAGCCAGCACCTGAGTGTGTCTCTAGGAGCGCAGACTCAGCATACACAGCATACACAGCATACATAGCATACACAGCATACACAGCCTGTGGTAAAGGGGTCGAGCCGCCCCATGAGAAGCAAGTTGGGTGTCACTGGGTCAGCATCCACCACGTCTGTTGACACATAACCCAGTGGTTTGGAGTTTAAAATCCCCTCCACTTCAATAAGTACTGTCCGCAGGACCTCTTCAGGGACAGTCTGTGACTGGATGGTGGCATACAGTGCAGCTTTAACAGATCTCATCTCCCTTTCCCAGACTCCTCCAAAGTGTGGTGTGCTTGGGGAGTTGAACTGAAACCTGATCTGGTGTTTAGTTTACTCAATAGGTTGAGCTCCTCAGCAAAGCTGTCCTGCTGGGCTTGTCTCAATACTTCTCTCTCTGCTTTTTGGTAGTCATCAGCAGAAAGACTGACAGGGCTCAATGATGACCCAGGGCTGGAATGTGCAACAGCCTCTGTCAGCACTCTGAAGGAGGAAAACTTGTCAGCATTTGGTAGCAGAGAAGTCTGTATGCTTGTAGTGAGACAGCAGACAGTGGGTTTCCACAGCTCAGCAGAATTCTCTGTCTCCTCTGTGGCTGGCTATGTGGTCCAGACTTCAGGCGACTATTGTAGGAAAGCAGGGCCCTGACTCCATCTGGTCTAACCAGCCAGTTCCAGCAGCGTTTTCCCCCGCATATTGTCATCGGCCGGGTTGTTGACAGAATCCACATATGTCCAGGAGATGTTGATGTAGATGGTGGGTACACAGTATTGCCCTCGATGCGTAGGTGGAGAGCAGATATTAGATCCATGCCCATCAGTGCAGTCCCTGAGTCCACAACATAGAAATTGGCTGGACCTTTAATGTCATCTATACGAACGGTTGCTTGCATACAGCCCAGCACGTTGATAGGTGTTCGCGAATATGTCACCAGACGAACAGAAGACTGTTGTAGAGGAGCTTCCTTGACATGTTCCTCATAGATACATCTGGGTAAGACTGAAACTGAAGCACCAGTGTCCACAGTTAGTTTCACTGTCTTCACGATCTGTGCAGTTTGAATGTCCACTGTACATTGTATCTTATGAGGAGTGTCTGTTCCTTCCACAAGCAGAAGTGTATATTCAGGCACTTCAACCTCTTTCACTGAATGAGTCTGCGTAGACTGGCAAACGCATGCAAAATGTCCTTTTTTACTGCAATTCCTGCAGGTTGCTTTTGCTGCTTGGCATTCACGTGAATTGGCAAAGTGTTTGTCTGAACCACAGCAGAAGCAGGTACGTGCGGAGGAAGCTGAGGTATGTTTTGAAGCTGGTCTTGCAGTGGGACCTTGGCGCAACTTCGTAGTGGTGCCTTGGTGTTGTGGTCACTTTTGGTCTGGACCACTTGTACAGGTACGTGCTGGTCACCTGCCATAGCTTTAGCTTGCTGGGTTGCTAATTCAACTTGAGTGGCTATAGTTTCTCTTTCAATAACAGTGTCTCTCTAATACGAGAATTAGCCACATGTTCAACAAGCTGATCTCGAATCATATCAGCTCCTTGAACTATTTTTCTGAAAGTGTGGCGCTTAGCAACCACATTAATAGCAGGAGTAAAATGATTCTGTAGTGCAGTAATGGCAGTTGCTAAATCGTTTCCAGAGTCTGGTAAAATGGAAAAATCTCTACCCTTCTGAGCCCAAGCAATGCAGTAATAATGCTCTTTTTCTTGCCTCTGGCCAAGTGTTTCCAGTTGCATTGATCACTGTTCTCAATTCTCAAACATCCTCATCCATGTCTTGAAAGGAATTGCCGGCTCCCCTGGGCATGGCAGAAAAAAATCTGGAAATATTGAAAGCCATCTTCACTTAAAATTGCTCACTGGGTTGTCTCGTCGCCATTTGAAAGGTTTGGATCGCCAAGAATCGAATATGAGGTAGGATGGTTATAGATGTTTAATCAGAGCAGCATGGCTCAGTCTACATCCACATGCAAGTGGTAAGAACACATGTACTTCCTCTCTAATGACTACAGTCAAATTACTCACGGCACCACCTAGTGGTATAATGTGGAACATACATGGTAAGTAAACAACATAATGGCGATTACAGGGCTTAAAGTGAAAAAAAATCCTGAGCCTGAAACTTTTTTTTGAGGGGGGGGGGGGGGGGGTGTCACAGTGTTTTATATATTTCAATATGCACTCATTAAAGTTAATTTGACTGCCAAAACAGTTAAAGTCCTTCTTACATTACACAATAATAAAAGTCATAATTTTTAAGAACTAAAAAGTTTTGGATACATTTTTACTTCTTCCAACCATATGTTAAATTAAGAATCAATGTATATTGCAATAATATCATAATCCTACAATGAATCATTGTGAAAACCAAACTTTCTAGATGTTGTGTTGTTACTTTAGAATTAGTATATTCATGATATTGTCCATGTTGGTAGTCATTAGTTTCTTCATGTACATTGTTTGCTTCAACATACATTATTAAAAACGTTGCATTGTATAGCTTTTCATCTAGACGTCTAAACTCTGGGACAAGGCCGTTTTGTTTAAATACCTGCCATGCTGATTACAAACAGACAGCTTTGTCAAGGCAGTTTGGGCATCAGATAGCTTTTACACAGTGGCCATCGTTAATGACAAATCGTGTCCCACTATGAACGTGCAAACACATATTGTTTGTATCACAAACATGGTCGGTCAGCAGTGGTGGAATGTAACGAAGTACAAATACTTCGTTACTGTACTTAAGTACATTTTTCAAGAATCTGTACTTTACTTAAGTATAATCAATAGTGCATACTTTAGACTTTTACTTCGTTACATTTTGCAGCAATTATCTATACTTTCTACTCCACTACATTTCTACACGTTCCGTTACATTTTCTGATCAGTTTTTCCCCCTGCCAAAACGTCTTCCTGACCGTCACACGTTTGCAGTCCGCAGGGAAGCCTTCAGCAGCGGCCGTCCAGCTCCCGGTGCGGCTCGCGATATTACGAATCCCACTATGGCCACGCCAAGACCCGCCCTTCTATAGCATTTATTGGCCTGGTGCATACCGCTCCCGGTACTACTCAAGGGGGTAAGCTTCTCCTCACAACGCGTACCTCCTATGGCGCCATTTAGATGCTAACAAGCACTCACCCCCTGTTAGCATTCCATTGACTGCCATTCATTTTGACGTCACTTTGACAGCGAATAACTTTACATTTTAAGCGTTTAAAGACTTTATTTGTCCATTATTTATTTCTAAAGAAAAACGACAATGTATAAAAGGCTCCATTACCTTGTATCTCATGTTATGGCTACGTAGCACACGTTTTTGTAAAAATAGGCTAAAAATTGTGTCATAACCACGGGACTTACTGTCGCATAGTAGAGGAATTACCGTATAGTACAGGAGAAGCTCGCAGGCAGTTTCGACTCACATTAGCTGTTTAACCCTTGTTGACTTTGGGTCACATTGGCCCGTTTTAAATTTTTGTTTTATATCAGAAAATATTGGACGTAGAAATAAGCGCTGAAAATGTGTAGAAGAATTTTTTTCAAATTTAAAACGCTGGAAAAAAGCAAAAACAAATTGTGAAAAAAGGCGTCACAAATGTCAGAAAAAAAGTGTTTGTTTTCAAGGTTAAAACGAAGACAACACAAGGGTTAAGTTTAATTACTAATGTTAACTAGCATTTTAGTTAGCAATAATTAGCCTGTGCCTATGTTATCTCCTTACATATACCTACGCTCTCCGTCTCTGCAAAATTGGGATTGATTGAGATTTCTCTTGGCACAGCTACCAGGAGACTTACAACTTTCAGACAGGTTGCTCACGTCACATTTACGTTGTCTCTCTCAGTTGGAGGCTGCGCAGTAACGCTCAGCGCTCACCAGAAAAGTGCTTCTAATGGCCTTCACTGGTCTCCGTCCAGAGCAACGGGATCTGTTGGTCCATTCTATATACAGTGTATGGTACTACCACTGCTCCTGTTACTGCTGCTGCTCCCGATACTCTGCTTGGTCATATGTGAAGCATCCGTTCACATAGGGTTAATATACAACCCGTATATTTATATTAAAAACACTCCCGGTCCTCCTCAGCTGTGAAGCCACGTACTTGTTGTCCAAGCCCGTGTGTTCTCGCTAAATTATGTGCATAATCACTGTCCCGTGGGAAATAATGCAAAGTCGAGCTTCATGCAGATCACCCTTAGATAACCAAAATTCAGAATGTAAACTGGGCAACAGATGGTAAGCACAATTACATTACCCTAAAACTAACTTAATTAAAATGCCACAGCCCATACTGTTTTTTTTTATTATTAGAATATAGACATTAAGAGAATAAATCGTTAAGCAAGTACTTTTACTTTTAATACTTTAAGTACATTTAAAATCAGGTACTTTTTACTTTTACTCAAGGAGGGTTTTCATTGTTGTACTTTTACTAAAGTACTTATTAGAGATGCACCGATTACAACTTTCTAGGCCGATTCCGATTTCCAATTTTCTTTGAGTTAGGCCAGCCGATACCAATTTTAGCCGATTTCGATTTCATTTTTTCTAACCACTTTACAGCACACACAAATATTTATTTTCTATCTTTTCTTTAATAGAACATTTTGCACAGAACACAGAACATTTTTTTAACAGATAATGGATCACTATAAAATAGAACTATATCAATTACTCCTGGTGTGGGAAACGCACACACATCTAAAGTGCAATGTTAGAACCATTTCCTTCTTTTCACATCCAATAGCCAACTAAAAAAATGTGATATTTAGCAAACTAAACCTCTGTATGAAAACAGGTACAGGTGATGTTGTCTCAAGTGTCTGATTAGATTTGTTATGCCAAAGGTTTTTGGTGTCATCCCTCCACGCCTTACTTTGTCCTTGCAAGTGTTGCATATTGCAAACGTGTTATCTTCTTCACACACGCTGAAGAATTTCCAAACAGCTGACATGTTGCAGGTTAATTCACGAGGTTCCTACATGTGCGAGAATAGCGCGGACACGCGCTTCACACCGTGAGCGGGTACGCGCGACACACAGCGGAAAAGTTGAGAGAAAAGAAAAAGAGACTGTGCTGTCGCGTCCGTGCGTGCGTGTGTCTTTGAGAACTGTAACTCCTATAACTTATTTTGTCAGTTAATTGTAGCATTGACTGGCATGAAATCGGCATATGTCAGACTGACTGGCCGGTCGCCGGTCAATTGCCGAGCACGTGAAAATCAGCTAATTCCGGTCACCGGCCGGTCTATCGGTGCATCTCTAGTAAATATATCTCTGGTTATTTGTACTTTTACTTAAAGGAGAATTCCGGCCAATTTTTACGTTAATCTTGATCGCTATAGCTACGCGAGTTCTTTCGATACAGCTACGTACTACAAGCGTCCACTGAGCTAAAACGGCAGTGGTCGGGGCTAGTTTTAGAGTGCCTTTGTGCCTCTTAACAGACACAAAATGCAATTAATATATCTGTGCCACATGAACAGGGCCCTTACGTGTCAACAAGATGCGTTTTCAACTCAGACATTGTTTAAATTCACCTACCCTGGTCCCTGTCTCGATCCTGCCGGTAGCTAGCTTTCCCTGCTAGCTGATAGCCGTTAGCCATTAGCTGCTAGCTGCCGTCCGGTGAGTGTATTCAGACAGACTTCTGTGATCATCCCAATAATAATCCACGGAGCAGCGGGGGTGTGGCTATGTCCTCCAGAGGACAGGTCATGTCATGAAGTGTATTCCCCCCTAAAAAAAACAGTAGTACAGTAGTAGCTGTTAGCTGCTAGCTGCCCTCCGGTGAGTGTGTACAGCCAACGGCTGCCAGGCCCCATCTACCCACTGCTCATAGACAGCACCGACAGCGTAGTCTGAGGCGTCCGAGGTGATGGCGATGGAGGCCGTAGGAGAAGGATGCGCCTACATGGTGGTGTTTGCCAGGGCTGCCTTAGTGGCGGCAAAAGCCTTGTCCCAGCTGTCAGTCCAGTCCACAGCGTGCTTGGGTTTACCTTTCAAGGCCGCATGAGCTGAGCAGCTCGCGGGATGAAGCGGTGGTAAAAGTTCACCATGCCGAGGAACTCCTGCAGGGATTTGACAGTGAACGGGCGTGGGAACTGTGTGACCGCCTCCACCTTTGATGGGAGAGGGACTGCGCCGTCCTTAGTGACTCTGT
Organism: Zingel zingel; assembly: GCA_023566125.1. Taxonomy (NCBI): domain Eukaryota; kingdom Metazoa; phylum Chordata; class Actinopteri; order Perciformes; family Percidae; genus Zingel; species Zingel zingel. The sequence goes on along the minus strand of CM042329.1, from coordinate 5,399,459 downwards.
GTCCCAGGAAGTCAATGGTGGAGAGACCGAACTGGCACTTGGCGGGGTTGACAATTAGCCCATGTTGGCTAAGCCGCTCAAACAGGGTGCGGCGGTGCGCCAGGTGCTGAGATTTGGACGTGCTTGCTACCAGGATGTCATCTAAGTACACAAAAAGAAAATGCATGTCCCGCAAAACAGAGTCCATGAGGTATTGAAAAGATTGAGCTGCGTTTTTAAGGCCGAACGGCAGGCGCAGGAACTCAAACAGACCAAACGGCGTGACACTGCCGTTTTGGGAATGTCAAGTGGGTGTACCGGCACCTGATGATATCTCCGGATGAGGTCCACTTTGGAAAAAATCACCTTATCTGCCAGGTGTGCTGAAAAATCCTGTATGTTCGGGACTGGGTAGCGGTCAGGTGTCATTGCCTCATTAAGCCGCCGGTAGTCTCTACACGGGCGCCAGTCGGCGCCAGGTTTGGGGACGATGTGGAGGGGTGATGCCGACGGGCTGTTGGATCGGCGGACTATACCCAGGCGTTCCATATTTGCAAACTCAGCCTTTGCAACAGCAAGCTTGGTTGGGTCGAGGCGGCGAGCACGGGCGTAGACGGGCGGACCAGTAGTGGCGAGATAGTGCTCTACACCATGCTTCACGGCAGATACAGAGAAAGTGGGCTGAGTGAGGGCTGGGAACCCGGCAAGCAGACGGGGAAGTCATCTGAGGCTGAGAGCATGCTAGACAGTCTTAGTGAGTCAGTCCCGCTGAGAGTGCACGTATAAGAACAAATGTGACGGCGTCAATCACTGCAACTTTTGCTGTAACAAAGTCCCAGCCAAACCGTTGTCCTCCGAAACACAATTCAACGTACCTCGTTCCATATGTGCGGATAAGGCTACCATTGGCAGCTTCCATAGGGGGGCCGTGGCTGCCGGTTACCATGTCCAAACGGGATGCAGGCAGGACGCTCCTCTGTGCTCCCGTGTCGCACAGAAAACGTCGTCCGGAGATGCTGTCGCGGATGAAAAGCAGCCTGCCCACTCGGCCGAGGCTCATGGCCACTACTGACCTGCCGAAACTGCATGGCGAACGGCATTTGTTAGCTTTGGGTCCAAACTTTGCATGGTAAAAACACAAGCCTGAAGACTGTTGGGGGCCAGAAAGCTGTTGTAGGCCAGAAGACTGCTGCCGACGAGAAGTGGTTGCAGTGATGAGTGTGGAGTTGTCCAGTGTCACAGGAGCGATGTGCGCGGGAAAAAGCGCGGCCACACAATTTCCCTGACTCGCCAGGAAAAATGTATCAGCCTCTTCGGCCAGTCTCTGACAGTCAGTGATTGTGGTGTTGGCTGGTGCAGCTCTCACTTGGGAAAGCAGCTGACGCAGGAAAAGCTGAATGAACAGAAAATCGGGTCTGTGCTCACCCAAGAGATCCAGCATACGGTCCATGAGCTTGGACGGTTTGCTGTCACCCAGTCCTTAAAGGGAGAAAAGCCTGCTGGCTCTCTCAGCGTCCGACAGTTCAAAAGTTTTCAACAGGTGGGCTTTGAGTGCTGTAAACTTCTCAGTTTCCGGAGGATTTTTAAGAAGGCTCACTACTCTGGATGCTGTTGAATTTCCGAGAGCCGACACAACGTAGTAGTACTTCGTTGTATCCGCGGTGATCTCACACAACACGAACTGCGCTTCAGTCTGGGCGAACCATGCCGATGCCGATGGTTCCCAGAATTCAGGGAGTTTGATAGTAACAGCATTCACGGTCATGATTGTGTCATGTCTCTGGATCCGTCCAGCAGACTAAAGTCTTTCTACACTGGTGACCCTCAGTGTAGAAATTGCAGTAAATCGCAAGAGACAATTTCTCACTTTGAGCACACAAATGCATGTGTCGTTTATTTTTGCAGGAAAACAACAAACTGGAAAAAGGCACAACAACAAACCCCGTAGGGTCCTACGTCATCACGCATGCAGAACATTTAAAGGGACCGCAATCCCTGAAAAGTCATAATTACATGTATGTGTATTACGTTTATCACTGCATGAAGAACCATACTAAGAACAAAGGGCTGCGTTTATAATCAACAGTGTGTAGAACCAAACAAATAAGGTGAATTATGTATGTCACATTCACTACAATACTACATTTAGACACCAAACCCTACAGTAGGCCTAGCTAGGCTACGTGCAGAACATTTTATGTTATTTCAGAAGTGAAAGAATGGCTTTTCTTGTGGATTTGCTTTACTCTGAGCTCAAGGAGAGACTTCACTCGCTTGTCTGAATCAGATCCACTCATATAGCCGGCTGATTTGCGTGAGAACTCATGAATCACCTGACAACTTATGAATCACCGACAACTCATGAATCATCGACAACTCATGAATCCCCGACAACTCACGAGCCGTCATTGACTCGTGAGTTCTCGAGTGAATCCCATGGTCTGCGAGCTTCCGGCTCTGAGTCTGCGGGTCGGGACTGTCTCTCTGCTCACTCAGGCGCTTGAGTTTACTTGTGGAGTTGTGGTTGCCTACGAAATTGTAAGTTATAAAGCTTTTTGCAGCTAAGATGGCTAGCATAGTAGAAGCTAATGTTGCAAGAGGTTTGTGTGTGGCGCTGTTATCATTTTAGATTGAATTGTAGTAGGACTCAACTGAACCGTGTTAATGATACTAGAGACTCGCGATTCACGAGTCAATTTAAAGACTCGGGTTAAAGAACCGAGTGAATCACGACTTGAACAGGTTTACCGAACAGTATCTTCTTTGAACATGCGCTGCAGAAGCAAGCACCCGGCTCCCTCAATTTGAGGCACCAAGTGCTAAAACGGCTTCCCGTCTCCACCCGTTTCCTCTTGTCCTCTATTCATGCCCAGCGGCATTTGTTTTTAACTCCTTTCTCAACATAAGCTGTATCTACATGCTGCAAGTTTGATAAACTTTGCCTCCATTTTTTTAGCCACGTTACCACGGAGACCACCACGGCACCGCACTCTCGCAATTTCAGCAAAGACCCGCCCGTCTTTGCATCTGATTTGCTAGAACTCGTTTCATTGGTGGGTGGAAGAAAAAAACAGATCCCATGTGGACTTTTTAATTTATTTATTTTTCTAAAATAGTCATATGCCAGAAATCGGGCACCAGGCCCGGGTACTTAAGCCCTGTGTTAGTTAGAGCTGTGTTCCTCTCATATGATTGGTAGGTGAAATCAATTGCCTCGAAAATAATAAACCGCATGCAAGTTCCCAATTTCTTTTTCTTTTTTTCCTCAAGGCTGCACGCCGGAGATCCGGCACGGTGCCGGAATACTTTAAGCCCTGTGATTAATCTAGTCTTCGTTAGGTGAATGAGAATAACTTTAATTCAGAAGGTGTAACATTACGGTTGCATTTCTCTGTTTAAAGTAACTAAATAACTTTTAAATGTTTCTGAAACTGTGTAATTCTTCATCTGATGATCATAAATTACCTGTAACAGCAAATGAGACTAACTGTGAAAAGAATGCTATTTTTATATAGTTTATATTAATACCTTTGCCTGGGCCTGATTATTCCTTATTTCTGTTGTAGTTATGGCTGATACTGGGGCAGGGCCATCACAGAAAAAAAGGAAAAAACGAAGAACAACTTAAAACGGAGAGTGACAGACGACAGACGAAAACCAAAATTGGTCGGGCTTTCAACAATTACGGGATTGTAAATGATTCAAAACCAACCCCGAATTGGCCCTCAGTTAGGCCTATGTAATATGTCTATTACATTCATAAAATAACTTTACAATGTGCTATGTTTTTATACGTTGGTAGCCTACATTAAATTACGCCCCCCTTCTTCTCAGTCCGTGTTCATGTTGGCCTACTATTTTCAAAGTGTCCTTGGGTGTCATGAAATGCTATATATAGTTATTATTAGGGCCCAAGCACCGACATCGTCAAGGGTGAAGGCCCTATTGAAATTCAAGTGTTTTTTCCTCTTCTTTCTTTCTTCTTATTAGGGCCCGAGCACCAGCATCGTCGGGGGGGAAGGCCCTATTGAAATTCGAAGATTTCTCCTTTCTTCATTTCTTTCTTTCATATTATTAGGCCCAAGGACCGACATCATCGGTTGGTGAAGGCCCCATTGCTCTTCAAATGTTTTTTCTTCTTTCTTATTAGGGCCCGAGCACTGACAGCGACGTATAGATACTCGGGTTTAAAAAGGCTTCTGTAGAAGTTGAAGTATCAACTCAAGCTTTTTACTCAAGTAAAAGTATAAAAGTACTAGTTTCAAAACTACTTAGAGTATAAAAGTAAAAGTAATGTAAGGGAAAAAAAATATCAATATGCTTTTTCAAATTAGATGGCGAGTTTTGGAAACAATTAGCTTGTGGTACTTGGGTGCGCAGAGCTTGCAGCCCATTCAAAAGGAGTTGTTTTTGCATCCAAACATTTCTGAAAATTCTTCCAGGTACGGCCAGGGATGTAGAAGGGGTGGCTGGTCTTCCTGGCTACCAACCTCCTCGCTCGTGCTTGGTCGGGATATTTTGCTCAAGTTCTCTTGAGTCTCTGCCACGGACATCTTTGTACTAGTACTAGGCTACATACGTCTGCTATTTCCTTGCTGGAGTGTGACGTGATTTGTGTCAGGTGCAGGTGCGATGGATCGTGTACAAACCAATAGGGTGTCTGATCAAATTCTCTCTATCTGGATGGCGCGATTTATCTGGAAATAGGAGTAACAAGGCTATTTTTAAAATGTAAGGAGTAGAAAGTACAGATAATTGCGTGAAAATGTAAGGAGTAGATGTAAAAAGTCTGCTGTAAAATAATTACTCCAGTAAAGTATAGATACCCAAAATTTCTACTTAAGTAAGGTAACAAAGTATTTGTACTTTGTTACTTTACATTCATTTTACATACTGCACAGCAACGTTGAGCAATCATCACCTCATAGCTAAAACCACTCAGAGGTTTTTATTCAGGGATGCAATCTCCCCTCAGGCAGAAACAGAACACTATACGCTTCCTTTTGATCTCAGAAATCAGTTGGAATTAAGCTTTAATCATCTAACATTCATTGGTTAACATCAAGTTTACATTTATTCGTTTGGCTTAAGGAATCAATAGAAGTGCATAAGAGTGACTTTATGTACAGTATAAAGTGAAATGGTTTGTACACCCCTTGAGTTTTACATCAAAGTTTCAAAATTTCGGAAAATGATATCATTTCAATGTTTGTTTTTCAAATTATTATCTGCTTTGCTTGGCAGTAGTAGCTAATTTAACAACTATTGATTTTATTGACCTTAGTAGCCGTTTAACATTTATTTGTATGTGATATGCAAAATCCCCAAGCCACAATTACCTGTTCACATGTAGTTTTATTTGGTACCAAGAAATGTTTCAGAACGTAGAATTCAATGTCACAACTAAAGTCTGCTACTTAATTTACTTTTCTGTAATATGATCATCAAGATCATAACATTGATGCTGATTTACATCATCAACAGTAGCCTTTACAGCAACTTCCAACACAACAGTATTAAATGACAACTGCACCCATTAAGCAAATAGCTAATTGTCTCTGACTTTTATGAATATATCTGTTAACTAAAAAAACACTTAAATAAATAGGATATATAAGGTGAGCACCAATATATAAAGCAAAAGAACATTTCCACCCAACATGTATAAGGTCCACATTTCAACTGCATCCCCATGTTTTAAAATGGAACTACTGCCTATCCAAATTTTGCTCAAATTTTAACCAGATGTCCAAGAAATCAGCAAAATGTGAAATAATGTGTGTGTTTCATCCACTACTGACTGGTATGCAAATATTTGCATAAAAAGTTGGTGGTGCTAATTTTCCAAATGATTGCCATTAAATCATTGCAGAAGGCAGCGCAAGAAAATTGTATAATTAAGAGCTCCATTCAAACCTCAACGGGTGGAAAACAATGTGAAAATTCTGATGAAAATATAACTTCATGTATCAATTTGCGGAAAGTTATAGTTTCTGCATCTGCTTCAATTTTTTGCTCTCTTCAGTGAGACATGCTTCATATATACGTCATGATTTATTTGCCAAGTCTGTTTTCATTGGAATTCCCAACATCTCCAATCCATCCATCCATCCATCTCCGTCCGCTTATCCGATATCGGGTCGCGGGGGTAGCAGATCCAGCAGTGGACCCCAAACTTCCCTTTCCCGAGCCACATTAACCAGCTCTGACTGGGGGATCCCAAGGCGTTCCCAGGCCAGGATGGAGATATAATCCCTCCACCTAGTCCTGGGTCTTCCCTAAGGCCTCCTCCCAGCTGGACGTGCTTGGAACACCTCCCTATGGAGGCGCCCAATCTCCCGTTCCATTGTCCCCTCACTCGCGAACAAGACCTCGAGGTATTTAAACTCCTTCACTCCAATTTGATCAGCAGAATATTCACTTAATGTGATTGTATTATAATACAATGTGTATATATAAATTAATAAATGTCACATTCATGTATTGAATTTTCAAAAAATGCTTATATTCTAAATTAAAAATGGAAAAACTCTAGTCTGAAAATTTCAGATTTTTGAAATGGATCTAAATGAGACACTGAGATGAATGGCCCCAAAATAACACACAGACTGCACCCATTTTACTCAGATTGGTTAATGTTTTACAACAGAACAATTTGAAAGATGCCATTATCACATAAACTATGTGATAAGATATGGCGACATAAATATCTTTGCATAACCCAAACTTGACAGCTTCAACAGGAGGTATACAGACTACCTGTTGGGATAATCCTAATTCTCCTCAATCGAGATTTCATTAAATGCTTCTGTGCAAGTCTCCTGAACCTTCATGACGTTTCCAGAGATGTGTTACTCCTGAGGTTTTCCATAACAGTATGCCCATAACCAATGTACAAAACTAGAGATGCACCAATATTGTATTCTAAAGGCAACATATTCCCAACCATATTTGCCACCAATAACCAATAAACAAAAAAATATGATACTCTTCTGGGTTGTGCATATAAACTCTTTCACTCTCCTTTTGTAGTGGATGATACTGCAGGAGTAGTTTTAGAAGTTTCCACAGATGTGTTTTTAACTCCCATCATGTGAACTGGTTTCCTGTTACCAACGACTAAATTTGCCATTCTCTATGAAGAATCCACCTTTCATTTTTGAAATTTGATGGGTTGACTGTTTGATAGTGAGGGTTTTTTCTTAATACAATACACAAACGGAATCATATGTACTGTGAAAGAGGTGCAGTCCTGTCCATACTGGCTGTGAAGGGATACCCCTTGTGCGAATAACTTTAAGAGAGAGCAAAACCAACCGTCCTAAAGCTAAAATGACAAATTGGGAAATGGATTTTCTTCCTCACCTTTTACAGTGTATTCACGTTAGGAAAGGATTATTTTTGGGGCGTCCTGGTGACTAGTGGGCTAAGGAGATGATAATGTAATTGAAAAGTCCCTGGTTGTCCAGCTGGGGGACGTTTGTTGCATGTCATGACAGGAAAAAATACTTATAACTAGAGATGCACCGATTGACCGGCTGGTGACCGGAATTGGCCAATTTTCACGTGATCGGCCATGACCGGCGACCGGCCGGTCAGTCTGACATATGCTGATTTTATGCCGGTCAAATGCACTCGGGCAACGCATGTTTAACATCGCGCAACATCAGCATCACATGTAGTAGCAGCGGCGCACCACCGCTCAATCAGCTGTTTATGAAATGTCATAAAGTCGTAATTATACACGGTTCTGCAGACCAGTCTGCTCTACGGATCTCAGGCGAACGGTCAGCCGCTCTCTCTCCCCTCTGAGGCTGAACAACTGGAACATGAAAACCTCACTCACACAGGTCCCGTGAAATATGACAGCTAGTTTATCGGAAAATAGCGTTGGGCACACTGACTTTGATGAATTTACTGTTTATCAGACCTGAGACAAGAAGCTAACGTTAGCGAACCTTCCTCTGACGCCCCGCTGCAGGAGACACTGTATTACATTTTTTTTTTTTCTGTCTTAACGTTACTGTTTAAAACGTTTTCCAGGTTAGTGGGGGTGCATACTGCTCAAAACCAACATTAAGAACGTAGTAAACTTCGCTCAGCATTTAGTTTTGTTGCTAAACTGTGTGTAAAATGAGCGGTGACGTTAAATCATCCGTTTCAGGTAACGGCACACTAGGGTACCGTCTATTTGCTGGATTGTTCCGAGGTAACCGTCGGTAGCTGACGTTAGCAGATAAGATCGCTGACAGCAACGGTATTGTTCATATTTATGCACAGTGACAAATAAAGCAAACTTGCTAAAAAAGGAACTACACGCTGTTTTCAGGTAATCTTACTGTTGACGTTCAAACAGAACGTTTGTTTTGAGAAATATCTTTATACTGCAAGGCTATATTTATTTTATTGTTATTTATATATTATTGTATTGCCATTACCTGTTTTCATACATACAGAAGTTTAGTTTGCTAAATATATCACATTTTCTTAGTTGGATATTGGATGTGAAAAGAAGGAAATGGTTCTTCCATAACATTGCACTTTAGATGTGTGAATTTCCCACACCAGGAGTAATTTATATAGTTCTATTTTATAGCGATAAATTATCTATTAAAACAAATCTATGTTCTATGCAAAATGTAAAATGTTCTATTAAAGAAAAGTAATAAATATTTGTGTGTGCTGTAAAGTGGTTAGAAAAAATGAAATCGGAATCGGCTAAAATTGGTAATCGGTGCATCTCACTTATAACTTTTTTTTTAAAGGAAGGGATCACTGTATGAACAGAGGGAATGATTACAATGACCAATAACTCTTGAAATGTACATATGGCATGTTAAGATGGACTTAAATAAACAGATCTTTAGCTATCCTCACACAGTTAAGTGAGTATCATTAAGTTGTTTGTTTACACATCCCTATCTCTTGGTAAAAACAATGATACTGACTGACGGCTATCATTTAATAAATTAGCAGTGTTAGGTCTTTGAGAGGATGCACCTTCCCAGTATTTGTTTGTGGTGCTGGACCAAAGTTCATAAGGTTTACTTATCCAAGTTGAATACCCAAAGGTAAAAAGGTAGCACATACACAGATCTTTAGGACAAATGTGACTAATCTCAATTTCACCAATTTGTTCTGGCCACGTCAAACAAACATGCTAATGGCAGATGATTGGCTTTACAGTAGTCACAGGGCTCCAGACTAACTTTTTTTTACTAGGAGCACTGTACCTTTAAATAAAAAAATGTAGGTACACAGGCAGAAAATTACACCTTAAATCGACTTGCAACGCAATATTTCACATTTCCCCCATTTTAACTGTATTAGGTTAGGAAAAACTTACAGGGCCCTTCCATCTTGACCCCACTGCTTGGGAACCATGTCTTTGCACCTTCAGTTCAGACCCGGCATTTAGGGCCTGGCACAGTAATGGCATCGTCAGTGTCAGGGACATATACAAGGGTGGCATATTTGAGTCCTTCACAGAGCTCTCTTCCCTTTATGGTTTGCCGAAGTCACACCTCTTTTGCTTTTTCCAGATTAGAGACTATGTCAAGAAGACATTCCTGCACTTTCCAAACCGCCCCCCCCCCGAAACCCTGACTGACTCCCTCCTGGCGACAGACCCCAACCGTAAGAAATGGGTTTCTGTATTGTAAGATTGATGCCCTCCTTTCCCCCCCCCCCCCCCCTTTCTTTTTTTTTTTTTTTTTTCCTGTTCTACATATGAAAAAGAACAGGGAAATCTCCATTTATTACATTTTCACAAATAGAATAAAGTTTTCACAAATTTGAAACTGTGTTTTTAAGAATATTTAGCCTCTCTGGGATAATTTAGTCCAGATTTGACAAGTCTAGGTGTAGTGGTTTTGGATCTGGACCTGGTCTAATGTGGTCTACATATGGAAAAAAAACTTTATTTCACAAATAGAATAAAGTTTTTCACAAATTTTAAACTGTGTTTTTAAGAACCTAGAAGTCTAGGTGTAGGGGTTTTGGATCTGGACCTGGAAAAAACTGTGAAAGCTAACGTCATCTTTAAGTTTCCCTTAAATTTCCCCTTAACCGCCGACTCGGAAGCTGCGAATCGGAAGCCAACTTCAGCATTGTATAAAACAGTGAATGCACAGGCAATTAAGTGATATCCCGCAGTTGTGGTGTTGAAATAAAATCCTGTCCTCTTTGTCTGAGACCGAGACAACACTGTGCAGCATGTGCGGACAATGAGGCGCCACGAAGGCGAGAGACACAAGTCACAGTGTTATGCAGTTGACTAATCACTCACGGACCCTCCCCTTCTCACACACATTGGCCAACTCCAGCAGACTTGTGCAGGTCGCACGGTCTAAAAAAACTGTCATATTTTTTAATATATAATTTGACAATTACTAAAAACAGATAAAAAGGAAAATATCAATTAATTTAACAGTTTTTAAAGTTTTTTCACCTGAATGCATTTTAAGCTAAAACCATCATTTCGTCCTGCATGGTAGGCCCTACATTCAATCTCAAAACAGCGTGCACCCCTTTGCTACAGTTTCCGGGTTGTTTCCTCGAAACACTGTAAAAGGGTGTGCAATGGGCTTTGAGGTACGTTTTCTCTCGTTTGGTAAGTATGTCAGAGGTATTACCCAATCAGCAGCGACGTGTATTTAAACGTGGTAGAAAATAGGCAGTGCGCTTGCACCATCGTTTTAAATTTATCTAAATTTAATCTCATCTTGTCTTGCATTTGAATTCATTCAATTGTGAGCAACTTCTCCTTAGTCATAAGAACTGTCACCTTAGGTACGTTTAGTTTTAAGTGGTCGCTGTTATGGTGGAGTGCCTTTAACAGCACACCAAATGGATAAGACAAAACGCAAGGGAGGTGCAGAAAAACTGCGGGCCAAAAAAAATACTACCCCAGTCCACCCCTGCCAAGCACAATCATGAAGCCAACCACGGCTTTCCTGCCACGCTGCACTTTGTTTGACTTAAACATGTAACTCCTCCAACCAAAGGAGGCCATCTACCGTCTACTACTATCTTAGAGATGTACTGATTTCAACACTCAACACAATGGGCCTTTCCCAATTACCAGTTTGTGCATACTGATTCCTCTCTTCCTTGCGTCTTAGTCCCGCCCACAGGAGATTTGAGCCGAGGAAGCGAAGAAGAGACACAACGAGACATCTTATTAGAGCGAGTCAATAAAATATAGGGTGCGCACATTTGCATCAGCTGTTCCATGTTAGTCATACGCTGTATTTTATGCTCTCAGTCAGATGAGTAGAACAGTGTACATGACAACTTCTAGATTTACTTTTAATTCAATTCACAATGTGGCCGAGAATGTATGAATGTCATACATTTTTATTTGTTTTTCACACACACACACACACACACACACACACACACACACACACACACACACACACACACACACACACACACACACACACACACACACACACACACACACACACACACACACACACACACACACACACACACACACACCACACACACACACACACACACACACACACTTTGTTGTATGGAAAGAATTATACAAACATATACATAAATACATACATACAGTGAATGTAGTAAGCGCCAATAGGGTCAGTACTGACATGTAGCACTGATTTAACCCGGCCCAAGCAGCATTCCAGAAGGATGAAGACGGAAGAGAGCGCGCTGCAGGCTGAAGCTGGAAAGCAATGCCACCACACAAAAACACTATTGGAGAGAGACTGGGCCTTTCTCAGTTCCCAAATTTCTACCTCCTCGACTCCTCGATCCTCTGTCTTTTGACCTGGAAATCATTCTCCTAGTCCTTGGGGGAGCTATAAAATCGAGGATACCGATGCATCCTTTGCAGAAGTATTTTTACCCGTGGTAAACAAAAAGGTGTGACAGAGAGAGAGAGAGAGAGAGAGAGAGAGAGAGAGAGAGGCAATATATCTGTGGTCCTGTGGTCAGGGTCCACAATTAGCATCATCTACCTGCCAAATGCTGCTAAAATATGCAAGTGGCTGGTAGATTTGCTTCACTCACCAGCCAAAACACAATGGTAATCTATTGAGTGTCTGGCAACATTTGAACATTCACTAGCCATTTGGCTGGTGGACAAAAGAAGTTAATTTTGGACCCTGCCCGTGGTAAATCCATGGATTGGGCCGGTCGGATCATATAAATTAACATTTTGATTATTAGCGGGTGGGTGATATCTATCTATAAATTGCAGGAACGTCTATCTGTCTGTGTGTGTTATGCGCGTATCTCTAGAACCGTTAGTCCGATGGATTTCACACTTTACAAGTGTCTTGCTACGGGCACGAATAAGTGTGGTGCCAAGTTTGACGTTGTTTGGAATATAAATGCAAAATATATAGGTAAAAGAAGCACCCATTGGCTTTTGCCACTCTAGCCGCTCACCCTGGACCAGAGACAGAGAGCAGCGGAGCTTTGGCAGCTAAAATGTGACTTACACCTCAGACCCACAAAAATGCACTACTTTGGACTGTCTTTGACTTTAAATAAACAAACGACAATTCCCGAATTTAAGGACGTTTCAGAATCCCACACATGCAAAGCACAACCAGATTACGATAAACGATCATATGACACAAGATAATCTCTCGCTCTCTTTCTCTCTCTCTCTCAAATCAGTAGTAGGCTATACAGTGGAGTTGTATATTAAGTGGTTTGGGGTCCTTCTGTAAGTCATTTTGGGGTACAATTTGGTTTTGATGACTTCTACAAGCAGCAATACCACAGGCTAATTAATCGCCCGTTCCAAACACATTTTCAACGGGCACTGCACTAGTAATACATAATTCACGGAGAAAATATTATCAACGTTCTCTAAAATGTGAACAGAGCTGCTGACAGCTCAAGAAACAGCAGCTTAACTTCACTGTAATTCTTCTGTTTCCTCTGTCAAGTTTATAACTACAGTTAGTTTTGCTGCTAAAATGTCGGATGATATCAGCTACAGTGACATTACTGCGCACATGGACATTTTTACAAGCAGCCTCTCTAATCTTTAAAGAAAACAATCGTACAATAATACACCATTTAAAAAGCAACGCCTACAGGAACTTCCATGAAGTGCTGTAAAATGTCCATGTGGGTCTCTGAATCTGAGAAAATAATTGTTTGAGTGGGTGCATGGTGTATAATTTCAAGCCTACACGCGGATTTGGATTAAAGAGCCGACTCATACATCAATAATAGAGTGCGTTTGTATAGGCTATATAATACTGCATATATTTGTATAGTTCTTTTCATACAGACAATTGTGTATGTGTGTGTGTGTGTGTATATATATATATATATATATATATATATATATATATATATATATATATGTTTGTGTGTTAAATACAAAAAAATAAAAATGTACATCTGTACATTCTTATTCAAATATCTACAGTATTTTCTCTCTCTCTTTCTTTCTCTCTCACGCCGCTTTGTTTACATGCCACAGGTGAAAAGACTTCCAAATGATACATCGGTGTATCCTCAATCATAGTTCCTTCAGGGAGCCTCCTCGCTCAGTGATATGCATTTTAGTAATTATGATGTCCTTCAAAATGGTGCGCTGAGAATAATTTCCATGACAAGCTGGAGGATCAGGAAGCGAGGAGTCAAGGAGGTACAAATTCAGGGAACTGCCATTACCCCTGTTATAAGTCATTGTCATATTGTCAAAAAAGATGTATATGGGACCTTAAGAAGTTAAAGGGTCACTATGTGACCCTTTAAGCCAATCAACTGACAACTCCTGTATACAAAAGACATGACTTCCATTTCCCTTCATGCTCTGATGAAGGCCACTAAGCCGAAATGTTAGCATGTATGTTTGACATGGCAATAATAAAAAATATTTAAGTATTATTATTATTATTACAAATATCAAATGCTAATTTGACAGTTACTGTATATGCAGTGCCATAATGACGAAAACAAAAATCACAAAACTTTCACTAACACAACTCCTCACAGATCAACTATTATTGGACATATAGCAATGGTGCATTTTAAAGCTGATACAGTAAGGGATATGTGCTTTTATCAGCTGTAAACTGATATATTAGTGTGTCTTTGAGAAGTAAAAACACACAACACTGTCAATAAATAAGTTTACCAGTTATTGCTAAGTTTATATTATTCACATTTTTTAACCTCAACAGCGTCATTACATTGTGAGGAGTGATTTAAGGATTTTCTTCATGTTATGTGTACAGTACAAGGTAAAACCCCCAGTTAATAATATAACAAGATAATCAGACTGCCTTCTTAAAGAACAGTTTGTAATATGAGTAGAAAGAAACCAAGCTGGAAATAGCACCTAAATCCCTAAACAGGTGAAAGATGCCTAAAAAGGGCCTCCCATTGTGCTTTCATGTCTTGTTTCTGGAAAACATGCGCTCCCCTCGCAGGGTAAGGTGCTGCAGTTGGTACTGTAACACCTCAGTGTCTGATGACTCTTTGATGCTTATTTTGTCCAGATTAAGGTAGTCCAGAGACTTGGACTGGGCCCTCTTCCCTTTAAGCAGACAGAGGGGTAGTGGAGCATGAAGACCTTTCCCAGGCTCCCCGTGGGCCAGGGACCTGAGAAAGGTGTCGCTTGAGCTGGGCATACGCCTCCGTCTCCGCCCATTGGCAGCAGGGATGTCGTAGGGTTGGTAGTAGCGACTTTTGCCTTTGCAGATTCGTGAAGAACGGTGGATGCCCAAGTCCACAGACTTTGGGACAGTGCCCTGGATGGAGCTTGACACGGCTTCTGATACAGAACCCTTCTCGGGAGTGCCTTCTGACCACTGATGGGCCAGTTTGAGCAGCTCCTCACCAGTGGTGAAGCCCACCAGATAGTTTGAGTCCATGTGGAGAATCTGGTATCCTGCAACAGTACCTCTGATAGGTGAACATGGGGTGCTGGCACAGCGAGGTCTTTCTGCTTCTGGTTTCAATGCGGCTTTGATCTCAGCTGCGGGAAGAATGGAGACGTGTGCCCTTGACACTCCATTGATATCCATTTCCATCCTTACAGACATATCCTGACTGATGAAAGGTGGAGAAAAAAACATAAATTGTGTCACTCTTTTGTCTGGGAGCAATACAGCAGATACACAAAACACAAACACTCAGAGGCCACATTCACTTAACATCTTAAGGCATGGGATCCAGTCGCTCCTAAATGAACAGGTCAGTCCTAACTAGGGCTGGGTATCGTAAAAAAAATGACAAGGCATTTTTCCAAACTTGATACTTTAGTAGAGGCAAATCGGTTGGTGCCTAAGAGTATTGAATTCAGTAACCAGTCCTAGTCCTAACTAAAAGAACACACATCATTCATAATGCAGTCATGTTTATAAATATGTGTGATGGTGTCTTTTCTTTTATCTCCGGAGCAGAGTCCAATTTGAAAAGCTCTACATTGCATATAGGATATAGGATCAAAGTGGCTAATGGGCAGTGAAGGCAAAAGCTTGGGGCGCAGGATACTGGTAAGTGTGAGTGTGTGAGTGCGTATGTATGTGTGTGTGTTCTTGTTTAACTATATTTGTGGGGTCCAAAAACTGGGAGTCCAGTATACTTGTGGGGTCCCGACAGCTTTGTGGGGCCAAAATGCTGGACCCCACAAGGTTAAAGGTCTGTTTGAGGGTTAAGACTTGGTTTTAGGATTAGGGTTAGAATTAGGTTATGGTTAGGGTGAGGGTGAGGGTTAAGGTTAGGCATTTAGTTGTGATGGTTAAGGTTAGGTTAAGGGGCTAGGGAATGCATTATGTCAATGACGGGTCCCCACAAAGATAGTGAGACACACTATGTGTGTGTGTGTGTGTGTGTGTGTGTGTGTGTGTGTGTGTGTGTGTGTGTGTGTGTGTGTGTGTCTTTGAAATATCTCATGAACAGTCAATTTAATCTACACTTGGTTTACTGGGTACCCAATGAACTTGGGGTTTGGACAGCATTAGATATTGATAACTGTGAATTAAACTAAACGAGAGCACAATAAAGGTTGAGGAAAAAAAAGCGCTGCCATAACACTGGCTCTTCTGTGTCTACCCTTCACACATAAAAGTCCAGCTTAAATTCACTCACATCATTTCGCTAAGAGGAAACTCAATAAAAAGGCATTTTTGCCGACACTAGACATCCAACAAAAGCCAGACACTATATCGTATTAAGTTGCTGTGAGCTATAAATTCACCAAACACAGCAGAACATAAGGTCATCTTGGAGCAGACAGGCAAAGAGTGCTTGCTTCCTCATTCAGACTCACCCTGGGTCCGGTTGTGTGCTGCTAACTTCACTGAAGTGTTAAATTCATGATCGATAATAATTACGAGACAGCACGCTGTCAATAAACACTGACTGTCATATCGTTGACGACACTAAAATGTAGTTAAACAAAACCTTTTTATTTGCATTGACTTCCACCTTTTCTCTCCCCCCTCTCTCTCAAGCAACACACACTAGAGGTTGACCGATTAATCGGCCAATTTTGGGCATTTTTTTTTTACATAATCGGCATCGGCCAATATCCCAGTATATCAAGCCGATTAATAGGCAGGCGCATCTGCGGGCAGCCTAGTGTTAAAAACATGTATAGGCGACATTTTTTACAGCGCACCCAGACCAGCTGCCTCCAGCCCCTCCCCTTGTGAAGTCTTCCGCCGTGTGTCTAGCACTGGTGCTGGTGTTATTGCCTTGGGATTAAATGTACTAATAAAACCGTACAAAACACCGCGGCCACACCGCTGTGGAAGCTCCCCGAATGTCATTTATCAGAGTCTGGTTGTTACACCTGTCCATCCACTCCTATAACGGAGCTAACTGGAGCTAACCGCTAACGGAGCTAATGGTTGCTAACCGAGCCTTCAGTTCTCCGTGCCTGTATCCATTAACTGCATCTATGGACTCGAGCACGAATGAAACCCTTAATTTTATTAAATTGGCTGGACGAGTTTTAAATTCCAACTAAGAGTTGTTTGAATGACAGAAATGTGCTCAGATAAGATCCTAATGAGTGCAACAGGACATGTAACAGTAGGATCCCCAAAACACAGAGAACACACTTCAACAAATGAACACTGATCTAACACACAAGGTGAACAAGAAGTGACTTCAGATAGTCCTAGTCTGATGGGATTCAACAGGAGTTAGGAGGAAATAGTGTTGAGATTAATAATAACATGTCACTTTCTGTGAAGCTTGCAGATTTGTATTCTCAGAAGTTTAATAAATGCTGCCAAGTGCACTAAACTTTATTTTTTCATTGAAAAGTTTATTTTCTTCTTACCTTATTTGTTTATTTAGTATATTTGTCATATATTATTTATACAATATACAGTAGGGCTGCAACAACGAATCGATAAAATCGCTAAAATTTGATTATTAAAAAAGTTGGTAACAAATTTCCTTATCGATTCGTTGTATCAATATGCCCCTCAGTCGCGGAGATAAAAAATAAATAGAATTAAAAAAAATAAAAATAAATTGAGTTGAGCGCAGAGCAGAGCAGAGCAGCGCGAAAGAAAAGAAAAAAAGAGCAGAGCGGGGGCAGAGGAAATACGGAGAGAGACCTGTAACGTTGTTCTGAAACACATGGCGGAGGCAGAGAAATCAGTACGACCTAAGTCATCCAAGGTGTGGGAGCATTTCACACTAAATAAATCAAAAACGTGTCAATTGCAAGACAAGCAAAAGCGACATGGCATGGCACGGGCTCACCATGGTGATGATTCAGCACCTAAAACGTCAACATGTTGGAGTCCTTGATGAGGAGGAAGGGAGTTCAACAGCAGGGTAAAGTCACTACACAATCCTACTTTTGTTTTAAAGTGAGGAACGTAACGTCCCTCCAGTAGCTCTTCTGGTGCTGGTGTGGTGTTTACTCGTTATCCAGCTTGACAAGCTAGCGTTAGCTCGTTAATAACAGTAGTAAAGCAGGGGTGGTATAATTTGCAAGACTAAAGGCACGTTTTTAGTCACTCGCCTTTTTTGGCCCATTAATTTTTCAATCTATTGTCATGTATATATGTTGTGCTTTGTCCCATATCAGTTATTGTTGACAAATATATTTGTGTGTGTTGTACTTTTTAATTTCATTTTAAAGTTCTTTTATAGCACTTGGTCATCTTAAGCTGTGTTTAAATGTGGTGTACAAATGAACTTAACTGGCACTTACTACAATGATGGTAATAATTTAATGAATAAGCTTCAAGTGTGTGTGTGTGTGTGTGTGTGTGTGTGTGTGTGTGTGTGTGTGTGTGTGTGTGTGTGTGTGTGTGTTGTCTGCTCTTTGGGTTACTTACCTTTACACAACTATTAACTAAAACAACAAGTATGTAAGTATGTATTGAGTTGATGTAAATTAATGCTTTTTTGTTTTTTTATCCGATTCATCGAAAAAATAATCAACAGATAATCGATTATTAAAATAATCGTTAGTTGCAGCCCTAATATACAGTATGTTTTTACATTATAGCTACATTTTTAATTGAAGTATACAAGTGTAGATTGGTGAAGTGTTCAATAAATGTTTTTGTTGAGAAATTCTGTGTAGCCTATATTAGTGTTACATTTTATCTTTCAAATAGAGGTTTAAAAACAAGCACATATCGGCCAAAATAAATCCGCAGCATTTATCGGCCATCGGCTGACCCTGATTTCTAAAGATCGGCATCGGCCAGAGAAAACCCATATCGGTCGACCTCCAACACACACTCACACTGCGTTATTGTGAGTGTGAGTTTGTTTCTTTAGGCTACTCAGTCCGGTCCCGGTGGTTGATTAACGCAGAGTTTGTTGATTGGCTCTCAGAATGGGCCGGATTGGGTGGCACGTGGCGCAGCGCCATGAGTCCATGAGGCAAATGTCTGTGATTACTCCACATTTTAATTGTGATATTTTTTTTAGAAAAATCTGAATCTGCAACGTTCTCTGTCAGGTAAATGTAGTAAAATGTTTTCAATGTTTACAATTAGAAGTACACACTAAGTCAGTAGTTGGCTATACAGTGTGGTTGCATATTAAGTGCCTTGTTTACAGCATTTTCTATCTAACTAGGATGTTTTGGGACCAATTGCTGAGATTGTTGTTGACGAAGGACATACAGTGATACACTGGTAGTAGTATACTGTTTTGTGCGAACAGTTAACTTAACATTTAATATTTTATGTGGCAATTTCTTTTGCGGAGTGCAAATGTTCCACTAAAACAAGATCCTTCCCAAGACTATTTTGCAGAGGAAATGTTGCTGCGTCTGGAACGTAGGGCCGCCCAAGACGTGCAAACAAGCCAGAGCGTTTTTTTGCCCTTATCCCAGAACATATCTGTGGTGTAGCCAGACCTTACTCCACATAAATGTGTAGATTGGTCTGGCAATGCAAGCCTAATACCAGAGAAACAGCTGCTGCCACAGTCAAGGACAAGGGGAGACTGCAGTGTATCATTTGCTCTGCAGAGAAGGTGATTGGCTGCAATTTGCTGTCCCTTTAGGACCTGTACGCCTCCAGGACCTGAGGTGGGCAGGAAAGATTATGGCCGATCCCTCTCACCATGGACACCAACTGTTAGAACAACTCCCCTTTGGCAGGAGGCTGCTGTTGTAGTATTTTAACAGTACCTTTTCATATTATGAGGTTACTTTTTCTATTCTATATTTATGTTCTTGATTTTTGGCATTACTTTGCTTAATTTTTTTTTTTTTTATTAACGTTATTGTATTGCATCAAGGCACGAAAAACAACTTGGTTATAAACTCCATTCAGATTTTATACAAACCCCAAATCCAATGAAGTTAGGATGTTGTGTAAAACATAAAATAAAAACATAATACAATGATTTGCAAATCCTTATCAACCTATATGCAATTGAATACACTACAAAGACAAGAAATTTAATGTTCAAACTTTGTTTTTGCAAATATTCACTCATTTTGAATTTGATGACTGCAACATGTTCCAAAAAAGCTGGGACAGGGGCAACAAAATAATGGGAAAGTTGAGGAATGCTCAAAAAACACCTGTTTGGAACATTCCACAGGTGAACAGGTTAATTGGAAACAGGTCAGCGTCACGATTGGGTATAAAAGGAGCATCCCCAAAAGGTCGTTCACAAGCAAGGATGGGGCGACATTCACCACTTTGTGAACAACTACGTGAGCAAATAGTCCAATAGTTTAAGAACGTTTCTCAACTCCAATTGCAAGGAATTTAGGGATTTCATCATCTACAGTCCTTAATATCATCAAAAGATTCAGAGAATCTGGAGACATCTCTGCACGTAAGCGGCAATGCTGAAAACAAACATGGAATGCCCGTGACCTTCGATCCCTCAGACGGCACTGCATTAAAAATTGCCATCATTATGTAAAAGGATATTACCACGTGGGCTCAGGAACACTTCGAAAAACCATTATCAGTTAACAGTTTGTTGCTACATCTACAAGTGCAAGTTAAAACTCTACCATGCAAAGCGAAAGCCATATATCAACAACACCCAGAAATGCTGACGGCTTCTCTGGGCCTGAGCTCATTTGAGATGAACACACAAAGTGGAAAAGTGAGCTGTGGTCTGACAAGTCCACATTTCAAATCGTTTTTTGGAAATCATTGACATCATGTCCTCCGGGCCAAAGAGGAAAAGGACCATCCAGATTGTTATCAGCGCTAAGTTCAAAAGCCAGCATTTGTGATGGTATGGGGGGGGGGGGGGTGTTAGTGCCCATGGCATGGGTAACTTGCACATCTGTGAAGGCATCATTAATGCTGGAAGGTAAATACAGGGTTTGTAGAGACATACAGTATGGTGCCATCCAAGCAACGTCTTTTTCAGGGACATCCCTGCTTATTTCAGAGAGACAATGCCAAGCCACATTCTGCACGTGTTACAACAGCGTGGCTTCATAGTAAAAGAGTGCGAGTACTAGACTGGCCTGCCAGCAGTCCAGACCTGTCTCCCATTGAAAATGTGTGGCGCATTATGAAGCGCAAAACAATGGAGACCCCGGACTGTTGAGCAACTGAAGTCGTACATCAAGCAAAAATGGTAAATAATTCCACCTACAAAGCTTCAACAATTAGTGTCCTCAGTTCCCAAACGCTTATTGAGTGTTATTAAAAGGAAAGATTATGTAACACAGTGGTAAACATGCCCCTGTCCCAGCTTTTTTGGAATGTGATGCAGGCAACAAATTCAAAATGAGTTTCTATTTTCAAAAAAACAATAAAGTTTATCAGTTTGAACATTACATATCATGTCTTTGTAGTGTATTCAATTGAATGTAGGTTGAAAAGGATTTGCCAATCATTGTATTCTGTTTATTTATTATTATTATTTATTCTGTTTTTATTTATGTTTTACACAACGTCACAACTTCATTGGGGGGAGGGTGTATTCCTCCAGACACAGCACCCCTTCTCTTCATAGTAGTCAGATTCATCTACCAACCCTTACAGAGCTGGCTCAGGTTTGCCTTGAACCAGCTCTTAGTTATGCAAACAGTGCCCTCTGTATGTTGGCTGTATCTATAGCCAGTATCAGTACAGAACTGTGAAACAATAGTTGACACAGCAGGGAGAGGGGGTCTCATCGATCCATGCTTCCACGGTGTCAACGACAAATTATCTTTGTCATAACTACAAAATAATAACCAAAAGAAAGACGCAGAGCCTGCATCAGCACATTTGTGAGCCAATATGTAAATGACACATGGGCGGGCGCAGTCCCGCGGGCCAGCTCACGTTCATTATGCCTAGTTTAATAACTCTGGATTTGGCTACTAGTAAATGTTAAAAATGTTGGACCCTTTAAGTGTTCGGGCTGGTAATGATGTACCCCCAAAAAAATTATCCGCTGAAATTTAGAAGTTTCTTTCACCATGCAAAGTCTATGGGAAAAGTCTTTCTGGGCCAGAGGGGTGCAGTTCCACTGTTTACCGCTAAGCCCATGGTTGCTTTAAGACATGGTACTGTTCCTGGGGGCTTGAGGCCATCTGGCGTTAGCATGCAGCTACTTAATACTTAGCAGTAGGCTAACGTTAGATTGTACTGTTATGGAATGAAGCAGCACTTTCTACCGTCAAAAATCGTAGATAAAGGGTAAAGAACCAAACACTACCGAATGGGACATGTTTCAGCTGTAATGCGACCTGAAATTGGGGAGAATTTAACAAATTGGCAGCGAAGATTACATATTATATAGTAGTTAGCAGTGGACAGTAATAGAATATAGCAGCACTTTCTACAGTCAAAAATTGCAGATTAAGGCTTTTTAACCAAAATACTACATAACCGGAAATGTTTCAGGAATAATGTGATTCGGAATTGGGGAGAATTTCTCTTTTTTTCTCTAAAATCCGACATAACATTTTAGATATGACAGAAAATACGAAAAAGCACAATACGTCCACTTTAAGACGTGCCCAAGTAGAGAAATTCCATTTTACATTTTTTTTTCCTCCAATCAACGATGTTTTTTTTCTTCACCGCACCCAGACCAGCCGCATCCAGCCCCTCGTGAAGCTGCATGTGCATGACACAGCGTAAACATTCAGTTCGGGCTCAGAGGCTTCACGTTAGTAGTAGCAGCATGCTGCTTGTGTTTTTGTGGCTTTCCAGATAATCTGTACTGATAACTGTAGAAACGCCACCGTCACAACGCTGTGAAAGCTTCCCGAATGTCATTTATTATAGTCTGGTTGTTCACCCATTCTGTGGCAGTCTCCGCTCAAACTTATCTTCATACTGAAGTTAACCGGAGCTAACCGGAGCTAACAGCTAAACGGCGATAAGTGTAGCTAACAGAGCCATCAGTTCATCTCCGTGCTCGTATCCATGAACTGTATTTATGGCCTCGAGCCCAAATAACATTTTACGAAGTTGGCTGTAAAAGTTTTAAACTACCATTCAGAGTTGTTTTAATGATAGTAACAAAATAGACAATAAACCATAAACCAAATAAACATGTATAAATGACAACACCATAAACCTATCATACATGTCTCTCCCCAGCTCAAAGCTTCCTAGAAGCCCTCCAGAAAGCTCAGGTACTTTCCGCATTTTCTAGTATAGACATCCAATCTGGCATTTCGTTTATGACATTTTTTCAAACACCGCAACCCTAGCCATCTCACAAGCCCACTCCTGTATTGACAGCACCCCTTCATTCTTCCATCCTTTTAAAATAATCCAGAATGTTTCTCGTCCTGGCTGAGCACAAATATCTCTGGTCGGTATCTTTAAAAGGACAAATACAGCAGTGCACTATACGGAGCTTGTCCTTCTCCCAACTAGTCTGCTATTAGTTTTAGCATAGCAAAATCTAAAAGCACTAAAACAGCAGAGTTTCCAGGGTCAACCGCTAAGAGAAGGTCGTTAAAATCTCTTAGAAGGGCAGTTTCAGTACTGTGGCGGGGCTTAAAACCAGACTGGAACTTTTCATAAATATTAAAATCATCTAAAAATAATTGAAGTTGAATAAAAACAACCCTCTCCAAGACTTTTGATAGAAAGGGAAGTTTAGAAATAGGTCTAAAATTAGAGAAAACTGAAGGATCCAGATTTTTCTTTTTTAAAAGTGGTTGCACAACAGCATGCATGTTTAAAAGCAGCTGGAACACATCCTGAGCTGAGAGATGTATTAACCAATGCTAAAATGCTCGACCCGTGTTAAAAACATCTTTGAGTAAGCGTGCAGGGACACTGTCCAGCAGGCAGTTTGCAGGACAAAGCTGCTTAACTATGTCAGAGAGAAGGTGGAATGAAACTGGCTCAAACTGCTGGAAGACAGCTGGGCATAAAGGAGGAATAGAGGGGTCACTGGTAAAAGCAGTGGATGAAAAACTCACACCAGCAATTTTATCAATGAAGTGTTTCAAGAAGTTTTCACACAACAATGTGGATGGCACAGCACAGTCAGTTTCACAAGGATTGATAATAGAGTTAAACACTTTTTAAAAAGAACCTGAGGCCTCTGGGTGTTACTAGCAACTAGGTGAGATAAAAAATGAGTTTTAGCAGATTTAACTGCTCCCTGGTTTTTATGTAATGTGTCCTGTAAAATTTTAAATGACACTTGGAGTTTATCCTTTTTCCACTTTCTCTCAGCTTTTCTGCAGGCACGTCTCAGAGAGCGGGTAGTATCATTCAGCCACGGTTCTGAAAGCGCTTTAGTGCGTTTCTTCCTCAGTGGAGCAACAGCGTTCAATATCTCAGTACAAGTACAGTCAAAGAGGTTGGTGAGTTCCTCAACATTAAGATTACAATATGCTTTAAAAGCAGCAGAAAACTGTGAGGCAGTTAAAGGGTTAATTGCGTGTGCAATTAACCCTTTAACTGCATCATACACATCGTGTGGGAGCAACAGTAGAAACATCCAAACGGGACAACCACAGTAAATAAGACGGGCAGATGATCTGAAATACATCGGTCGTATATTTCACTAATGGCAACACCTAAACCATTTGACAGCACAAGGTCCAAAGTATGTCCTTTTTCGTGTGTCGGGCCAGTGACAGACTGCGTGAGATTAAAGATACAATATATAACTTTTCTGCATTAAAATGTCTAAAAACGACCATACATATGTTATATATTTTTTATGAGTTGTGTTCTTACACTATCCCAAATGTTTCCACCAAATGTCAAACTCAGAGAAATCTGTTATTTTATTATCAGACACGTCACGTTTCATTTAGTCACCTGTCAGTGGCGTCATATAACCTTTCACCATCTAGTTACTCGTAACTAACACCGTCAAAACACGGCAACCAGATGATATGTTCAGGAGTAATTGTAAATCATACAATGTCACAGAAAAAATACTCGTAACCGTAATACTGCTTTTTTTGCCACGCAGCATCATTGTGCTTGATTACATGCCACTTTGCAACACAGTAATACAGCAGAGATCTTATTTATTGAAACATATCAATATCGATCCAGCTTAACGTTACTACAATGTATGTGCTGGTTGACAAGTAGCTAACGTTAATGCTCATGCTTGGTGGATAACATTATAGGGTTACAACATCGTTCAACATGCTCATAAAGTTATTTTTAGTATGATTGTTTTGACCGTGGTTAACAGCACTTGGCTAACCCACGAATGACTTCACTAGTAGTGTTAAACGTACAATATGTAGAGATGTGTTTTTAGCCTTCGGTAGAAGATGTGTAGGCTTTCGGCCGTCCTGATGTCAATGGGAGCTCATTCCACCATTTAGAGCCAGGACAGCAAACAGTCGGGATTTCGTTGAGTGATCAGTTGTCCCTCACTGTGAGGGGGCAGCAAGCAGGTTGGCTGATGCAGAGTGGAGTGGGCGGGCTGGGGTGTAGGATTTGACCATGTCCTGGATGTAAGCTGGGGCTGATCCGTTCGTGGCCCTGTATGCAAGTACTAGTGTCTTGAACCGGATGCGGGCAGCAACTGGTAACCAGTTAAGAGAGCGGAGGAACGGTGTAGTGTGATTGAACTTGGGTGGGTTGAAGACCAGTTGAGCTGCCGCGTTCTGAATGGGCTGCAGGGGCCGGGTGGCACATGCAGGCAGGCCAGCCAAGAGGGAGTTGCAGTAGTCTAGACGTGAGATGACTAGAGCCTGAACCAGAACCTGAGCCGACTTCTGCGTTAGAAGAGTACGTACCGTTCTGATGTTATGCAGCATGTATCTACATCATCAGGTAGTTGCAGCAATGTTGGCAGTGAAGGAGAGTTGGTCGTCAAGTGTCACACCCAGGTTTCTAGAAGTCTGGGTGGGGACTACCACAGAGTTGTCATTTGTTATAGTCAGGTCCTGGGTAGAAAAGCCCTTCCCTAGAAGGAAAAGGACCTCAGACTTGTCAAGGTTGAGTTTCATATGCCACTTGCGTTTCAGACTACGGAAAGGAGATAATTAGTTGGGCGTCATCTGCGTAGCCGTGATAAGAAAAACCGTGCGAGTGAATGACAGACCCGAGAGAGTACAGAGAAAAGAGGAGGGGACCAAGGACTGATCCCTGAGGAAACCCAGTTTTGAGTGGGCAAGGATGTAGACAACATATACGTTTCATGTAAATCGGATGATGTTTGTCATATGAGGCTGATTTCCTGTTGCCAGCAGGGGGTGCCATGACCAAAAGTCAATATTGGCCTGTAGATGTCCTCAGGCCTGGACCTTTGTCAATCATGACAAATTTCGTCCAGATTGGAAAATGTACAATCGAGTTACAACAGCTTTCTCGTTCATCGTTAAACGCTCAAAATGGCCGCCACGCCCACACCGTTCGACAAAAGTCTTGATTTTAATAACTTTTCATCTTTGACGTGTTAAGATGGCACAGACCAAATTTGAAGTTGATCGGATAAACTCTAGGAGGAGTTTATTAAAGTATAGCACCTTGACTTTTAGGTCAACTTCCTTTTGCCACTAGGGGGCATTATGACTTTGAGTAAATATCGGCCTGTAGATGTCCTCAGGGTTGGACTCATATATCCTGAACATTTTTGAGCTGATTGGGCAATGTACACCCACTTCCCGTTTCGTTGGCAAAACGCACAAAATGGCCGCCCCGCCACGGCCATGCCCTAAGACGAAAAGTTTTCTTTTAATAACTTCATCTTTAACGTCTTAAGATGGCACAGACCAAATTTGAAGTCGATCGGATGAAATCTCTAGGAGGAGTTCGTTAAATTACGACATGTGGAAATAGCAAAAAACACACTAATTTCGAACTTTCAATTCAAAATGGCAGATTTCCTGTTGCGTTAAGGGTATGGCTCCAATGAGC